>JANAVB010019399.1:245167-861615 GCA_029216955.1 Iris pallida
CTGAAACCTAACCCGACCATTCGTTCGTATGTCTAAATAGGAAAAAACACAAATTACATGGATCTCATAGACCCCAAATTTAATAATTGAAGTAGGGACAATTGACTGACAATGTAGATTAGTCTAATAATTAATGAGTTCATCCAATGGATTACCAGGTCGGTTATATGGAACACAATAGCTAAACACAAGAATTGGCAAAAATTTACAGCTACCTGTAAAATCTAATATTAGCTGCAGCATGTCTTGATGCCAAATTTTAAGTCAAGATAGCTACTACATACGTCCAGACAGATGAAGAACAACAACAATTTCAACTTCTTCCCAAAATTTTAAGGTCGACAATGTACAGTATTACAAAGATTTCTTCTACTTGTATCCAATGTTCTAATTGTACCCAAATATGCCCTATGAATTAATAATCGAACTCGTTTGAGACTATACCTAAACAAAAAAATTGAACCAAATTACTGAACCAAAGAGACTATAAAATTAATTCAACTCGAGACCATAAAAATGATAAGAATTTATTACTAAAATCTGAACCAAAATACTAAGGAAAGAGAAGGAACAAACGGAAAAGAGAGGGGATCTCGTCGTCGGGATGGCCTGCTAAATTGGTTTCGTCGTCGGGAAGGAGTGCTAAGTCGATCTCGTTGCCAGCGATGAAGGCTAAGCCGATCTCGTCGCCTGCGGTGAAGACTTGGTCGATATATTTCGACTGCTTCTTCCCCTATAGCTCCGACAAATGCTTACACGCCCCTGAAAATTTTCAAAAACAAGCACACAAAGAAAAGCCCTAACCCTAATTTTTGAAATAGAGGGAGGAGGAAAAGTGAAACCCTAGTTTGCTAACTACTCACCCATGGTAGTTCTCCCACACGCACCTCCTCTTGCTAGGGGTTTGCGCGGACCGGAGGCAGTTTAATGGAGGAGGAATCCGTGGGAGGCAAGGAAAGGTGGTGGCGCCGGTGAGGTTGGTGACGGCGGAGGCTTGGCTCGAAATGGCATCTAGATGAGGGTGGTCGTGGGAATGAGGAAAGTCCCCTGGCTCGGCCGTTGAGGAAGTTGTGGGGCTGGAGGATGCCCTTTCCCTGGTTGGCGTACCTGGACAAGGAGAAGAAAAAGGAAAAAAAATTGAGGTTAGGGTTTCTGAAGGGAGGGTGAGAGCGTGTGTGCGAGAGAGAGAGAGAGAGAGAAGAGAGAGAATGGTGGAAACAAATTGTGGGGAGAGGAATTTTGGTGTAGTGGAAGTGACTACGCACAGATCCCTTATCGTGCGGGCTGAAATGCAGCTCCAAATTTTTGGCAAAATTTCAAGCGGTAAAATGAAAAAAGATTCTACAGCATTCAGGAAAACGCTATAGATAGATATTTTTATACCACTACAGAAAGAACGCTATTGTTGATAACTATTCTATAGCGAGAACACTTGAACGCTATAGATAAACTGCTATTGTAAGCCATATTTGTTGTAGTTAAAGTTAGCGACGAAATTACCGACGTTTCGTGATAGTCACTGAAATGTAAGTCGCTAATCTTCGAAACGTCGTAAAACATCGCCATTATCGACGTTTACCGACGTATATATACGTCGATATATTGCCGACTCCTATCGTCGTGACGTCGGTGGATTACCGACGTATTACTGTGTATCGCTACGCGTCGGTAACTTACCGACGTATTACCGACGAATAGTCGGTGGTTTAGTGACATGATCGAAGTCGCTAAACGTCGGTAAATCCTGGGAATTCCTGGGAATATTAGCGACGAACACCGACGTTTACCGACGTTCGTCGACATTTATAACGTCGCTAAAACGTCGGTAAACTGGAAAATATGGCATATTTACCGACGTTTACCGACGCAAACTTACGTCGGTGTCCGTCGGCAAACGTCGGTAAACGTCGCTAAATCTGCAAAAAAAATAAAATAATAAAATACAGAATGTCCATTTCTCCCTGCAGTTTAAAAAGATAACCATTTCTCACTGTAGAATAAGATCCAAACAATCACAGAATGTCCATTTCTCGCTGTACACAACTAACCAAGTTTGTATACTTGACGTCGATAATTGCGAATAACCAAATATCCAAATAACCAAGTTTACAACAATCACACAACAACTAACCAAATAACCAAATATCCAAATATCCAAATAACCAAATATCCAAATAACCAAGTATCCAATAACCAAATATCCAAATAACCAAGTATCCAAACAACCAAGTATCCAAATCTACATAACCAACGAATGAAAAAAGTCACAAACAAAGAATGAAACAAACACAGAAACAGTCCTAACTAGGACTACTAGGAATCTGGTGCAGAAGGGGCACCGCCACGACGAAGGGATAAGAACAACTGATACTCCTCACGTGAAATCGATACCGATGGAGGCAGTGACGTCGGTGGAGTCGGTGTCGAAGAAGATGGCGGTGGAGGCGGCGAAGTCGACGACGATGAAGGCGCACCTGGAACACCAGCACGCTCCAACGCTGCAAGTCGCTGGTGGTATGAATCCATGATAGATAACATTCTATCACTGCTCTCGACCATCGACTCCTGCGCAATCTCATCCTCTCGGCCATGGTCACATGTCCTGTCTGCAGCTCCGTGACCGTGCGCTCTAACCCTCCAACGGTGCGCTCATTCCTCTCAGTCGTCTCCCTGAGGTCCATAATGTCGCGGTCGAGCGCATCCAATCGTGCTAGTAGCGCAGGATCGTCGTGCTGAGACTGCTCCTCGATCCGTCGTAGCAGGTCGTCACGGAGAGACTCCATCATCTGGTGGACTCGGACAGACTCCTGGGACGGCTGTGGACCATGCACACTAGCAGGAGATGTCCTAGAGGACTGGGTCGCAACTAGGGCGCCATAGGATCCCGTACTGTAGTACGTACCCCTACGGAGTCCACCAGCGGCCTCAATCCACAGCTCGTCCTCCGACGGAGCCTGAGTGGGCTGCGAGGAAGTACCGGCCTCGCCTGCATCAGGTGCACTAGCAGTCGCCCATTTTCACAGCCTCTGATACTCGGCCTAGAAAGTACTTATTATTACTAACTTCTAATTTCTAATTAATGTACTTATTATTACTAATTTTTAATTAATGTACTTATTATTTCTAATTTCTAATTAATGTACTTATTATTACTAACTACATGAATATTTATTTGCATCATATTTACTAAGTTATATTAAAATTGACACGAAGTATTAAATTAAGATAACGTATTGTAATACTTACATAAGTCTGCTCGGCCCTCTCGTCAATAAGGTCAGCGCCGCGACGATGGGTGGCCAGGAAGACGGTCACCATGTCGGCGTTACCGACCTTCCTTACCTGTAATAAAATATATTATCTTAGTAATAATTTATCGGTTTTGTATTAAAATAATATTTCTAAAAGAGGAAGACATACCAGACGACGAAAATGTTCTGTCATCGGAATCGACCCACCGCACCACTTCGAGGCATGTTGCCTAGCCGCCTTGGCCTTCTCCGACTTCTCCTTGTACTTTGGCTCCTCGAATCGAGCCTTCATCGCATTCCATTGATCAGGGGTGATCCAACCTTGGATCGGCTTTCCGGCACGATCACGATCTTTCTGATCATTGATAGAGTCGCGGATCAGCTTGGCAGCGACGGCAGGAAACATCCCCTCGATAAGCTCGGCCCGGTGCGGTGGATAGAAAAACATATCCTAGAAGAGCGCAAACCAAATATTTATCAGTTATATATAATATACAAAAATTATATGATTCATGTTAAAAGCAAATATATTTTAACCTTGAAGCGCGCAAACCAGAAGGCCTTCCTCTCGTCCGGAGCCTCAGAGTAGTTAATCCAAGCACCACCATAATTATGCCTCAGCATGTGGCCTAGACGACTCTGTACCTCTGGGGGACGATATCTATACAGACATATTATATTCATGATATTAGGTTAAATTATGATAAAACAGAAAGAAAAAAAATTATAAACCAAAACACCTACTTTGTACCGTCGGCCCAGATCTCCGTCCTCCTCTCCTCCGGAGGTGCGTACGCATCATCTGCATGATGCTGGTCGACCGTCGGCACCGTCGCCTCGGCCGTCGCTGCAGCCTCCGACATCTGCTCATCCGTCTCCATCATCGTATCAGTAGTAGGAACGCTAGACGGGCGATCACTCTCAACAGGCCTGGAACTACTCGTCCCAGGAGATATGCCACGTGACGTCATTCCACCAGGCCACCTACTGTCCGATATGGAGGAGTAATCGGCGACGAGGATCCAGAGCCGGTACCAGAATAAGGTACCGAAGGAAAACTCCGTCCTCTAGCAGTACCTGTAGGAAGTACCGGAGGAGAGTGACCTCGTTGTCCCCTTCGGTACGCTCCGCGATGACCTGCCATATCTGATAATAGCATATGATAATACAACAAATAATAGAGACTAGAAATATGAAAGTACAACAAATAATAGAGACTAGAAATATGAAAGTACAACAAATAATAGAGACTAGAAATATGAAAGTACAACAAATAATAGAGACTAGAAATATGAAAGTACAACAAAGACAAAATAATAACCATGATGATACATTCTACAATAAACATCTAAGTCCGGATAATGTATTCTAGAAGAAACATCTAAGTTCAGATAAGTATATCTCTCTCAATCATCTTCAGAATAATCATCTTGTTCGTCTTCCTCGACCTCATCTTCCTCTTCCTCCTCATCTTCACTTTCATCTTCGCCTTCGTCGGCTTCGTCTTCCTCTTCGGATAATTCTACATCTTCTACATTATGTGTCGTGTAATGCGTAACTTTCATGGAGTCCACATCGACAATATTGGTTACAAGAGGTAGCTCGTCCTCCTGGTAAGCTTTTTCGTCAACATCAAAAGTATCTCTGGCTTTAGTCTTGCATACTGCCCACCAGTCAGACTTCGTTGCTCTCCGTCTCAGATAAGCTGTAAAGTACACGAGCTGAGCCTGAGTTGCTAGGACAAACGGTTCGTAGCCTTGATATCTACGCTTGTAGTTTATATCCAGAAGACCATATGCTTGTCAATTTTCCAACCTTGATTTTCAATCGGATCGAACCATTCACACTTAAACAACACGATCTTTGCAGGTTCTCTGCTATTATTATATGACAACTCCACAATCTCTCGCAAGATGCCAAAGAAATCATTTCCTGGATCGACGTCTTTGTAGTTCGAAGACTTGATACACAAACAACTATTTTTCGTGGAATCAAGATCCAGGAAGCTGTCTCTGATCGGAGCATTTGTCGACTTGAACCGAAAGCCATTGACACATTAACTTGGCCATATTTTAACAAGAGTAATTGGTTCCTTGGCAAGAGTTCTAATTAATTCAATCTCGGGTGAAATTAGACGATCGACCTGAATATCAAAGAAGCGATAATAAGTTATTTATTGCGCAGTTGCATTAGAAGATGCCAGTAATTACCGAGCTACTTACATATTCGCTCAACCAAGAAGGAAAATGACGTCTCATTTCTTGTTCTAATGCTTCATCTATTAGGTAGGGTCTAACCAGCCTCAACTCATCATTATATGTGCTGGAAAACAACGAAGCAACCGCCGATTAGTACAATAATATTAGCTTATACTATTACATTGAGATGACGTAAACTCATCATCCTGAGTTACTTACCCCTCTAGCTTCTCCACTTCATCCTCGTCGCAATTGAGTAATACATACAACTGAGCAGCCCTTAGCTCTTCGTCATTCAAATATCTCTTCTTCATTTTTCCCGAAGGCTTTCCGGATGCATTGAATACTTTCAGTATTCCATCATTAAATTCTTGATATCCGTCGTCGTTTCTCGAAGCCCTCGTTCTATTCGTAGCAACATGAGGTTTGAAATAGAAGGAGCAGAAATTTGTAATCTCCACGAGAATATAGGCTTCACAAATAGAACCCTCGACCCGAGCCTTATTTTTTACCTTTCTTTTTAGGTGATTCAAATGTCGCTCGAACGGGTACATCCATCGATATTCGACAGGTCCACCAACATGTGCCTCGTAGGAAAGATGAATCGACAAATGCTCCATAGAGTCAAAAAATCTAGGAGGGAACACCCTCTCTAGCTTGCACAGTGTTACCGCAATGTCCTTCTCTTGCTTTTCTATACGTTCAACGAGCAATTTTTTAGAACAAAGGTCCCTGAAGAATATGCTAAGCTCCGTCAATGGATCCCAAACTGCCTGCGGTAAGAATTCTCGAAATACAATCGGAATTAACCGTTCCATGAATACGTGACAATCATGGCTCTTCATACCTGTCAGTTTATTCTCCTTGAGGTCGACGCATCTTCTCAAGTTCGAAACATACCCATCTTGAAATTTTAGACCTTGAATCCACCTACAAAGCCTCACTTTATCCTCCTTCTCCAGTGAGAAAATTGCCTTAGGCTGCTTCAACTTCCCATTCCCGTCCTCTATCAAATGCAATGCAGGACGTCTACATATTTCTTCCAAGTCCAATCTAGCCTTTGGATTGTCTTTCATCTTCCCCTTTACGTCCATTACAGTATTAATTATGTTGTCAAACACATTCTTCTCGATATGTATGACATCAAGGTTATGTCTAATCAGATTGGTGCTCCAATATGGAAGATCCCAGAATATACTCCTCTTCGTCCAGTTATGAGTGCGACCAAATCTGTCACACTTGTAGCCCGTAGCAGGCTGCTCAATAGCTCTTGGTAAATCTTTTACCTCTACCTATATCGTGTATCTGGTCCACCTTGGCGGGGGATTAGCCTTCTCCATAACGCCAGCACGAAAAGCATTCTTGTTCCTCCGGTACGGATGATCCTTCGGCAGGAATTGTCGATGACAATCGAAGAAGCACGGTTTGCCTCCGTGTTTCAAACGGAAAGCCATAGTGCTGTCCATGCAATACGGATATGAAAGACGACCATGCGTGCTCCATCCAGATAACATTCCATAGGCCGGAAAGTCGTTGATGGTCCACATAAGTGCTGCCCGCATCTGAAAATTTTGTTTTCTAGATACATCGTACGTGTTGGAACCTACTTCCCACAGCTGATTCAACTCATCAATCAACGGCTGTAAATACACATTGATGTTTCTTTTCGGATTGTTCGGACCTGGGATAATAACGGTGAGAAACATATACGGAGTCTTCATGCACATCCAAGGCGGTAGATTGTACGGGGTTACGATCACAGGCCAACACGAATACTGGGATCTCGAAAGTCCGATTGGGGTAAAACCGTCGGAGCAGAGACCCAATCTGACATTACGCGGATCAGAAGCAAAATCTGGATACTCTCGATCAAAGTGCTTCCATGCTTCTCCATCAGATGGGTGATCCAACACTCATTCGGTATGTTTCCGCTTATGCCAACTCATGTTTTCTGCAGTTTCCTTCACCATAAACAACCGCTGCAACCGCGGCGTCAACGGCAAATAGTGCATCGAAGAGGTAGGCTTCCTGGCACCGACAGACTTTCCTCTACCATATGCCTTGTAGCAATCGACATCACAAAATCTGCAGGCGTCTTCATCCTTGTCGTCTTTGTAGTACAATATGCACCCGTTGCGACAGGCATCAATTTTTTCGTATTCTATCCAGAGTGATCTAACCATCCTCTTAGACCGGTAGAAGTCGTTAGGCAACTTCGCACCCTCAGGCAATATTTCTATAAGCAACTCCATAAGACGGTTGTAGCAATCTTGTGACATGTTAAAATCGGACTTGATGCTCAACAATCTTGTAACCACCTCCAACGGTGAATGATCCTCACAACCAGGATATAACGGAGTCCTTGTATTCTCCAGCAACTCCATGAACTGTGCAGCATCGGGGTTCGGTGCCTCCTCAGGTGCATCATGATCATCCGGATCGAAACTAGGTCCGATCGCGTCGAAAACCATGTTCACCAACCCATCGTCGTAAGGAGCGTTGTTGTGGACATCCACATAAGGCTCGTACTCTGATGCTAAAGACACAAGTTCTCCGTGCTCGCTCCACTGATAGTAATTTGGCGTAAAACCCTTCGAGTATAAATGATACGTGACATCCACTTCTGGATGATATTTCAAGTTGCGACATCTCACACACGGACACTTAATTTTGGTACCATCCATGTACTAAGGGAATGCCTTGGCAAATTGCAGGAACTGGTGTACGCCCTCTATGAATTCATCCCGCACACCGCATATGTCATCAGGATGACGGTTGTACATCCAAGTACGATTCCGCAGATAGTAATTCAGCTCCATAATTCTGTAAGATAGATACATCAAGGTAGTGAATGATATGCAATTGTCAGTTCATGCGGTCTACACTTTCCGCAGTATATGTACACATGACATTTTACGTTAAATGGTCAGAGATTATCTGTCATCTTCTTTTCGCATTGCTAACTTTTCTTTTGCGTGTTTGTGCGTGCGGTGGTCAGAGATTATCGCGGCGGTATATCACACGTGTCTACAATATTTTATATAGGCTGAGTTGTAGAAGTAAAGTTTAGGATATTAGTCTATATATTATGTATAGTCCTGTCATGACCCGCACCCACTGTTTGGGTACGAGAACGTAACAACGTCCGCCTACGCCGCAGTGTCGGCGGTAGAACGCTGTCCTAGGTCACAACATCTAACAATATAATGCTAAGCAGTTATACTCTCCGAATGGGGGTGACATAGCAGATACAGTCTCAATCACATCTAAGGCAGAGCATGATAATGATAGATAAAATATGAAATCCAAAAGTGATACAGGAGATAGAAGTCTAAGTGTCTAAGATACATAAACCCAGAAATACATCTCAAAACTCAAATACAGTAATCCACAAATCAAGTACAACTCCAGACAAATGAAATAACTATCTAAACATCCTCTAATGTGTCTCCTCTAGGCTAGCAGGCACCTCCAGGCTATCTGTAAAATTTATCAACAGGTCCAGTCAGGACTGGAGCGAGTACAGTACATCTCAACAGATCATAGCAGGTTAGAAAATATAATCATGCAGTAAAGTAAGATACAGGTACTGAAAGAAAATAGTATGTAAACAGAGAGAGAACTATAATAGAAATATCTACTATACATAGAGAACTAGCAGTGACTAGTGAGTCAGAGTACAATATGAACATGTAATACTCCCCCGTACCCCCAATCAATACACAAGGATCCAGCCAGGTTATGTTATATGATGCTACGTAACAGCCCCCGAAGGGTGGTAAGCCCCCGAAGGGTGGTAAGCCCCCTAAGGGTGGTAGCCCCCGAAGAGTGGTACATAGTTGTCCCATAAATAGGGATTCTGGGGGTAACCCAACAGTGTAAGTCCCATAAATGGGGATTCTGGGGGTAACCCAACAGTGTAAGTCCCATAAATGGGGATTCTGGGGGTAACCCAATATTGTAAGATTCCAGAAAGACTCTACGAACATAAGAGTATATGTCGTAAGTGATCAAAGAACCAATGAAGCATAGTGATACGCCATGTAAGTGAAACGCACAGAACATATAGTACCCGATGCTTCCTAAGGATAACATCTCAAGAAAGGATCCATATAGTACCAATCCGTGTGACAATCGTGACAGTACAAGTAAAGTAATCTACTGCAAGAAATAATTCTAAGCAGGATATGAAATGATCAGAGAATGTACTCGCCTGATATCTGAATGTCCAAGGTAAAGATACTATCCGAGGAGAGGTGTCTGGCTCCTAATTAGAACAGTACAAGTCACAACATGTCCAGAAGGGTAATATAAAGCACTACAATATATTCTACATGAATCTAGGTCAAACTAGGTCAAAGTCAACCCTTGGTCAACTCTGGTCAACTGCACTAGTCAAACTAGGTCAAACTAGGTCATGTCCTAACCCAGTAAGTCTTACTAGGCCTAACCAAGACTATCCTAGCAAGCACACATCAATACAAGGCTATACAAGCCAACATACACCCAACTCTATATAGCATGCAATTATTCAATACTCAAATAGGCAAGAATTCACATTGGATATACACTAGGTAATCTATTACTTTAAGCTATATATGTCTACACATATATACACATGCATATATTGTTATTCAACATTAGGTCTATAATCATGGCATTTCAAATGGTTATATAAACTTATATATTACAACACAATATGCTAACATATATATAATATACATACATAGCTAAGTTAACTATATTCATAAATACTTATTTAAGAGGCTATGTGTGTGTATGTGAACATGGCAAAGGGGCAAGTGAGGGTTAAATGGGCATACATAGTGTATACATATCAAAGAGTGTCAAAGTGTAAGTGAACAATGTGTCAAGTGTGATAGTGTCAACATAGTGTAAGGGGGTACATGAGGTAATATAGGATTTGTGTTAACATAGAATATTACATATCATTAACTTGTATATTACATACATTACATCTATTATTACATTACATTCATGCTTGTATTCATTCATCATTCATTTATTCTCTTGCACCACTATATGCACCATACATTACATACTATGGAACCTATATATTCATTACAAGCCATACTTATACATGCTTACATTAGATAGGATACCTACACCTCATACATCATTTATTAAACCATTTACTCATGCTTGCATTCTCTATTTAATTATATAATGTATATACATTAACATGGGTTAAAATCAAATAGAACATTATATTACACACAAGGGTGCACAAAATGCATATGCCGAATAGTAACTCCTACTAATAATCAATACTGTACCATCTCAGCATGAATTAAAATTTAGGATTAAAGTATGTTATAGATCTATGTGTTAGCTTTCCGAAACTTCAAACGGATCGCGTTTTCGTTTCCGGAAACTCCCGGAATCGCAAAAATACCGAGAACGCGTTTGTCTTTCGTACAGCTGACACTCAAATAATTTTCCAGAAAGTTACAGAAATAATTAGGCCTATTAATACATGTTTTTGGAAAGCTAACTTCAATACGCTTCTTTTAAAAAAAAACAGGAGATTAAACCGAGCTTTGAGCTAGAAGTTATGATATTTCTAAGTTAGGGCTGAAATTAAAAACGTGGATAAAAATCATGACGGATTTGGGTAGTTTGAGACAAAAGAACACAAGTATATAACATAATATATCAAGAACTCACTCTCTACACTAATATATATATATATGAGACACTATAGAACACATCTCCAATACAAAAATATGAGATTAAACATATAATAATTTATTCATACATAACAACAACACATAGTGTGTCCAAATTTGGGATTTTCCCACATGGACACAACCACAACACAAAGGACACTCCTATGACCTCCAAATGGACACGAAATGGACACAAATGGAGATACAACCATGGGGGTCATTCCTATGGGTTCAAAATAGAACTATATGCATGAGAAAATAAAAAGGAGAAGGGATTTATACCTCCCGGTAGATCGAATCGAAGAAAAGCCTTCCCGGAACGACACCAACACGTAGAGATTCCAAAAGGACACGAACGAGCTCCGAATCCTCTCAAACTTGGGTAGCTTCCTTGTGAAACCCATAATTCTGTAATTATTAATATTAATGTTTTAGTAGTGTTAATCGTATTTTAATTCTTATTATTATTATTATTAACTATTTGTGAGTGTAAAGGATTTCGAAAATAATATAATAACATGGACTTTTGATTTTTTGGACCCAGACCCGAGTCCGAGCCCAGACCCAGGTCTGAGCCAAACCCAATCCTTTTTCCTATTTTTCCGAATCTGTTAATTTGGCTTAATTGTTATTAATAATAAAAAAAAAGATTAATAGCTGGTCCCGTAGGACCAGCATACTCATTCCATACCACTTCTCCTACTTTGGGTCAACCTTTCCCCCTCACCACACGTTAACCACCACTCTTCCCCATTTTTCTCCTCCTGACTACTTCTCCTCTTTCTCCTTCTTAAACCCATTTCCCTTTCTCCCATTTCACAGAGAACAACCACTTCACCCCACTCTCCTGGAAGCACTCTCCTCACGATCTCTTTCAGAAGAGTATATTACTCAACTCTCTCCTCAACAGGAGATCAACTCATCTCTCTTACTCTCCTCCTCACCCACTTCCTAACCCCGACCCGACTCATCGACGGCCGTGCCCCGCGCGCAACTTTTTCCCCCGCCGGTCGAGTTCGACCGCGCTGGTCCCGCCCCGCCGGCGATCTCCCCGTGGGCGACCCCCTTTTCCACGCCATCTCCGGCGCACCGTCGTTCTGGCCAAGCCGCGCCCCCTTTTGCCCCGGCGCCCTCCCCGGCGACCGCCACCGGAGCCCCCAGCGCGCGGCTCTGTCCCCGCGGCCACTCCGTCCAGATCCGCGGAGCCCCGCACCCCACGCGCGATCTCCGCCGTCCCCGAGCCCCGCGGCCCGACCTTCCCGGCGGAGCTCCTCCCCGCGCCGCCCTCCGGTGCGCGACAGTGCCGATCTTCCCGGCCACCCGAGCTCCTCGCGTCCGCGCCCTTTCCGGCGAACTGCCGCCGCCCGCGCCGCTTCCGCGGGCCAGATCTGCCCGCGGCTCCTCTCCCGCGCCACCAGCGCACGAGCCCCCTTTTCCGTGGACCCTCTCCTGCTGTCCAGCGCTCCGAGGAGTTCTTCGATGTCCAGAATCAGTGACCCCGTTGTCCGAATGTCGTTTCGGCTCTCTCCAAGTTTTTCCCGCGGCTCCCCGCCAACGGAATTTGGTAAATTCTTGATAATTATAGTAGTTCGTCCCTCCCGTAGAGTCTGTGATGAGAATCGGTCCCCGGATTCCCTTTGAGAAATCCGGTTAGCTGCGTATTTTATTCGGTTAACTGCGTTAGCTTATTTCTGTGATTTTATCTGCTGGGTTTTGTGTGGTTTGGTTTGATTGTGGGATTCCCGAATATTTTGGGAAGTTCTGTTGGTTGGAAAATTATTTCCGGTGGTTTGGAAAGTTGATTCGGTGGTTATATTTTGGGATTACCAATGGTTGGAACAATTGCAGGTTTCTGTGGCGCATTTCCCAGTTTTGGGTTTGTCCCGAAATAGAGGAAGTGCTGCCCAAATTTTTACAAAACTATATTTAATTGATTTCAAAATTGATTTTCGGAAATGAATTTTAAACTGATTTTTCGGACGACGATCGTACCGGTCTGTGGGTCCTAGCGAAATGCAAACGCACCGGTCCGACCGGGCGTTGTGGTATTAGCTGGATTTTGATGATGGACCGAGTCTGAGACTCTTAGCATTTATTTTAAATTATTTTATTTAATATTTAGGCTATTTAATATAGTTATTTATTTACTGCACTTTATTTAGTAATTAAATTATTTTTCTCTTATTTGATGTAAAAGATAATTGTACAGGGCATAAGCCCACCCTAGGATCATTAGCTGTGCCATTGTATTGTGTAGCGTAGTTTATTTTTATTTTTCTAGTGGATGTGAATTTGGGTGGTTTGTGATTAGACGCATAATCGTAGATTAGAATGTAGTTTACTGATTAATTATGAATTTAATTAAATGGATAAAATATTATTAAATAATTAGTTCACGATTTATCACTAAAAGAAACTGTATTTTTATAAATATATTAAGAAAACACAAAGTTTTCCAAATTGTAATCGATTCTCGTGTATTTCCAAATAATCCAATTAACCGGTTTAATTAACGCACGTAGTTGCGACGTAAACGTTAGCTGTAGATTAATACAACTTAAAACCTGACTAGGACATGACTACTAGAGATTGTAACTAGCACACTTAGTCTGGTTATTCAGAAATCTAAGTCGAGTTCTCAACTGTAGGAACTCGAAGTCGTACCTGACGTTCCTCCTCGGTACCGATCTGTCTTTCCAGTCAATCTAATTCAAGGCAAGTATAGTTTGTGTTAGTTTACAGTTATTTATTTAATCGTTTTACTGCATGTCTAAACTACGACTCAAACACGAAACTCTCACCGAGAGTACTGTACTGTAACTACTGTAACTACTGGGGACTGGAGAATAGCGGGGGACTGGGGAATAGCGTAATGATTATGACCATACTGTAACAAAACCTCTTATCCATTACTGTAACAAACCCAAGCCGGTCATATGTCATTACCTATTCAAATCACTGTTTTCTACTGTAACAAACATGTTTTAAAACTGTTTAGAACTGCATGATTCTATTTCTTATTTAACTGTTTAATTAGCATGAATTGTACTTTGCTCCCTCCTGACTGGAGACAACATTTTAGGTAACACTGAGGATGATGAGCTATACTATAATAGCTATTTTGACCCGGTTCTCTACCCTGCGACGGTACCGGAGCCGTCTCTGGAGGACGCTGATCCTGGGACCACTGAACCTGATGCTTAGATAGTTTCCCTTTCCTGCATCTTTCTTTTATTTGGAGTTTGTAGTTTTATTTTCAGCATTTCCCTTCCAGTTGTATTTCTGAATATTTTATCAATTAAAGTTTCAAATTCTGAATAGAACAGTTGTGACAAATGTACTTGTGTTGTTGTGAATACCTACAATGGAACAGCTTACTGCCGCCGTCTCACCACGGTGCAGGCTGGGCATGGTCCGGTTCGACCCATTAAATTGGGATCGGGTCGTGACATGTTTTCAGTGGTGGCCCATGCAGGTCCAACAAACAACAACAACTTAGGAAAACCTATCTAGAAACAATTAGGACACTAGAACATTGATTTGTCACGACATAGGTCCGATTTATATATAAATAAATATTTTTGCTTGATTATAGACTGGTAGGCTACCTTGTTTATGTGTGCGTCCTAAACCTTCCAGAGAATGACCATTGACCAAATCCTGCTGGCGATGAGGTGTCATCTCCGGATCATACCCCATCTCCTCAACCAAGTCCAGGGCCTTTTCCCTCGCGGCTGTTTGACCGTCCTCATTGTGCATCCAGTGAAGTTTTCCCTACACTGGCGACTCCTACCTCATCTCCAACTGAGTTGCATTCCCTGGTGGATTATTCATTTTGTTGCTCCACCAGTACCAGCAATCATCTTCCAAATGGTTGTTTTATTTCAAGAAATCATGGAGTTCCAGAAAGCTCAAGATGAAGCCCAGCAGGAACAGAAGAATATCACGAGAGAAGACATGAAGAACGTCATGATGTAGCCTTAGTTATCCCCAACCAAGTTAGAGCAGAATTTTTGTCCTAGGAAGGATACCCCCGAATCTAGAAGATATTTGGGTCCCATCAAGTACTCTACTTTTCGGCAGCCTTGTCGTAAGAAGCTATGGGCTTGTAACTATTGCAATAGGCCTGGTCATCAGGTCGATAGTTGCCGCAAGAGATTGTGACAATGTTTGGCATGCGGATCTGCTGAACATCGGGTAAAGGACTGTCCCTTATCTTTCCATCAAACCAGAGCTTATAATCCAGCAACACCTGTTAGGCCACAACCTAGGGACCCTCTTCCTATCCAGCAGACCCTGCCTTTACAATAAGGTATGATGCATACTCGAGGTTCAAAGGAAAGGAAGCAGTTGGAGACTACTCATACAAGAGCCAGAACCATGAGGAAAAATACCTAGAACTGCTGTATAGCATCATCTTTTTGGAAGTTGTAACAGGATGTCCTTAGATCAATCATAAGAGTTTTGCTGTAATTCTCCACATGAATAGAAATTCTTAGTTACACCCTTATGGCAGATGTTTTCCCTGATAGTCTCCCCGGATTATCCCAGATCTAGACATAGGATTCACCCTTGACTTAGTCCCTGGCTCTTTCCCTATTTCTAAAGGATGGTACAGAGTCAACCCGAAGGTGGCCAAGAAGATGAAGGACCAGATCAATGAAGGCTCTAGGATTTATTCAGAGTGGAACTTTATCTTAGGGAGTATCTATCTTGTTTTTGCCCAAGAAGGATGGAACAACGGATGTGCATCGATTACCAGACACTAAAGAACAAGTACTTTCTGTCGGATCGAGGATCTGTTTGATCTGGTTGTGTGGAGTTAGGGTGTTTCGAAGTTTGACTTAAGATTTGACTACCATCAAATCAAAGTCAGGAAAGAGGACATTTCCAAGACGGCGTTCAAACACCAAGTATGGGTAATTTTCTTTGGTCAGGACGTTAGACTGACAAATGCTCCTGCTGTATTCATGAATTTCATGAACAGAGATTTTTCATGAGTATTTGAATCAGTTTATCTTCTCCATAGATAACATTTTGATATATTTGAAGATTGAAGAAGAGCATGAAGAACACCTGAGGAAGTTTTGGAAACTTTGAGGAAAAAGAAGTTTATGGTAAGTTATCTGAACGTGGATTTTTGACAAGGTGGACTTTGGCCATGTTGTCAAGAGAAGAAATTTCGATGGAAGATAGCTGTTGTTGAAAAGTGGTATACCCCAAGTTCAATTTGGAAGTTCTTGAACTTGGCCGGCTACTATCAGAAGTTCGTGAAGGATTTCGTCAAGATTGCTGAGCCAGTGACGAAGCTCACTTGGAAGAATGAAGAGTTCATCTGAACGAAAAGTTTGCCAGACGGCATTGAGGAGCTGAAGAAGAGACTTACCACTACACCAATCCTTGCGCTACCCGCAGGAACCGGTGGGTTCTCAATTTACAGTAATGCCTCTGGAAGAGGACTGGTTGCGTTCTTCAACAACATGGGAAAGTAATTGCTTACACGTGTAGGCAACTACAGACTCATGAGAAGAATCATCCCACGCCTAATTTGAAATTTGCTGCAATTATCTTTACTTTGAAGCTATGGAAGCATGATTTTTATGGAAAGGGAGTGAAATATATACGGACTACAAAAGTCTGAAATATGTCTTCACTCAGAAAGGACTGAATGTTAGACTAAGAAGATGGCTGAAGCAGATGAAGGATTTCGACATCAACCTGCAGTACCTTTCAGGTAAGGCTAATGTGGTCGCTGATGCACTTAGTCGATACTGATGGCGAAGTTCTTAACCAAGGACTAGCACCTGCTAGAAGACATCGAGAAGTTTGGACTGGAGATTATGCTGCCTGGAAATGGAAGGAAGAAGCTGGATGCTGATTCAAGGTGATGAAGTTGCAAATGAGCTCGAGTCTGATGGACAAAGTCAAGGAGACTCAGTTTCAAGACGAGACACTTTGCAAACTTAGAGATCAAGTGTTGGCAGGAACAGTTGAAGGTTTCTCAAATCACCAACAATGGAGCTCTGAAGAATGGTACGAGGTTTTTTGTACTATCTGGCGAACTGAGGAACGAACTAATGCAAGAAGCGCACCAGTATTCCATACATCCTAGCAATACGTATTGGGATATGCGTACTATTATTGGGTAGTATGGAATGAAGAAGGATGTATTCAGAATTGAGGTTAGATGTTTTATTTGTTACCAAGTGAAGGCTAGTCGACAGAGACCCGCAGGGCTTCTACAGTCGTTGGGCATTCCGGACCGGAAGTAGGAGCACATAACGATGGACTATGTGTTAGGTTTGCCTTGATTCCAAGGAGGGAAGAATACCAGTTGGATTATAGTGGACCGACTGACTAAGTCAGCACACTTTATTCCCTTCAAAGTTGGTTTATCCACTAAAGAAGTTGGCAGCATTGTACGAGAAGCACATCTACCGTATTCATGGAGTACCGCGGAACGAGCAAGCAGAGAGGTCAATCCAGACGCTTGAAGATGTATCGAGATTTTGCGTCTTGGATTTTTGGTAGGTCTTGGGAAGACCAAATTGCTTTTGGTGAAGTTTTCTCCTATCAGAGGAACAATCAGTTTTGACGGAGCTGGAAATTGAGGCCAGGTACATCAGGCCATTTGAAGTTTAAGACGAGTTGGAAGTAGCGTACCAGTTAGCTCTACCAGCTAATCTTGAGGGTGTGCAACGTCTTCTACGTCACAGCTCAGACGCTACATTCTGGATCCGAGTCACATATTGGATAATTTAGAGCTGAAGATTGGACTCAACCTTTCAGAGCCAGAGAAACCAGTTGCAAGAGTAGTCAGAGATGAGAAGTAATCAGAATTTGAGCCATCACTTAAACTCCTATTCCTTATCCTTTCTTTTTCCGTTCTAAATTTGACTAATGCTGCTAAGTTAGCCTAGTTTTGCAAGCTATCTCTTTAAATCAAGCTTGATCATGACGATATTTTATTGGGTGCACCCACTAATATATTGTCTAATCAGGACCGGTGCATGATGGTCTGATCAACCTCGTGTACTTTGGTTCGCTTTTGTATTTTTCTGCGTGGAGTATACCATAAATGAAACTTGTCCCTAAACCGTCTCATCCATGACAGCCTTGGAAATCCTTATGGTTGGACCTGAGTTACGGGCGCAGTACCCGTACATGTTTGTCTTTCCTACTTACCTTTAAATTTTGAGGACGAAATTTTCTAAGGAGGGAAGATTGTGAAACCCATAATTCTGTAATTATTAATATTAATGTTTTAGTAGTGTTAATCGTATTTTAATTATTATTATTATTATTATTATTAACTATTTGTGAGTGTAAAGGATTTCGAAAATAATATAATAACATGGACTTTTGATTTTTTGGACCCAGGCCCGAGTCCGAGCCCAGACCCAGGTCTGAGCCAAACCCAATCCTTTTTCCTATTTTTCCAAATCTGTTAATTTGGCTTAATTGTTATTAATAATAAAAAAAAGATTAATAGCTGGTCCCGTAGGACCAGCATACTCATTCCATACCACTTCTCCTACTTTGGGTCAACCTTTCCCCCTCACCACACGTTAACCACCACTATTCCCCATTTTTCTCCTCCTGACTACTTCTCCTCTTTCTCCTTCTTAAACCCATTTCCCTTTCTCCCATTTCACAGAGAACAACCACTTCACCCCACTCTCCTGGAAGCACTCTCCTCACGATCTCTTTCCCAAGAGTATATTACTCAACTCTCTCCTCAACAGGAGATCAACTCATCTCTCTTACTCTCCTCCTCACCCACTTCCTAACCCCGACCCGACTCATCGACGGCCGTGCCCCGCGCGCGACTTTTTCCTCCGCCGGCCGAGTTCGACCGCGCTGGTCCCGCCCCGCCGGCGATCTCCCCGTGGGCGACCCCCTTTTCCACGCCATCTCCGGCGCACCGCCGTTCTGGCCAAGCCGCGCCCCCTTTTGCCCCGGCGCCCTCCCCGGCGACCGCCACCGGAGCCCCCAGCGCGCGGCTCTGTCCCCGCGGCCACTCCGTCCAGATCCGCGGAGCCCCGCACCCCACGCGCGATCTCCGCCGTCCCCGAGCCCCGCGGCCCGACCTTCCCGGCGGAGCTCCTCCCCGCGCCGCCCTCCGGTGCGCGACAGTGCTGATCTTCCCGGCCACCCGAGCTCCTCGCGTCCGCGCCCTTTCCGGCGAACTGTCGCCGCCCGCGCCGCTTCCGCGGGCCAGATCTGCCCGCGGCTCCTCTCCCGCGCCACCAGCGTGCGAGCCCCCTTTTCTGCGGACCCTCTCCTGCTGTCCAACGCTCCGAGGAGTTCTTCGATGTCTAGAATCAGCGACCCCGTTGTCCGAATGTCGTTTCGGCTCTCCCCAAGTTTTTCCCGCGGCTCCCCGCCCACGGAATTTGGTAAATTCTTGATAATCATAGTAGTTCGTCCCTCCCGTAGAGTCTGTGATGAGAATCGGTCCCCGGATTCCCTTTGGGAAATCCGGTTAGCTGCGTATTTTATTCGGTTAACTGCGTTAGCTTATTTCTGTGATTTTATCTGCTGGGTTTTGTGTGGTTTGGTTTGATTGTGGGATTCCCGAATATTTCGGAAAGTTCTGTTGGTTGGAAAATTATTTCTGGTGGTTTGGAAAGTTGATTCGGTAGTTATATTTTGGGATTACCAATGGTTGGAACAATTGCAGGTTTCTGTGGCGCATTTCCCAGTTTTGGGTTTGTCCCGAAATAGAGGAAGTGCTGCCCAAATTTTTACAAAACTATATTTAATTGATTTCAAAATTGGTTTTCGGAAATGAATTTTAAACTGATTTTTCGGGCGACGACCGTACCGGTCTGTGGGTCCTAGCGAAATGCAAATGCACCGGTCCGACCGGGCGTTGTGGTATTAGCTGGATTTTGATGATGGACCGAGTCTGAGACTCTTAGCATTTATTTTAAATTATTTTATTTAATATTTAGGCTATTTAATATAGTTATTTATTTACTGCACTTTATTTAGTAATTAAATTATTTTTCTCTTATTTGATGTAAAAGATAATTGTACAGGGCATAAGCCCACCCTAGGATCATTAGCTGTGCCATTGTATTGTGTAGCGTAGTTTATTTTTATTTTTCTAGTGGATGTGAATTTGGGTGGTTTGTGATTAGACGCATAATCGTAGATTAGAATGTAGTTTACTGATTAATTATGAATTTAATTAAATGGATAAAATATTATTAAATAACTAGTTCACGATTTATCACTAAAAGAAACTGTATTTTTATAAATATATTAAGAAAACACAAAGTTTTCCAAATTGTAATCGATTCTCGTGTATTTCCAAATAATCCAATTAACCGGTTTAATTAACGCACGTAGTTGCGACGTAAACGTTAGCTGTAGATTAATACAACTTAAAACCTGACTAGGACATGACTACTAGAGATTGTAACTAGCACACTTAGTCTGGTTATTCAGGAATCTAAGTCGAGTTCTCAACTGTAGGAACTCGAAGTCGTACCTGACGTTCCTCCTCGGTACCGATCTGTCTTTCCAGTCAATCTAATTCAAGGCAAGTATAGTTTGTGTTAGTTTACAGTTATTTATTTAATCGTTTTACTGCATGTCTAAACCACGACTCAAACACGAAACTCTCACCGAGAGTACTGTACTGTAACTACTGTAACTACTGGAGACTGGGGAATAGCGGGGGACTGGGGAATAGCGTAATGATTATGACCATACTGTAACAAAACCCCTTATCCATTACTGTAACAAACCCAAGCCGGTCATATGTCATTACCTATTCAAATCACTGTTTTCTACTGTAACAAACATGTTTTAAAACTGTTTAGAACTGCATGATTCTATTTCTTATTTAACTGTTTAATTAGCATGAATTGTACTTTGCTTCCTCCTGACTGGAGACAACATTTTAGGTAACACTGAGGATGATGAGCTATACTATAATAGCTATTTTGACCCGGTTCTCTACCCTGCGACGGTACCGGAGCCGTCTCTGGAGGACGCTGATCCTGGGACCACTGAACCTGATGCTTAGATAGTTTCCCTTTCCTGCATCTTTCTTTTATTTGGAGTTTGTAGTTTTATTTTCAGCATTTCCCTTCCAGTTGTATTTCTGAATATTTTATCAATTAAAGTTTCAAATTCCGAATAGAACAGTTGTGACAAATGTACTTGTGTTGTTGTGAATACCTGCAATGGAACAGCTTACTGCCGCCGTCTCACCACGGTGCAGGCTGGGCATGGTCCGGTTCGACCCATTAAATTGGGATCGGGTCGTGACATTCCTCCTTGGCTAGAATGGAGAAGGAAAGAAGAAGATTTGGTGGCAAAATGGAAGGATTTGGTGGAGAAATTGCTAGGGATTACTCTCTAGGAATTTGGGGAAGAACAAGAGAGAGTGTGTGGATGAGAATAATGAAATGAACTTGAGCCTATCCTCTCCCAAAGTGGTTGGCCATATGGGGCTATTTGTCCTATTATGGTAAGGTCCAAAATGCCCCCACTAACCTATTCTATGAGTATTAGGAAAGGGCTAATTGGTTGGGGCTAAATTAGTCATTCTAAATTCTCTAATCACACTAACCTTATCCATAATAATTAGTCTAACCTCTAACTAAAATATTTCTATCATGTAGACTAAAATTAATATCATGTGGGCATGTCTAACTAGTGTGTGGGTCCCACTAGAGTCAAACTACCCCCGGGCCCCCGTTTCAAGTCGGATTGAGTTGAAATTCGAACCCGACTCAAATAATCCCAAAAAATATCATAAATAATAAAATAATATAAAAATAATTCAAAGAGGTCAAATGCAAAAATATCCTTAGGCCCAAAATGATATTAAAATATCATAATCACATGGTTAGGCTCTAGGTCAAACAGTCTCTAGGGTTTCACTAGCAAAACGTCAAAACTACAAGTCATTGATTTAAATAATTTTAAAATGATTTAAAATCACCAAAAATCATATCATGAATTAAATATTATTATTAAAATAATTATAAACACGAAATTTCAAAATTATCCTCATTTGGGAAACTGGGTGCTACAACTCTACCCACCTTAGAAAAATTTTGTCCTCGAAATTTAAGATCGATTGTACTCCTTCTAGAGCCTCTAACCTACCCAATATCTAAGGTAACACTTCCTAACACTAGAATAATAAACGGACATCTAAAAAGTGTCAATCTAGGAATACCTCCAATACTGCTCTGCTGTACGGCGGTAATGGAACTTCAATAGAATATGGACTGGAACCTATATCCAAGGGACTGGACCTATTATAAAGTGGTCTTAACTAAGGATGAAAAGGAACTGATCATAGGCTATAGGTATGCTCAAACTATTATCTTCCTATTAACCATCTATTAATACATTCTATTACCATAGGAACGATGCATTACTAAGACATATAGCCCCTATCTCTCATAACACATTTACACTCACCAAAAGACTAGTACATCCTATCAAGGCTGATACTATAATCTCTCCTAAATCTCCTAAGCTACATATTTATAGACACACATCCCCACATCAAGGACTAAACCATATATATCTACAACTGATACTAATGGAGTGACGTCCCTATTTCCCAACAATCAAGGTCTAAAAAAAAATTTATCTAAATCATGCAATTTGAAGGAATAGCATACAAGGTCAGGGCATACCGTAGCAGTTGGAAGTCTCACCTAGGTACACTAATCATTCTAGGTCAAAACAGTACTATGGTATCAACACACAAACAATCTAGGGTGTCCTAATTGGAAAGGTAAGGGAACAACAATCATCAAGGTTGTAGGGCTGTCTACCATCCTATATGAAAATTGGTCATTAACAAACAACTAAGAAATTATTAAAAGGTTACTATGCCATAAAATGGCAAAAATTGAAAATTTAGGCACAACAAATCATAAATAGATTTTTGTCTTGACACGATCTAAGTTGATCAATTTCGGGATAAAACGAGATTTGGACAAGAAGGAAAATCAATGAAATCAAAGTATGAGCACGAGCATCCAATGATGGAGGTTCAGGTCATGATTAAATTTAATTCGACTGAGTACGAATACGAGGTTCATAGGCGATGAAAAGATTTCAAGAAGAATTGTCAAGGCTGTCGCGAATAAGACTCTAGGGTCAAGTTTAACTATGTCTCCATTCTCGTAGATTGATACATAAAAAAGTGAACCAAAGTGCAATAGGTTGATCAGACCATCATGTACCGGTTCTGATTAGACAATATGTTAGTGGGTGGCCACCCAATAAAATATGTCATGACCAAGCTCGAAAATAGATAAGCTTGTAAAACTAAGGCTAATTTAGCAGCACAAGATATAAGGGTGGTAATGATGAAAGGAATTACATAGTCCAAGTTTTTTAACCAACGGGTCAAGTAATTAGATAAGGTACAAGGTTAAGCATCTAAGGAAACAAGCAGAACACTATCACATGTCGGGTCGAAAGAATTGAGTTAATGCTGGATTTCTAATTAAAATAAGAAGAAATTTAGTATAATGGTAGAGATTATAGTTTAGCCAGTTGACCAGAAAATCATATCAAGAAAATAGAGTACAAGAAGACGGGTTTTAGTGGAACATGATATACCTACACGAAGGTGAGCTCGTCTAGGTCTTACATATAAGATTTGTTGGAGGGTAACAGCTAGTATTACATTCCGAATATCAAAGTCACGATAAGGAACGTCAAGGATCTCAATTAGAAAGTGGGAGTTCAAGAGGTGGTAATTAATGCACAAAAATAATGAAGATCGAGTTAGTCATCTGCTTCTGATACTCTTAAGTTCATCTGGTCATAACTTGCCAATCATATCTTTACCTCACCAGTCTCCATATGAAAATTTAAACTTTACTTAAACCCTTACCATGACTACCGTAGGCAATTCCCAATTTCCAAACATCACTCTTGAAGCACAACCCTCACATTTAGGAATCAACATTAACCATTTATTTAAATTTCCAAGTTCTTTCACCTTGTCTTAAATTTGACCCAAAACCTCTAAATCCCGTTTACAAATTCCTTGAACTTGTTCAAATTGTTCTCCTCGTATTATTTAATTTAAATCTCTAGGCCTTACAAAACTTATCTCTCATCATAAAATCAACTTCCGTATTTTCTTCGACATACACCCTTGAATATTATTCTCCTAAAAATATTTCACAACAATCTCTAAACTTCCATAACTTTGTGCTCTCTCTATCCCTAGTCATTTCCTCGCAACATCTTGTTTACTATCCTTATTAAACACAATTAACTTCTCTTTTCCATTACTAACCTTCTACATAGCCTCAGAGTAAAAGTTTTCCCCAGAATCAATAACCAAAATTTTCTAAGTTCTCAAAACTAGGTTGACCTCTGATATCCTCATTAGTTTTGAATACACCTATAAAATATCTCATAACCCCAAAATTTCTCTAAATGTAATTGTTTCCAGATTGGCAGTATACATCTCTTTATTCTATTCGAGACCTTTAGCACATTTCTATCTCAAGTTTCCATATGGAACACTCCATATTTGATTTCCTTTAGATCATCATAAAATAACCAGTTACGTCTTCTCTGAGCTACACAATTTACGTCACTTCCTTAACATTTTTCAGGCAAAATGATATGAAGATTCAAGAGTTGTCAAGGTATAGCTGACAGAATTATATACGAGACAGGGAATTGATATAATCAGGACAGGTATATAAGACAAGGAATGATGGTAGTAAAAATATTGGCAGAAAAAGAATGATAATAGAATTTGTTCTGCTTATCTATTTAAAAGAGGGACCCATTTTTTTTTGAAAGAAGAATTATAATACCAAATCCAAAATAAGGCCTAGCAAAATCATTGGTTTATTGTATTAAAAAGAAATAAATTTTTGTAAGAAGTTACACAAGGTTTATAAAAATAGCTAAAGCTACATCCTAAGTAAACAATGAGAAACAAAACAAAACAAAATAACAATATTTTCTTCTCTTTTTTTTTGAATGACTGAAACAAAATTAGCAAAAACATGTTCGAAAACATTTAAGGTACAATCTGATAATCATATGCGTCTATCCAAAATCATGGTACTCTAAATCCTCGTCATACTAGTGAGCAAGGCTACGATAATCACAGAGTCCTTGACTTATGCACATACATCAAGAATCATGGTATTTAATATTTTCGCGATGCCGCTAGCTTGGCAGCGAAAACCTTAAATTTCTACACCCAAAAAATATATCCAAAATCAGACTATATGTCCTCATCATACTGGCTAATGTGACTATAGAAGACAAGATTTTCATAACTTAGATGACCGAGCCCATATAATTTCATCTTGCCAAAAATTAAATTAAATCAACAATGAATACCAAAAAAAATCAAATTTATCAACGAACATCAAAATTCAGAAATGAACAAAATCCTTCAAATCATATAACTACAAACTCGGATGCTATAGCTAACATCAAGATTCAAATTTCAACAATCTTCATCAAAATCAATAAATACAAACTCAAATTCAATAATAATCCATCAAAATCAAATTCAATAGCAGAAAGTAAAGATAAATCAAATCAAGGAAAAATAAAAGAGTTTTCAAATCGGAGTTAAACAAGATTCTCAAGGGTCGTCCCAGGAATCTCTCAAGGGATCCTAATTGTGATTGAGTATCTTCAAAAATATATCCTAATCCTACTGCAGGCTGTAGTGGTACTCTAGTTCGAATACCACTACACAAACTCGACCTGCATGGGCAACCACTAAAAACGTGTCACGACCCGCACCCACTGTTTGGGTACGAGAACGTAACAACGCCCAGCCTACGCCGCAGTGTCGGCGGTAGAACGCTGTCCTAGGTCACAACATCTAACAATATAATGCTAAGCAGTTATACTCTCCGAATGGGGGTGACATAGCAGATACAGTCTCAATCACATCTAAGGCAGAGCATGATAATGATAGATAAAACATGAAATCCAAAAGAGATACAGGAGATAGAAGTCTAAGTGTCTAAGATACATAAATCCAGGAATAAATCTCAAAACTCAAATACAGTAATCCACAAATCAAGTACAACTCCAGACAAATGAAATAACTATCTAAACATCCTCTAATGTGTCTCCTCTAGGCTAGCAGGCACCTCCAGGCTATTTGTAAAATTTATCAACAGGTCCAGTCAGGACTGGAGCGAGTACAGTACATCTCAACAGATCATAGCAGGTTAGAAAATATAATCATGCAGTAAAGTAAGATACAGGTACTGAAAGAAAATAGTATGTAACAGAGAGAGAACTGTAATAGAAATATCTGCTATACATAGAGAACTAGCAGTGACTAGTGAGTCAGAGTACAATATGAACATGTAATACTCCCCCGTACCCCCAATCAATACACAAGGATCCAGCCAGGTTATGTTATATGATGCTATGTAACAGCCCCCGAAGGCTGGTAAGCCCCCGAAGGGTGGTAAGCCCCCGAAGGGTGGTAGCCCCCGAAGAGTGGTACATAGTAGTCCCATAAATAGGGATTCTGGGGGTAACCCAACAGTGTAAGTCCCATAAATGGGGATTCTGGGGGTAACCCAACAGTGTAAGTCCCATAAATGGGGATTCTGGGGGTAACCCAACAGTGTAAGATTCCAGGAAGACTCTACGATCATAAGAGTATATGTCGTAAGTGATCAAAGAACCAATGAAGCATAGTGATACGCCATGTAAGTGAAACACACAGAACATGTAGTACCCGATGCTTCTTAAGGATAATATCTCAAGAAAGGATCCATATAGTACCAATCCGTGTGACCATCGTGACAGTACAAGTAAAGTAATCTACTGCAGAAAATAATTCTAAGCAGGATATGAAATGATCAGAGAATGTACTTGCCTGATATCTGAATGTCTAAGGTAAAGATACTATCCGAGGAGAGGTATTTGGCTCCTAATTAGAACAGCATAAGTCACAACATGTCAGAAGGGTAATATAAAGCACTACAATGCATTCTACATGAATCTAGATCAAACTAGGCCAAAGTCAACCATTGGTCAACTCTGGTCAACTGCACTAGTCAAACTAGGTCAAACTAGGTCATGTCCTAACCCAGTAAGTCTTACTAGGCCTAACCAAGACTATCCTAGCAAGCACACATCAATACAAGGCTATACAAGCCAACATACACCCAACTCTATATAACATGCAATTATTCAATACTCAAATAGGCAAGAATTCACATTGGATATACACTAGGTAATCTATTACTTTAAGCTATATATGTCTACACATATATACACATGCATATATTGTTATTCAACATTAGATCTATAATCATGGCATTTCAAATGGTTATATAAACTTATATATTACAACACAATATGCTAACATATATATAATATACATACATAGCTAAGTTAACTATATTCATAAATACTTATTTAAGAGGCTATGTGTGTGTATGTGAACATGGCAAAGGGGCAAGTGAGGGTTAAATGGGCATACATAGTGTATACATATCAAAGAGTGTCAAAGTGTAAGTGAACAATGTGTCAAGTATGATAGTGTCAACATAGTGTAAGGGGGTACATGAGGTAATATAGGATTTGTGTTAACATAGAATATTACATCTCATTAACTTGTATCACTACTAAAATCTGTCAATTCAGCGACGCGTCAAGACGTCGCTAAAAAGGGCAAATACGTCGCTAATTTCTATTAGCGACGTATTTAGCGACGTTTTCAAGTAGTCGCGATTAACCTAGTCGCTAAACAAGAAAACGTCGCCAAACGTCGCTATTGCGACGATCTTTAGCGACGTGCCCACGTCGCTAATTTAGCGACTGCCAGCGACATAAAACGTCATAATTTACCGACGTAATCTAGCGACGTTGAGCGACTTGACATGCATCGATGCTGACCTGGCTTTAGAGCCAAATGACGACGTTCTGCGACTTTTTAACGTCACTATATTATCGATATATAGCGACTTTTAGCGACGTCCGTGTAGCGACGTTTAGTGACGATTAGCGACGATACTCATTAATGTTAGCGACGTACTTAGCGACGTTTATATCGTCGCTGGACGTCGCTGACAGTCGCTGAACGTCGCTAATATTAAAAAAAATTAAAAAAAATTACAGCAATTGCAGCATTTGCAGAATTTACAGTACCATTTGTTACAACAACGACTGTGTATCACGAACACAGTATCAAACAACACATACACACAATCACGAACACGTTTGAAACACAATGTGTCCACAATCAACACAGATTTATGAAAATTTATAACAATGTCAAACATAATGTGTCCACATAAGAATAAAGTATGTAAAACCACATAAAAGACCCAACAATGGGCCATCACACAACAATGTATATGCCGACTACGACTGATCAGGAGGAGCATCACCGCTCCTATCACCGCTCCTGGAAAGAAGGTAAACATACTGCTCTGGTGTAAGAACCACCGACGACGATGAAGGAGGAGGCAATGCAACCGCTGGAGAAGGAGGCAGTGTAACCGCTGGAGATGGGTGCATCCGCGTCTCCTCTAGGGCTCGGAGTCTGGCGCTGCATTGCTCCATGCAAGTCGCTATCCTGGTAACGGTGTCGTGAATGGACTCCTGTGTCCCATGTACTTGCTGCACGGTGCGCTCGAGCTCGTCAAAGCGTGCGATGACCGACGCAGCGTCCTCTTGCGCCTGAGGCCCTTGCTGCTCAGCAATCCTCCTCAGCATATCGTCGCGCAGATCAGCAATCTGGCAGACAATGGTCTCCTCGACTCGGGACGACTCGGCCTGTGACGGCTGTGAATGCGTACTGGAAGAGGGAGCCCTGGATGCCTGCGTCGCAACAAATGCGCCGTAGGACCCCGTATCGTAGTACGTACCCCTCTGAAAACCACCAACAGCGGTCTTCCAGAGCTCGTCCTCCGACTGAGGCGGAGAGGGTTGCGATGTACCAACCCCTCCCTCTGCCTGTGCACTAGCACTCGCACGCTCATCACGTAGCCTAACATACTCTTCCTAGAAATCATTGTGCATCTCTATACATCAGTACTTACCTAAATTAGCCTAATAAACGTCTAAAATATTTATTTATTATTAAGTATATGGTTATCTGTATATTCTTCAAGTTGTGTTAAAAATTAACGAAATCTAAATTAGTACTTACATAGCTCTGAGTAGCCCGGTCGTCGATGAGCTTCCCGTCCTTCCGATGGGTGGCCAGGAAGACGGTCACCATGTTTGCGTCCTCACCCCTCTTCACCTGCGTGTTTGTTATATTTTATTCTTTAGTAAAATAGAAAATTATATACTCCTACTATCAATAAATTCTTATATTTGACAATAAATTACATACCAGACGACGGAAATGCTCCGTCATAGGAATCGATCCACCACACCACTTTTCGGCCATCGTCCTAGCCACCTTCGCCTTCTCCGACCGCTCTTTGTACTCGGGCTCCTCAAATCGAGCCCTCATCGTGGTCCACTGGTCATGTGTGATCCAACCAGCAATCGGCTTTCCGGAGCGGTGACGTTTTTTCTGATCGTCAATAGCATCACGGATCAACTTGGCGGCGACGGCAGGAAACCGCCTCTCAATCTGCTCGACGCGGTGTGGTGGATAAAAATAAGTCCTCTACAAGAATTACAAATTAAAATAATTAGTTCTAAAAAATACTTAAAATTATATTAATCATACTAAATTAACTATCTTTAGTTACCTTGAAGTGGGCAAACCAGAATGCCTTCCTCTCTTCCGAGGCATCCAAGTAGTTGATCCACGGACCCCCATAGTTGGACCTTAGAAAGGTGCCCAACGCTCTCTGTACCGACGAGGGACGATATCTGTATACAACGATAACCGACGTATTAATGAATATATATAGATATACAGACATGCATAAAATATTGATTTAACTTACTTCGTAGGACCGTCGGCCCAAATCTCCATCCTCGTCTCGCCCTGAGGTGCGCATGCAGGGTCGCTCTGGTATGGATCCGCCCGGACGGGACGGGCGGGAGTAGGGACTACCTCCTCCACCTGCTCCCCACCCGCCATGCTGCTGTCAGCGCTAGGAAGGCTAGGGGAAGTAGTATGTTCAGCAAGCCTGGAACTGCTCGTCGTAGGTGCACTGCCACCCGGACATGAGACCGTATGGTACAATGGAGTGCTCGGGTCAGAGGATGGTCCAGAGCCATCCTCCTGTATTCCCACCTAAGGACACGGATCGTGCTGGCCTATCTCCGCGTCGTCCTGAGGTGCCTCCGCGTCGTCCTGCCATGCTGATAATAACATTGGAGTTCATAATTTAAGACTACAGAAATATGAATACATCGAAATCACAGTTTATGATTGAAAATATAAATAAATACAATGACAGTTTAGAAATATCTGCATACATTGGAATTCATAATTTAAGTTTTCAAAAGTGATCATAGTTCATAATTTAAGATTACAGAAGTATGAATACATCAAAATCACAGTTTCTCAATCATCCTCTGAAAATTCATCTTCTCCGTTTGCCTCCTCCTCCTCTTCCTCGTCATCGTCACTATCATCTCCTTCGTCTTCCCCTTCGGATACTTGTACCTCTTCTACACAAGTAGATATTGAATGGGGAACTTCTGCTGAGTCGACATCAACTGTATTAGGTACATGAGGCAGCTCGTCCTCCTGATAAGCTACTTCGTCGACGTCGTAGGTATTTCTGGCTTTAGTCTTGCATACTGCCCACCAATCGTACCTCATTGTTCCCCGTCTAGGATATGTTGTAAAATATACGAGTTGAGCTTGACTTGCTAGGATAAATGGTTCGTATCCTTGGTATCGACGATGGTAGTTAATATCTACAAGACCATGTTTGTCAATTTTCTATCCTTGATCTTGTATAGGATCGAACCAATCAACTTTGAACAACACGATCTTGGTAGGCTCTATGCCATAGTTGTACGTCAATTCCACGATCTCACGTAAGACGCCATAGAAATCATTGCCTGGAGTGACATCTTTGTAGTTTGTAGATTTGATACACAAGCAACTATTTTTTTGTGGAATCAAGATCCAGGAAGCTATCTCTGATGACAGTATTTGTTGACTTGAACTTAAACCCATTCATGCAATAACTTGGCCATACTTTGACGGCATAAATTGGTCCCTTGGCAAGAGTTCTAATAAATTCATTCTCAAGAATGACGTCCGGACGATCGACCTAAACACGAAAAGATACAAAATTAAGTTTAATGTTAAGTTTTTTCTTGTGCAGTTGTGAATGGAGGAAGATTCTAACTAGCTTCTTACGTACATATGCAGTCAACAAAGACGGGAAATGAAGTCTCATTTCTTCTTCTACTTCTTCATCTGCAATATATGGTCTACTTGACCTCACCTCATCATTAAATTTGCTGAAAACCAATAAATATCGGGATATACTCGTTAAATTATAATAACGGAATCAACAAATAGATGACTTGAATGTTGAAGATTTTCACTTACCACTCTAGCTTTTCCACTTCATCCTCCTCGCAGTTGAGTAATATATATAATTGGGCCGCCTTTAGTTCCTCATCATTCAAATATCTCTTTTTCAGTTTTTCTGAAGGCTTTCCAAGAGCATTGAAGACTTTCAATAATGCATCATTATATTCTATATCTCCATCGTCGTTCCTCGGAGCTCTTGTTCTATTTGTAGCAATATGAGGCTTGAAATACATTGAACAGAAGTTTGTAATCTCCTCAAGGACATAGGCTTCACAAATAGAACCCTCGATCCGTGCCTTATTTTTCACCTTCCTCTTCAGGTGGTTTAGATGGCGCTCGAACGGGTACATCCACCGATAACCGACGGGCCCACCAACACGTGCCTTATATGAAAGATGAATTGGCAAATGCTCCATAGAGTCGAAGAATCCAGGAGGGAACACATTCTCAAGCTTACATAATGTTACTGCAATATCCTTCTCCTGCTTTTCAAGCCGATCGACGAGCAACTTAGTAGAACAAAGATCTCTGAAGAATATGCTAAGCTCTGTCAGTGGATCCCAAACGACATGAGGTAAGAATTCCCGAAATGCAATCGGGATTAACCTCTCTATAAAAACGTGACAGTCGTGGCTCTTCATACCCTGGAGTTTGTTCTCCTTCGGGTCAACACATCTTCTCAAATTCGATACGTACCCGTCTGGAAATTTTAGGCCCTGGATCTACCTATAAAGTTTACCTTTGTCCTCCTTGTCCAGTGAGAAAATGGCCATGGGCTGCTTATACTTTCCACTGCCTTCCTTTATCAAATGCAACTCTGGACGTCTGCATATTTCTTCTAAGTCCAACATGGCCTTGGGATTGTCTTTCGTCTTCCCCTTTACGTCCATCACAGTATTTATTATATTGTCAAATACATTCTTCTCGATATGCATGACATCCAGGTTATGTCTGAGCAAATGGTCACTCCAATATGGTAGGTCCCAGAATATACTCCTCTTCGTCCAGTTGTGAGCGCGGCCAAATCCATCACACTTGTACCCCGCTGTAGGCTCTTCAATAGCACTTGACAATTCTTTAACTTTTTCCCATATCGTGTCTCCAGTCCACCGTGGCGGTGGACTGGACTTCTCCACCATGCCAGCACGAAAAGCATTCATGTTCCTCCGGTACGGATGATCCTTTGGCAGGAACTGTCGATGACAATCAAAGAAGCACGGTTTTCCTCCGTGTTTCAAACGGAAAGCCTTAGTGCGATCCATGCAATACGGACATACGAGACGACCATGGGTGCTCCAACCCGATAACATTCCATAGGCAGGGAAATCATTGATGGTCCACATTAGTGCGGCCCTCATCTGAAAGTTCTGTTTTCTGGAAACATCATATGTGGTTACACCTACTTCCCACAACTGATTCAGCTCATCTACCAAGGGCTGTAAGTACACATCGATGTTCCTCTTCGGGTTCTTCGGACCTGGAATAATAACAGTTAGGAACATGTAAGGAGTCTTCATACACATCTAAGGCGACAAGTTGTACGGAGTAACAATCACTGGCCAACAAGAATATTGTGAGCCCGAAAGTCCAAATGGGGTAAAACCGTCGGAGGAAAGCCCCAATCTGACATTACGCGGCTCCGAAGCAAAATCGGAATACACTCGATCAAAGTGCTTCCATGCTTCTCCGTCGGATGGATGATCCAGTACTCCATCTATTTGTTCCCGCTTGTGCCAACTCATATTATCAGCTGTCTCCTTTGCCATAAACAACCTCTGCAACCGCGGCGTCAAAGGCAAATAGTGCATCGAATCTGTTGGCTTGCGTGCACCAGAAGTCTTTGTTGTACTAGTTGCCTTGAAGCGATCGGCACCACAAAATCTGCAGGCGTCTTCATCCTTGTCGTCCTTATAGTACAACATGCATCCGTTGCGACATGCATCAATTTTTTCATACCCCATCCAGAGCGATCTCACCATTCTCTTGGATCGGTAGAAGTCTTTAGGTAACTTGCCACCCTCCGGCAATATATCTATAATTAACTCCAGGATTCGGTTGTAGCATTCTTGAGACATGTTAAAATCTGATTTTATGCTCAACAATCTTGTAACCACCTCCAACGGTGAATGGTCATCACAACCAGGATATAAAGGAGTCCTTGCATTCTCCAGCAACTCCATGAACTTTGCAGCATTGGCATTCGGTGCCTCCTCAGCTGCATATTGATTGTTCGGATCGAAACTAGGCCCCGCAGCATCGAAAACCATGTTCGTCTACCCTTGGTCGTAATCAGCATGCTCGTGGACATCTACATAAGGCTCCACATAAGGCTCCGGCTCGGAGGCTAAAGACACAAGTTCTCTGTGTGCGGTCCACTGATAATAATTTGGCATGAAACCCCTCGAATACAAATGATATGTCACATCCACTTCCGAATGATATTTCAAGTTGCGACATCTCATACATGGACACTTAATTTTTGTACGGTCCATGTACTGAGGGAACGCCTTGGCAAACTGCAGGAACTGTTGCACACCTTGTATAAATTCATCCCGCACACGTACATGTCATCAGGATGACGATTGTACATCCACAAACGGTTTCGCAGATAGTAATTCATATCCATTTTAAGATAATTCTGCAAAGATTGACACAGATAATAATTCATCAGGATGACGATTGTATATCCATAAACGGTTCTACATAATTGCCAAGTGTGGGGACGAATGGCTCAGAACACAACCCAAAATGCATTCTAGCATACATTAGTTTGAATCATCTATGTTCTGTACATATTGTGTAGTATATGTTCTTATCGAATCTAGTATCTGAAGGATGTAACAGAATCAAGATAAACCCACATAATGTAATACTAAGACATTATCTACTACTAAAAGATATAGTGATAGGTTGTCGTATCATCATTGCCGAGGGATGGGGGTCGGAGGACAGTCAACTTTATCTACGGCTACATAGTTTATGCCTTGTAACACCCTGTTTTCTGAAATTGGAGATTTTTGAAAATTTATTATTTTTATTATTTATTAGTGGTATTTTAGTCATGGTATGATTTTCTGGTGATTTTAGTTAAGTTAAACCATCTTCTAAGTCATGCTAAGTCATGACTTATGACTTTGTGATTTTGGTTAGTATAACTTAGTGTAAACCCTAGTTTTCTCTAACCTAGAAGTTGCCATGACCATGATAGCTTAGCCATAGGCTTAGAACATCAAATTATGGGTTTTTGACCAAAAGGGTATTTTGGTAATTTTCTAGACTTAAATTGTGATTATGTGATTTTTATATTATTTAATTCTTGGTAGGTCTCATGATTAGTCACTAACCTATCCTACCCTAAACTAGAAGTTAGCCACTAACCTAGAGTCATTAGGGTGATGTTTTGGTCATGGGATAAAGTAAGTTAATATCTAGATATTAACTTTATTGATATTTTGCACAAAACATGCAAAATATCACACCCTTTACCAAAAGTCTTTGACTTAGCCTAGAAGGAAGGGCAAGGACACCCCCCCCCCCCCCCCCATGCCTTGGCCGGCCAAGGGCACCCCCCTTGGCAGCCCACCCTTGATAAATACCCCATGGATTAATTCATGAATAAAATTGCATGAATTTTAATCCACAAAAATTCCATTTTCTACAAACCTTCATAACTTGATCATTTGTGATCCAAATTGACTCTAGTCTTTTGCATTGGAACCCTACAACATCTAGGGAGCTAAGGGAAGCAAGAAATCTAGAATTTGGGAGCTTGGGCATCATCGAAGTGGAGATCACACAACCCTCTTTTATTGATTTTCCTTGGAATTTCACCAATAGGTAAATATATCCAAACCTAGTCAAATTCCTGTTTTTCTTTCATAAATGCATTCATATAGGGATAACAATACTGTGGGTAAAGTTTGGTGGGATTTTGATGTGATTTGGTGTCCGTATCAGACACGTATCATGGGTTTAATATAGGTGTTTGGTTGAATGCCTCAAAGGAGAGGACTTCCAGTTTTTACAAAACTTTTTATACAAAAACCTAGTCCTAGGTTTCCTAACCCTAACCCTAGTCTTCTGTACACAAACCAATGCAGTGTCCGTGTCCAAATTGGACACGAACCCGACAGGACACACTGTGCACAAGTGCACAGTAATGCCCTGCTACCCGACCTTTAGTGTGCACAGCACAGGCCATTAGGACACGTAAAAATTGTCACAGACAAGGGGGCAATGTCTGCGAACATGCCCCCAAAGTCTCGTGTCGTGTCGTGTCGTGTCGAGTGAGAAAACTCACTCGCACGGGACACGCACTGGTCACGCACACACGCACAGACACCAACTTCGAGTGTCTCGTATCGCACGGACACGACACGATGACACCTCGTAGTGACACGAGAGTGTAGCCCTATATGAGGCGTACACGAGGACACGAGCACGTGGTGTGTCGCGTCCTGTGTCGCGAGCACGAGACGTGCAACCGCGTGCACGACGCGGTCTGAAACGTACGTAACAGCCGTGTTTTCACGACTGATACGGCTTCCGTATCGTGTCCACGAGTGTCGTGGACACGTATCAGAGTGTCCATCGTGTAGCCCTATAGGTGGGCTACACGTGTGCATGACCACGAGACGTGTCGTGTCTCGTGGTGTGTCTACGAGTGCGTGGAACACGTGCACGACACTGTCCTGTGTACACGTATCAGAAGCTTACCCGATTGAGTATTTTGCGTGTTTGGACACGCGAAACGGTGTCGTGGTGTCGTGTCAGTGTCCTAGGATACTAGTATATGTGTGGGGTGTCAGTTACCAACCCTAGGTTGCGAGCCTTAGCTCGTTGGGTTGCGTGAAAATCGAATTATCCCATTTCAGTGCAACTGTGCACAGTCACAGTTTTGGGGATTAAATCCCAGTTTTGAAAATCGAATTTCAATTCGATTTTGTGTAGGTTTAATGTATTGGACTAGTGTATTTTAGAGTGTAGATGTGAAGTATACATGTAATTGAGGGTGTGGGTCGATTTTGGGGAGATTTGGTTGTGTGTGTGTGTAGTTGTGCATGTATGTACATATGTATGTATGTATCCTGTGTGTGTGTGTGTTTGGGTGTGAGTGTGGTCCCAGGTTCAGGAAACCCCCCCCCCCCTGTCCTGACCCTATTCCAGTCCCTCTCTCTCACTGTAGCCCTCTCTCTCTTTCACTCTCTCACTCACTCTAAGTCTCTCTCTCCTATCTATCTATATATATAAGTAATATATGTATATAGATTGATATATATATATATATATATATATATATATATATATATATATATATATATGTATATATATAAGTGATATATATACATTTGTGTTAGGTCTCACTATGTCATACATAGTGTTATATGTATATAGGTGTGAGTGTGGGTTTGTACTATATATGATATTCATATTTGATATATGGGTAGCTAGTGTCTAATTATATATATATAGATATAGTGATATTATATATATATGTATAACTTGTTAAGGTATAGGTTTAGATGAAAACCTATAACCAATAATCTTTGACAATGGCCTATGGCCTAGGATTACTAGCCTATGGCTTGGGGCTAGCCCTAATGACCCAAAACCACATATTGACCCTTGATTACTAAGGGTTGACCAAAGTCAACCTTAGGTCAAAGTTGACCTAGTTCACCTAGAAATGACTAGGAATGACCTAAATCAACTAGTTTGACTAGTTTGACTAAAACCCTAACTAGTTTGACTTGTATTGACTTAACCTTGACTAGTTTGACTTTAGAGTTGACCAGAGTTGACCAAGAGTTGACTTTTGACCAGATTGACCTAGAATCATGTAGTTTGCATAGTAGACTTCATATTTACTATTTAGAACACATTGTGACTTGTGTTGCTCTGATCAGGAGCCAGACACCTCTCCTCAGACAGCATACTCTCTACAGACATTCATTCAGCAGGCGAGTACATTCTCTGACCGTTTTATACTTGTTCAGGCTTTACTTCTCGCTCTAGATTACTTTACTTGTTGCTGTCACGTTGGTAACACGGATTGGTACTATATGGATCTTTACATGAGATGTTATCCCCCTCGGGAGCATCGGGTACTTCATGTTATGTGTGTTTCACTATCATCATGTACTCCTATGCTTCCATTATTCATGTACACTCATGTGATCATGTACTCTCATGTTTACTGAGCCTTCATGTATACTATCATGTGCACCCTTTCATGGGCCCCATGTGATATCATGTATAATAACGTAACTTGTATAGATCCTTGTGTATTGATTGGGGAAACGGGGGAGTAGAAGTGGACATGTGAATAATTCCAAAGTAGTCATGTGCAAACTCAGTAGATCATGTATAAATTCTAGCCATTCACATGCCTATCTTGTACTCTACATCACTAGTCACTACAGTTCTCTATATACAGTAGATATTTCATTACAGCTATCTCTTTTACAGCGTACATTTCCTTTCAGCAGTTCATGTATCTTACTCTATTGCCTGTATCGTATTTCCTAACCTGATATGCACTGCGTGAGATGTATTGTGCTCGTTCCTGTCCTGATTGGACCTGTTAAAAATATTACAGAGGATGAGGATGAGGCCCTGGTGTCTACCTACTACGGAGCAGGACTAGATGATACTTATGTTGTGGACCCTCAGCAGGATCCACCTACAGCTGAGGAGGATGTTCCAGTAGTCTAGACCAGTTTAGTCTAGGCAGTCTTTTCTATATTATCATTTTGTCTCACATTCTGAGTTGTATTTTGAGATGTGGAGATGTATAGACTCTTTGACTTATTATTATGAGTTGACATTCTGGATGTTATGTATCTTAGACACTTAGTCTTATTTCATCTATGCTATGGTTCTCCTTGAGTTACTATCTATCTGTTCTTCATTCTTCTACCTTAGATGTGATTGAGACTATATGTTGTGATGTTACCTCCATTCGGAGAGTATGAACTGTACAGGTACCTTTATACTGTTAGATGATTTACCTAGGACAGCGTTCTACCGCCGACACTGCGGCGTAGGCTGGACGTACCCACTTCTCGTGCCCTTACTCTAGGGTGCGGGTCGTGACATGCCTCGCCAGTCGAATGGCTACAGGAACTATGTCCTGATCACGATGTCGTACCATAGATTATCTACTACTAATTAAGACTTTCAACTAAGCAGTCAAAGGGTACTGAACAGAAAGTCTAATTATAAGACTTTCAACTAAGCAGCGTTGTAGGATTTAAAATATGGTATTCAGGATTAGTATCCATCCTTCGTGACATAGCTGACTCTGCCAAAACCTGACCAACATATCCTACACTAATCATTCCATATTTCAGTAATGTCAGTGAGCTAAATCATACTCAACTGTCGAGAATACTTAGGAGAAAACTCATTCACAGGATTAGTAGTGGCCCATGCAGGTCGAGTTTATGTAGTGGTATTCGAACTAGAGTATCACTACAGCCTGCGATAGGATTTGAGGAATAGGCTTAGAGAGAGTGGATACTCAATCACTGCTAGGATACTTGAGAGATTCCTGGGATGACCCTTGAGAATCTCATTTGAAATTACGATTTAAACTCCTTTTTCTTGATTGAATTTGATTTTGGAGGATTCACTGTAGAACTTGAATCCTGGCATTAGTTAATGATTTTGAAATTTTTGTAGTTGTTGACTTTAATTTCTTGTGTTAGATTAATATCCTTATTTTTGGGTACTCAATCGCATTAGGAAAACTCTTAACTGGATTCCTGCTATCTAAATTCCTGTTGAAGGTTTGCTTCCTTGAAATAACTGTCCTCCCTTGAATTATCATTTTATATCTCAGTATTGATTCCTTGTTTGATCTGTCTTCAGGATGGGTATGGAGACACGATCTCATCGTCTCGATCAGGGAGATACCACTGAGGGGTCTACCACTCCTCGTCCTGATCAGCAGGGCCCCGAGACTGCAGTTCCTGTTGTGCCAGCCCAGGCTAGGATATCTGCAGCCTTTGGGAGTGCACCTCTCCCTACTCCGAGACTTTCTTCTGTCATCCCGAACGTTCTTCAGCAGCAGTCGTCATCAGGATCAGAGGACGTGGCACAGTTGTTTTCCTTCTTCCAGCAGATAGTGGAAACTCAGCAGCAACAGTTGTTCAAGAGGGGACGGGACGCTTGTGGTGCCAGCAGCAGTAGAGGCCAGGCCAAGAGGGCCCATGTGCAGTTTCAGCAGACACCAGTGGGAGTTCAGCAAGTGCAGCATCAGTATCGGGGTCAGGACCCGAAGACAATCAGTTGTCCCTATTGCAAGAAGTCGGGACATGGATGGGGTGAGTGCAGGAAAAGGTTGGGCTGGTGCCTACTATGTGGGGCAGCGGACCACCAGCTGAGGGAGTGTTCCCAGTACACAGGCAGAGTATCACAGGGAGCAGGCAGCAGTGGAGGTCAGGCCAAGAGGCCTCACATTCAGCAGGCACCTGTTAGAGTTCAGCATCAGCCTCGAGGACAGGATCAGAGGATGCAGAGTTGTGGGTATTGCAAGAAGGTAGGGCATCTTTGGGAGTCTTGTAGGAGAAGGCTGAAGGTTTGTCTATTTTGTGGGTCTGGTGCCCACAAGATGATAGATTGTCCAGTTGCACCTCCTTATGAGGGTGCTAGGCCACCTGTAGCTCAGCAGCAGAGGGGACCGTTACAGCCACAGCAGCAGAGATTTATACAGTTTCAGCAGCAGGCTGGCAGAGGTCAGCAGGGGCGTGCTTACGCCATGACAGTTGAGGATGCTCAGGCAGTTGACGATGTGCTTGCAGGTTTTGTTCTTCTAAATTTCATTCCCACCTTGCTTCATTATATCTATCTTAATATCCAATTCCGTCTGCTCCTACCTATTCTTTATTAGTGATCAGTTTTGACCTGGTAGTTCATTTGGTTTTGTCGATTGTTTGTTGTTTCTTTATCTCTTACTTAGGAGTAGGAGTAGGAGTAGGAGTAGCTTTAGCTATTAATATAATTCTTGACTAACTCTTTTGTCAAGAATTTTCCTTTTAAATAAATTAATTTATGTGTTATGCCTTTGACTTAGAGTTGATAGAGTAGCTCTGACCATAGAATGGTGACCCTTTTTGCCCTGTGATTTATTGTTTCCTTATCTTCCTAGACTATGCCCATGACCAGGACTACGTATCTTCTTTCATCATTCCACCCTTACTTATATCTTATGCTACAAATTTATCCTTAGTTTTACAAGCTTATCCTTTTCGAGCTTGGTCATGATATATTTTATTGGGTGCGCACCCACTAACATATTGTCTAATCAGAACCGGCGCATGATGGTCTGATCAACCTATTGCGTTTTGGTTCGCTTTTTCATATATTAATCTACGTGGATGGAGACATAATTAAACTTGCCCTAGAATCTTATCCGCAACAGCCTTGACAATTTTTCTTGGAATTATTTCATCACCTATGAACCTCATATTCATATCCAGTTGGATTAAATTTAATCATGACCTGGATCTTCATCATTGGATGCTCGTGCTCATACTCGATTTCATTGATTTCCCACCCTGCCCAAATCTCAATTTATCCTGAAATTGATCAACTTAGATCGTGTCAAGACAAAAATCTATTTGTGATTGTTTGTACCTAAATTTTCAATTTTCTCTTTATAGAATGGTAACTTTAATGATTCTCACTTGTTAATGACCCCTTTTCATATAGGATGGTAGACGACCCTACAGCCTTGATGATTGTTGTTTCCTTACCTTCCCAAATTGGACACCTTAGATTGCTTGTACGTATTGATACCATAGGACAGTATTGATCTAGAATGACTAGTGCACCTAGATGAGACCACATACTGTTCCATTTAACCTGTCCCCCTGGTACCACTATTTCATCATGATTTTTGGTTCAATTTAGGCCATAAGACCTTTCCCACTCTAAATTTTGATCACCGTAGACACGTTACCGTCACTTTTAAATTTGGAGCATAAGACTAGTTGTTTTCTCAAAACTAATTTCACATACATGACCTAGACATGACATACTACACCCATGACCTTAGTGTCCCACTCAGGCATACCATTGTGTGCTTCATTTGCTTAGTACGATTTTCCTGACCCGAGGCTCCATCCTGATTTACCCCATGGAGTTACTTTTGGCTTCGATTTGACTTAAGAACACCTTATGACCTAAAACTGCCAACCATTTTTTGGACATGACCCAGTATAGGTCTACTACCCATATTTTGCTTGTTGACCTTGTATGTTGCCTAGGTAGTGGCTTCGTCCCTGATTGTTGGAGGTTTGACCTAGGAGGAGTACGACCATCTAAATTTCGAGGACGAAATTATTTTAAGGTGGGTAGACTTGTAACACCCTGTTTTCTGAAATTGGGGATTTTTGAAAATTTATTATTTTTATTATTTATTAGTGGTATTTTAGTCATGGTATGATTTTCTGGTGATTTTAGTTAAGTTAAACCATCTTCTAAGTCATGCTAAGTCATGACTTATGACTTTGTGATTTTGGTTAGTATAACTTAGTGTAAACCCTAGTTTTCTCTAACCTAGAAGTTGCCATGACCATGATAGCTTAGCCATAGGCTTAGAACATCAAATTATGGGTTTTTGACCAAAAGGGTATTTTGGTAATTTTCTAGACTTAAATTGTGATTATGTGATTTTTATATTATTTAATTCTTGGTAGGTCTCATGATTAGTCACTAACCTATCCTACCCTAAACTAGAAGTTAGCCACTAACCTAGAGTCATTAGGGTGATGTTTTGGTCATGGGATAAAGTAAGTTAATATCTAGATATTAACTTTATTGATATTTTGCACAAAACATGCAAAATATCACACCCTTTACCAAAAGTCTTTGACTTAGCCTAGAAGGAAGGGCAAGGACACCCCCCCCCCCCCCCCCATGCCTTGGCCGGCCAAGGGCACCCCCCTTGGCAGCCCACCCTTGATAAATACCCCATGGATTAATTCATGAATAAAATTGCATGAATTTTTATCCACAAAAATTCCATTTTCTACAAACCTTCATAACTTGATCATTTGTGATCCAAATTGACTCTAGTCTTTTGCATTGGAACCCTACAACATCTAGGGAGCTAAGGGAAGCAAGAAATCTAGAATTTGGGAGCTTGGGCATCATCGAAGTGGAGATCACACAACCCTCTTTTATTGATTTTCCTTGGAATTTCACCAATAGGTAAATATATCCAAACCTAGTCAAATTCCTGTTTTTCTTTCATAAATGCATTCATATAGGGATAACAATACTGTGGGTAAAGTTTGGTGGGATTTTGATGTGATTTGGTGTCCGTATCAGACACGTATCATGGGTTTAATATAGGTGTTTGGTTGAATGCCTCAAAGGAGAGGACTTCCAGTTTTTACAAAACTTTTTATACAAAAACCTAGTCCTAGGTTTCCTAACCCTAACCCTAGTCTTCTGCACACAAACCAATGCAGTGTCCGTGTCCAAATTGGACACGAACCCGACAGGACACACTGTGCACAAGTGCACAGTAATGCCCTGCTACCCGACCTTTAGTGTGCACAGCACAGGCCATTAGGACACGTAAAAATTGTCACAGACAAGGGGGCAATGTCTGCGAACATGCCCCCAAAGTCTCGTGTGGTGTCGTGTCGTGTCGAGTGAGAAAACTCACTCGCACGGGACACGCACTGGTCACGCACACACGCACAGACACCAACTTCGAGTGTCTCGTATCGCACGGACACGACACGATGACACCTCGTAGTGACACGAGAGTGTAGCCCTATATGAGGCGTACACGAGGACACGAGCACGTGGTGTGTCGCGTCCTGTGTCGCGAGCACGAGACGTGCAACCGCGTGCACGACGCGGTCTGAAACGCGCGTAACAGCCGTGTTTTCACGACTGATACGGCTTCCGTATCGTGTCCACGAGTGTCGTGGACACGTATCAGAGTGTCCATCGTGTAGCCCTATAGGTGGGCTACACGTGTGCATGACCACGAGACGTGTCGTGTCTCGTGGTGTGTCTACGAGTGCGTGGAACACGTGCACGACACTGTCCTGTGTACACGTATCAGAAGCTTACCCGATTGAGTGTTTTGCGTGTTTGGACACGCGAAACGGTGTCGTGGTGTCGTGTCAGTGTCCTAGGACACTAGTATATGTGTGGGGTGTCAGTTACCAACCCTAGGTTGCGAGCCTTAGCTCGTTGGGTTGCGTGAAAATCGAATTATCCCATTTCAGTGCAACTGTGCACAGTCACAGTTTTGGGGATTAAATCCCAGTTTTGAAAATCGAATTTCAATTCGATTTTGTGTAGGTTTAATGTATTGGACTAGTGTATTTTAGAGTGTAGATGTGAAGTATACATGTAATTGAGGGTGTGGGTCGATTTTGGGGAGATTTGGTTGTGTGTGTGTGTAGTTGTGCATGTATGTACATATGTATGTATGTATCCTGTGTGTGTGTGTTTGGGTGTGAGTGTGGTCCCAGGTTCAGGAAACCCCCCCCCCTGTCCTGACCCTATTCCAGTCCCTCTCTCTCACTGTAGCCCTCTCTCTCTTTCACTCTCTCACTCACTCTAAGTCTCTCTCTCCTATCTATCTATATATATAAGTAATATATGTATATAGATTGATATATATATATATAGATATATATATATATATATATATATATATATATATATATATATATATATATATATATATATAAGTGATATATATACATTTGTGTTAGGTCTCACTATGTCATACATAGTGTTATATGTATATAGGTGTGAGTGTGGGTTTGTACTATATATGATATTCATATTTGATATATGGGTAGCTAGTGTCTAATTATATATATATAGATATAGTGATATTATATATATATGTATAACTTGTTAAGGTATAGGTTTAGATGAAAACCTATAACCAATAATCTTTGACAATGGCCTATGGCCTAGGATTACTAGCCTATGGCTTGGGGCTAGCCCTAATGACCCAAAACCACATATTGACCCTTGATTACTAAGGGTTGACCAAAGTCAACCTTAGGTCAAAGTTGACCTAGTTCACCTAGAAATGACTAGGAATGACCTAAATCAACTAGTTTGACTAGTTTGACTAAAACCCTAACTAGTTTGACTAGTATTGACTTAACCTTGACTAGTTTGACTTTAGAGTTGACCTGAGTTGACCAAGAGTTGACTTCTGACCAGATTGACCTAGAATCATGTAGTTTGCATAGTAGACTTCATATTTACTATTTAGAACACATTGTGACTTGTGTTGCTCTGATCAGGAGCCAGACACCTCTCCTCAGACAGCATACTCTCTACAGACATTCATTCAGCAGGCGAGTACATTCTCTGACCGTTTCATACTTGTTCAGGCTTTACTTCTCGCTCTAGATTACTTTACTTGTTGCTGTCACGTTGGTAACACGGATTGGTACTATATGGATCTTTACATGAGATGTTATCCCCCTCGGGAGCATCGGGTACTTCATGTTATGTGTGTTTCACTATCATCATGTACTCCTATGCTTCCATTATTCATGTACACTCATGTGATCATGTACTCTCATGTTTACTGAGCCTTCATGTATACTATCATGTGCACCCTTTCATGGGCCCCATGTGATATCATGTATAATAACGTAACTTGTATAGATCCTTGTGTATTGATTGGGGAAACGGGGGAGTAGAAGTGGACATGTGAATAATTCCAAAGTAGTCATGTGCAAACTCAGTAGATCATGTATAAATTCTAGCCATTCACATGCCTATCTTGTACTCTACATCACTAGTCACTACAGTTCTCTATATACAGTAGATATTTCATTACAGCTATCTCTTTTACAGCGTACATTTCCTTTCAGCAGTTCATGTATCTTACTCTATTGCCTGTATCGTATTTCCTAATCTGATATGCACTGCGTGAGATGTATTGTGCTCGTTCCTGTCCTGATTGGACCTGTTGAAAATATTACAGAGGATGAGGATGAGGCCCTGGTGTCTACCTACTACGGAGCAGGACTAGATGATATTTATGTTGTGGACCCTCAGCAGGATCCACCTACAGCTGAGGAGGATGTTCCAGTAGTCTAGACCAGTTTAGTCTAGGCAGTCTTTTCTATATTATCATTTTGTCTCACATTCTGAGTTGTATTTTGAGATGTGGAGATGTATAGACTCTTAGACTTATTATTATGAGTTGACATTCTGGATGTTATGTATCTTAGACACTTAGTCTTATTTCATCTATGCTATGGTTCTCCTTGAGTTACTATCTATCTGTTCTTCATTCTTCTACCTTAGATGTGATTGAGACTATATGTTGTGATGTTACCTCCATTCGGAGAGTATGAACTGTACAGGTACCTTTATACTGTTAGATGATTTACCTAGGACAGCGTTCTACCGCCGACACTGCGGCGTAGGCTGGACGTACCCACTTCTCGTGCCCTTACTCTAGGGTGCGGGTCGTGACATGCCTCGCCAGTCGAATGGCTACAGGAACTATGTCCTGATCACGATGTCGTACCATAGATTATCTACTACTAATTAAGACTTTCAACTAAGCAGTCAAAGGGTACTGAACAGAAAGTCTAATTATAAGACTTTCAACTAAGCAGCGTTGTAGGATTTAAAATATGGTATTCAGGATTAGTATCCATCCTTCGTGACATAGCTGACTCTGCCAAAACCTGACCAACATATCCTACACTAATCATTCCATATTTCAGTAATGTCAGTGAGCTAAATCATACTCAACTGTCGAGAATACTTAGGAGAAAACTCATTCACAGGATTAGTATCCATCCTTCGTGACATAGCTGAAATTTTATAGAACTCGATAATAATTATTAGTCAATTTATTCATCATTTCAAAACCCTGAAAAAGCCCAAAAAAAAACTCCAAGTATCAGTAAATAGGGCTCGAACCCTAAATTAGAATTCGAATCCAAGCAAAACATCAAATTGACAGTTGATATGCCTAAAAAACTTCCAGTATCAGTATATAGGTGTCACACTGTGAGTCTCGTGTCCACACTGTAGGACACGACGTGTCCAAACCAACAAAATAGGTGTCACACGAACTAGAAGCGAGTCCACTGTGAGTCTCGTGTCCACACAGTGGGACACGACGTGTCCAAACCAACAAAATAGGTGTCACACGAACTAGAAGTGAGTCCACTGTGAGTCTCGTGTCCACACAGTGGGACACGATGTGTCCAAACCAATAAAATAGGTATCACACGAACTAGAAGCGAGTCCACTGTGAGTCTCGTGTCCACACAGTGGGACACGACGTGTCCAAACCAAAAAAATAGGTGTCACACAAACTAGAAGCGAGTCCACTGTGAGTCTCGTGTCCACACAGTAGGATACGACATATCCAAACCAACAAAATAGGTGTCACACGAACTAGAAGCGAGTCCACTGTGAGTCTCGTGTCCCCGGCAGCGAGTCCACGCTCTCGTGGACACGAACTACAAGCAAGAGAGAGAGCTAGAAGACGAGGAGAAACTGGGAAGCGGGGGAGAGAGTTACCTGAGGAGGAGCGACCTGAGGAAGGAGGAGGAGGAGGAGAAGGAGGAGGGAGATCGCCGGAGGAGCGCCGCGGAGGAGGAGGCCGGAGGAGGGAAATCGTCGGAGGGGCGTCGCGGAGGAGGAGGGCACGAAATATTTGGAGGGAAATTTTGTGAAAGATCGAAAAGCGAAACCCTTGCTATATGAAACTATTAGCGACGTTATTCTAGAACGTCGCTAAACGTCGCTGGTATTTTTGAAACGACGACGCTACTTAAATTGCGTCGCTACACGTCGCTACATCAGCGACGTGTACCAACGAACTTGCGACGCCTATTCTCATTTAACAAATTGCAGCCGCTAGACGTCGCTATTAGTCGCAGTCAGCGACAAACAGCGACGTCTTGTATAAACGTCGCTAAAACCCCAAAAAATAGCGACGTTTTTCTTTGGAGTCGCTAAATACATCGCTGATATGACTTATTTTGGTAGTGTATATTGCATACATTACATCTATTATTACATTACATTCACGCTTGCATTCATTCATCATTCATATATTCTTTTGCACCACTATATGCACCATACATTACATACTATGGAACCTACATATTCATTACAAGCCATACTTATACATGCTTACATTAGATAGGATACCTACACCTCATACATCATTTATTAAACCATTTACTCATGCTTGCATTCTCTATTTAATTACATAATGTATATACATTAACATGGGTTAAAATCAAATAGAACATTATATTACACACAAGGGTGCACAAAATGCATATGTCGAATAGTAACTCCTACTAATAATCAATACTGTACCATATCAGCATGAATTAAAATTTAGGATTAAAGTATGTTATAGATCTATGTGTTAGCTTTCCGAAACTTCAAACGGATCGCGTTTTCGTTTCCGAAAACTTCCGGAATCGCGAAAACACCGAGAACGCGTTTGTCTTTCGTACAGCTGACACTCAAATAATTCTCCAGAAAGTTACAGAAAGAATTAGGTCTATTAATACATGTTTTTGGAAAGCTAACTTCAATACGCTTCTTTTAAAAAAAATGGGAGATTAAACCGAACTTTGAGCTAGAAGTTATGACATTCTAAGTTATGGCTGAAATTAAAAACGTGGATAAAAATTATGACGGATTTGGGTAGTTTGAGACAAAAGAACACAAGTATATAACATAATATATCAAGAACTCACTCTCTACACTAATATATATATATATATATATATATATATATATATATATATATATATGAGACACTATAGAACACATATCCAATACAAAAATATGAGATTAAATATGTAATAATTTATTCATACATAACAACAACACATAGTGTGTCCAAATTTGGAATTTTCCCACATGGACACAACCACAACACAAAGGACACTCCTATGACCTCCAAATGGACACGAAATGGACACAAATGGAGATACAACCATGGGGGTCATTCTTATGGGTTCAAAATAGACCTATATGCATGAGGAAATGAAAAGGAGAAGGGATTTATACCTCCCGGTAGATCGAATCGAAAAAAAAGCCTTCCCGGAGCGACACCGACACGTAGAGATTCAAAAAGGACACGAACGAGCTCCGAATCCTCCCAAACTTGGGTAGCTTCCTCCTTGGCTAGAATGGAGAAGGAAAGAAGAAGATTTGGTGACGAAATGGAAGAATTTGGTGGAAAAATTGCTAGAGATTGCTCTCTAGGAATTTGGGGAAGAACAAGAGAGAGTGTGTGGATGAGAATAATGAAATAAACTTGAGCCTATCCTCTCCCAAAGTGGCTGGCCATATGGGGCTATTTGTCCTATTATGGTAAGGTCCAAAATGCCCCCACTAACCTATTCTATGAGTATTAGGAAAGGGCTAATTGGTTGGGGCTAAATTAGTCATTCTAAAGTCTCTAATCACACTAACCTTATCCATAATAATTAGTCTAACCTCTAACTAAAATATTTCTATCATGTGGACTAAAATTAATATCATGTGGGCCATGCCTAACTAGTGTGTGGGTCCCACTAGAGTCAAACTACCCCCCGGGTCCCCGTTTCAAGTCGGATTGAGTTGAAATTCGAATCCGACTCAAATAACCCCAAAACAATATCATAAATAATAAAATAATATCAAAATAATTCAAAGAGGTCAAATGCAAAAATATTCTTAGGCCAAAAATGACATTAAAATATCATAATCACATGGTTAGGCTCTAGGTCAAACAGTCTCTAGGGTTTCACTAGCAAAATGTCAAAACTACAAGTCATTGATTTAAATAATTTTAAAATAATTTAAAATCACCAAAAATTATATCATGAATTAAATATCATTATTAAAATAATTATAAACATAAAATTTCAAAATTATTCTCATTTGGAAAACTGGGTGCTACAAGTCCAACCGAGCCAACTCTAAGCTAAACTAGTCCAACTTGGTCAAACTAGCCATTTCTAAGTTGTATAAGTCAAGTTTTAGGATATTAGTCTATATATACTAGTATAAACTCTCCCTCCTCTCCAAATACCTGGTACTAGTTAACCCTCCCCCTTTCTCCCACTAGACACACACATACATATACATGATGTATACAACCACACCATAGTTCCCAGGTTCTTTAACCTAACTTGCCAGTTGGTACTAACCTCAATAGAACAAATACTCTCACAGCTCAAAATACTAACACATGCTCACGCCTTACTCTTGTGACACTCTCTTTCAAACACAAACACACACCTATATGTTCTCTTACACATGTTGCCATGTTACCTATAAAAATAGGAAACCCTTGTTGTCTAAAGTAAGACACAATGTACAAAGAGAACCATACTGTAGAACTCACACTTTAAGACAATAGATGAAGGAAGACTTGTATGGAGGATCGATAGGGTTGAGCAATGTCATTTTATCCTACAAAGAGAACCATACTGTAGAACTCATACTGTAGAACTCACACTTTAACACAATTCTACAAAGAGTTGTCATAGGGTATTGAGCGATGTCATTTTATTCTTTTCTTCTTCTTCTTCTTGGGATTTTCGAGTATTGGATCTTGAGACATATATAGCTAGAAATTACGAAGAATGGAGTACCATACTTCAACAAATAGATGTTGACTAATTGGTTCATATACTTGTTGTCTAAAATAAGTGTAGGAATGTTGCAAGGTGAAACAATGTATCAAACACTATATCGAAACCCAAACCCAATATGCAAATCCAAATTAATACGAAAATGCACAAGTGTATGTAGGGAATTAAGTGTACAGAGGTAAAATACATATATATGCATGCTTGGGGGTGTCCACGTGTAAGACCCAGTTTTCTGAAATTGGGGTATTTTTGAAATTTTATTATTTTTATTATTTATTAATGGTGATTTAGTCATGTTATGAATTTTGGTAATTTTTAGTTAGATTAAAACCAGTTTCTAAGTCATGACTTATGACTTTGTGATTTACTAATGAAACCCTAGTGTAACCTTAGAGTTGCTTGTCCTAGAGACTAACCATGATCATGTGAGCCTAGTCATAAGTTTAGAGCATCAAAATTGTGGTTTTAGCCTAAGGGGTATTTTGGTAAATTTCTAGAAATTAAGTAGGATTAGGGAGATTTTACTATTCATGGACTTTTGATTAGTGACTTGATAATCCCTAACCTAGTCTACCCTAATCCATAGGTTAGCCACTAACCTAGAATGATAAGGGAATAGATATTTGCATTGGTTAAAGGAGGATAAATATCTTGATATTTACTTTGTGGATATTTTCCACAAAATATCCAAAATATCAACCCTTTTGCCATGAAAGTCTTTCCCTTAGCTTGGAAGCAACCCAAGGACACCCCCTCCCCTTGTCATGGCAGCCAAGAACACCCCCCCCCCCCTAGCCCTACACCATTCTATATAACCCCATTGCTTTCATTCATGACCATTTACATGAATTTAAACCTAGAAAAATCCTATTTCTACAAACCTTGATAACTTGATCAATTTTGATCCAAATCACCTCTAGTTTCTTGCATTGGACTCCCCTACACTAGAGGGTACTAGTTAGGGCCTGCTATCGAGGATTTCGTGAGCTTTGCGCATCACCAAGTTGAAGTGGACACCCCCCCTCTCCTTGTTTTTCCATTGGATTGCATCAATAGGTAAATGTCCATAAACCTTGTTAATATAGTGTTTTTCTTCATTATTGCATGCATATAGTTATAATATAGTTGTGGGTAGGGTTTGGTAAAATTTTAGGGTTGTTTGGTGTCGTATCGGACACGTATCCTACATGTAAAACCCTAATTTTGCTCACTGTTTTTGTTCACTGTCATAGTATATTAACTCACTGTTTTCCAAATCTTTTTGAACCAAAACCTAGCCTAGCTAACCCTAACCCTAATCATGTGTCACTGAGCACGTATTGGTTTCTGTCGTGTCCAAAATTGGACACAACAGCTCTCAGTTTACACTGTTTAGACACTGCACAGTGCACATGAAATGTGCCCTGCTACCACAGTGTCCAACCATACTCTACATGCCACTTGGACACGTCAAACTTGACACACGACACGGGGCAATGACTGACAGGTCATCCCCAAAGTTTGGGATGACCTCGTGTCGTGTCGGACACGAAATCGACTCATGAAGGGTCGTTCTATACACAGTGTACACACACAGACACTCGACTTTGAGCGTGTCGTGTCCACTGTACACGACACGTGGACACTTCGTAGTGTCATGGACACGAAGCCTATCCATAGGCGAACACGAGACACGCGAAAACACTGACACGCAGTCTGAACACGTATTTTAGGGCTTCTGATACGTGTGTTGTGTCCCCTCTACACGACACGTGGACACGTATCAGGCCCATGGACACGAAGCCCAACCCTAGGCGCACCTTCGGGCACGAGCACGAGGCCTGTGTCGCTTTGTGTCGTGTCCTAGGTCGTTTTCTAAATTGTACTGATACGTGTGTATCAGTTTAACCTAGTTTACCCGTGTGACTTTGAAACCTCGTGGACACGCCGTGTCGCGTCGTGACACCATGTCAGGATGCTAAGATCCTAGTCTAACCTAGGGGCTACAGTTACCAACCAACCTTAGGCCATCATAGTTCGGTTTGGGTGGAGTTTGAACTAACCTAAGTCGAGGGTTTGCTGTCCTATTTCCAGTTTCTGTAAATTTTCCAGTTTTATAAAAAATGAATTTTGATTGTATATTAATGTTGATTTTTACATATAATGCTATGTTATTATTAGGTTAACATTTTGTATAAATGTTAGTGTGTGTGTGGGTGAAATTTGGGGAGAAATGGATGTGTATTCATGTGTTTTCACACATGTGCAAGGAGGGGCCTGTTTAGTGTATTGTGTGTGTGTGTGTGTGTGTTGAGGGCTGGACTTTGATTCCAGGAACTGGAACTCCCCTCCCCCTTCTCTGTCCAGACCTCTCTCTCACTGTCCTGTTCTCCCTCTCTCACTCTATATCCCTCTCTCATTTTCCCTCTCTATATACATGTAGTATATATATATATAAGTTTTATATATATATATATATATATATATATATATATATATATATATATATATATATATATATATATATATATATATATATATATATATATATGTATATATATATATGATATATATATATATTTGTATTAGTTCTCATGAAGTATCATTATATATATATATATATGTGGGTGATGGTATGATATATAGTATTTTACATATTGGGATATAGGTAGTAGATAGATGTGTATAACTATATATATATATATATATATATATATATATATATATATATATATATATATATATATATATATATATATATATATGTACTTGTGTAGAGATGAAAACCCTATGACTAGCCTATGGCCAAGATTATTAGCCTATGACTTGGGGCTAACCCTAATGGCCCAAAACCCAACTTGTTGACCCTTGTTGACTAAGGGTTGACCAAAGTCAACCTTAGGTCAAAGTTGACCTAGTTAACCTAGAATTGACTGGGATTGACCTAAAATGACTAGTTTAACTAGTTGACTAGTAAGACATAGTTTGACTAGGTAATTGACCATTGTTGACCAAAGTCAACTATAGGTCAAGCCTTGACCAAATTGACCTAGAAATGGCTTGGATAGACTTAAAAGGACTTAATGACTAAGGTTTGACTAAACCCTAACTAGATGATTAGGTTAACCATATGGATTATGAGGGTAATCCTATATAGATGAAGATATGTATGGGGTTAAGTTAGATACTTAGAGTTGAGTCATGACTTGAGTTGGAGGATGGGATTAGCTTGATTATAGGATTAAGGTTGGTATTGTACTATATGTATTTATGTGTGGTATACTTTGTATAGGTAATTGTAGTATAGTATCTTAGGTAATCCTAAGACAGGTTAGCCTATGTTTGGTTGTGAGTTAGCCTTATAGAGTTTGACTGGATGTTGACCATTAGTCAAGATTAACCTAATTATCTTATTGACTAGTCTATGATTAACCAAAACCTTAGTTAGTCTAAGATTGACCTAGACTTTGACCATGTTGACTAGTATTGACTAATCTGACCATTATTGACTAAGCCCTAGATAACTTGACTAGTTTGGCTAGAATATTTGACCAAGGGTTGACTTTAACCTAGATTAGACTTGTTTAACTTTGTTTGACCTTATATGAGTTAGTTTAACTTCTTGTGACCTAGTATGACTTAATTTGACTTAGTTTGACTGTAGTGTTGACCAAGTTTGACTTTGACCTAGATTGGCTTAGAATTCATATAGATTGCATTATAGATTTTATTTACCTTCATTTTGGACATGTCATAACTGTATTGCTCTATTTTAGGACATTGTGACCTTGGTACAGACATCTGATATTACACTACTCTTTCCAGAGTAACAGGCGAGTACATTCTCTGATAATTCTCTCATTTATTTGTCGATTACTGTATTTCAGTTCTAGTTAGTTCTATGTGATTCTCTGTATCAACACGTATAGATATTTCTGGATTCATGTATCGACACATACCTTACTTGCTGGCCTCTATTACTGGAGTCATTAGTATCATTCTGGAATTATTTCTGGAATCATCACGTATTGGCCAGACTCATCTCGATTCTTTTTGTCGATTTTGGATTCACTTGCTGGGCGGGAAAATATCGAGTAAGACATGTAGACATACCCCAAATCTGGAATCTCTAACTGGAATCTACTGGAAGCATAGCCATCTCTTGCCTGATCAGTGAGAGATGTGCCTGATACCTACAGCCGTTTACATGTCGACCTCGGTATTTTAAACCACACTGTTAGATCATAGTTGGACTCACCCTGGTTTCATTGATCACTGTTGGACTCATCTTGTACTGGAAATTATCTGGTATCAGATTATATGGACTGGACTCACACTGGGATTACATTAGACTTATATCGTACTGTCTGGACTCGTACATATTATTCTAGTTCAGTTAGCCTTTATTATAGTCTTCATTGCCATGATTCTTCTCTTGTTTTAGTTACCTTTCTTTTCTTGTATCTTACTGCCTCTCTATGCCATCATTACCTGTATAGAACTGCCATGCTCATCAATAAAACTGTCTATAACTGCTTTATAGTTATTTGTCATTTACTTGGGTTTTTCTTGATGAGTTGTACTCGTTCCTGTCCTGATTGGACCTGTTGAAAATATTACAGATGATAATCCTGAGGACACATGCCCTGCTTACCATGGACCTGGCGAGGGATTAGCTACCTTTGCTCCCGACTCTCAGGAGTGATTCAGGAGATTAGCTAGTAGACTACTTTAGCTTTCATGTTTTGGCTTGTTGTATTAAAGTTAAGATATTGAGTCTGTATTAAGTTGGTTTGAGATATTGGTATATTATTTTAGTAGTTAGTTGTTGTTGTCTTTAATTCCTTAGGTATAACTTCTGTGTTATCTTTTCGTGCTTAGACTGTGTTTGAGTAGATCATACCCTTTACTTGCCCTCCATTCGGAGCTGATATCTGGACAAGTACTTGTTATATTCACTGCATGAGATTAGTTAGCAACCTAGAACAGCTTACTACCGCCGACACTGCGGCGTAGGCTGGACGTAACCACTTCTCGTGCCCCTATACAGGGTGCGGGTCGTGACACCACGTGTCCAACAAATGGACATAAAGTGTCCAAAACCTCACGAACACACTGTATCAGAGAACACATGGTCGTAACGTGTCTCCGTGTCCATTTTGGACACGAAAAACACCTCAATTAGGGTTAAGGTTTACCTTCGGTCTCCTCACGGTGGTGAAAGAGGAGGAGGAGGACAAGTTCGGTGGTGGAGGAGGAGGGGATTAAGTGTACAGAGGTAAAATACATATATATGCAAGCTTGGGGGTGTCTATATGTCCAACAAATGGACACAAAGTGTCCAAAACCTCACGAACACACTGTATCAGTGAACACATGGTCGTAATGTGTCTCCGTGCCATTTTGGACACGAAAAATACCTCAATTAGGGTTAGGGTTTACCTTCAGTCTCCTCGCGGTGGTGGAGGAGGAGGATCTCGCGGTGGAGGAAGAGAAGGGGCTCGCAGTGGAGGAGGAGGAGGAGAAGGGGCTCGCCGGAGGGAGGAGAAGGAGCTCGCGGTGGAGGAGGAGGATGAGCGGCGCCGGAGGGAAGGGGGTCGGGCTGTCGTCGAGGTCGGGGGAAGAGGGGCGGGAACAAAGAATTTGGGGAGAGGGAGAAATGAAATTGGAACCGAGGAAACCCTATTTAGCAGAAATTAGCGGCGCCCGAAATACGTCGTAAAGCGTCGGTATTCGTTTAATATTCGGCGACGTTATAGACTTTGCGATGCTAAACGTCGCTGAACTGATAAAACTAGCGACGTTTTCCGATAAATCAACGATGTTGATTTTTATTAGACTATAGGTAGTCGCAATATGTCGTTGTATGTCGCTACCAGCGACGTATTGTGACGCTTAAATTTTGCGTCGCTAAAACCAAAAATATTGGCGACGTTTTAAGTTGGCGTCGCTAATTACGTCGCTGATATGACTTATTTTGGTAGTGCTAATCCTCATTCAACACAACCCACACACACACACAACTCTCACATTTAGCTCACTTATATGCTCTAGAATGGGGATTTTAATGGGGTATAAATAAGAGCTATAGTGGGGGCTAATAGAGCTGCAAAGATGGGGGTTTTATGGGGTCATGGGGGCTGCCCCACTGCTACTGCAGCTGCTGCATATTGTAGCTCTTGTTGCTGTTGCACATTGATGCAGTCCCCTGTGGGGACTGCTTCTCCTACTGCTGTAGTATGTCCCCTGTGGGGACTGCACAACTGCTGTTGTGCCTATGGCAGCACAGATTCTCGCCTTCCCTTCTTCTCCACACACTCCACACTAACTCTTCTCTCTCTCTCTCTCTCTCTCTCTCTCTCTCTCTATATATATATATATATATATATATATATATATTAATGTGGTGTGTGTCTATGTATACACCCACACCCACAATCTATATATATATATCTATTCACACTCATCCCATATATACATAGACACACACCACATTAATATATATATATATATATATATATATATATATATATATATATATATATATTTTATATATATATATATATATATATATATATATATATATATATATATATATATATATATATATATATATATATATATTTTATATATATATATATATATATATATATATATATATATTAATGTGTATATATGGGAGCGGATATATATATATATATATATATATATATATATATATATATATATATATATATATATATATATATATATATATATATATTAATGTGTATATATGGGAGCGGATCAAAAGCTCCCTCTTTAAAAATCTCTAAAAATTCTCTCACTCTTAATCATCCGTTTAATGTTAATATTAATATTAACGATAAAATTTTCGGGCTGGCAGGACTTTTCGTTCACATTGGCCAATAGAATTATCTCACTAACTAGTATCTACCACACCTAACCTACCTTAGATTCAAAAATCAAAGGTTTGGTTACACTAATGATTTTTGAAGTATCCACTGCACCATGCAATTTTTGGCAGCTCTACCACTAATAATATTGTGAAAAGCAACTTGGTCTCTAATAGGAATAGTAAGAGTACTGTTCCATGCATTAACACTAGGTTCTTTGTGAATGATGATTACACATCTGTAGTTGGAATGAACTAAAATTGTTCAAAAAATATAAAGATGTGGCTGCTGGGATTCGAGCCCAGGTCTCCACGGCCACAACGTGGAATTCTAACCACTAAACTACAGCCACGTTAGTGACTACTTTTAGATCTGCCATATATTTCATATATAGCATGTAGCCAGAAATTTTATATTTCCTACAATCCTCTCCTTGAATTATTTACTTGGGAGAAAAATCCAAATGAATATATAAAAATTTCGGGAATATATATTTAATAATAAAATATAATTTTTTTTAACGATTATTAAATATTTACAAATTACTTTTGAAGGTTAGAGTTCTAAGAAGTACTCATTAATGTGGCTGTAGTTTAGTGGTTAGAATTCCACGTTGTGGCCGTGGAGACCTGGGCTCGAATCCCAGCAGCCACAGTCTTTTTTATGTAATTTTTTTTTTCATATATGGGATGTGTACATTCAATTTTTTCATATAACGAGGAAAAACTACTTTTTGCGCAATCAAATGTCCTTGGACTAAAATTTTGGAAAATATATATTTCCATGCCCATCTCCTAGTAAATATATAAATATTTCAGCAATATATAATGTTTTTCTAATGATAATTAAATATATGTAATTTTTTATAGCGTAGACTATTCTATAAAATAGGTTCAGATTATATTTACATCATAATCTTTTTTTACATATAATTAATTTTTACTATTGTATCAAAGGACTAGATCCTAACTTGAGCTAAACCAATTTATTCTCTTGTGAAATTGATATATCCACCTATTTTGGGGGAATATGTTTTCAATAATTCATGTGAATATTATTTTGCTGGGTAATCAAAATTTTTGAAAATAAAATTTATATTCCAAACCAAACATTGATAACAGGTTTCCATAGTGTATTAGTTCCTTTGATGGATTGTGAATTAGTTCTTTTGATGGATGGTGTTTTGATTTGGCAAATAAAAATTAGTTCTTGCACAAGTTATTAGGCCTAGTTGAATAGATTCTTCCGGATGAAGTCTGATTTATCCGATATTAATTTGGTCATATTACACTAATTATAAATTCCTAATTTTGGTTACACAGTTCTATTTAAACCCCCTTCGTTTAGGCTGTGAACCAGTGCACCAAAGATTCATTTCTTCCTTCTTTGTTTCGTTTCCGTTCTTCATTTCCTTATTCTCGTATCCATGGGGGACTTGACATATTTAGAATCTTTCTGCGGCATGCTCTGTTTACAAATTCTTACATACTCTTATCAGAGTAACACTATGCCTTATTTGGGAGACTGTCTTAGCAATATTCATGACACAAACAAGATTCACACATTACAACAGTGATCTTTACAGTGATCTGAAAGTATCAGGCAAGTCGAGTGGAACATAAGGGGCATTATAATTCCATCTTGCTACAAGGAAGTTGGGGAACACGTCGATCCATCATCACGCAGCTTGTACCTCAGAAAAGTAATCTTGCCTGAAAAATTAAAACAAATCAATATGTTCAGATACTTGTTTCGGAACTGATATTATTAGGAACGAACATGAAAGTAGGTTTAATGACAACAGCAACTCAAGAACACATTTCATTTCAACTACAGATGTGTAATTATCATTCACAAAGAACCTAGTGTTAATGCATGGAACACTACTCTTACTATTCCTATTAGAGACCAAGTTGCTTTTCCCAATATTATTAGTGGTAGAGCTGCCAAAAATTGCATGGTGCAGTGGATACTTCAAAAATCATTAGTGTAACCAAACCTTTGATTTTTGAATCTAAGGTAGGTTAGGTGCTGTAGATACTAGTTAGTGAGATAATTCTATTGGCCAATGTGAATGAAAAGTCCTGCCAGCCCGAAAATTTGGACCCCAAAAAACTGTCTGACATGTGTCAACATGTGATTGGATTGAGAAAAAAAGCCCCCCCCCCCCCCCTTAACTCCGGCCAATGGAAAACCGACACGTGGCATTGGTTCACGTGTCGATTTTCCTGGGCGGTCTGGGAAGAAGCGCTGTAACGTGAAAAGTGAATTCACTCCACATACGGTGACCATTATTCAGAAATGAAGGAAAAATCTCACCACCACACTGCCATCTTAACCTATCCCATGGTAGCAACTTTGAAGAAGAAGACAAAAATTAAAATTGTTACACAACAAGATCAAAAAGTAATATTATATGGTCAGTGAATTGGCCAACAAATATCAAGTTTTAAGATTGCGCTGCTACATTATAGGCAAAGGAATTAAACTTGGGCAGGAGATTGTTACATAACATGTAAAGTTACTCCACTTGACAGGATTTGCAATGGGTAGATTGATAGATACAACTTTTGACAAGCGAACGCTGCAGTTTATATACAACAACAAGAGTAGCCAGTTCTTCTGTGTTTATGTAAAAACATGACAAGAGTAATCAACTAAAGACTGAAGTGAGCTTTCTGATAGAGTATTATATGAAATTCTTCTGCTATATATGTAATGTCATTTCATATAAGAAGAATTAGTACCCTGTAAAAACATGATAAGAGGAATAGTAACCCCCATAAAAACATGCCCTTGGAATTAGTATCCCTCTTCAAAACATGATAAGAGAGATCAAGTAAAGCCTAAAGTGAGCTTTCTGATCTAATTTTATGTAATCTCATTTCATAAATACGATGAATCTTACATTACCCGAAAGATGACAAATCCAAATGATGCTGAAATTATTGAGTTTGAAGTTTTACAGTTGAGTCTATTAGCAAATGGAAAAAAAGAGAAAACGAAGCTAAGCTATACATGCTTCCTGCGCTAGTTGCCTTTAAAGTCTAGACTAAACGCAAAAAGCTAATAAGCATTCAACAAAAAGATGAACAATAGTCTATATGTAGTACGGATCACAAAATTAATCAGTTGTAATCCTATGTTATCATTAGTTTAGTTTTAAGGATGACAGTACCAAGGTTTGCAGTATCCGTATCGGAATCGGTATCGGACCATTCCTATGAGTATCGGTATCAGCAATATCGGTAGTATCGGCGGTTTCGGATCGGAGCATCCAACTTTTTGGTATCGAAAAACAAATAATTATTAATAAATTATTAACATTTAAAAATATATTTTATATTTTTAGGCATAATTTTAAGTATTTCCAATGTTATTTTTTAGTAGTTTTGAAATTAAATGAAATAATAGTCAACCTTAAGTTTCACAGCTGTCAATGGCGCGCGGACAGCGCTGCCGGCTGTTGCCGGCCAGCAAGCTAACGCGGGGGGGGGGGGGGGGGGGGGGGGGGGGGGGGCGCTGACGCGGGGCGTGGGCTACTGCGACGGCGACCGCGGGTGCGGGTTCGGGCGCGAGAAAGAGGGGGGGGGGGGTGAGCGATCTGGAAACGACGGGGATGGCTAGACGGACGCGGTGGTTGTCTCGGATTGTATTTTGGTGGAGGGAGTAGAAAGTTATGGAAGTTTTTGTGAATGTTGGGAAAGAGAAAGCTTCTGTTATGTTTCTGATCTTTCTGAGAGTTTGTACGTGATGAAAAAAGAAAGGACGTGGTGGTCCGCGGGATGAGGGGATCTGAGAGAGAACCAGGGTGAGTGGAGGAATGGACAAGTTAAGTTAAGTGGGTTGAATGGGTGAGTTGGGGTTTGGGTTATTGGTTTTAAGTTAAATGGATTTTGGGCTCAAAATAAGAAAGTATGCATCTATTTAAAACTTACAAAGTCTTGGGCTTAACACATCTTAACCTATCCCCATGGTAGCAACTTTGAAGAAGAAAACAAACATTAAAATTGTTACACAGCAAGATCAAAAAGTAATATTATATGGTCAGTTGGCCAACAAATATCAAGTTTTAAGATTGCGCTGCTACATTATAGGCAAAGGAAACTTGGGCAGGAGATTGTTACATAACATGTAAAGTTACTCCCCTTGACAGGAATTGCAGTGGGTAGATTGATAGATACAACTTTTGACAAGAGAACACTGCAGTTTACAACAACAACAGTAGCCAGTTCTTCTGTGTTTATGTATAAACATGACAAGAGTAATCAACTAAAGACTGAAGTGAGCTTTCTGATAGAGTATTATATGAAATTCTTCTGCTATATATGTAATGTCATTTCATATAAGAAGAATTAGTACCCTGTAAAAACATGATAAGAGGTGGTAACCCCCACAAAAACATGACCTTCGAATTAGTATCCCAGCAAAACATGATAAGAGAAATCAACTAAAGACTAAAGTGAGCTTTCTGATAGAGTATTATACGGAATTCTTCTGTTATGTAATGTCAGTCCATATATCCACCAATAGGCCGAAAGACGACAAATCCAAATGAATGCTGAAATATTAAGTTTTGCAGTTTTACAGTTGAGTCTGTTAGCAAATGAAAAAGGCTAAGCTATACATGCTTCTTGCACTAGTTGCCTTTAAAGTTTAGACCATTCCTATAATATCGGGATTGGTGGTATCGACAATATTGGCCGTTTCAGATCGGAGTATCGGAAGGCAAATAATTATCAACATTTTAGAAAGTATATTTTATATATTTAGGCATAAATTTAAGTATTTTTAGTGTGGTTTCTTAGCAGTAGTCATCCTTGCCAATTGGTTTACATGCAATAGATAAATTTTTTTTCTTTATACAATATTACTATACTTTTACACCCTTGTCAATTGGTTTATATATTTTACATTTTTTTTCTCCAAAATCTAAAATGCTCGCCTCTAGTGAGAGATCTATGTCTGTGTCCATCAGGTCATCAGGAGTAGGTAAGTGATGCATGCAGCAGCTTTACGTCAGCTGAAAACTGTTTCTTTCCTCCTATTCCATACCATACATGGTTATAATGAGTAGTATTTTATATTTTATACTTATGAATAGCTATGAGACAGCTCATAATTATTAAAGAGAGATGAATGAATTTTAATTAGGGGCCTTACTACTTCATTGCATGATATCATACGTTCGTTGCAATACACAAGGCACCAAATAACACAATGTGGCAGAGAATACATTCATTTTGGTACGTACTAATTTCTACTGTAATTAGGAGCCTTTTGTGTGCAACATAATGATACACGTACGGAAACATTCAAAGTGGTTGATCTTTTTATGCTGTACTAGGCGCGTCCGGAACTGAGATTTATCAAGAGGACTAGACCTGGCACGAAAATAAATAAAATCGTATTCTCATGTACAATATTTTAACAAAAAATATAAAAATTATATCAACTAAGAAAAATTATATATTCAACTACAATATCTTTCAATTGACACTTAAACTATCTTTAATCTTATAATTATAATTTTATGTTGAGTTATTTGTATTTACTCTCTCAATTGCTAATCATATCTTTACTTTTTTCACATTTTTATTTTAATTAGTGTTACCCTCCAATCATTCAGATAAAGTGCAAACAAATCCTCCTTAGATTTGAGTTTTCGTATTCAAAGATCCCTTATTTGAAAAAATACTCACATTTTTATTTTTGTCCAGTTTGCACCCATGCCGTTAGAAATGACTGTTAATGACTTTTAAAAAAATAAAAAATAAAAAAATACCCAAAATGCGCTCCCTTTTCTACCAGTCGTGGCCAGCCCCCTCCTCCCTCCGCCGGCCGACCCCGCCTCGACCACCCCCCCCCCCCCCCCCCCTCCCTTCGCTGGCCGGCCCCCTCGACCCCCCCCCCCCCCCCCCCCCCGACCCCCCTCCTCCCTCCGCTTGCCGGCCACCCTCCCCTCTCCTCTGGTCGGTCCCGCTTGATCCGTCCCCACCACCGGAGAGAGAGGGGGGGGGAGGCTGGGGGGAGGGGTAAAATCGTACTTTTAGACGTATTTTAACGGTTGTTAACGATATGGATGCTAATTGAACAAAAATAAAAATGTGAGAATTTTTTTAAACAGTGATCTTTAAATGCAAAAAACACAAATCTAAGGAGGGTTTGTTTGCACTTTACCTGAAGGATTGGGGGTAACACTAATTAAAATAAAATTGGGTTGGGGGAAGGGGGGGGGGCTTAAATACAAATAATTGTTTTATGTTTTCTAGAATAGTTGGTCATGATCAAAGACTTTAACTAAATATTAGTAAATGCACGTGCTTTCCATGTATATAATGTATAATAACATTATTCAATTATTGTCAAATATCTCTTCTAACTCATATGGTTAAGGTGAGAGTTATTCTTCTGGTTTGGTTGAGTTTGATTCTCCGTGTTGAATATATATAATAATTATAATTTTAACCTTTTTCAACATTTGTTATAATTTTTTTTTTAAATAATGGACCATGATATAATGATGGCTTAGACGGCTCACTTTTAAACCGTTTTGAAGCATCATTATATAGTGGAAGATATATAGGCAAAAGTTTATTTTACTAGTTTTTTTTTTCTATAAGTACGTAGTTAAATATATAAATAAATAGAAAATATATAACATATACATATAATTTTTTTAGAGGCCTATAAATTCATGAGACCTATAGTACGAGCGCAACCATCGCCCTCTCTCGAAACCGGCCTGTTATTAGGACACACACTTCCTGTAGTTTAGCTTTACAAAGACTGAAAGACTTACATATTTTCAGCTTGCCGTTGGACAATGCACAAGGAGATTATGTCATATACTTTCTCAAAGAGCCCTCCTCTGAAGTTGGATCGGTTATAGGTTTAATTATCTAGCTAGCATATTAATATTCTTCTTTCCTATTTTAGCTAGATTCTCTAAACTGATCCTTAATTTGTTAATCCTTGATCTTCACATGCATTGATATCATGTTACAGTACGTCAATTGTCAATGAAAGAATTATACAAGGCTATAGAGATTTACCTAGTATTTTACTTCCAATATAAAGTAGTGTACTCCGTTGGGAGAAAGAAACAAATTAATACATGTAGGACAGAAATTAAAACAACATAACATAATATTGTCATTGATGTGAACAAGTAAAGATTAGGCCAATTATAGAAACCTAACTCAAAATCTTATCCCTCAATGGACATTCTCGAGTACCAACTATATAATGACATGACGATACCTATACCTACGGATTGATTAATTCATAATTACACCAATCTACTGAAGATATGAGCTTCCTCCCTCCATCGGCATTCTTGGCTGCAGAAGCTTCTGTGTAGCTTCTCGTTCGGCAACCACATGTTACTGCCCTCCACTATTTCTCCGCACCTGTGATTCCGGCACTTCCACTTGGGCTCCGGAATCATCTTCTTCATCGTCAGTGCCCGCAAGACCGCCACCGCCTCGCTCCTGCACCTATTGATGTTGGGATTGCCTGAGATTGTAGTAGTAGCTTCGACGTAATTGTTGCTTTTCGAAACATCGATATCACCAGAGGCGGCGGCTGCCACTCCGTTGAGGAGGTCCATGGCGGATGGCCTAGTAGCAGGGACGCGGAACTTGAGAATACCCAAGGTGTAGGCTGCAGTCAGGTGCCCTCCGGCCATTGCCCGTTTGAGATGGCGAAGGCCTGATACCATTCTTTTCATATTGTAAATATGTTCCTGCAGATCACGCACATACATACCAAAAGTTTAACTCGAGTGTACCCAAAATTAGGACAATATTCTTGAACAACTACAAGTGCTAAAACTGTTCATATAGTTTTACTTATACACTGCCTAGCTAATTGGGAAGAACAAAATTATAAGTGCATTAATTTTTAGGGTTCAAGAATTGAACAAAAATTGAATAGGAATTATGTATATAACGTACGTACCAATCCAAGAATGTAGCTCGCGTGAGTGTTGCCGCTCCTCGCACAATGGACAAGGAACTGCAAGTAAGCTTGTTTATCCCCCCACCAGTGCTTGCTCCACTCCTTGTACACATCCATCGACTTCCCCACCTTCCTGTCGTTCGACGCAGCACGAAACATCTTGCAAGTAGCCCGGAACGACTTCACGTCGATCAGGGGCGTCGACGAGAACGAAGCCAGCCGGGTGGCAATCTCGACGAGCATGTCATGCGGGATGGAATTTATATCGGAACTCCTCTTGCACCTCCTCATGATCAAGGTGGACACAGGACACGAAGAAAGTTCTGAGTGGTTTGGAGACCGGACACGAAGAAAGCTCTGAGGTGAAGAGGACAGGTTGCTGTTGTGTTACTACTCGTCGTATATATATAGGTACAATTATGCTATTTGGCTCCCAAAATATTTGGACGATGTCATCTTCCATTATATGGCATCTGACATGGGCAGCTGACATAACAGCTGACATAGCAATATATATATATATATATATATATTTGCTGCATTAGGAAAGTCCATATATGGTAATCTTGTATATATAATATGTTAGAAATATTTAGATACAATAATTGTGATGAAATATTCATGACCAAAATATTTTGGTAATCTTTTGCATTTTAGATACAATAACTTGTGATGTAATCTTCATGACCACCGGATAAAATATTGTTGTCCTGGTGACCTGTGACATGTGGTTATAATCCTATTTAACTTTTACTAAAAAAAAAATTGTTTGGATCGATGTCAAAATTAAAAGAAGATGCACAAATTTTGAGAATCTAAACCTATATAGCCGAAAAATCCTATATTTCCAGAAAATACTATATAGCTGAAAATTTTATGTTCCCTATAAATCAAATTTTCGGTAATTGTATTTACTATAAAATTATATATTCATGTTTGATGAATATATATTCTAAATTTTTTTTTTTAAAATACTGAAAAAAAAAGGATTAAGAAAACTGTGAAAAAACCAAAAAAACTTCAAAAATAAAAAAACAAAAATCTTAAAATCATGAAAAGAATAAAAAGAATAAAAAATTTAAAAAAATGAAACATAAAAAAGATGAAAAATAAAATTAAAAAACTCTTAAAAGATGAAAAATAAAACAATAAAAAGTAAATTAATATATCCACCTATTTAAAGGGATAAAATTTCTATGTTTTGTGCATAAATTTTTTATCTTCTTTTTTTTTAGGGGAGAGAGGATTTTATTATTGCATTGCAACTGAAACAGAAAATGTAGAAGTACATTCTTCCTCCATTGGAGCAATGATGCACTCTGGAGGGAATGAATTATTTATCAGCGTAAAGCTCCCTTATGCCTTTGCACTCGAGGACCAATCTCCTTCCGGCCCGAGGAAATCTTTGCACGCCTCCGTTACCTTTTGGGAGGCCTACGTCCCATAGAAACTGTCTACCTGAGACTGTCCCTTGGCACGTAGGTCCTGACACAAGATTAGAATTCTAACTCTTCCCGAAAATAAATTTTTATAGCCTAGACAAACATAGAAATAGATTTTCATTCTTACAATCTTTCGGAAACCAAACTTCCAATAAGAGCACTCCTTTGTACTCGCCCGGAATAGTGAATATAGAAATCATATTCAATTGGGATATATGAGAACATAGGGAACGTTTTCCCTCCGCATCACCCCCATATCATATCATATGGCTATGTTGTCCACACACATGCATTTACAGGAGCGCAAGTTTACTTTCTCTTGTTTGATTAATTATACTTTTGCTTATATTCTTTCAAAAGTTGCTAAAGTAAATTTATAGTTGTCATTAAATAATTTGTGAAACTACAAAATTTAGTACAATAGTTTTTAGATAAGGGTTTTGTTAACATGCGCCCTAAGGGCACATGTTAAGATAATTAATACCTATTTTTTTTTACTTTAAAAATTGTTATCAACATTTACTAAACATTAAAAAAAGTATTTTTTATTGGAAAATGTTATCGGAACTTAATGTAAAAAATATTTTGTATTGAAAAATTATTTTATTGGTCTTTATGACATTTTTCATTGCAAAAAATTAATTTTTTTAATGTTTATTAAGTGTTGATAACAATTTTCAAAGTAAACAAGTTACGTATTACCTTAACATGTGTCCTTATGGCACATGTTAACAAAAGCCTTTAGATAAATATAATAAGAACAAGGATTGAAAAAATAAATTATTTCCTTGGAAAACAAGTATTATATCAACCTAAATTTTGACATGAAACTCTATACAATTTATTAAAAAAAAGTTACAACGTGACTAGCTATTAAGTACTCATAATCTCATCAATTTCTAGTTAAACCATAAGTTGGTTAATAAATTCTTCCGAACAACAAATTAAACGATAAAAAATATGAACTATAGGGAAGAGAGTCGAAAGTCAAACAGGTACTATCGCCCACCTATGGTAGATTCGTCTATATTGAAATAGCTATAGTTGGTTGTGTGTATTATGTCACAAGATAACAACTTACTCTTACTTAATTACTAATAAAAAGTTGAAAATCGAAAAAAAAAAAAAAAAAAAAAAAAAAAAAAAAAAAAAAAAAAAAAAACTGACCTTTAAATTTATATGGTCCTTAAAGCATTTGTATAGATTGTCACTAACATTTACTATTCTACATTTAGAACACTATGTCAAATTTGAAACCATAAACCATCATTTAAAACAAAATCGACTTGTATATACTATTAGATTTGTTTAAAAAAAAAGAAACAAATGAAAATATTAACAGTTCCATGGATATTTTTCTTTTCCTATTAAATTTAGAGTAAGAAACCTGTTACTAAGTTTGGTTTGAGCTATAAAATTTATTTTCGTAAATCTTTTCATTTGTTGTTTTATTCCTCAATTTATTATAACTTTTTTTTTTCCGCTTTTGGTTTTCTACGCTTTATTATTTTACAAAAATCAATTTTCTTTTTTTCATTTGTTTTAAAAAGAAAATTCCTTCCTTTTTTTCATTTGATCCTTTGTTTTTTATTCTTTTGTTTTTTGTTCAATTTTGTTTCTTCTTTAATTTTTTAAATAATTTATTTTTCCATTTCTATAGTTTTTTTAAAAGTTTATAAATGTTTTTTTTCATTAAAAAACAATTTTTCTATAGTCGCTTTTTACATTTTTTTTTCTTTTTTAATAGTTTTTAAACCTTTTTTTTTTTCACTTTTATGGCTTTCTCCCATTTTTTTTCCCTTTTAATTGTTTTTGTTCTTATTTTTCATGTACTTTTTTATTCTCGAAAAATTGTTTTTCTATATATTTTTCATTTTTTTAAACTCTTTCTTCTATATATTTTGTTTTTCAGTTTCTTTATTCTTTTAAAAATCTTCTAATTTTTTTTCTTTCTTTTTGTATTTTATATTTTTCCGATTTGTTTTAAAACTTTTTTTTTCTTTTTTCCTTTGTTTTTTACGAATTTTTGTTTTTTTTATTTTGTGGATTTTTCCTTTTTACGGTTTCTTTTAATTTTTAATTTTTAATGTTTTTAGAAGTTTTTAGTTTTGGAATTTACTTTTTTTTATTTTTGTATAAACGGGTCACCATGGACTTTAGTGCCAGGACCTATAAGAAATTGCACAAAATTGAATTCTTTTAAATATTATATTAGAGTGGTTGCCTCTCAAAAAATGAAAATAATGACTACTCCTAAATGGGGTGAGCATTATTCAGTTTCGGAGCACCAGCTGGCTGTAATTGATTGTCTAGGTAAAGGAAAATAATTATATACTTTCTAACATTCATTCTTTCTAAAATGTTGTTTGTAGCTAATACATGTTTATTTGTATAGGCAAACATAAGATTGTAATACTAAAATATTGACAAACTTGGGTGTAAATTTGCTCCTTGAATATGTGATTGAACAAATAATTTTAGTTCAATTAATGAGGGCTACCTTCTATATTCACATATTAAACAAGAAAGATGACATGCTTGTTGGAATTTTAACTGAACTTGCTAGTACAGTCTGCAATGTGTTAGCTTGAACTTCTGTTTGTCCTCTAATTCTTTAAGATGCCAAAAAATTCTTTAGAAGGAAGAGGAATTGTTGCTCTAAAATGTGCTCATCTTTACTGGAATAATACTTTTTGTCCCTCTAAATTGTCCCTCCAAACTATTCCTCCTTACATGACAGCTAATGTGGCAGCTGACATGACAAATTTTAGAATTAAAATTAAAATTAACTTTAAAATTAATATCAACATTAAAATTAATATTAACATTAACATTAAAATTAACATTAACAATAATATTAATATTAATATTAACATTAATATTAGTATTAGTATTAACATTAATATTAATATTAATATTAACATTAATATTAAGATGAATATTAACATTAATATTAAGATGAATTTTTATGGGTAATTAACTTTTGGGTTTAAATTTGTTACGTCATCTGCCATGTCAGACGACACATAATATTATTTAATATGTCACGTCAGCTGTCACATAAGAAGAGATAATTTAGAGGTACAAATAGAATTACTTTGTTTACTGTGCACAATGTGTTGGTGTTTTATTCTTTGTGTTGTGTGTGTTTACAACATTCTATTGTTAAAAGATAGTCCCACATCGGAAAATCACACCAATATGTATCTCTATATATTACTTATGAAGGAATAGAGAGATGCACATGGGTTGAGGCCCAATGGAGGGTGCCATGTGGGGGAATTTTACATAGAGGTGAGAATAAGAAACCAACTTTTGGCCAAAAGAAAATAGATTTAAATCTATTGGAGCTAAGCCCCGAAGGGGCTTAGCGACTCGGACTCAGACTCGGACTCGGACTCGGGCTCGGGCTCGGGCTCGGGCTCGGGCTCGGGCTCGGGCTCGGGCTCGGGCTCGGGCTCGGGCTTGGGCTTGGGCTAATGGGCTCGTCGCAAGGCGCATTGTGCGCTTTAGTTGCGCTCGTGCGCGAGCCTCTGCGTGGCGTACGGAGCGCACGGAGCGCGCGGGTCGTGTGCGGAGCGCGCGGGTCGAGCGGGTCGAGTGGGCCGTTCAAATTATGTAACGTCCGCGGGTCTTGTGGGCTCAGATCCGGAAATGGCTCAGATCCAGAAAATCCAGCCCTGCGTGGCGTGCGGGGCGTACGGAGCGCGCGGGTCGAGCGGGTCGAGTGGGCCGTTCAAATTATGTAACGTCCGCGGGTCTTGTGGGCTCAGATCCGGAAATGGCTCAGATCCAGAAAATCCGGATCTGACATTAAACCAGGGCGTGCGTTCAGAATTTGAAAAGCCCATCTCGTGCCTATAATATCAGCAGCATCTCCTCTCTCCAAGGTTACAGAAAATACTCAAAAAATTTCCAGAGAGAGAGAAGTGTTGCTGCTATTCCGAGGAGTCGTCGACATTTTTTTGGCCAGCGTTCTAAAGTTCTCTTCGAACTTGCTGGTTCCTGGAGGCTTGTCCGTAAGGCGGATATAGCTTTGAGCGCCGGTGATCTTTCACCCCAGCAGGCTTTCTTCTTCTTCTGTTGCCTTCGAGAATACCGTCGCTTCTCTTTAGAAGTTATACGGTTCTGTTGCCTTCGAGAATACCGTCGCTTCTCTTTAGAAGTTATACGGTTCTGTTGCCTTCGAGAAATATTACGAAATCTTTTTAGATTCCCGTAATACAAAATCACCTTCTTTAAGGTGTTGTTGCTGGAAACATTGTCTTTACAATAGTTTCTGAATTCGTGGTTTTCCATCGATTGTTCGCCAAGGGACTAACAATCTCAAAGCTATATCGAAAAGATGGATAACTCACGTGCATCGCTCGTCAATACCGACTTTAACAAGTTGGAGAAATTCGACGGCGAACATTTCCAAATCTGGAAACGGAAAGTAACCTTAAACATTCAACTCGTTGAAGTTGATCACGTGCTGAATGAGAAAGAACCGATCGTTCCAACAACCGGAACCGCAGAAGTTATTGCAGCTGCTAAGTCCAAGCAGGCAAAATGGATTAGAGAAAACAGTATCTGTAAACTGTTGATTCTCAATAGCATGGAAGACTCTCTAGCAGAGTCCTATTCAAAGAAGAATTCTGCCAAAGAGATTTGGGACTCCTTGGGGAAATTGTACGAAGATGACGAGAATCGGTCCAAGATCTTCTTTGGTTGAAAGATACCACAAGTGGACCTTCGAAGATGAGAAGGCTATGCTGTCCCAAGTAAAGGAGTTTCTGAAGCTGCGCCAAAAGTTGGATGACGAGAAGATGCCTCTTGTCGACAAGTTTGTCGTTGGAGGAATCGTCTCTAAACTTCCTGCGGGTTGGAGCAACTTCTATGCAAGGATGCACCGCAAGAAGCTGGACATATATATGGAAGATCTCCTGCAAGAGATCCATGTTGAGGACGAGATGCGCTCTCAACAGAAGATGGATTCTCTGTCCAAACAACTGGCGAAAGCAAATCTGGTCCAAACCAGAGAGTACAAGGGGAAGCAGGCGGCTTCTCCTCACAAGAAGAAGGACTTCACTAATCTGAAAGTGAAGAGTCCTTCATTCAAGAATCAGAAGTCCAAGTCCCATGTGACTTGTTACAAATGTGGCAAGAAGGACCACTACAAAAGTGACTGCAAGGAACCAGAAAAAGGTGAGCCTAGTAAGGTTTCTTTAGTTACTAATCTGGTTGCAATGATAGCGCAGGTTGCAAATGTGGGGGGTACTCGGACTGGTGGATAGACACTGGTGCGACATGTCATGTCTGCTCAGACAAGGAATGGTTCGACTCCTATAAGCCAACTTCCGAGAAAGTCATAATGGCAAACCAGGCACAAGCTGAAGTACTGGGGATCGGGACGGTGGAGCTGAAACTCACATCGGGGAACACTCTGACGCTTCAAGGAGTGAAGCATGTTCCTGCAATTGCTAAGAACCTGATCTCTGGGAGCCTGCTTTGTAACGCAGGCTTGAGGATGGACATCAATGCTGGTCAGATGGTGATGTCCAAGAAGGGTACATTCTTCGGAAAAGCTTTCCAGACTGAAGGAATGTACAAAATTCAGCTTGTTGTAACCCAGAAAAATGATATTAATGCTATTTCTACTTTGAACTATTCTTTTGAGTTGTGGCATAATAGGCTAGGACATGTTCATTGTAAAAGGATTAACAAGATGTCTAGCCTAGGACTTATCTCCAAGTGTGGGGGTAAGGTAGAGAAATGTGAAGTGTGTGCTCAGACGAAGATCACAAGGAAACCCTTTCACAGGGTCCATCGAAGCACAGATCATCTGGAGTTGGTTCACTCAGATATCTGTGATTTCAAGCAATTCTCTACAAAAGTCGGGATGAAGTATTTTATTACTTTCATCGATGACTTCTCAAAGTATGCTTTTGTCTACCTGCTCAAGTCTAAAGACGAAGCATTCGAGAAGTTCAAGGAGTTCAGGGCCGAGGCTGAACGGCAAACTGGACAACAACTCAAAAGGCTAAGGAGTGATCGAGGCGGGGAGTATCGGTCTCATGATTTCTCATCATTCTGTAAAGAACATGGAATCATAAATGAGACGACGGCTCCGTACTCTCCTCAATCCAACGGAGTAGCAGAAAGGAAGAACAGAACGTTGACAGAGATGATGAACTCTATGCTGTTGACTGCGGGTCTTCCAAAGAGCTTCTGGGGAGAAGCTGCATTAACGGCTACTTTTATTCTCAATAGAGTACCGTATGCAACTTCGGACATAACACCTCATGAACTCTGGTTCAAAGTCAGACCTAACTTGAATGTCATTCGAGTGTGGGGGTGTCTGGCTTACGTGAAGCTCCCAGATCTGAAGATTCAAAAGCTGGGGACTAGGACCACTAAGGCTATCTTCTTGGGTTATGCCGAGAAGAGTGATGCTCGGAGATTCCTTGATATAGAATCAAATCATATCATTGAATCTCGCGATGCTGAATATTTTGAAGACAAGTTTGCAAGGCACAAAAATATTGTTCTCGCGGATCTTCCGGAGAATGATGAGAGTGCAAAGCAGACAGAAGTCCTTAAAGAACCAGTAGTCCAAGAAGAAGCTATTGTCGAAGAGACACCAGTTGAACCAGAACTCGCTGAGCCGTCAACTAAGCGAGTAAGGAGGCCAAAAGACTTCGGAGATGACTTCGTCACTTATCATGTGGAAGCAGATCCGCTTACCTATGATGAAGCAATGAAGACCAGAGATATTGTATTCTGGAAGGAGGCGATAGACAATGAGATTGACTCAATCACCTCCAATAATACATGGGTGTTAGTTGACCTGCCAGAAGGAGCAAGACCCATCGGATGCAAATGGATCTTCAAGAAGAAGATGAAAGCAGATGGAACCATCGACAAATTCAAGGCCAAGCTAGTGGCCAAAGGGTTTGCTCAGAAACAGGGAATCGACTATTTTGATACTTATGCTCCAGTAGCTCGGATGACAACCATCAGATTGTTAATTGCTCTAGCAGTAATACACAAACTAGTGATACATCAGATGGATGTGAAAACGACATTCCTTAATGGCGAGCTGACAGAAGAGATCTACATGCAACAACCAGAAGGTTTTGTCGTCAGAGGTCTGGAAGACAAAGTCTGCAAGTTGATGAAGTCTCTGTATGGTTTGAAACAAGCTCCCAAAATGTGGCATGAGAAGTTTGACAAAGTGATAAGGTCAAATGGCTACAAGGTCAGTGAAACAGACAAGTGTGTCTATACTAAGTTTGCTGACGGAAGAGGAGTTATCGTTTGTCTATACGTTGACGACATGCTAATCCTAGGTACGGATTTAAGCTGTGTCACAGAGACAAAGAAATTTCTCTCGACCAAGTTCAGTATGAAGGACTTGGGGGATGCCGATGTTATCTTGGGGCTCAAGATCATCCGGACAGGCACGGGAATAGCACTGTCACAATCTCATTACATTGAGAAAATGCTCACTCGATACGGGTATCAAGATCTTCCTATAATTGATACACCGTACCGGAGTGATCAGAAGCTGGAGCCAAATTCGAGAGAAAGCATCAAGCAATTGGAGTACGCCAGCGTCATCGGAAGCTTGATGTACGCTACTACTGCCACAAGGCCTGACATAGCTTTTGCGGTGGGAATGCTGAGTCGGTTCACTAGCAACCCAGGCGTTGAACACTGGAATGCTGTGAAGCGTGTTATGAGATATCTTAAAAAGACTCAGACATTTGCACTATACTACAGCGGAGATCCGTCAGTAGTGGAAGGCTTCAGTGATGCTAGCTAGTGTTCAGAGGTGGAGAGCGAGTATTCTACAGGTGGATTCATATTCGCCTTGGGCGGAGCTGCTATATCGTGGAAATCGAAAAAAACAGACAATGTTATCTCGCTACTCCATGGAATCTGAATTCTTTGCATTGGATGCTGCTGCAGATGAAGCAGAGTGGCTTCGGGAGCTCATGTATGATCTTCCAGTGGTTGAAGCTCAGATACCGGCAATCCCGATATACTGTGACAACCAGGCGGCAGCAGCAGTAGCATCAAATGAACTCTTTAACGGGAAGAAGAGGACTGTGCGGTTAAAGCACAGAGCAGTGAACGATCTCATCAAACGAGGCGTCATTGCAGTGATCGATGTTCGGAGTCAGGAGAACCTGGCGGATCCGTTCACGAAAGGCCTCAAACGACAGCTGGTCGAGGACACAGCAAGGAAGATGGGTTTGAAAGCATTATAATATTGTGTCATTATAATCCTATCAATAAATTTTATGTTATTGGTTCAAAGAGAAATCTACCAGATATCTAATTTTTTAATTCAAGGGAGGACTATTGACTGGAAAAATATTAGTTAACAGTGGGTACTTGTTCTGCGGAACATGGAAGGGTTTCGGACCCAGAACCACTGTTGTCTACTATGAATTTTCTACGGAAAATTAATCCTGTGGGAAGGATGGCATAATGCCTTAATGAGTTCTCAGACTGAGTAAAGGTCTGTTATGCTTTACAGGAAGCATGGTAGCACAGCACTACAAGGAGCGTGACTCCATGCTATGTGTGGCGGTGACTCCACCATGAGGTTCTCGAAAGAGGTAAATCCTCGGCTATGTTAGCCAAGTCACAGCGGCGTAGCACCGCAAATAGGCAGTTGGCCTAATACTGTATATTGAATTAAAGAGGGATGTAGTCAGCACTACAAAGAGGAGGTGTTCCTCATGTTACGGGTGGCACGACACCACAATGAGGTAAACCCGGCTAGGGATAAAACCTCGGCCTTGCAAGCCATGTCGTAGCGGCGTAACACCTCACAGAAGCGTAAGGCTTCATGCTGGGTAGTTTGGCACTACAAAGGGGCTAGACCTCATGCTACGGGTAGTATGACACTACGATGAGGTTCCCGGTGATTCGGGGTAAGGTCCTCGGCTTAAGGCCATGTCATAGCGGCGTAGCACCGCAAAGGAAGCGTTGGACGCTTCATGCCATGTCTCTTTAATAAAGAACTCACCTATAATGTATGGACAGAAAATAGGCCGTTTCTTGAGGGTAAATTTGTAGACGCCCAAAATACATACATTGAAATCCAGGCTGGCACAAGGCCTTTAATGTGCAGCCAGAAGCACAGATAACTACATTATGTGAGTGGGAAAAATTACAGTTGTGGTACAGAATTCAAGGCGTAGTCCATTCTTGTATCATACTGTTGTTCAACCCATGCGGGAAGATTCAAGTCGTCAGCGACATCTATCCTAATGCATAATGGACAGTTATTATGTGGAACGCTTAACTCATATATATAGAGATATGTGGGGGATTGTTGGTGTTTTATTCTTTGTGTTGTGTGTGTTTACAACATTCTATTGTTAAAAGATAGTCCCACATCGGAAAATCACACCAATATGTATCTCTATATATTACTTATGAAGGAATAGAGAGATGCACATGGGTTGAGGCCCAATGGAGGGTGCCATGTGGGGGAATTTTACATAGAGGTGAGAATAAGAAATCAACTTTTGGCCAAAAGAAAATAGATTTAAATCTATTGGAGCTAAGCCCCGAAGGGGCTTAGCGACTCGGACTCGGACTCGGACTCGGACTCGGACTCGGACTCGGACTCGGGCTCGGGCTTGGGCTTGGGCTTTTGAGGCTTATTGTGGCTTTTTGATGGCACTTTGCACTTAGCACGACAGCTCGTCGCAAGGCGCATTGTGCGCTTTAGTTGCGCTCGTGCGCGAGCCTCTGCGCGGCCCTGCGTGGCGTGCGGAGCGTACGGGTCGAGCGGGTCGAGTGGGCCGTTCAAATTATGTAACGTCCGCGGGTCTTGTGGGCTCAGATCTGGAAATGGCTCAGATCCAGAAAATCCGGATCTGGCATTAAACCAGGGCGTGCGTTCAGAATTTGAAAAGCCCATCTCGTGCCTATAATATCAGCAGCATCTCCTCTCTCCAAGGTTACAGAAAATACTCAGAAAATTTTCAGAGAGAGAGAGAAGTGCTGCTGCTATTCCGAGGAGTCGTCGACATTTTTTTGGCCAGCGTTCTAAAGTTCTCTTCGAACTTGCTGGTTCCTGGAGGCTTGTCCGTAAGGCGGATATAGCTTTGAGCGCCGGTGATCTTTCACCCCAGCAGGCTTTCTTCTTCTTCTGTTGCCTTCGAGAATACCGTCGCTTCTCTTTAGAAGTTATACGGTTCTGTTGCCTTCGAGAATACCGTCGCTTCTCTTTAGAAGTTATACGGTTCTGTTGCCTTCGAGAAATATTACGAAATCTTTTTAGATTCCCGTAATACAACATCACCTTCTTTAAGGTGTTGTTGCTGGAAACATTGTCTTTACAATAGTTTCTGAATTCGTGGTTTTCCATCGATTGTTCGCCAAGGGACTAACACAATGTTCCCGTGGTTTGCGATTATCTGCAGTTAACCCACAAAATCTTTTTGACATTGTTAGGTTTCCCATTTTGAAGCTTATATGATATTTGTAATTCTTGTAGAGTGTAACTATATAAAGACTATTTGTGAGTGCACTTGTTGTCTTTCAGAAATCATGATGACTACTTATTTCTGACCTTCAGGCTAATTTTTTTTTTATCCCATAGGTTATTTATATGGATGCTCCTTGAACAATTCTTTTGGTTAGTTGTGTATATAGACTAGATATTTTAATTTTTCACAAAAGAATGTTATTATAGCTTGATGTGAATTTCAACTACACTAAGAAGTTTGTTTTCTAGGTCACACGTCTTCCTCTTGGCGGTACTGTAATATAAAAGATCTATGATGGAAGCATATTGATCAGAACTAATAGAACATGACCAAATTAGGTTGGATTTTCCTTTAGGTCTATGTGTGACTTGTGGGGCATAATTTTGATTGCCAATGAGTATTGATATTATAAACCTATAATAATTCATGAATGCAACTTACCATGTAGTATTACACTTCAATGCTTGGGAAAGTTGTAAAATTGCTTATTTCTGACGATAACTTCTTATGTACATGCATAATGACTAGAGCTGAAAATCGAACGAACGAGCTCGAACAAACTGTGTTTGAACTTGATTCGAATAAACTATCGAACGAGCTTTATTCGAGTCGAGCTCAAGATCGAGCTCAAAAATGATGTTTGAACTCGGTTTGGTTATAGACTCGAAACGATTGAACTTGACTCGATTTAGTTCTCGAGCTCGGACGAGCCCGAGCCAAGACTGAACCAAAGCCACATTAAAGTTGTTGTACGGTTACTCTCAAATCTTAAAGATTTTTGTTGTTGAATTAATTATGCTTTTTACATCACAAATTTACCATCATATAAATAACAAAAAAAGAGTAAATTTTCTACGAGAAAATTTATCAACATCCATAAAAACATATATCATATACTAGAAAAAGTCATAATATGAGAAACCGAGCCGAATTCGAGCCAGTTCGCGAACAAGACCGAGTCGAACAACCTATGGTCGAACTCGGTTCGAACACCACTTCGAACAAAAAAAATCGACCGAGCTCGGCATCGAGGACGCGAGCCGAACACGAACGAATTGTTTGAATCGTTTTACAGCCCTAATAATGACAAAGTGCTTGTAACCCGATCAATACAAATATAAGTACTTAGCTTTGTCAAAATGAGGAGTTACCAGTGGGTATTGGCACCTCGGTCTGTATTAAAAAAAAATTGAAGACCACTTCTGCTAGTAGAAGCAGAATTATGTTTTTTTACATCTTTCCATGCACCTAAATTCTAAGGGCTAGTTTGGAAAAGTGCTATTTTCCAGTGTAAGTTAAACATTTAAAGTAGGTTTCTTGTTCATCACTGGGTGGCGCGTTTTTATATGCATAATGGACGTTTGATAAATAAGAAAATTGTGAAGGTTTACATATATGATCTTTTTTCATAAGGAACATAGTCTTCTTGTTGTCTGCTCATCTTATGTTTACTTCAGACCATACATGTAAGAATCATTGTATGAATGATGTCCCCTCAATACCAATTGTATAAAATTTTCTGTTGTTTGCACCTTTTCCCTCACAGTAGAATCTTTGTTAGGGTTTACTTTTAAAAAGTCAATACTTTTGTTGCAAACATTATTGTGTAGCTTTTACATTATTACTTGTCTTCCTAATTAACTATTCCTAATTAACTATTTCCTAGTTAAAAGGTTTCCTACGGATGCGATTGTACCTTTTCGAGAAAGGTTAAAAATTCTTGGTCGTGTGGCAAATATGGAAGATCTTACCTTGAAAAACCAGTGCTTTCTCGTCCTCAACATGAATTTTACTTGGTAAGTTAGGGTTTTGTTTCTTTACCTCATATTGATGATATGCTGAGTAAGTTCCTTGGTCTAAATGTATCCTAAGAATCATACCTTCAAGTTCACTAATGACTTACATTTGAGGAAAGTTGATACAATGGAAGTAGTTGGAAACCAAATTGGACACCGAAACAGTGCACACGCATGATTAGCCTACAAACCTGTCTGCAACACAATGGTCTCACCTTGAAAGTTTATGTACCACTTCCAAACGATTGCTCACCCATTTTCTATGGTTTTATCCATTTTATCATGGTGAAACCATAAAAACTCAATTGATCTGTATCAGAACTTAATGCATCTTCTCCATAATTAAAAGGTTCATATATTTTGTTTGAAGAAAAAGGTCTGGTATAAGATCAAATGTCGAAAATGTCTTGAGATGGCATGGTTGGATGTGTACATGGTGGTGACTGTCAGTTTCATATGTAGGCACATCTATATAATGCAAGGAATATATATATTAAGATCCAGAAGAAAGAAAGATGATTTTGAACTTAAATTAAGAAATAAAGATTCTTCTTTAAGTCTTAGATTGGGCAAATATAATCCTCTTGGAAGCAGATGGAAACTAAATCCGTACAACCTGTTCACTTCACACAAATTTTAACAATTAACAAATCAAAGACTTCTAGTTAGCAGATATTCAATTGGGTATATGTAGAGAGAATGGTACATCTTTAATGTTATAAAATTAACTTAGGAAGGAAAGCTCTGCTAAAAATTAAGCTTATAAGATATGGAGGTAATTTCATTGGGGTTTGGAAGGGGGGGGGGGGGGGGGGGGGGGGGGGTGGCGGCGGACGTAAACTTTAGGGTAATTATAAGAAAGGGGGTAACTTTAACAAATTTACAAAAAAGGGGTGAAACGACATCGCAGATGGCGCCATAGGGCTGCCCCCCCCCCCCCCTGGCGACATCTGTGATGGCGCCAGAGGCCCCCCCCCCCCCCCCCCCCCCCCCCCCCCCTCGGCGCCATCATAGATGTCGCCAGAGGACCCTTGGCGCCATCCGCTTTGTCGCCGGGCTACCCCTTCCAACGTTCCACTTTCTAACGTTATATTTCTAACGTTCACATTTCTAACGTTCGTATTTCTAACCGTTGGAGATTGCATCTATATAAACGAGGTGATTGTGAGAGAACTTCATTCTCACTTCACTCTTTCTTTTTCTTCCACTTTCTATTAGCAGCACTCTACATTCTTCAAAATTTTCTACAGATTAGAAGTTGTCCATTTTTTCGATATGGATCAGAGCCTAAGAATATTGTGCTCACATGGAGGTTCAGTAAATGGGTTATCATACGAAGGCGGTTTTACACAACTTCTTTTAACCGATCGTATTAGTACATTAGATAGTCTACGAACTCTGATTATTAACTCTTTTTCTATTCGATATGAATTTATTTTAAGACATGTTTTCGTTTCTCATTGTTTGTTAATAGATTCTGATCAAGCATGGAATTTGTTCTTGAAGTTAATTTGCAATCGCCATTTATAAGTATTTTTGTTACTCAAGTTTCTCCACCACTTGAAATGTTTTCACGTCCACGTGCTTCTAATTATGAAGTGGGTGGTAGTTCTTCTCGACCACTTCCAACTCATGAAGAGAAGAACCAGTAGATCTACCTATTAATGATGATTTTGATGATTTTCAAACTATTGAAAATAGTGATGATTTAATTGAAAATATAGATGATGATTTTGATGATACTTTTAGTAGTAGTACCACTCCTGAATTATTTGTCGGACAACAATTTGCTACACGGCTTGAGTTTAGAAATTTTATAAGTAATGTAGCAATTGAACATAACTTTACATGTTCAACCGGTAGTATGAACAATTCTAGGGAATTATTTATACTTGTGATCAACCAGCTTGTAATTGGAGAGTATATGCTAGACCCCTTGGCACAGGACAAATATTTTTATTAGTACATTAGAAAGTCGACATTCTTGTTTAAGTGGACTAACAAGAGGATGCCATTAGCTACTGCTAAGTGGATTAAAAATAAGATTATTGATATAATTAGGGATAATCAGTCTTATAGTCCATCGCAAGTAGTAAAGGATATCCGTAGAGAACATCAGATACAAATTTCTTATGCCAAAGCTTGGAGAGCCCGAGAGATGGCATTAGCTGAAATAAACGGTAGTTATGCTGATGCCTATGCTAGTCTTGAAGAGTATGGTTTAAGAATTTTGGAGACAAATCCAGGCAGTAGAGTTTGTATAAAAACCACTGAAGACAATAGCTTTGAAAGAATTTATTTGTTTCAAAGCATGTAATGGTTTTTAGCAGGTTGTTTACCAGTTATTAGTATTGGGTACATTTCTTTCATCTAGATACCAAGGTACATTATTTATTGCTTGTGCTCATGATCCTAATTATCAGTTATATCCAATTGCTTATGCTGTTGCTGAAGGTGAGAATACTGATTCATGGACATGGTTTCTAAACTGTTTAAGAAATACTTTTGAAAGATATTTAGATCACTGGAGTAGATTTTCATTTATATCTGATAAACAAAAGGGACTGATAAATGCTATGCGTGCTATTTTTCCAGAATCACCACACTTCTTTTGTATTCAACATTTTAAACAGAATTTAAAATCTGTCACCCGGATTACAAAATTTCATCGAATGTTAGACTCTCTTGCTAGATCGTATAATAAAACGGATGCTGACTATAGATTTGAAATAATCAAAGCCGAAAACATTGACATGTTTAACTGGCTTATTGGGGTGAATGATGAAAATCGTAGTTTTGAACACTGGATATGCTTATTCTTCTCATCCTAGATTAGATATTTACACTTCGAATCTTGCAGAATGTTTCAATAGCTGGGTTAAGAATCTACGTGACAAACCGATAACAATGCTACTTGATGGAATTAGAGCAAAGATATAACGCTTCAGGAGAAGAATAGACTCCATGCTGAAAACCTAGAAACAGGATTCTGTCCAAGAATCATGAAATCAATGGCAAGTATAAATAGACAAAAATTACTTGCAAATGTTACGCATTGATAGTTGCTTATTTGAAATGTTAGATTGTAAAACCAGCCGAACCTACGTAGTACGCTTGAACGAGAGCTATTGTTCTTGTTTAAGATGGTTTCATACACTTATGCCATGTATACATGCATGTTATGCTTGTAAGTCTTCCAACTACACTAATATTGAACTGTTTTATTCTTCAATATTTTCTACTGACAAGTTGAAAAGTGTGTATATGTCGCATATGGAACCAATTCCAGTACCGTACGAGCTTGAAGCTACTCTGACGCGAGGACCAATTGGAGTACCAGATGTTAGACGCAAAGCTGGAAGACCGAAGAAGAAGCGCATCCCTTCAAGCAATGAATCTACAAGAGATTTGCGTTGTAGTAACTGTCATGGAGTTGGACACAAAGAAGAAAATGTACTAGTCAACCTATGTAGTAACTGATGCATTGAAGTTGATAAATAAAGATGTAATCAAATGACAAAAAGAAATACTCTGTACATTTTACATATTGAAAACGAATATAAGTTTCACTATTTTCTAGCCAAATGTTTCCAAAGAGTTTTGCGAATACTAGTCCTACGCCTTGGACGCTCCGGTTCTGGGGCAACCACCGGTTCAGGGGAATCCTCCTGAGCTGGCCTTGGAGTCACAATCGCCTGGGGTATCTGACTTGGCCTTGGAGTCACAATCCGCTGGGTCTCTTGAGTTGGCCTAGGAGCGCTTGGAGTCGACAAACTGTGTATATTGTTCCATCTCCGCAAACCAATTGGTAAAAGTAGGTTGGGAGCTGCTCTCGCCGGCATAACCAGATGTTCCTTCGGCATAACCAGATGTTCCCCGCCGGCATAACCGGAAGTTCCCTCGCCAGTAGGTTGGTAAGATGCCCCCTCTCCATAAGGCGCCTCATCTGCAGAATGATAGAATGTCTCCTCCGGAGGATGATAGGGTGCCTCCTCGCCAGGATGATAAGACGACTTACGGCTCTGTCTTTGACTAACATTGCCAGTTGGATAATCTGGAGGAATATATACAGGAGGCATGGGGCGCAGGACCATACTTAAGATCTCGTTCCATACCCTCCAAAATACGTTGTACTAGATTGAAAGTGCTAGCATAATCTCTATCGATAATCGCTTGAACCATTTCTGGACGCTAAATTTGAAAACATGTCAATTAATAAATGATAACTAACACAACGTTGTTCAAATAAATAATACTTACCAATTGACATATGTTATCTATAAATCGTCGCATACTGCAGTCATCCACGGCTCTATTAGTGAACCGTATCTCTTCAAATGTGTATGCTCTGTTACCTATACGTGGTGCTCCATACCAACGTCTGTATGTAATATCACCTAACCCTGAATCGTTAAAACCTGACATATAAGTCGACAATTAAACACTTGAAATTAAATAAGATATTAAATTTGACTTACAATCTTCAGGGGATTGAACAGGTCGTGACATGTTCAATATATTATATCGATCGGATCTCGTGTTCCATTCATGGAGATAACGTTGAATTCTAGAAAGCCGTCCACTTTTGCTGTGGCTTATATATTCAGACGCATTAGGAATAGTTTGTACGAGACCGAACTGACGAAGAACACGATCAGCAGGGTGGTACATGGTCCGATAATCATATAAGATGACCACGTTATAATGACTATTGGGATATGACATCCTTTGGATGTCGGGAGCATCGGCACGTATAATATACGGCATCCACGTAACCTATATGAGATTTTGTCAAGTCAATACATAAGCATAATTAAACACAAATGTAATATTAATTTTACCTCGTCATGTGTTAGAGAGTCAAATTCGGTACGATAGATCGAGACAACCGGATGTCCACAATGTGCTTGGTCCACCACATCAGTAGTCCAACGTCTACCTACTGGAAAGACACCTAATTCGCGGCTAATGCTAGTCACCGGTCTACCGATCGCAAAATGCTCATATGCCCAGATCTAAGTACAAACAATAATACAAAATTAGATTATGTTAAGTAACGTTAATACTCTCTAGAATGATAAAATACCTGTAGGAGTGACATGCATCCAGTTAAATTTTTGTTCATATCTTGTAAAGAGCTCGCAGTCACAAACTCTGTCAGAGAAGCATACAAGTAAGCCAAGACTGCGGCTCCCCATGCATAGCGTGTCGGGTGAACCAAATTTTCCAGAAAAGGAAGAAGTCGAACAGTAATCCGACATCGGTTGCGTTCGGAAAGAGAACTGAACCACATAGAGCGAGTAGATACGCCCTTGTGCAGCAAACAATCTGTAAACGTACGGTACTATGAGTTCCATATTCTCAATATAAATACATTAATAAACAAGTAAATACCCGCTCTTCGTCAACGTTAACTGGACCGTCAATTGTACGGTCTAGATCCATGAAGTTTCGCGCAACCAGTTTATAGTGACGTCGGATCTACGTTTGTATCTTCGGGCGGATCAATACCGAGATACCGTCTAATTGTAGTAGCAGCGCTTGGTTGATTATCAAAAAATATAGGCTCACCTGTAATTTTAAATTAGGTTTCTATATAAAATTTCGTCCCAAATTAATATTTAAAATATTTTACCTGCAATAGGTAACCCTAAAATATTGGCTACATCCAGTAGAGTTACGGTCATCTCTACCGGCAATTGGAAAGTGTTGCGTTGGGGCCACCAACGTTCCACTAGAGAAAATATTAAATCTCTGTCGTGCAACAAGAATCGAAGCTCATCTACATATCCAAAACCAAATACGTTAACTAAGCCCTTTTGATATGTATTTATCTCCCATGTGGCGTAGTTTGTAGCGTTACGCCATTGTCCACGTTCACGCAACCGTACGTCCGGCTTATAATCAAATAACTACAAAAAACGAATGACAAAAATTAACTCTAATTCAATATACAATAAAATAACGAATAAATATGAACTTTTAAATATTACCTCCGGTAAACACCAATCGCGATATGTGATTTTTTCGTTCTTGTTCCTCTCTTTCAGTCGTCGGTCGCCGGGAATACGACCATCGTTTCCAGCATTCATCTTCTCCGACTCTTAGCTCTTCAGTTCTTCTTCCTCTATGTGAATGTATATGTTCTCCCACTACCCTTATATACATCTTCCACTCCTACCACCGTGAGGAATCTAAGAAAGCAAATCCTCAATTATAATTACATGGAAGAAAACTACATAGGGGGGAGAGAAAGTTAGCATTGGGGGAAGAGAAAGAGAATATGGACAAATGAAAAGGGAGGGGAATAATCAACACTTGAAAGAGGGAAGGAAGAGAATAATGTCCACGTGAAAGATGGGGGAAAAAGGGGGGGGAGTAGTCTGGCGACATCTATGATGGCGCCGAGGGGGGGGGCACCTATGGTGCCATCTGCGATGTCGTTTCACCCCTTTTTCGTAAATTTGTTAAAGTTACCCCTTTCTTATAATTACCCTAAAGTTTACCCCCCCAATGAAATTACCTCTAAGATATATTGCCACAAAATGAGAACTAGGTTGCATCTCAAGACTTGCTTCTTCCTTTTTCCAAGTAAGGTTTTTTTTTTAAACACTTCATAAATGATCGGCTAAAAAATCTCACAAAACTCGTAAAAATATCATTGCCAATCAGACCCTAAAACTCATGAACGCATAAACACTCATGAAATCCAGCCCAGAGCTGAATTAATTAACTAGTTCATAAAATCAATATGTTAATCAACATATGAAGGTTAATTAAATCGGTCCCACAAGTTGTTTGAGACTTTTCGAAGCAGTTGGAATATTAACCTTCAAATTTATTTTCAAAAGCCAAGGGTTGATTTTGCATTTTTTGGGTCATGTTTGCTTTTTCTGTATTATTGGAATCAATCCTAAAAGTTGTTTATTAAAAACAACTTATACATACTAGTCACGTGAAGTTTACGTGCGTGACACGTACCAAAAATTCAGAAAGCAGTCCTAAAGTGTTTATTAAAAACAACATTATAGTCACGTGAAGTTAACGTGCGTGCCACGTACCAGAAATTATTTATCATGTTTATTTTTTTCTGTACCTATTGGAATTTGATTAATATTATCGTGTATATTTTTTCGTATTTATTAGAATCGATCCGAAAAGTTGTTTTAAAAACAACTTATACATACTAGTTCACGTGCGTGTTATGTACCAAAATTCTACGATGATGTTGAAAATTTTGATAAGAATTTAAATTACAGAAATTTCGTCTAAAGGGACGAATTATCCAAATTTGCATGTAGAGGGAGTAGTTTGGCATATTTCCAAACAAAGGGATGCAACTCCACTAGAGTTGGCGGCACCAGGCGACGGTCCACCTCACGAATTTTCTATTTTTTTTTAAGGGTGCCGCCAACTCTAATGGAGGCATAGGTTGGCCCCACCATTTTTTTTTCTTTTTCTTTTTCTTTTCTTTTCCTTTTCCTTCTTTTTTTTTCTTTTTCTTTTTTTTTTCCTTTTCCTTCTTTCTCTGTTTAACGGCTATTTTTTTCTTTCTTCTTCGGTGTAATGCCTGTTGTTCGTATTACGTATTTGGAATACGTATACGTTTTATCTTTTATTTGCATATCTCCTTGGTTTGGCTTGGCTTGTTTACTCTCGGTTTGGGTTGGCTTGGTTCGGCGGCCAATGCTTGGTTCATCATGGGCCAAGGGTGGAACACCTTAGCCATGCTTCTCCTTCATTTCCACCACAACCCCCCCTACCTACCACCACCTTTGATATTTATTGCCTTTCTTTCTCTCTCTTCCATAATTCTCATTTACTTCTTTTCCCCCACCATTACTCTTCTCCACCAACCAAGAACACCATAGGCAAGTGCAACTTGCTTCCACAAGAGAACTCCTTTTGATGGTTTCATTAGCTTCTCCTCATGATTCTAAACCACATTAGAACTTGTCATTTTCTATTTTGAGGCTTCAATTCTTGTAGATCTAGAGTTTTGCTATTTTCGGATTTTTGGTGTTTTGATCTATCAAACTTGCTTGTTTTCAAGTTTTGATGGCTCCATGTTTAGAGAATTTCATTCTACCCAATTTTGACCTTTGGAATGTTGGATTCGGACTTGTTTTGACCAAGATATGGACAATGGAAGCTTAGATTCAACTTTAGAGTTCTTGCTGTTCTTGCCATTTGGAGAAGACAGTGAACAGTGAGCTAGCTTTTTAGCTTATGCCACTGAGTCGTACGCTGCTGTTTAGCGAGCGTACGCTAGCCTTCGTACGCTGCTGTTTAGTGAGCGTACGCTAGCCTTCGTACGCTGCTGTTTAGCGAACGTACGCTAGCCTTCGTCTGCTGTTTAGTGAGCGTACGCTAGCCTTCGTACGCTGCTGTTTAGCGAACGTACGCTAGCTTTCGTACGCTGCTCTTTAGTGAGCGTACGTTCACCTTGATACGCTGCCTATTGGCAGTGTGTTGAGAGTACGCATGCCTTGGTACGTAGCTTAAGCGAGCAAGGCGTACGCTAGCCTTCGTACGCTAGCCGAGCGTACGCTAGCCTTCGTACGCTAGCTTGAGCGTACGCTGACCTGTAGCTTGAACGTGCCCTTGTGTACGCTGACCCTTGCGTACGCTTCCCATTGGAAGTGTATGGATCCTTTGGTACGCAGACCTGGGCGTACGCTAGCCTGAGCATAGCCTGGCTTGAGCATAGCCTGATTACCCTTGATCTTTTATAGCCCTGTAATATTGATATTTTATTAGATATTTAACGTCCATTTTATATCCTTACGTCTTTTGTCCTGAACTTGATAATCACGAATTTACTTGATATGTTTGGAATTGATAATTGAGCACGACGTGATAGTGACCCGTAGTGGTGCACTCCTGACATAATGACCTGACATGACCTGATAGTGGCCCATCGTGGCACACTCCTGACAAGTATACTTGACATGATGACCTGACATGTTATATCTTGATATGCTGTTGCGACGGCTACCTGACATGACATGACCTGTATAAATAACATGGACACCGTGGGCGATTGTGCGTGTACAATAAACCAGTTCTGTCTTGCATCATGTCTAAGGAGGGAGCTCCTGAGTACCACGGTCAGGAGTACCTATTGAAATGAACTAAGACTAATAACTAGATTGATACATTAGTCATGAAGAGATTTCCCAGCTACAGGCAATCCCGTTACCTGGGCACGCCTTGGGATCTGTAGCCTGCCGTCGAGTAGGGCACATTTCTAGCACACTGTCATGTGTTGCACCCTTCAAGCTACCTAAGGGTACATTCGTTTCCTGGACAATGTACCCACCTGAATTTAACTCTAATCTTTTAACCCGGAGAACCTGGATGGTCTGCAGGGCTTATGGCTGTGGAATAATCTCACTGCATCTTGTTAGTAATTAGGCTTGTGACAACCCTAGTTAGTTAAAGTATCAAGCCGTAATTCTTGCTTGGCCGTGAAATGATTGGATGGAGTCTAACCAGTCTAGTCTTGCCCTGATCCTGTTCCAGATTATTGAATGACCAGAATGCTTGTATTTATTTTACCGATAAATGGTGAGAAACCAAGCTCCGTTCAGACGAAGGGTTACAACCCCGGTCCTTGTTTGGTTTACGGGTTGTAACCTGGCTATCTGAATAGTTCCATGGTTATCTCGTCGTATATCATCCTGATATGTTTCCTTTATTCCAGTTCTTATTTTATTTATATTTATATTCCTGTGCTGATTGCTGGTTTTAGTTCTTAAGTGAAGCTTCCTTGTGGCCCTTGCTCTTTCTGGGGTCTGACCCAGCTGATTTTGTATGGCCAGATTTCGGAGCAGCTCCAGAGGATCTACCGACCTTTCAGCCAGATGGTGGCCACTAGACGGAACCCTGGCAACGAGTGGGTTATTTTTGGCTCTCCCACTCTATTGTAAAAATATTCTTTTGAGGCGTTTAGCCGACGAGCACCTGTTTAGCTCGATTGCACTTTATTTACTGTCTGCCTACGGGCTGTAACATGATTAACAGATCCTAGGGTTGATCATGTATGACTAAACTCTTGCTAGTCCTAACATTTTGTAACGACTAGCTTCATGATCAGCTGAATATGTAATATTTGGGACGCCTTATTATTGTATATTTAATGATCATACATCTTGTGACTTTTACTTACTTGCTTGTGATTGAGACACTAGGCTTGTTCATGACCATAGGAGACTGTTGGCTTGTAGTAAACCCTCATGTATCTAGACAGCCGTGACCGTATAGCGAGATGGAATCCATTTCATATACGTAGCTGGCTATGTCTGCCCCCGCTCTCCAGTATTCTGGTTCTGGGGCGTGACATGGTTTAAGTGGTGGCCCATGCAGGTCTTGTAAATCAAGATATGTGAGGGTTTACCGAATAGATGTCTCAATCAGTATTCGCCCTTGAACTCCGCTCGTAACCTCTGAATTCCTGGATTCTTGTCCTGATCACCTGCTTACATCGTTGGTCTGTCCTGGTCCTTCCTTATTGTTTCCTATGTCGTCTTCTTCAGCGGCATAGTACCTGACTCGGCCGATCAGCAAGGCGGAGCACCTCCCGCGGACCAGCAGCAACCTGGAGATCAAGCCCAGCATTCCGGAGTAGCCTCCAGAGTCGTACCTTCTGGCGGAGAGCCACCAGTCCAGCCAGTTCAACCTGTAGAACATGATGACGGCACTTTGGTAGGACTCGTCAGGACCCTGATAGCTTCCCAAGATCGTCGTGGGGATGCCTTGCAACAGGCAGTGGCAGATGCTTTGACCAGGGTGGTCATCAGGGTAACAGCGCGGCCAACAGCTTCAAGCGCTTGAACCCTCCATTCTTCGACGGTAGTGAAGATGCTATCGCGGCAGATGCATGGCTTCAGGACACAGAGGTGGTTCTAGAAGCAGCCAAGACTCCAGAGAACGAGAAGGTAGCCGTGGTGTGCCTGCAGTTGTTAGATCTTGCCCGCAGCTGGTGGGCAGCGCAGGCCGTTGGGTTAGCAGCACCCATTCCTTGGGCAGTATTCAGAGAGAGATTCCAGACCAAGTATTTTGATGCCGTGGCTCGGTATGATCTGCAGACCAGGTTCACCAATCTGAAGCAAGGAGGCAGGACGGTCGATGGATATGCGGCCGAGTTTTCGAGACTCAGTCGGTTTGCTCCTACCTTGGTGGCAACCGAGTATGATAGAGCCTAGCGGTTCCAGCAGGGACTTCACCTGGAGATCTTGTTAGCAGTTGAGCAGTTTGAGCATCAGACTTTTGATGCAGTCTTGAGAGCAGCCCGGAGGCATGAGTATACCTCCCAGAGGATCGTGGATAGGACCGGAGGTCGGAAGAGATCTCACGGCCAGATGAATCAGTCTTCAGCCCCAGTCCCGGCAGCCAGGGCTTTGACTATTGGAGCTCTGAGGCGAGCAGCCTCAGTGACGTCGGTTCAGCATTCAACCCCGACGTACCCTCAGCAGCAGAAGCAATCTTTCGCAGTGGGTTGTTCTCATTGTGGGAAGCCAGGCCATGTGGTGGCAGAATGTCGCAGGGCACAGGGATTGTGTCTGGCTTGTGGAGCACCAGACCATAGGGTTGGATCCTGCCCGAACAGGGGTGGTTCATCCTCATCCAACCTTTCTAGCTCTTCGGTGAGAGGACCAGCTCCGGTCCATCAGCAGCAGTAATCCATTGCCGAGGCCCTTGCCGCCTCAGACCCAAGTGTTCCAGCAGCAGAACCCCCAGCAGTATGCACAAGTCCAAGCCCAGAGTCAGAGCAGGCAGCGAGGATTTCAGCAGAGGGGACCAGCACCCCGAGGGCACGGTCAGGCTATGGTGATGACCGTGGAGGAAGAGTTGGCACCAGGAGAGGTAGTGGCAGGTACTATTCTCGTCAACTCCTTTCCAGCTTCAGCTTTATTTGATTCTGGTGCATCGCATTCATTTATGTCTGCACGATTCGCGACACGGGTAGGATTGGAGCCCGAGTCATTATCAGTAAGGCTCAATATACTTACTGGTAACGGACTTGTGGGAGTAGATAGAGTGTTTTCCTCGTGTCGGATCGTAGTTAGCGGTAGGGAATTCCTCGCTAGATGATAGAGTTCCCGATGGCCGATTATGATGTGGTCCTAGGGATGGATTGGTTGAGGAACCAGTATGCTAGAATAGACTGCCATATTGGTAGGGTTGTTTTTAGCATTCTAGGAGAGCCGGAGTTTTCTTTCTCTCGAGGCGAGGTTGAGCCTTCTCCTCCGATATTGCGGATGGCCGTAGCAGCAGTTCAGTTGCCCAGGATAGTGGATGAGTTTCCAGATGTTTTCCCAGAAGAACTTCCAGGTATGCCTCCGGAGCGGGAGATCGAGTTTACTATAGACTTGATTCCCGGGACAGCCCCAGTGTCAGAGAGAGTCTACAGGATGGCGCCATCAGAGTTGGAGATATTATACAAGATGATTGAAGAACTTAGAACCAAGGGATTCATTCGTGCTAGTGGATCGCCTTGGGGAGCCCCGATGCTTCTTGTAAAAAAGAAGGATGGTACGTCCAGGTTATGTGTTGATTATCGTACCTTGAACTCAGTGACAATCAAGAACAGATACCCTCTTCCGAGGATAGATGACTTGTTTGATCAACTCAAGGGGGCTTCAGTATTCTCGAAGATTGACTTGCGCTCAGGATATCACCAGATCAGAGTCAGAGAGCAGGACATCCCGAAGACAGCTTTCAGATCGAGATATGGGCATTGGGAGTTCCTTGTTATGCCTTTTGGAGCAACTAATGCGTCGGCAGTATTCATGGACCTCATGAATCGCATCTTCATGCCTTACTTGGATCAGTTTGTGATCGTGTTCTTGGATGACATTCTGGTCTACAGCAAGAGTGAGGCGGAGCATGAGCAGCATCTTCGTGTGGTTCTTCAGACTCTCAGAGAGCACCAGTTATATGCCAAGTTCAGTAAATACGAGTTCTGGCTCGATCGCATTTCGTACTTGGGTCATATCATCACCAGAGGAGTAGTAGAAGTGGATCCCCAGAAGATTGTGGCTATTGAGTCATGGCCAGTACCCAGTACCGTTGCAGAAGTTCGCAGTTTCCTTGGATTGGCCGGCTACTACCGACGGTTTGTTTCAGACTTTGCTCAGATTTCAACGCCATTGACCCAGTTGACCCGCAAGGATGCACAGTTTGTTTGGACAGCAGAGTGTCAGAGTTCTTTTGAGCAGTTGAAGCGAGGCCTGATAACAGCTCCTATTCTCACGCTTCCAGATGGAACCGGAGGATTCTCAGTGTACTGTGATGCTTCAGGCAGAGGTTTAGGATGTGTTCTGATGCAGCATGGGAAGGTGATAGCTTATGCGTCACGACAACTTCGTGATCATGAGAGGAATTACCCAACCCATGACTTGGAGCTGGCAGCAGTGGTGTTTGTACTTAAGTTGTGGAGGCACTACTTGTACGGAGATAGGGTAGAGATTTTCACCGACCATAAGAGCCTGAAGTATGTTTTCACCCAGAAGGACCTTAACATGCGTCAGAGGAGGTGGCTGGAGCTTCTTGTGGATTATGATGTCAGCTTGCAGTATCATCCTGGGAAGGCCAATGTCGTAGCAGATGCATTGAGCAGAAGAGCCGGAGCTTATTTCCTAATAGCGCAACCAGAGCTGTTAGCAGATCTTCAGAAGATGGGTATTGAAGTCGTTCTCCCTTCCAGTGTGGCATTGATGGCCAGCATGCAAGTTCAGTCCACTATAGTCGAGAGGATTCGGATGGCACAGTCAACAGATTCCAAGCTTCAGCGACTCAGAGCAGAGTGTGAGGCAGGACGAAGACCAGGGTTATGTATTCATGAGGATGGTACACTTAGGCATGGTAAGCGTCTTTGTGTACCCAGCGGAGATATCAGACAGGAGATCATGTCAGAGGCGCACAGTTCTCAGTATTCCATCCATCCTGGCAGTACGAAGATGTACCGTGATATCCGTCAGCACTTCTGGTGGAATGGCATGAGGCGGGAGATAGCTCGGTTTGTCTCTCGGTGTTTGGTTTGCCAACAAGTTAAAGCCGAACATCAGAGACCGGCTGGACTTCTTCAGCCCTTACCGATTCCAGAATAGAAGTGGGAGCATGTGACCATGGATTTTGTGACTGGACTACCTAGATCCCCAGCTGGTAGAGATGCTATCTGGGTTATAGTTGATCGGCTCACGAAGGTGGCTCACTTTCTTCCATTCAGAGTTGGTCAGTCAACGGCTCAGTTAGCAGAGATGTACCTCAGGCAGATTGTCAGATTGCACGGTGTCCCAGTCAGTATCACCTCGGACCGAGATTCAAGATTTATGTCGCACTTTTAGCGTAGCCTGCAGGAGAGTTTGGGGACTCGCCTCCAGTTCAGTTCAGCATATCACCCGCAAACAGATGGCCAGTCGGAGCGCACGATCCAGACTCTTGAAGACATGTTGCGGTCTTGCACACTTGACTTCGGTGGTTCATGGAAAGATCATTTACACCTGGTGGAATTTTCATACAACAATAGTTTCCAGGCCAGTATCCAGATGGCACCGTTCGAGGCACTGTATGGCAGGAAGTGCAGATCCCCGTTAGCCTGGGATGATGTTGGAGAGAGGCAGATGCTTGGTCCAGAAATGATTGCTCAGACCGTTGAAGTAGTCAGGCGAGTCAGTGATCATCTTCGAGTTGCCCAAGATCGCCAGCGCCATTGGGCCGATTCTCATCGGCGTCCTCTCGAGTTCTCGGTCGGCGATCATGTATTCCTGAGGATTTTGCCTAACCGTGGCGTCATTCGTTTCGGCGTACGGGGCAAGCTTAGTCCTAGGTATATAGGACCGTTTGACATTCTGGAGCGAGTAGGAGATGTATCCTATCGTCTCGCTCTTCCACCGTCGCTAAGCGAGGTGCATGACGTGTTCCATGTATCCCAATTACGACGGTACATCCCGGACCCGAGCCACATCCTGGATCATTCGGAATTGGTTGTTGGTACCAACCTTTCGTATGAGGAGAGGGCCGTGTCTATATTGGATCGAAGAGAGAAGATCCTCAAGAACAAGACTATCAAGTTAGTCCGAGTTGCTTGGGGTCATCACTCTTTGGGTGAGTCAACGTGGGAGCGTGAGGATGATATCCGATTACGATATCCTGACTTGTTTGACTCGTGAGGTATAATGTCTTTCTTATGCCTCATGCCATCAATTCTTTGCTTGCATGATTGATTGATTGCCTAGTATAGCTTGCCTGTGAATAGTATAGCTTGTTCTTGTTCCTCTAGCCTCTTAATTAAATTCCGAGGACGGAATTCTTTTAAGGTGGGTAGAGTTGTAATGCCTGTTGTTCGTATTACGTATTTGGAATACGTATACGTATTTTATCTTTTATTTGCATATCTCCTTGGTTTGGCTTGGCTTGTTTACTCTCGGTTTGGGTTGGCTTGGTTCGGCCGGCCCAATGCATGGTTCATCATGGGCCAAGGGTGGAACACCTTAGCCTATGCTTCTCCTTCATTTCCACCACAACCCCCCTACCTACCACCACCTTTGATATTTATTGCCATTTCTTCTTTCTCTCTCTTCCATAATTCTCATTTACTTCTTCTTCCCCCACCATTACTCTTCTCCACCAACCAAGAACACCATAGGCAAGTGCAACTTGCTTCCACAAGAGAACTCCTTTTGATGGTTTCATTAGCTTCTCCTCATGATTCTAAACCACATTAGAACTTATCATTTTCCATTTTGAGGCTTCAATTCTTGTAGATCTAGAGTTTTGCTATTTTTGGATTTTTGGTATTTTGATCTATCAAACTTGCTTGTTTTCAAGTTTTGATGGCTCTATGTTTTAGAGAATTTCATTCTACCCAATTTTGACCTTTGGAATGTTGGATTCGGACTTGTTTTGACCAAGATATGGACAATGGAAGCTTAGATTCACTTTAGAGTTCTTGCTGTTCTTGCCATTTGGAGAAGACAGTGAACAGTGAGCTAGCTTTTTAGCTTATGCCACTGAGTCGTACGCTGCTGTTTAGCGAGCGTACGCTAGCCTTCGTACGCTGCTGTTTAGCGAGCGTACGCTAGCCTTCGTACGCTGCTGTTTAGTGAGCGTACGCTAGCCTTCGTACGCTGCTGTTTAGCGAACGTACGCTAGCCTTCGTACGCTGCTGTTTAGTGAGCGTACGCTAGCCTTCGTACGCTGCTGTTTAGTGAGCGTACGCTAGCCTTCGTACGCTGCTGTTTAGCGAACGTACGCTAGCCTTCGTACGCTGCTGTTTAGTGAGCGTACGCTAGCCTTCGTACGCTGCTGTTTAGCGAACGTACGCTAGCTTTCGTACGCTGCTCTTTAGTGAGCGTACGTTCACCTTGATACGCTGCCTATTGGCAGTGTGTCTTGAGCGTACGCATGCCTTGGTACGCTAGCTTAAGCGAGCAAGGCGTACGCTAGCCTTCGTACGCTAGCTCGAGCGTACGCTAGCCTTCGTACGCTAGCTTGAGCGTACGCTGACCTGTAGCTTGAACGTGCCCTTGTGTATGCTGACCCTTGCGTACGCTTCCCATTGGAAGTGTATGGATCCTTTGGTACGCAGACCTGGGCGTACGCTAGCCTGAGCATAGCCTGGCTTGAGCATAGCCTGATTACCCTTGATCTTTTATAGCCCTGTAATATTGATATTTTATTAGATATTTAACGTCCATTTTATATCCTTACGCCTTTTGTCCTGAACTTGATAATCACGAATTTACTTGATATGTTTGGAATTGATAATTGAGCACGACGTGATAGTGACCCGTAGTGGTGCACTCCTGACATAATGACCTGATATGACCTGATAGTGGCCCATCGTGGCGCACTCCTGACAAGTATACTTGACATGATGACCTGACATGTTATATCTTGATATGCTGTTGCGACGGCTACCTGACATGACATGACCTGTATAAATAACATGGACACCGTGGGCGATTGTGCGTGTACAATAAACCAGTTCTGTCTTGCATCATGTCTAAGGAGGGAGCTCCTGAGTACCACGGTCAGGAGTACCTATTGAAATGAACTAAGGACTAATAACTAGATTGATACATTAGTCATGAAGAGATTTCCCAGCTACAGGCAATCCCGTTACCTGGGCACGCCTTGGGATCTGTAGCCTGCCGTCGAGTAGGGCACATTTCTAGCACACTGTCATGTGTTGCACCCTTCAAGCTACCTAAGGGTACATTCGTTTCCTGGACAATGTACCCACCTGAATTTAACTCTAATCTTTTAACCCGGGGAACCTGGATGGTCTGCAGGGCTTGTGGCTGTGGAATAATCTCACTGCATCTTGTTAGTAATTAGGCTTGTGACAACCCTAGTTAGTTAAAGTATCAAGCCGTAATTCTTGCTTGGCCGTGAAATGATTGGATGGAGTCTAACCAGTCTAGTCTTGCCCTGATCCTGTTCCAGATTATTGAATGACCAGAATGCTTGTATTTATTTTACCGATAAATGGTGAGAAACCAAGCTCCGTTCAGACGAAGGGTTACAACCCCGGTCCTTGTTTGGTTTACGGGTTGTAACCTGGCTATCTGAATAGTTCCATGGTTATCTCGTCGTATATCATCCTGATATGTTTCCTTTTATTCCAGTCCTTATTTTATTTATATTTATATTCCTGTGCTGATTGCTGGTTTTAGTTTTTAAGTGAAGCTTCCTTGTGGCCCTTGCTCTTTCTGGGGTCTGACCCAGCTGGTTTTGTATGGCCAGATTTCGGAGCAGCTCCAGAGGATCTACCGACCTTCCAGCCAGATGGTGGCCACTAGACGGAACCCTGGCAACGAGTGGGTTATTTTTGGCTCTCCCACTCTATTGTAAAAATATTCTTTTGAGGCGTTTAGCCGACGAGCACCTGTTTAGCTCGATTGCACTTTATTTACTGTCTGCCTACGGGCTGTAACATGATTAACAGATCCTAGGGTTGATCATGTATGACTAAACTCTTGCTAGTCCTAACATTTTGTAACGACTAGCTTCATGATCAGCTGAATATGTAATATTTGGGACGCCTTATTATTGTATATTTAATGATCATACATCTTGTGACTTTTACTTACTTGCTTGTGATTGAGACACTAGGCTTGTTCATGACCATAGGAGACTGTTGGCTTGTAGTAAACCCTCATGTATCTAGACAGCCGTGACCGTATAGCGAGATGGAATCCATTTCATATACGTAGCTGGCTATGTCTGCCCCCGCTCTCCAGTATTCTGGTTCTGGGGCGTGACATTCGGTTTGGGGACCTAACGGCTATTTTTTTTTCATTTCTTCTTCTCCTTTTTCTATAACGGCTAGTTATTTCTAACGGCTATATTCTAAATTCATCTATAAAAAGCATATGGAAGCATTCAATTTTTACAACTCACTTCTTATTATCACTCTTCTTCCTGTTACTCACCGGCGCAAGTTGATAAGTTCTCTATTCATCAAGTTCTCCAACAGAAACTTCTTCTGATCAATCTCTAGCAGCTACCTCCTTCGAGTATGGATCGTACCGTAAGATTAATATGTTCGCACGGAGGTAACCTAAATGGGTTAGATTACGAAGGAGGAGAAACTCAAATATTTTCAACTTATGAACGCATTACTTATGAAAATTTACGTAATCTTATTATTCAACGTTGTTCTATTCATTACGAATTTATTTTGAAGTCTGTTTATAATTGTAGATGTTTTTTAATAGATAGTGATGAAGCATGCAATTATATTTTTGAAATTAATTCTCAATCACGCAATGTAAATATTTTTGTTATTCAAATAGCCACAACTTTTGATAACAGAAGTAGTCCATATTTTGCGGGTGGTAGTTCTTCCCATCAAATTGTTCCATCTTTTCAACAAAATCAATCATCAGATGAATCCGACGATGATAATGATGATGAAGACGACGGAAATAGTGATGATTTAGTTGAAAATATGGAATATGACTTAGATGATAATATAGATAATGCTTCCACCCGTGAATTAGTTATCGGTCAAGAATTTTCTTCTCGTTCTGAATTTAGAAGTTTTGTAAGTAATGTTGCAATTGAACATAATTTTAGTTGTTCAGCCAGTACTATGAACAATTCTCGTGGAATTATATATACTTGTGATCAACCGAACTGTAATTGGAGAGTATATGCCAGATCCATTGGAAATGGAAACATAGTAAAAATAAGTACATTAGAAAGTCGTCATTCTTGTTTTAGTGCGCTCACAATCGGACGTCATCGACTAGCTAGCGCTGCATGGATTAAGAGCAGGATAATTGATATAATTAGAGATAATCAATCGTATAGCGCATCACAGATAGTTAAAGATATATATAGAGAACATCGTGTACATATTACTTATTCCAAAGCATGGAGAGCCCGAGAGATGTCCTTAGCCGAAATAAATGGAAGTTATGTTGAGGCTTATGGTAGTCTTGAGGAATACGGATTTAGAATTATGGAGACAAATCCTGGTAGTAGATTTTTTCTAAAAACAGCAGAAAACAATAGCTTCCAAAGAGTATATATTTGTTTTAAGGCGTGCATTGACGATTTTTTAAGAGGTTGTTTACCGGTTATTAGTACTGATGCTACGTTTCTTTCATCTAAATATCAAGGTATTTTATTTATTGCTTGTGCACATGATCCAAACTACCAGTTATATCCAATTGCATATGTTGTTGCTGAAGGTGAAAACAGTGATTCTTGGTCTTGGTTTTTAAATGCGGTAAGAATTTCTTTTGAAAGTTCTCCTATTGAATGGAATAGGATTTCTTTTATTTTTGATAAGCAAAAAGGTTTAATAAATGCGATGCGTGTTGTTTTTTCCAGAATCACCCCATTTTTTTGTATTCAACATTTCAAACAAAATATGAAACAAGTTGCGAAAGAAAAAACTTTTCAAAACCTATTAGACTCGCTTGCTAGATCGTACAATCCGACAGATGCAGAACATTTATTTGATATAATTAAAGCCGAGAACATGACATTGTATGATTGGCTTATTGGTGTGAACGATAAAAATCGTCGTTTTGAACATTGGATTACAGCGTATGCTCCTTGTCCCATATTAGATATTAACACTTCTAATCTCGCTGAATGTTTTAACAAATGGATTAAGAAGTTACGCGATAAACCAATAACGACACTTCTCGATGGTATTAGAGCCAAGATTATAACACTTCATGACAAGAATAGAAACGCTGCTGAAAAGATAGAAACATCTTTTTGTCCGAGAATGTTGAAAACTATGGCTCATATTATCAAAGAGAGAAATCACTTAGAGATATTAGCATTTGATGGTAATACATATGAAGTAATGGATCGTGCAACAAGTAGAACATATGTTGTACGGTTAGACGATGGTTCTTGTACATGTGGTAGATGGTATCATACTTATATTCCATGTATACATGTATGTTTTGTGTGTAGATATTGTAATTTTAATAGTGAAAGATTTTATCATTCACTATTTTCAACTGCGAACTTACGAAATGTATATGAAGCAAAAATGGAACCAATTCCAGTACCGTACCAGATTCAAGCACCATTGGTAAGAGGAGAAATTGGAGTACCAGCGATACGATGCAAAGCCGGCAGACCAAAGAAGAATCGCATAAAATCTCGGGAAGAATCGACACGAGAACTTCGTTGTAGCAACTGTGGCGCAATGGGACACAACCGAAGAAGATGTACCAGCCAGCCAAGAGAGTGATGCAAATAAAGTGATCTACTACTACTCAAAGACAAGAGTTCAAGAGTTCATTTTACTATAACTACTACTTAAAGACAGGATATTGTAATTTTAGTACAACTTGTTTGCAATCTATTTAGATTTCCGAGTGATTCTACGAAAAGCTTGTCTTGCAACATTGCTTAGGCTTATACTCCTCCTTCTGCCTGTAGTATCTTCCACTCTCACCTCCTCCTCCTCCTGGTTATCATCAGCATCCTGCTCTGTCTGAGTCTGAGTAGGTACCGGTGCTGATGGAGTATTAAAAAGTTGGTTGTACATCTCCATACCTGAAAACTGAGCTGCTACTGGAGGCAGCTGACTTGATGACTCTCCAGGATAGTACTGAGTAGATCCCTCGCCAGCGTAATACTGAGTAGATCCCTCCCCAGGGTTGTGATGAGTAGATCCCTCCCCGGGATAGTACTGAGTAGGTTCCTCTCTAATAATTTCCTCTTGCTGAGCAGCATCGACCTCTCCGGCAACATCCCTCCTACGACGTGAGTGTCTCTGTGGTACAATGCCGCTTGGAAAATTTGACGGAAGATGAGAAAGTATTGGTGGCATATCGGGGTCCCGTCCAAGGCCTAGGCGAATAACACGATTTACTAATTCCTGCATAAGCCCTCGACTATGCCGCAAACATTCTAGGGACTCTGGTTGTTGGAAAGAATGTATGTATTCAATAGTCTGAAATATAAGAGCAGTTAATAAGAATTGATTGTATTTGTAGTTGTTTAATATCTAACTTATGGTTTAATCATACCAAATCAGATATCCCATCAACAAAAGCACGTAAACTAGCATCGTCGACTGCTCTGCATTTGAATCTGGGTTCCTCATATTTATAACATTGGTTTCCCATACGAGGAAATCCCCACCATTCTCTATAAGTGTAGTCACCCATGTCTGCGTAATGTAGGACAACTAAGTTAGCAAAATTAAACGAAATTGAGTAATCATAATTGGACTAAAAATTTACTTACAATCATCCGGAGATTGGATTATTGGAGATATGTCCCTCACGCTGTAATTGTCAAATCTACTATTCCATTTACCAATTGTAGCATTGATTCTACTTACTGCATTCGATGGAGCGTAACTGATTGAGGGTGGATCATCCGGAATTATCTGTCTCCTACCGAATTGTCGAAGAACACGATCTCCCGGATGATACATTGTATACCGATCGTATATAATATACGATCTATGCATACTAAACCAATATGACAATCTTTTAATTTCTAGATCATTATCTGTAATTGTATACGGTACCCATGCCACCCGTTCAACGATAATGTACGAATAAGTACAATAATTTAAAGCCATTCATCAAATAATTAAATTATTACCTCACTATGCTCCAATGTATCAAATTGTTCACGATAAAGTGAGACAGCCTTGTATTGACAATGTTGTTGATCTACAACATCCGTTGACCAGCGCATAGCAATAGGAAAGACTCCAAAATTACTAGCTACGCTGGTAACCGGTCTACCAATATAGAAGTGCTCGTACGACCAGACCTACAACAAATATAGTTGGAAAATTCAGTACAAAGTAAATACAATGAAACACAAATAAAATTTTCCTTACCTGAACTAGTGACATGCATCCACAAATACTCTGGGTCGTTTTCATATTAGCAAATTCAGTCAGCATTGCGTAGAGAAATGATAAAGCAGCAGCTCCCCACGCATGACTAGTGGGTTTGGTCAAATCAGCTAAAAATGGTAGAAGTCGCACATTAACCTTATTTCCATTTGCGTCGGGAAAGAGAATAGCACCACATAAAGCAAGCAAGTATGCTCTAGTACACTGAATAATCTGAAAGAGAAAAAGCAAACATTTTACTAAATACTAAATCAATCCTTACAAATATTACTACTTAAAATACATACCCGTATATCATCTACTTCAACCGCCTCGTTGTCCATGGTGTGATTTAAATCCATGAAGCTTCCACGAAGCCATGAAAAAGTGACACAACTGTTACCTCGCAGATCTGATGGAGGCATAATTCCGAGATAGGTAGTAATCAGATCAGATGGAGTAGACTGTTGGTTGAAATATATTGGGTCTCCTGTGATAGGCAATCCCAATATGTTTGCGACATCACATAGCGTGATCGTCATCTCCCCAACTGGAAGTTGAAAAGTATTGCGTTCGGGCCACCAACGTTCGGCAAGACTTAAAATAAGATGGACGTCGTGTGTGAGAAATTTAATTTGGTCTAAATATTGAAACCCGAAAGAACGGACCAAGGCCTTTTGCGCGTCATTTAACACCCACGTGTTATATTTTCTCTCTTTTCGCCAACTTCCATGTTCTCGGAGACGTACTTTCAGATCATGATCGAATAACTATTAAATATTTTAAAAAAATAACATTTAAAATATATTAGATATCTACTAACTAAAATAGCTATTTTCACGTTGAGATAAAAAAATTATTGAGATAAACAAATTACCTGTCCGGTAAATATTTTATCAGATATATAATTTTTACGTTGCTTCCTAATAAACTCCGTAGTCGGTCCACCGGAAATACGACCATCGTTAGACATTTACTATGATTGTGAAAAAAAAGGAGAAGAGCTAGGTTGGAACTCTGAAAAAAGAAGAAGAAATGAGTTAGAATGTGAAGAAGAGGAGGAGCCGATGAGAATTATATAGAGGAGAGACAGCCGCTGTTTTGAAAAAACAAGCAGCAAAACCTCCCTCCCAAGCCTAAAACAATGGGCCAAACAAAAAACAAGAAGAAAAAGACAAGCAAAAAATAAAAGAAAAAAAACAAAGGGAAAAAGAAAAAAATAAATAACAAATAAAGAAAAAAAGAAAGAAAGAAAGAAAAAGAAAGGAAAAAAAAAGAAAAAAAAAAACCAAAAAAAAGGCATGCCTCCATTGGCTTTGGCGGCAACAGCATAGGAAAAAAAAATAAAAAAAAAAAACAAAACCATGCCTCCACTGGAGTTGGCGGCAGCACCATTAAAAAAAAAAAAAAAAAATTTCGGCAGCCAGGTGGCCCATCCAACCCGATGCCGCCAACTCTAGTGGAGTTGCATCCTTTTTTTTTTGGAAATATCCCAAACTCCTCCCTCTACATGCAAATTTGGATAACTTCTTCCCTTTGGATGAAAATTTATGTTTAAATTATATTAAAATATTTTAAATATGATTTCATATAGATATGTTTTTATAATTTTGGATATATATTTTGTTAGATAATATCATGTACTTAATTTAGATATAATTAAAATATTAAATATAGTTTAAGATTTGTTACATGTTGATGCAGTTAGGAGAATTTATAATTTTTTTAACTACTTGAGATACATATGTAGTTAGATTTTTTTTTTGTTTTGGAATTTTTATTATTAATTATGTGAGAATACATACATGCTCATAAGAATTTAATTGCAAAAAACAAAAAGCAACAAAAGGGACTTCTTCTTTAACCCCCTGGCCCTAACTAAAACCCTAGCCTCCCTCTCCTCTCTAAATTCGTTCGGCCGGAAATCCATCATCAATGGCGCGATTCAAGAACGTGAGTTCCTCCTCCTCTCTCCGTAAACCCTAACTCTATTCTTCCTGCTTCAGACCAATAACGTGCTTCTTCTTACACTTCTTCTTCTCCGTTCTCTCTGATTCAGAAGAAGAGGAACTACGGAGCGAAGCCGTCGGCGGTGGCGACGAAGAAGAAGGACCCGGCGTTGGCGAGGGTGGATCCAGTCACCGGCGAGAAGGTCCCCCGCAGCTTCGTCTTCTCGAGGGAGAAGCTCCCCGGCCCGCTCAAGCACCTCCAGATGGACCTCCGCAAGCTCATGCTCCCCCACACCGCCCTCAAACTCAAGGTGAAAACTCCCATCTTGCGCCGTCCGTATCGTGGTCCTGTCCGTGCAACATAGGAGTCACCCAAGACTTCGTCCAAAATATGTCTAATTAGTTGTTTGGTAGAGAAAGATGGGAGCTTTCGAGGACTCGTAAGTAATCCTAGTTCAGTTTACCTATTGTCGAGAATCAAGGCTATACCTCCATTTTAAGTTAACCGAAGATTTTATGTTTGTTCATTTTCAAAATGGAGAACATAATCTGAAATCGGTAAGGCATATAACATCATCTCCAACCATTGGAGGGGTGGGGTGGGAGGAGGAGAAGAAATTGGAGGCGTGGAAATAGGTCGTGAAGTTCCGAACTTGCGGTGGATCCGGTTACTGTCGATTTGGGTTCCGATATAGGGGTGGAGATCTGGTCGATAGAGATGTAGTTGGAGCAGATATATTGTCTGTGTAGATTTTGTTGTCAACGGCCTCGGCGTAGTGACTGCGGCTTCCGGATCTGGGTGACGAGCACTGGTGATAGAATGAGAAGAAGTGGCGACTAGAATTCTCCTCTAATGTGGACCGGGTGGAGAGAGAAGAATGTAGGATTGCCTTATTCTTTTTCAGTCTCGAGCTCCAGCTTGGTAGAGTTTTGAAACTAAAATAACAAGATACCACAATGAACATTATTCCCTTCTTGAACACCTGAGAAATATCATATGCTAAACTGTAAAAAAAAGAATGGACTCTTGGGCAGAAAGTTTGGATATCTAAATGGTGCAAAATATAGGAATAGTTAATTTTTGACAAAGCTTGTTAAGGTTTCACGAGCCAACGACAGTGGCAGACTTTAAATTTTGGTACCTGAGGCGAATTTTAAAACTAGTGCCCTCAAAGCTTAATATATTTTTTTTTTCCATCGACGATGATACAAAATACTATTATCAACACAAAATTCAAGAAATAAAACAATAAACGAAATATAATATCAAAAATAATGTCATAATGAAACATTAATAAAATTAAAGATGATCCAAACCAAAAAATAATATTGATGCTCCACACAAATAAATAAAAAAAAGCTAACGATGTACAAAATAGTTCATAATAATAAAAAGAAAAAAAAAAACTTTGACGGAAGGGTAAAGGAGATTGACAGCGACGGAAGGGTAAAGGAGATTGAAAGCTTCAGACTGTTAGAGCGACGGAATGGGAGAGAAATGTGACGTCAACTGTACAAATAAATTCTTTAGAGAGTTGGACTATCACAACTTCGTATTGTTAGAGCGTCAGACTCTTGGTATTCTAGTACGTGACTTTTATATGTCCTATAACTAAAATTATGTTGAATAAACGATTAGAACGAGTCTGTTGGACTTTTGTTTAGAATTGAACGTACATACATTAAATAGTATTAAAAAATGGTGCCCGCTAAAAATTTGGGCCTGAGACAGCCGCCTCATGGACCTCATATCAAGTCCGGCCATGGCCAACGGTGACCAAAAAGCCTAGACAAGGGTTTCAATTCTAATAGTAGGTAAATCGAGAGTCTCAAGACAAGTTTGTGGTTTGTGACTAGCGTTTATTCTTTCTTCCTAATTAGATATGTAAGTTTAGAAGAAGAAATGTAAGTTTAGAAGAATCAATTCAGTTTTCTTCTATATTATTTAATGAAAGGGAAAAAATTAAAATATATAGGGAGATATGGCAACATATCTCATCATTGAATCCCTTGATTCAAGTAACAAAAATTTAGCAATATTGATTCTGTTACAACAGAAAAGTAACAGTACAACCTTGATTTTGTTAAAACAGAAAACAGAGAAACAATATCTGAAACTAATCCCTAGAGATCAGGAAATAATTTTCCGACAACCCCCTCAAGTTGGTGCGTAAATATTTGCCGACGACAAACTCATACTTAGGTTGTGCGTACTATATACACAGTTTGAGACTTCAACGTCATTTGAATGAAGTATTCAGTCAAAAAAAATCTCCTAATAATATCACTTACTTGCTATGTTGCACAACACGAATACGACACGATATAGTAAAGACAGGGCGACATGGATACAACACCTCTTTAGCTGTGTCATAGTATATTTTGGTGTATACGATACGTGTATGACACGATCCACATTTTTCGAGTGTTTGTACTTCCTAGCTTATTTGACATAGACAACTGGAGAAAAAACAAGAAAGAGTCGATGAGAGAGAACGATATATAAAGAGAGAAGGAGACAACGAGAGAGACCGAGAGTCAGACTTGCATGCTGGCGCCTAGAAGCGGGCGTCGGAGACGGAGATAAGAATTGATGGGTTAGGTTAGACGCAAAAAGGAAAGGAAATCAAGAGAACAAACAAGAAAGGCTATTATTCCTTTCCTCTTCTTTCATATCTTTAAATTATTAATAACATTTGTAACTTAAAGTTATTGGGCTTGAGCCAGGTTCCAAATAAAAAACAATTGGCATGGGTCGGGTCACATTCAAGTGAAGGCAGGTCGAAACGGCCGCCCAAGGCTGCAAGGTGGCAGAGCATCTGAAATGCCTAGGGGCGAGATGAGGGCCTTTATAACACACTTCTGATTATAGAGTGCTGAGGAATGTTTTCTTAACTTACTTCCCCTGTGGTGGTGTCAGTTTTCCTAAATCAATTGGGTCCGTTCATTCACTGACTTTCTTCTGTACCTTGTTTTTTCATTTTGCTATTTCTACAAATATTCACCGGCTTGCTTCTAAAGTTTCTTGCTAACGCACACCAGGAGCATGTGACACCTAGGCATGGAGAGCTTAGTCAGTTGTAAACTTGCTCTTCCTTGTACTATCTTGTTTGAAACATGGCAGATGAAGGATGCATTGTCAGTTTGCCATTTCAATTTTTTTTCTGCAAAATATTAATGCATGTTTTATATCTATCTATTGAATACTAATTTCATCTTTGAAGAATCTAATTTGCTGACATGTTTGTGTATTGGCTATGGCAGGAGAAGAAACGGAATAATCTGAAGGACTTTCAGAATGTTGCGGGGCCTCTGGGTGTCACTCATTTTCTAATACTGTCTAATCCGAAGAGCGTGCCCCATCTACGTGTTGCAAGGACACCTCAAGGTCCAACTCTTAGCTTCGAAATACGTGATTATGCGCTAGCAAATGACGTGGCTCGATCCCAGACTCGTCCAAGATGTCCTAAAGAACTTTTCAATAACTCTCCCTTGGTGAGATTATGTCATATGAAACAGATATTAAATTTTGATTTCCTTTTCTGGGTTCTTGAATTTCTTTTGATTGTCATAATATTTGAAAGTCCTTCCAAACTTCTCTTTTGTTGATTCCTTTCCTGTATGGCAGATTGTTCTTTCTGGCTTTGGCAGTGGAGGTGAACACTTGAAGCTCGCAACAATTATGTTTCAGAATATATTTCCAGCCATTGATATTAATACTGTTAGTACTCAAAAACTTTCATTTCTGCAATGATTTGTGGCTTCTGGTTCCTTGAGCCATTTGATTCTTCTCAAGATGGCATAACTCTTCCTATATACTATTGTTTCGGATATGCAGGTCAAGCTTTCATCATGTCAGAGGATTGTGTTGTTGAACTACAATGCTGAGACGAAGCTTATTGATTTTAGGCACTATTCCATAAGGTTACAGCCAGTCGGGGTCTCTCGAAGGATTAGAAAATTTGTGCAGGACCATAAAGCCCCAAACATGGAGAAATTTCAAGATGTGAGCGACTTCGTTACTGGGTAAGAACTGATTTCATGTGGCACCAATATAATATATTACATTTAGTTACTGCTCCAACATCCTAGGACCTCAATGGAAAAACCCTTTTAATAGATTACGCGATGACAATGAGCGTTCATTTAAGTATTTACAGGATATACTAAAGTTCAAACCTAGGACATAATGATATGCTCAAAATGGGTCTTGTATCGATGTGGGACACAACACTGACTAGTCAACATAGGCATGGAAACACTAAAATCAACATTGTGTGCGCATCCACGTTATGCCATGTTCGTGTCAGTGCAAATTTATAGGCTTTTGATTGAAGTGGTGGTGGTAATTGAGCTCCAAGTTATGTAATGGCTATTTTTTTTTTTACTCTGGTAGTTTAAAGTATAGTTTGCAGTATTGGCCGATACCGATACGGTTTGGCATGTTCCGGTCAAATACCGACCGATACCCGATACTGACCGATACCGACATTGGGGGTCTCTTTTCCGGTCAATTCGGCAAAGGAAATCGAACGAAGAAGACAAATCAGCAAGGGTTTAAAGCATAATAAGGTTGTAAAAGCTTGTAAAAGAAGAAAATTTATCTATTACATGTAAACCAATCGGTAAGGGTGACTACCATTTCATCTAATTTCAAAACTACTAAAAAATAACACTTGAAATACTTAAAATTATGCCTAAATGTATAAATATATTTTTTAAATGTTAATAATTTATTAATAATTATTTGTTTTCCGATACCAAAAAAATCCGATACTCCGACCGCCAGTACTACCAATATCACCGATACTGATACTCATAGGAATGTCCGATACCGATTCCAATACTGATACTGCGAACGTTACTTTAAACAAACTCAGGGTATTAAATCATGTCAACAAAGTCTTAAAATCTTAGATTCATTTTTTCTTTGTGCCTGTTCTTCTAGTATTTCCCATGATTATGTGGTTATTTTATATCTCATAAAAAACTGACCCAACTTCGTCAATCCGAAGACCAGCAGGGTCCTTCTTACCATAACCTTCTTGATGTTGACAATCTCTTGTCTGGTTGTTCCTTCTGATGCAAATTTAAGTGGAATATGTTGCCAGAAATCTAGTTTCAGGAAGCTGGAAAAAAATATTGAAATAAAACCAGACTTATATTTTCAGCAATAAAAAAAATCAACTTCTAGCAACACATTACTTTCTAGCATGATAAAAGTAATTTTGAGCATCTGTCATAAACTACTTCGCCAAATTTCTATTTCTGGCAACGGAAGACAAGTTCCAGCAGATAAAGATTCAATTACAACACCACTTCGACCCCAATACAACCTGAAAAACCATCATGAATTGTGAGGATTGAAACTAATATTTTAGGGTTAAGCTTGGATCAACCTACTATGATGACTGAATCATTAATAGACGTTATATCAATAAAGTAAAGAAGAATTATTAGTATTAGAGGAGTGGTGGAGAAGAGTTTAAAGTTTATTAGGAGGAAGGTCTACGGACCCAAAGAGCAAATATAGCTCTCTTCAAGGCAATGGCTGCTGATTCTGTTGTTTTTTCTACTTCAATCTATACAAAGCCAGCAACTGATGGCCTACTTATTGGTTTGGATACCTCGGTTGATCAGTCAATTTGGGTCTGACTAGCAGCTAATAAGATCAACGATGGTTCTTCTAGTAATTTAAACAAGTTCATCTTTTTTTTTTGGCATATATATCGCGTAGATCTATCATATTTTAAATAAATCCCGAAAAATCTTGTTAATTGCTTAGAAGAACCCCAAACCATTGTCAATTGATTTCTGAGACCCTCTAATCTAGGCAACCACAAAATGTCCAATCCTAGATAAAAGACTGATTTACCCTCTTCCTAAGCTTACCTGCAGGATGGGTGGAGAGAGCGGGAGAGGAGGGTGAGTGAGGAGGAAGAAGGTTGGGGAGGGGATGAAAGTGTTCAAAAATACTTTATGTTGCACTTAACGGAATTGTCCCATTCTTCAATAGGTTAAGTTAAAGAGGGCTCGTAACTCAAATTGTTTGTGATATGGGAGTCTTCTTTGCGATTAACAAGATTTGGGCAAACGTTTAAAAATATGGCGGATTTAAGGGACTTATATGCAGAAAAATCCTTTAAACAAGAGTTTGACATGGTCAAACCAACACCATATATAGGCACTACATGCACTAATTCAACATTATGACCCATGTCATTAAGGGCTTCCTAGTGATATTACCATAAAATATACAAGGTATATCGGCGCCTATCTCAGTGTCAAACATGTCCATCTTAGGGAACACTGTGTTACTTTTTTCTTCAAATTTAGTTTCTAACTTATCGAGTCCTTAGATGACATTTTTTTTTTCCTACACGTTCTTATCTACATGTAAAAAAATGCCTAACCAAAGGTTCTGGGCCACTTTGACACAGGATATGGACTTACAATGAACTAATCGAATAGGGGAGAAAATCTTTGAATGTGAACAAGTACTATAGCAGTAAACTTACAAATACTCTAACAAGAAACTGCAGAATTAAACAAATACATTACAATCAAGTTTCTGGATCAAATTTACTACAAGAAATTCTGCACTTGACTTGGTCGGATATCTGGTCGAACGTCAAACAATGTGTAAAGACAGCGGTATGTGAAGACGAACACCACCACCACAAAAATATAGAGAAATATGAACTTGGGGAGAAAGATAATGAGAGAGAAAATTTAGGGTTGGCTCTCCCAAAGCAACTCTCAATCATCACTCTCCCTAATAATGAAATAATTTGATTACAATATTTTTTATGCCATAGAAGGCTTTGTTCCTAGATAAGATTAAATAAAAAAAAGTGATAACAATTGGGTTATCTAAACTTAATCAAAGATAGCTAATTAATTTAGAATCCTGTCTAAACAAACCACTAATTAACTAAATTCTCTATTGATGGCCCTGCATCAAAGGGCCATCAATGTTTCACCCTCCTCTCAACTATGTTCTGCTCATCGGTCTCCAACGAAGGTCTACCTTCTAGCATGCAATGTACAAGGTAACCTATCACATCTTGTGGAAGCAAGATCATGCTAAGTAATGTGCTTCTTAGCTAAGCGTCCATACATCGATGATAGCTAATTTCATAAGTGTCTGTCACGACTTGAAATTTTAGAGAAAGTAAAAAGAAAGACATACGCTTTCTCATGTACCCTCCATGTTTTTTGTCAATAACTAGTTAACAACCCATGCGCTACTTATTATACTCTTCTTTTCCATCCAAAGAGAAATTTGGATAAACTCAAGTTATTCCTGATGCATCTTAACTCTAATTGTATAATAAAGTATCCAATTGAAGAATAAGAAAATAAATGATGCCCGCTCACTCTTTTTTGATAGATATATGCTGGTGCCTGTTGCCAAATGGAGCCTTAATATATACCTAATTGGAACTGGGTTTTGTTTAGGTGGGAAATTAAGTGGGAGAATCATGACTTCATGACAATTTTAGATGCGTTAGAGTGCAAGCTTTTGGAAAGCAATCGATGAAAGATGAAACTAAGTATGACAAGATAAATTTCTATAATGAGGGAGGTAGGTTACATTGCATTAGTTGCTATGGTAAAGGTAGATTCCATAATAAATCTTGAAAAAATGGAACAATTGTTTGCATCTGTCACAATTAAATAGTGAAGCCATGAGGCATCCGCGTATTATATTATTATTTGCCATCAAGACACAAATTTGGATATATTCATAATGCATTCAAATTCTACTTGTCGAATAAAGTATCTATTTGAAGGAAAATAACGTAAAAGTATTTGGCCCAATGACTCTTTGGTAGATGTATGTTTCTTCTCCAAAACTCGCAAAGGTATCATAAGCCTTTTCTAAATCATTAAAAACTATATTTAGATCCATCGTCCCTCTTCTTCTCTCTAAAATATTCCATTAACCTTTTTAATTCCTTTTGTCAATGATCAAAGGAAAATTCATTTACTGTTGTCATCACTTTTACAGGCCTGGTTATGGATCTGAGAGTGAAGCTGATGAAGAAGCGGCAACTGTAAATCTGACGAGTGATCTTGGTAGATTAAACCGTGCTTCTACCAAAAGTGCTGTCAAACTCCAGGAGATTGGACCCAGGATGACCCTCCGATTGGTTAAAATCGAGGAAGGGTTATGCTCTGGAGGTGTCATATTCAGTGAATATGGTAAGTTCATGTTTTATTCCCTCTTTTTATACAGATTTTGCTCCTTATTCATTGCTAGATTTAAAGAATTCTACGTTGTTATACTAGTCCAAATCCTGGCAGTTTTATAGTAAAACCATTTCAGGGATTTGTGCTCTTTTTGCCACTTATGTTTTCACTTTAGGTTACTTGTTACGCTTCTTTCTTTTTCTGTAGCTTGGTTATCTGAGAATTTCAACTAGATGATGCTTTTGCTCAACTTCCCTTTAGATTTTGATTTGATGCCTAATTCTCCGAGTTTTCATGTTAAGCGACAGTTCGTTAGAAATCTTGCTAGTGTCAACAAATTGAGGATGTACTTAAGATTATCTCTGATCAGTTATCATTTACTCTTCCTGTTCTCTATGTACAGAAACATGTCACTTGATATTTCCTGTCCCATAGTTTTAATTTTCTTGAAGCTGTTAATAATTGATCATGTCAGTTTTCTTGATTGTATATTTACATGCTTTTGATGGGAGGGATGGTAGCAATATGATGTAATGAACATGTCAGCACTAATCTGTGGGCAGAATCATGTGACAGGAGAAAGATGGAAATACTTTGTTCAACTGAACAATCACTTCTACAAGCGGCTTTCGAAACCAGTCCATTAACACTATTTCTAATCACATAGTATATATACATCTCATGCACTTGAGGACAAGTTATAGGAACTTTGCCAGTGCCACCCATAACACTGGCTTGATTGCCATGTGCAGTCTACATGGAGTGTTAATTGTCCCAAAGGTCAATAGGCTCTCACTATTCACGGACACAAAGTTGGCTACTCTTCAACTTCTCAGCAATTGAGAATATAAAACCATTGTTGATTAGAAAAAAAAAAAACCATTGTCTTGTACTTGCCTTTGACATTTCTCATGGAAGCCGGACTCACTGTTTGGCGTTCACCTCCCTTTCTATCACTGGGAAATGGGTTTTTGGTGTGATTGGCCCATTTGTAGCTGTTTACCATAGTAACAACAATATATAATGCAAATATTCTGTTCTCATAGTAACCATCATATATAATGTGACTGTACTTGTTAAAAATCATTATGTTCGTAATAGAATACATGATGTATTAGGAAGCCTCTCGAACTTTGTTTGATTATTAATTAGGAAGCCTCTCGAACTTCGTTTGATTATTAATTAGGAAGCTTCTGATGTTTTATCTTTTTCCTGTCAGTTTGTTCCTCTGATTAAATTTTGACTAGAAAGAAATCAACTTGACTGCACATAAAAATAATGTGAATACCCTCCGCTAAATCCTATGCCTTCAGTAAAAATATATATGATTTTAAAGAAGAGCACTGTATTTTTATTACATATCATAACCCCAAAATAAATTCGCTTTCCTCCATACTTGCTCTCTTGGTTGGAAAAGAGGGAAGAGTGTGAGAGCAATAGAGAGGTGGTGCAATTTTCTCTGTGGGGTCTGAGGTTGGTTGCGGGAATTTGAGAGGTAGAGAGGATTGTGATCATCTTGTTCATAAACTAAAATAGTTATGTATAGTGAAGTACCATATATATTAATCACTAATCTTGTTCTCTAGTAAACTTGACCACATTTTTGAAGTTTCACTAAACTGACAAATCTCACTCCCTCACAAGGAAAAGAAGCAAGTGAAGCAAATGATGGAGATGACGAAGACGATGAAGATTAAATCTTCTTACCTGCATTTTTCGAAGATCGGAGGCATATAACCATGGTGGATGTTTGCCGTAACTAAGTACATGACGATGCAGTATGGCTTGTTAGTTTCTAGAAACTTATAATTATAATTTTTGTTAGAGGATATGAATGAATATGATGTATTAATCAAAATGGAGTAGTGTCCATTGTCGAGGAATTTTCTGATGTAAAAGGAATGAGGAGCTCATCATAGCCTTGATAAATCAAATCCAATTTTTGCGGGACGAGTGACTACCCAAATATTCTAAAAAGCATATGCTTGAACCCTTGTATCAGAAGATGATGTTTTCTCCGTTGCCGCGCCTGTGGAGAATTTCTGGACAAGGTTACCTGCAGATCCATCCAACTATCAATAGATCAATCTTATGCAGGTTCTGAAGGTGGTTACTGATTATATCAATGTTCTTCCGTTTCTGATCACTATTCATAGTAGCCTGAGCAATAGTTTTTGAATGATGAACTTGTTATTGATGTATGCTACAATGCTATGCATTATGAAGACAACGTTTATGTGCCTGTAGAATTTGTAGATGGGGGAACCTGCCATTGATTCCATCTGCAGCTAAGTTGTTGCCTGTATCAATGATAAAATTATTATAGAGATGGAGTCGATAGCACGAAAAGCGCCTGGCTTTTAGATGTCGATCATAGGCAGTTGAAAAACACACCAACATAATCTCAGTAATGATTTGTAGGATTGATTCTTCTTCATCATCACAGCCTATTGAGAGACGATGCTTCAATGAATAAATGTAAAATTTTCTTGGAGTGACCCCAATTTTGACAGTCTTTTCTATGTAAAATATTACTAAAATTTTGACAGTTCTGAAGGCATGTTTCTTCGTGAGAGGGGTGCTAAAAATGTGCCACCTTTGGAAAAAAAAAATTGCAGCGTCTTTAATAAGTTTTTTTTTTCCCGAAATCCAACGTACACACGATTGTCTTTAACAAGTGTATTGTATGATGGATAATCAAACTTCGCCTTGATTAACAATTTTATTTTATTTAGATTTTTTATTATGATTACTTTATTTATTTCTTGGGATTATAATTGATTTCAATTGGATTAAGTTTTTTTATAGTCTATAAATAAGCGCCTTAACCTCTCGTAAAGATATTGAATTATTTTATAAAAGTTAATTTTAGGATTAATTAGCATTTAGATTATAAATTTTATAACAACTAAAAAGTTTAGACACTGAATTTATATTTGTTTTATTATTATTTATTTTTAGTCTAGTTATGTTTAGAATATAGTAAAGCGGAAAAATAAATAAATATATTAATCTTCCTATGAATATTACACATTATTTCTATTCCAAAAATAATTACGTTGATCACTTTACTTTTCTGCTTTATAATTTTTATAAAATATCAGAATATTCAGTGTTATAAGTTTTTATATAAAATATAAACTATATGAGTGGTAAGTAAGTAGTAATTTTTATAATAAATGTAAAAATATAAGAATAGTTAAGAGCATCTCCAACCCTATTGTGAGTTTAGAAAAAATGGTTGCCACATAGGAATGACAAGCTTTCATTTCAAAAATCCTTCTCCAATGCAAATGTAAAATAAATGATGAAGTTGACATGACAAGGACAATGTGAAGTTGGTTGTCTAGATCTAGACAATGCACTTCACAATGACTTGTCTCCGCATCATCAATTATGAATAGAAATATTTATAAAAAAAATGAAAAAGTGGAGTTGTCTTGGAAGTTGAAAAAGTACTTTTTTTATTGTCTTCTCAATACTTTTGCATTGGAGAACACTTTTTTATCTCATTGTCTTGTGTGAATATTATCTTGCCACATAGAAAAGATATTGTCTTGTATCTCATGTTACATAGGATTCACAATACAAAATAAGACAATAGGGTGGGTTGGAGATGCTATTGTGAATAAAAAAGGTTTTTTTTTAGGGGCACCTCCACATTTACTAAGGGGCAGCCTTTACTTAGGGGGCAGCCCATTTGGTGGAGATTCTACTAGGGGGCAGCCCAACCCCCCAAACTCAAATTTCCTATTCATTTCATCATTTCCTCTCTCTCTCCTCCAAAAGAGAAAAAGAAGAAGAGCTCTCTCTCCCTCTCCCTAAACCCTAGAAAATTCTCCTCCACCACTCTAATCCTAATTCCTCCACCAAATTTCTTTCAAGAACACTCCCACATTCGACAAAACTGTTAAAACGGGAGTCCAAACATCATTTTTTTGCGATTCTAAAATTCCGGAAGGCCGTCTAACGGTGAGGCTATTACTTTCAGCCTCCTCGAAGATACGCTCGTTTTGGGACAAACGGGATCTCGTTTCGACCTCCCAGTCAAAAGTTATGGCCCTCCAAAGTTTCAACTGACCATAAAATGCAGGAGAATGACCATTCTCCGTGTAAATTAACACGGAGAATGGCATTCTCCATGTTTTTAACACGGAGAATGGATATTCTCTGTCTTAATTTACACGGAGAATGGTTATTCCAGTGTTAAAATGCAGGAGAATGACCATTCTCCGTCTTAATTTACACGGAGAATGGCCATTCTCCGTGTAATTTAGCAAGGAGAATGGCCATTCTCCGTGTAATTTAGCACGGAAAATGGTCATTCTCCGTGTTTCTAACACGGAGAATGGCCATTCTCCGTGTTAATTTACACGGAGAATGCCATTCTCCGTGTTAGAAACACGGAGAATGGCCATTCTCCGTGTAAATTAACACGGAGAATGGTCATTCTCCTGCATTTTAACACTGGAATGACCATTCTCCGTGTAAATTAAGACGGAGAATGTCCATTCTCCGTGTTAAAATACAGGAGAATGGCCATTTATATAACAACAAGTTTCAATTAGGACTGCCAGCTCCCTGGCAGTCCTAATTCAATGTAGGACTGCCAGGGGGTGGCAGTCCTAATTCACAGAACATTTCATCTAGGACTGCCACACACAGGGCAGTCCTTCACATGTGTTGGACTGCCCTGTGTGTGGCAGTCATAGATGAATTGTTCTGTGATCAAATCACAGAACATTTTAGCAAGGACTGCCACACACAGGGCAGTCCATGTCATCCCCAGTTTTTCAAATTAGGGATATTTTCGTCATTTTTCAAGTTTTATAATTTTTATTTATTTTATGTGATTTTTTGGGATTTATTTGGTTTGGTTTGGATTTTATCCAATTCGGACCCAAATTGGAGACCCGGGTAGCCTGGACCCTAGTGGGACCCACATACTAGCTGGGCTTGGCCCACATACCATCATAATTAGGTTAGAATTCATAAACCCTATTTTCCATGGCTTAATTAGTCATTTTAGAGCTTAATTAGTTCATTAGAAACAAACCGAACCAAACCGAACCCAAACTAAGTCTATTGGGTTTGAGGCTTATTGGATCCTACCCAAACCCATTCCCCCCCCCCCCCCCCACTTGGCCGGCCAAGAGAGCACCCCCCCCCCCCCCCCCCCCTTTTTTCTTCTTCATTAAGTCAACTCTCTCTCTCTCTTTCAAAAATCCATTCTTTCCTTCAAGCTTTTCTTCCTCAAGCAAACCTACTTTAGGTATGAATTTAATTCTCCATTTATTACTCTATTCCATTTAATGTCTTCACAATAATTGTAGAGAATGAGATTCTCCACCTTTTGTCCATAATTTTCCTAGGGTTCCCTAGAAACCTAGGTTAAGGAAATTATTAGGGGTTTATATATATATTGAATGGTATATATATATATATATATATATATATATATATATATATATATATATATATATATATAGGTATTTGTGTGTGTGTAGGGGAAATGGTAGTGGTGGTGTTTGTGTGTGAGAGTGGTGGTAGGGAGTGTGTGTGTGAGAGTGTGAGTGTGTGTGAGAGAGTGTGAGAGGGTGGTGTGTGTGTTTGAGTGGTATGTATATATATATATATATATATATATATATATATATATATATATATATATATATATATGTGTGTGTGTGTGTGTGTGTGTATATATAATTATAGGTATATTTGTGTGTGTGAGTGTAGAGGAATGAGAGTGGTGGTGTTTGTCATGAGATGGTGGTGATAGTGTGTGTTTGTGGGTGTGTGAGTGTTTGTGTGTGTGTGTCTATATATATATATCTATAGGTGTGTATATATATATATATATGTTTATATATATATAAGGATATGTGGATATGTATTTATATATATAAATGTATGTGTGTATGTATATTTACATATGGATGTGAGTTTTTGTGTGTATATATATATAGATATATATATATATAAGTAGAAGGTTAGATATATATATATATATATATATATATATATATATATATATATATATATATATATATATATATATCTATAGATAGAGATAGATATATAGTGGGATATATATATATATATATATATATATATATATATATATATATATATATATATATATATATATATATATATATATATATATAGAGGGTAGAGAAGAGGAGAAGTAGGAGGAAGAAGAGAAGAAGATGAAACAGCAGCAGCAGTGGCAGGATAGGCAGCAGCAGCAGCACAAGCAACAGCAGTGGCAGCAGTGGCAGCAGTGAGCAGTCCCCCCCCCCCCCCCCCCCCCTAAACCCCCTATTTTGGCCCCCTATAAGCCTATAAACCCCCCCTTATATGTATATATATGTATATATATATAGATATGTATATGTATATATATATATAGATAGAAATTGATAGTTAGAAAGAAGTTTAGAAAGAAGAATTAGAAGAAGAAAGGTTAGGAGGAAAGGAGAAAAAGTAGAAGAATTAGAAGAGAAGTAGAAAGAAGAATAGAAGTTAAGAAAAGAATGAGAAGAGATTAGAAAGATTAGAAGGAGAGAGTGAGGAAGAGGCTAAGAAGAAGAATTAGAGTTAGAAGAATAAGAAGAAGAAGTTAGAAGAAGAAGGATTAGAGAAATAGGAAGATTGGGAAGAAAGGAATTAGAATAGGAAATGGAGGAAGTCGAGTTAGAGGGTGAAACGGAGCCCGGAGTATCGGAACGCGCTGAAACTTGGCGTGGGGCTAGAATACGTGATTTAGATTTTGCGGGTAGGCTCCCGAGTGGAAATCGGGATCGTAGGGCGCCGGTATCGCGCCGTACCATTGCGTATCTTGAAATATTCAAGATATCGGCAATGGACCGTATCATGGACTAGACGTCCACTTTACCTAGGTATCTTGGTAGGTAATATATCTATAGGCTAATACCTTACTACCCTAGGGAGCTCGGGTCAAAATAACAAGCGTAGGTAGGCTAACTAGGTTTTCACCTAGGCTAGAATTTTACCTTAGAAAAGGTAAAATAGGTAATTGGCCTACGGCCAAGATTTGGGTTTCGAAGTCCAAGATGGACTTCGATATGGGTTGTATAGGTTGGTAATGATTAGAAATAGTCGCCTAGACCTAGTCTTGACCCCGGTTGACCACGGTTGACTTTTTAGACCAAAAGTCAACTATGGGTCAACACTTTGCCCAATTTAGTTCCAAATTTCTTTAGACTTGGACAGTTGACCGAAAGTCAACTATTAGTCACCATCGACCTAGGATTGACCTAGGGTTGACCAGAGTTGACCAGGGTTGACCAGAGTTGACCAGTTGACCAAAAGTCAAATGTAAGTCAACCGTTGACTCAAATCGACCTAGATTAATTCCGTTTGACTTATATTGACCCAGTATGACCTAGCTAGACCTAATATAACTTAGGTTGACCTCATACAGTCTAGTTTGACGTGTCTTGACCTAGAATGACTTAATAGGATTCAAATTGATTTGATTTTACTTCCTAAACATAGTATTGATACGTCTTGTTCTCTATAGGTCCTCGAGACGCTGCATTTGCTCCAGTAGACATATCATACCATATTACAGGTGAGTACATTCTCTGACACTTTTCTAATTTATAATGATTGTTATGATTCATGTAATTAGTGTGGATATGCTTGTTCTCGACACATTGGTCACACGGATTGGTATTCATGGATCCCGACATGAGATGTTATTCCTCGTTATCTTGGTATATCTTGTGCAAGCCCCCTTGTAGTTCTTGTGCAGTATATGGACACCGATTCTCGAGAAGACTTGCTCCCTTCTCGTAGAATCCCGTGTCGTAACGTGTCTTGCTTGGATCCACTCTACCAGTCGGGGACGGGGAGTACTAGTGTAGATGTGTGGTCATTATCCACCTTGTTTATTCTTGTAGACCTTGAATGCTACCAATCCTACACTCCACGTGGGATTGGCTGATCAGTAGACCTTGTGCAGACCCAAGCCGGCCACATATTGTAGCTAGTACTCACACACCTAGAGATATGATTCTTGATTCTTGTACATGCCATGATCAGTTTACTTGCCTTGTTCTAGCTCTAGATTTACAGCTTACCTTGCCATGATACTCACATGTACATTCCATGGTATTCTTGTATATACTCTCTATTTACAGTCTTATAGCTTTTGTCATATCTTGTGAACTGTTGTTAGTAGATTGTACTCGTTCCATCCTGACAGGATATGTTGAAAATATTACAGATGCTGACGAGGGAGATTACTGTACCTACTACGGTCCGGATGACGTAGTGGGCGTAGACTTGGAGACTTTAGTCCAGCAGGACTTAGCTCCGCCTGACGAGACCTTACCACTTGCTTAGTTAGAGTAGGTCTTTTGTACTGGACTTTGTCTCCAGCTACTTTTGAGACTGTTATTATTATGGACTGTATTAGAGACTTGGACTTGTAAATATTCTTGTGTTGGACTTGACAGGTTATTATTTTATTATCGTCTTGTTGTCTTTATCTTTCAGTCTTTACTTTGTTATCTTAGAGTCGTGATTGAGTACTCATATATATATTCATTGCTTGTCCTCCGTTCGGAGTTGACCATATTCTCGACAGGTTTTTGTTATATATATATAAACTGTTTAGAGTAGAAAAATCTACAGCGTTCCACGCCGATTTTTCGGTGAGGGCTGGGCGTTGTCGCGTCACGTGCCCTTTTAGCGGGTGCGGGTCGTGACAGTCCAACAAATGTGAAGGACTGCCCTGTGTGTGGCAGTCCTAGATGAATTGTTCTGTGATCAAATCACAGAACATTTTAGCAAGGACTGCCACACACAGGGCAGTCCAACACATGTGAAGGACTGCCCTGTGTGTGGCAGTCCTAGATGAATTGTTCTGTGATCAGATCACAGAACATTTTAGCAAGGACTGCCACACACAGGGCAGTCCAACACATGTGAAGGACTGCCCTGTGTGTGGCAGTCCTAGATGAATTATTCTGTGATCAAATCACAGAACAATTCATCTAGGACTGCCACACACAGGCAGTCCAACACATGTGAAGGACTGCCCTGTGTGTGGCAGTCCTAGATGAATTATTCTGTGATCAGATCACAGAACATTTTAGCAAGGACTGCCACACACAGGGCAGTCCAGCACATGTGAAGGACTGCCCTGGGTGTGGCAGTCCTAGAAAAGACAACACCTGGATAAAAGTAACACACATGTATGACACACATGTATAACACCCAAATAAAACACATGTATAACACCCAGATAAAAGACATATAACACATGAATAAAAGTAAGAAACATATATTGGACTTCATATTTCATAGTTTAATGTATACAAAAGTGGTCCTCTATAACCAAAATGCCAAAATGTATACAAAAGTGGTCCTCCATATAACACATTGATACTCAGTCGATTTCGACGTCACAGTGGTCAGCAGGTAAGTCTCTCGGCAATCTCATGATTGTGGGTTCCATTCTTCACTTGTACTGACCACTTCCCTTCTTCTTCTTTTCTAATCTGGATCGTGAATGGACAACCACATTTCCTCGTGCCAGCTTTCTTTCTTGGAACTTTATTTTGGATAACTGTGTCTTTCTTGTGCGATCTGAACACACCACCTCTTTCACAGCCAACCATCACACTGTGTCGTCCCGGGCGATTTCGGGCCGATCTGGATATCACTAGAACCAACTTGTTTTCCCGTCCAACTTCTCGACACCATTGTACCGCATCGTCGCTTGATTGAAACGAAAGAGAGAGAGAAGTAGTAGAGGAAGAAAGTAACATCAGTATTTGGATCAATGTTCATATTTGGGTTATATATATATATATATATATATATATATATATATATATATATCTGGACAAGACGTGATACGATTGACCCCTATATATTTTTTTACTGTTAAAATATGGTTCTGTATTTACTCTTTATGTGATATGTCTTCATTTCTCCACTTAAGTGAATGGAAAATGATACTCATATTATTATTTATAGAGTTAGCTAGAGGATCATGTTAAAAATATTGGTGATAAGTTGGTAAGGCAGGCTGCTTAAAAGAAGAAATGACTTGGACACAGAGGACTGCCACAGATGTGGCAGTCCCTCACATACAGAGGACTGCCACATCTATGGCAGTCCTATATATGTGAGGGACTGCCACATTTGTGGCAGTCCTCTGTGTCAAAGTCCAATTTTTCACCCGAAGTAAAGTTCAAGTGTAGTTACCACGAGGGTTTCCGATGCGTCAAAGTGTTCTTCGGACGTTGTGGGAGGAGAGTATCCAGCATTTGATGGTCCGGGTTGTTCCATTTTCTATTTCTTTCTACATTAAACACAAAATTCAACTTTTATATGTAAAATTTAGGTTAAAACTTAAAATATTACACAAAAATAAATTCGACGACTTACAAATAAATGAGAGAAATGATTGACACTGTATTCTACCAAAAATCTTCAACAATTTTAGGTTGGGGGACAATTTCACCTAGGTTAGGTTAATTATAGGTTTATATGAGGAGGAGAAAAAAAGAGTGGAGGAAGAGAAGTAGTAGAGGAAGAAAGAGAGAGATGAAATAAAATCAAATTGGCTTTTATAGTGATTTTTGGGCTGCCCCCCTAGTAAAAAAAACCAATGGCAAACTTGTAATTTTTTTAAAATTTTTTTGGGTTGTCCCCTAGTAGAAGTGGAGGTGCCCCTAAAAAAAACCATAAAAAAAGTTAAATGCCACATAGGAATGACAAAATTTTATTCAAAAGTTCTTCTCCAATGCAATTGTCAAGTCAATTGTGAAGCTTATGTGGCAAAAATTAAAAAAGACATTGTAAAGTTGATTGTCTTGTTCTAGACAATGCACTTGACAATGTCTTCTCTTCCATGTCATCAATTATGAATAAAAAATATTAGAAAAAAGAAAAAAGATGAGTAGTTGTCTTAAAAGTTGCCTTGGAAGTTTGAAAAAATACTTTTTATTGTCTTCTCAATACTTTTGCATTGGAGAAAGTTTTTCTATCTTATTGTCTTTTGAGATATAATTTTGCCACATAAACAAAATATTGTCTTGTGGCTCATGCCACATAGGAGCCACCTAAGACTCACAACACTTAACAAGACAATAGGGTTGGAGATGCTCTAAGCTAAATTGCCAAAAGGAAAATCTTCCATTTGGACTTGTCAGAGATGTAAAATGCAAGCACTAATTATCCCTTAATTTTAGAAGAGATTTGTCCTTCCTAGCTCTATCTGGTTTCTAGGACTTCGCCCAAATTCCCATTTCCCATCCATAGTCACGTGACTTCCTTCCTTCCTCCCCGCTCGCTCACATGCTCCCCCCATGTGCTTCCCCGTTTCCAATTCAAACTCCACTTACTTCCCAGTTTCCATTCCCACTTCCCCCACACTTTCTCTTCTCCCAAAATACAAAATAAAGAAAACGACAAAACGATATTTAAGTCAAAAGGCCTCTCAACTCGTCCCCAACTCACATTCCAAAACAAGAAACCCAAAACTCTCTCCCTCTCCATCTCCAATGGAAGCTATGAACCGCGGCGGAGGGGGCGGGGGCGGCGGCGGAGGAGCTCCCCACGGGGTCCTGCTGGCGCTGGTGGTGGCGGCGGTGGTCGGAGCGCCGTTCCTGCTGGGCGACGGGGGGGAGGCGCTGACGGAGGCGTTCTCGGAGATGCTGAGCCCGGCGGGGATGCTGCTGCTCCCCGTGAGCCTCCTGCTGCTGATAAAGTTCCTGTCCTCCGAGAGGGGCAACGCCCTCTCCGACGTCTTCTCCTTCGGCGGCCCCGACTCCATCCACCGCCTCGGCGGTTCCCCGCTCGGCGTCGCCCTCATGCTGCTGCTCCTCCTCCTCCTCCTCTACAACAAGTTCTCCATCTTCGGCGGGGACGACGACGACGAATAGATGGATCCGGATTAATGTCTTCTTTCTCTTTTCCTTTTGCTTTTTTTGTTTTTGTTTTTTTTCGCTTTATGCTTTTTTTTGTGGCTAATATAGCATTTAGACCCTTCATTTCGTACCTGACATGTAGAAATTAAAAGTTTGGATCGTGAATTTTTATTTTTCATTATACCCTCATTTTCAGCTGTGTTGTATGTTCGGGATATAATGAAAAAAAAAAAAAGGAAAACCAAAATAAAAATTCAATATCCAAATTTTGGCTTAAACTCAAGTTGATATAAAACATACTAATTACTTCTTCTTTTTTCATGTATGTAGACGTATTTCTCTATGTTCTTTCCGGGTTGTGTGAGATGGATACTTCAGTGTACTGGAGGAGGAGAGATGGCTCTTTGTAAAATATAATTAATATATATATTTTTTGGATCTACACTTAAATCTCAGTATCTGTTAGTTTTTGATAATTTTAAAAGAGGAAATTTCATATAGAGTGATGAAATTTAGCATATTTATATAAAAGAGGAGAAGTTTTCGATATTTATAGGAAAATTAATGTGGCGCCATCTTAGATGGCGTCCAACTTTTTTTTTTTCCTTTTTTTAGAGTGTTAGATGGGGCCCAATTTTTTTTTTTTTTTCCTATTTAATGGTTACGTGAGAAAGTTAGAATTTATCATCTTAAATAAATTTAACTCCTTATATACAATTTTATCTTTTTTTAAAAATCTTAGATATTTATTTAAACTTAATATTAGAAAAAAATATGTTTAAAAAATAATTCAAAATCTTAAATATTAGATTTTTAAATCTAATATTACCAAAAATATGTTTAAAAAAATAATTGTAAAAATTAAATAAATTTATCTTTAACGTGAGAAAATTGATTTATTCGTCCGTAAATAAATTTAACTTCGTATATACAATTTATTTTTAATTTGTTTCCAAATCTTAGATATTCGTTTAAATCTAATATTTAAAAAATATGTTAGAAAAAATCACTTAAATCTAATATTAGAAAAATATCTTAAAGATAAGTTAAAATTAATAATTTAAAATCTTAAATATTGTTTCTCAAATCTAAGATATAATTTGAGATCGTACATAATTTTTTCTACTAAAATTGATCTCTTTCTATGGGTTTGACCATTTATTTTAAATTTAGCTTAAATTGACATGATTTTCAAATATAGAAAATAAAGATATGAAAATAAAGCATAAAAGATTATATTTGATACTTAATTATAAAATATTTTAATAAATTATGAATAATTTTATATTCTCATCTGATAACTTATAATATATTTTTATATTCATATCTTATAAATTATGAGTTATTTTTTTATCACCAAATATAATATTTTATGTTTGAAAACATATCCAAGAACTTACCTCTAGAGAGATTTTAAAAATTGTTTGATAAAATTATTACGATTATAAGTTATATCTAAGATTTGTGAAAAAATATTTAAGATTTTGAATTATTTTTTAAACATATTTTTTCTAATATTAAGTTTAAATAAATATCTAAGATTTTTAAAAAAAAGATAAAATTGTATATAAAGAGTTAAATTTATTTAAGAAATAAAATCAAACTTTCTCACGTAACCATCAAATAAAAAAGTCACGAAAAAAAAAGAAGAAGATTTAAGATGGCGCCACACTCTAAAAAAAGAAAAAAAAAAGTTGGGCGCCATCTAAGATGGCGCCACATTACTTTTCCTATAAATATCGAAAACTTCTCCTCTTTTATATAAATATGCTAAATTTCATCACTCTATATAAAATTTTCTCATTTTAAAAAGGATTTTATATTTTATTCAGGATAGTCCATTACATTAAAGATGATTGTCAACTTCGTTCAGAGTCTGTCTTAAAATTCAAAAAATTTAGTAATCTTACTTTATGTTAGGATCGTCAATAAGTTGGCAGTCTTGTCCTTGAAATAAAATCTAAAGTGTTTTTAGAAATTATCTTAATTTATTATCTCAATATCATACTCTATTGGTAAGTTTGAAACAAGCATGATCAATTGTTTCTACATCCATCCTCCGATTTTAAATTTTCCACTAGCCAACGATAGTGTAGCTTAGTGAGTATGAAACTCTGTTATAATCTCGTCAAGATATATATATATATATATATATATATATATATATATATATATATATATATATATATATATATATATATATGTGAATGTGAAAGAAGAAAAGAAAAATTAGAATCCAATTTGTTTCGGATCAAAGCCAAAGGTCAGATGGAGGCCCACCAACTGGGGGATTAAATGGTTGGAGTAATGTGGATTCGGGAGGGCAAAGGGGAAGATAGGATAGAAACCATATCCGCTGGTCGGATTTAATTTTTTCTCTCTATTTCGGTCTCCGTCAACAATACACTTTTAGTTTAGCTTCTGTACTGTTAACAATTTTTTACGTACAGTATAGCTCAAAAAAATATTTTTGTTTCAAAAAATACAAGATATATTATAATAAAACCTGGTTTTCAACATACACACCGCGCAATAACATTTCATCGCGTGTCCAGAATTAGTAAAAAATATATAAAGTTGGATCCGAATGACCTTTTTGCCCTTCTAATTTATTGAAAAAACCTACGAAACTACTCTTAAAAAAAACGTTTCGATACTTCATCTTCTTCCATACGCTGCTCACTTTCGAACTTAGGTTTTCTCCACAAAAATCTTCAAAAGCTCGTCGAAAAATTTCGGAAAGACCAAGACAAACGGCAAAAGTGCTAAAACGGAGGTCCAAACATCATTTTTTTGCGATTCTAAAATTTCGGAAGGCCGTCTAACGGATAAACCGTTAATCTCAGGCTCCTCGAAGATACGCTCATTTTGCGACAAACCGGGCCTCGTTTCGACCTCCCAGTCAAAAGTTATGGTCCTCCAAAGTTTCAACTGACCATAAAATGTAGGAGAATGGCCATTCTCCGTGTTAGAACATGAAGAATGTTAATTTCGCATAAGGGTGGTCATTCTCCGTGTTAATAACACGGAGAATGGCATTCTCCGTGTTAATAACACGGAGAATGGCCATTCTTCGTCTTAATTTACACGAAAAATGGCCATTCTCCGTGTTAATGACATTTGTCGTCTTAATTTACACGAAGAATGGCCATTCTTCGTGCTAAATTACACGGAGAATGGTCATTCTCCGTCTTAATTTACACGGAGAATGGTCATTCTCCGTGTAATTTAGCACGGAGAATGGTCATTCCAGTGTTAAAACGCAGGAGAATGGCCATTCTCCGTGCTTGAAACACGGAGAACGCCATTCTCCGTGTTAATTTACACGGAGAATGGTCATTCCCAGTGTTAAAACGTAGGAGAATGACCATTCTCCGTGTAATTTAGTACGGAGAATGACATTCTCCGTCTTAGTTTACACGGAGAATGGGCATTCTCCGTGCTAAATTGTACGGAGAATGGTCATTCAAATGTTAAAACACAGGAGAATGGCCATTCTCCGTGTTAGAAACAGGAGAATGGCCTCCGTGTTAGAAACACGGAGAATGGCTTCTCCTTGTTAAAATGAAAGAGAATAACTATTCTTCATGTTATATCGACGGAGAAGAGTTGATAGAAACCTAATTTTTTTTTTTTTTTGTTTTTTGGAAAGAAATTTGACATGAATAAAGATTCAAGAGTTTTCGTTCTTCTTTCAAAACGATGCTAACTCTTATGGAAAAGAAGAAGAAGATCTTCTCTACATAATTGACCTAATTGTAGGAGAAGAAGAAGAAGAAGAAGAGCGATGAACGGAGTTCGACTGAAAAAAAAAGCATGGTGGACTACGAACGATCTTTGCGATCTCTGCTGAAGATGAGAGCAATGGAATTCAGATCTCTTGTGAAGAAGAAGAAGAAGACGAGAATCGCAATCCAAATCTGAGTTTGTGCGGAGGGGTAGTTATGGTATTAATTTTGTAAATACAGAGCATCTAAAGGAAATCTTGGACTACTTAACGTGGAAATATATAATTCTGGACATTTCATAAAACCCATCCTGCGGGTGGATTTTTCATAAAAATCAACCCCGAAATTGGATTTCTCAGCAATTTCCAGATTTTTAGTTTAGCGGTAATGTTGAGGCATACGGCCCAAGTGATAAAAGATCGCTTCCCGATGGGAGCACAAAAAATCAGGGTTGAAAATTTATCGGATGGATTGTACTACATCAGGGCCGGCCCTGGCCCAGGGCGACCGTCCAGGGCCCCATGAAATTTGGGGGCCCAAAAAAAATAATTTAAATGTATATATATATTAGTAATCTTATATTGAAAATAGAACTAATATATAATATGATATTTCTTTATTGCAAAATATTTGTGGTGTAGTGGTAGTTTGTTATACTTGTACACAAGAGATCCTAGGTTCTAGCCTTGGCTGTATCATTTTTAAGTTCAATTTTTTTATATTATATATGGGCCCCATTTTAAAAATTTGCCTAGGGCCCCCATTAACTCAGGGCCGGCCCTGTACTACATCCATATATGGTCCCAAATTCTACCGAAAATTGTTTTAATTTCCATTTCCATTTAAAAAAAAATAAAATAAACTCGCTAGCATTCGGTAATTTAATCTCCACTTCTTTTTATGTTTCCATTTTTAAACTCACTCCCATCCGGAAAAAAAAAAAAATTTTGGTTTCCAATGAGTTCCCGAAAAATTTCTATACCTGGTCCCAAATCCTACCGAAAATTGTTTTAATCTCCAGTTCTGTTTATGTTTCCATTTTTAAACTCACTCCCATCCGGGAAAAAAAAAAAAAAAAAATTGGATTCCAATGAGTTCCCGAGAAATTTTCATACCTTGCCCCAAATCCTACCGGAAATTGTTTTAATCTCCAATTCCTTTATGTTTCCATTTTTAAAAATTGAAAAAAAAAAAAAAATTGGATTCCAACGAGTTGCCGAGAAATTTCCATCCCTAATCTAGATGGACAAGCATTGACATTGATCAGGACAGCACGCACATGGAGACTTGGACCTTGACACCTTGGTCCTCCATCCACTACTTGTAGATCTGCAGAAGACTGACCACAGCGTCAGCCAACATACATACATCTCTTATACAAAACACAAAGGTTTTTGAATCCTAGAGCTGACTGTGCCAAGATAAAGAGTGATTTTGATTTAATTTTGGTGAATCAACGATTGTGAAATTTTATGGGGAAGAACATTATTGAGAGTGAGGTTTTATGGAGAAGAGCATTATTGGGAGTGAAATTTTATGGGGAATCCAAAGATGGAGATTTAATATTTTGATGGTTGGGATTTAATATTTTGATGGGAGCCTCATAATGGTTGTGGATGAGCATTATTGAGAGTGGAATTTTATGGAGAATCCAAAAAAAATTCACATCCAGCAGTGGTTGGGATTTAATATTTTGATGGGGGCCTAAAAAATATTATTGTTCGTTTAAAATTGGGGGTCCAAGATTTTGAGAGGGAATACCTTAAATCAACCATGCCCTATGGGCACGGGTTATGACTAGTATTATACTATACTATACATATAAGAAGTCAGTATAACGACCATGTACTACAGTAATAGTAGGTACACACTGTCACAGCATTATTGCCCATTTATAGACAACGCATCTTCTCACATGGCCTGCTTGCCTGCCTCTATTACATTACTTAAAAGGTACCCAAAATTTCTTGGCCACATAAAAGTTCTTTAACTTTTCAATTGTCAAACTATTTTTCTTTTTCTTTTTTTTTTATAAGGGACAATATAAATTTATGTTCAGGGTCGCTAAAATTTTGACACTTTGTTTTATTTAAGACTATCAAAATTTTAACAGTTTTGTACGTATCCACGATTGTCACAATTTTGACGGTTATCCGTCATCCCAAACAAAAATATTTCGATTCTTAAGATTCGAAACTCTATTAATGGAATTTGAAATTTCAGAAAGAATGTAAGGGAGTAGGAAGAATGAAGAACTTTTTTTGGAAGTAGAAAGACATAAAAAATGGTATGGCCTATTGAAAATGTGTCCTCATGAAATTCTGATAGTTAAATCAAGTACGTTGTGTCGTCTTTTAACCAGCGTCCCTCCGGAGACATTTTGTTTGTGCCTTTAACTCAGTTACATTACTGCGAGCGTTTGTGCCTTTAACTCAGTTACATTACTGAGAGCATCTCTAACCCTATTTTTTGTAATGTGATGTGATTTCTATGTGACATAAGACACAAGACAATGTCTTTTCAGGTGGCAAGATTATATTCATACAAGACAATGAAATAGAAAAATATTTCCAATGCAAAAGTATTCAAAAGACAATAAAATCTTTATTTTCAACTTCCAAAGACAACTTCTTTCATCCTTCCCTTCTTTCTAGATATTTTAATTCACAATTGATGTTGAGAATGTTAAGTCATTGTCAAGTGCATTGTCTAGAACTAGACAATCAACTTCACAATGTCTTTGCCATGTCATGCCATGTCTAACTTCACAATTTATTTGAGATTTACATTGGAGAAAGACTTTATCAATGAAAACTTGTTATTCCTATGTGGCAACAACCTTTTTCCAAACTCACAATAGGGTAGGAGATGCTCTGAGGAAAATCAAATAGACAAGTGCATTGTCTAGAACTAGACATTCAACTTCACAATGTCTTTGCCATGTCATGCCATGTCAACTTCACAATTTATTTGAGATTTACATTGGAGAAAGACTTTATCAATGAAAACTTGTTATTCCTATGTGTCACGCCCCAGAACCAGAATACTGGAGAGCGAGGGAATGACTCAGCCAGCTACGTATTACGGGTAGGTGAATACCGTATAATACGATCAATGCTGTCTAAAAAGACAAGGGGGTGCATACTACATGAAAGTCTCACTATGGTCACTTCACTTCTATTGTCTCAATCATTCAAACAAGAAACAGAAATAGAGAACATTTTGTTTAAAGCAGTAAGACGTCTCAAACGCTCAGTCAAAATGTTCTTGATATCTGACTTTACAAACCATAGCCAGATGATGTAGCAAGGTATACACAATTGTTTATCAACTGCAGCCTGACTTAGTTACAATTATGCAAAAGTAATTACAAGACAATCCGACTAACATGTCGGTGCCAAACGGCAAGTATAAAGTAAATAACAAAACGAGCGGGGAGGTAAGGAACCCACTTGAGTCCTCCTACGATCATCCCTCTAGTATTGACCATCTTGGAGGTAGAAGTAACCTGAGTCCTCGGGGACCGGCTCTAAATCTGGGCATGCAAAACCAGAGAGGTTAGACCTCTAATAGCAAGTACCGCAAGGGAGCACGATATGAGAAATAAAACCAGTAGTAAGAGAATATGATATATAGATCTCTGCTACTACTGGGATTCACATAGCATCACGACACTTCGAACCAACTTCCCAATCAAACAAGGACAGAAGTTGGCCCGTCATGTCCTGACATTCTGATCGTCTCAGTTAGTTAACAGAGTAGGTACAATACACAAACAAATCAATTTACAACGGCCATTCAACTACTACGGCTTGCTACGGTGAGATCCAAGTTATCCTGGAATTATGCAATAAGGATTCCTCAGTTCTTACTATGTGCAAGCAAGGCTAGTCTATCCAGTCAATCAATTGCGCCAATCATGAATTAGACGAGTCCCAGCGGGACGCCCGTCATCAATATACAATAATACAATAAATAATATAAGCAGATATCGCTCCCTGCCCGTGTGGCAGATTTGCAGTATCTGTGGAAACCAGCCGGCCTGTCGGGCACTAATAGTCCCAAAGAGGGCTGCCATGTAAGAACTCGGGAATCCATTCTCTCCATGCAATCATTATTTTATTTAACTTAATAGCCTCTATGTTAAGAGAAATCTCATGCCGTGGATCATGGTCATTCAAAATGAGTACTTTCGTACAAGCACGACATGCACAACTCTACAACGATACCCGTGCGGTTAGGTTGTAGGTCTTACATAGCGTAATGCAACAATCAAAACTATTCATGGGATAATCATGCCTTGACCATAAAGTACACATGCTGCTTCTGTAAAATAAATAAATAAATAAATAAATAAATAAATAAATTGAAGCATGCATGTGCTTGTATGCCAATATTCGGGATCAACCAGTCGATTACAATAGTTCATAGTTAATATGAACGTGTCTCATTCATTCAATTCAATAAGACGACTAGCCAGTCTCTTAGTTCCAACTAGGAACACATGATCAATTACTAATAACAATCAATGTTAATTAATGCCAAGATAACAATCAATGTTAATTAGGACAGAATCAGCCCAAAAGGGCATTATGGGTTAGAGTTCATGCGGCCGGGGAATTATTAATTCATGCGACTGAGTACGACATGCATATACGGCTAAGGAAACTAAGTCCATGCGGCTGAGATTCAAACTCATGCGGCGGGAACAGTGAACTCTCATGCTATCACGCCCCAGAACCAGAATACTGGAGAGCGGGGGCAGACATAGCCAGCTACGTATATTGAAATAGAATACATCTCAACTATACGGTCACGACTGTCTAAATATGAGGGTTTACTACAAGCCAGCAGTCTCTTAAGGTCAAGCCTATTGTCTCAATCTCAAGCAATTAACAGAGTTGCAAGATATTAGAGCATCAAATATATATATATATAAGGCGTCCCAAATATTACATATTGGATGATCATGAAGCTAGTCGTACAAAATGATGGGACTAGCAAGAGTTCAGTCATACATGATCAACCCTAGGATTTGTTAATCATGTTTACAGCCCGTAGGCAGACAGTAAGTAAATGTGCAACGAGCTAACAGGTGCTCGTCGGCTAAACGCCTCAAAAGAATAAATTTACATATAAGTGGGTGAAACAAAAAGGAAAACCCACTCTTGGCCCGGGTTCCGTCTAGTTGTCACCATTGGGCTGGAAGCTCGGTAGATCCTCGGGAGCTGCTTCGAAATCTGGCCACACAAAACCAGCTGGGTCAAACCCCAGAAAGAGCAAGTGCCACAAAGGAGGCCACAAATAAGAACAAAAGCCAACATATCAGAACAAAAAGAATAAAAGAAAGTACAAGTAGTAAGGTACACAGGGCGATAAACGACTAGGGACGTGGAACCATTCCGGGAGCCAGGTTACAATCCTTAAACCAGACAAGGACCGGGGTTGTAACCCTTCGCCTGAATAGCTCACTGTCTCTACTCATTTATCGTTAAGATAAGTAAAACAAACATGCTCAGGAGATAGCAGGTACTGGAGCTAGACAAGACTTAGACAAGGCTGGACACCATCCATTCGCAATCGGCCAAGCAAGTACTACGGCTTACTACTTTAACTAACTAGGGTTATCACAAGCCTAATTACTAACAAGATGCAAGTGAGAATTCCAGTCCCAAGCCCTGCAGACTATCCAGTTATCCTTTCGCGGGTTGAGAGTTATAGGTGGGTACATTGTCCGGGAGACAAATGTACCCTTAGGTGACTTAGAGGGTGCAACACATGACAGTGTGCTGGAAATGTGCTCTACTCGTCGGCAAGCTACAAGTCCATTAAAGCGCCCAGATAACGAGATTGCCTGTGACTGGGAATTCTCCATGTTCTAGTTTGATCTAATCATTAGCCTAATCCAATTTAGCGCGAGTCCTTGGCCGTGGTACCTAGGAAGTCACGTCCTAGATATGATGCGAGACAAGACAAGTGGATTGTACAAGCAAGCAAGCAGGAGCACCCACGGTGTCAGGGCAAGTCAAGTCAAGTCAAGTCAGGAGTGCGCCGCCACGACCACTATCAAGTTATCAAGATAAATCAGGTCAGGGTGCTTGTTAGGAGTGCACCACTACGGGTCACTGTCATGTCAGGTTGGTCATGTCAGGAGTGCACCACTACGGATCACTGTCGTGTTATGCTAGTTCCTTGTCATACTATGCCAAGTACAATAGTCAATCCAAACGTATTAAGTAAAAAATCAAGTTCATGACAAAAGACGTAAGGATATAAAATGGACGTAAAAATCTAATAAAATACCAATATATATAGGACCATAGAAGAGCCAAGCTTAAAGAAATAACCAAAACTCCAAAAGCCAATGGATTGCGCAAGGGGTCAGGGAGTTGGATTGCGCAGGTGTCAGTTGCGCATGGTGCCAAGTGCGCAGGGGCACAGGGCACAGGGGCAGATTGCGCATGAACAGACTGCGCAGAAGTGAACTGCGCATGGGTGGATTGCGCAGGAACAGACTGCGCAGGAGTCAACTGCGCATGGGTGGATTGCGCAGGGGTTACTTTGCGCATGGCTGGCTTGCGCATGGATGGCTTGCACCAGCGCAATCCAGCGCAGCGCAAAGCACTGGCTGAGGTCATGCGCAATCGGCCCTGCGCTAAAGAGCACAAGCCGGGGGTGCGCAATCGGCCATGCGCTAAAGAGCGCAAGGCAGAGGGATGTTCTTCCTGGCCGAGAGCAGGTCCAAGAACACCAAGAACTTCAATTCTTCATAACTTTGCCAAATCAAAACCAAATCTAGATTTTCAAAGTTCTAACTTGAGTAAAATCGAATTCTCTTCCACATGGAAGCATCAAAACATGCAAAAATCGAAGTTTAATAGATCAAAACCAAGGATTTTCGAAAATGGTTAAAACCTAGATCTAGAAGAATGAAAGCTCCAAATCACAAAATGTCAAGTTCTAAAGTTGTTCTCCATGGCCCAATCTAGTTAATGGACAAATAAAAAGTGGTGCTTATTTGATGGCAATGTGCACTTGCCTATAGGTTGGGGAGTTGTGTAGAGGAAGGAAGAAGAAGAAGAAATAAATAAAAATAATGAGGAGAGAGAAAAGTAGGTGGGAATTTATGATGGTGGGTTGTGTTGTGTTGAGGGTGGAGTGTAGGTTAAAGTGCTCCTATCATGATAAACCAAACCAAACCAAACCCTCTCCACAAAATAAAACCAAGCCAAGTCAAAACCCACTTTACGAGAAAACCCAAAATCTGCAAGTCGAGCCAGAAATACAATTACAGGCCAGAATCTGAGAAAATAAAATACAGGTCCATGATACATGCAGGCTTAACCAAAAATACGTATTCAGAATATGGGTGTTACACATGCGGCTGGGATAGCATACGCCTATGCGGCTGCGGGTGAACTAAGTCCATGCGGCTGGGATAATCAGCGCCATGCGGCTCAAAGTCACAAGCCTTATGCGACTTGAAAAGGGTGTAGTCTATGCGGCTGAAAATGTCCATGCGGCTGAAGGGGAATGATCCTTATGCGGCTCGGGTTAAGCTGAGCCTTATGCGGCTGGATAATTCTATGCGGCCGAACAGTTCAGAGTTCATGCGGATAGAGTTAAGTCATATGTGACCAGATAGGACTCGGGTCCTTATGCGGCCAGGATGTAATACTCATGCGGCTAAAAATGGACGGGGCATATGCGGCTGAGAATTATTAGTCCATGCACTGCATGAGGCTAGAACTCCATGCGGCCGAAACTCTTCATGCGGCCGAAACTCCATGTGGCCAGACACTTCATGCGGCTCAAGAAGACTTGCCGCATGAAAACTCATGCGGTCAAGCACTGTTCTTCTTCTCCACTCTTCCGAGAAGAAGAACCATGGGAAGCCATTGCTTCCAAGCTCCCTAAATCCTTCATTCTAAGCCCAAATCTAGACTTCCATAGGAAAAAATGGGGTAGAACAAAATTTTCTACAACATGGAACCATCAAAACTTGGAAATAACAAAGTTAGCTAGATCAAAACCTAAGAAATCCGAAAATACATTAAACTTAGATCTACATGAAGTGAACCATGGAAATTAAAAATGCTAATTACTAAAGTATCTAAGAATCTTGAGAGGAAGACAATGTAACAACAAAAACGAAGATCCATCAAGAAGCAAATTGGTACTTGCCTATGCGGCTGGGTAGGTAGGGGAGTTGAACCACCCGATGGCTGAAAAATAAACCAACTCAGGCCGAACCCAAAAGCAAAGCAGAAATTAAAATGTTGAAAGTAAAATACAGAAAATTAATTAGCAAAAAATTAAAGGAATTTAAATACAGAACAATACATGATAAATATTAAATAAATACATTCCAGCAATACATGTATTTAAAATACGTATTCTGGGAACGGGGAGTGATATCTCGACCCTCCTTAGAAAAATTCCGTCCTCTGAATTTCAATTCCAAGCAGGATAGAAATATCAAAGCTAAACTAATCTAAGTACAAGTAAATTGAGTAAGCAATCATTCTACAATGTTAAAAGCAAGTAACATATCTATATTAAACAATATGCGACATCAAGCAACTCTACTAATAAGGTGGCAAGCATGAGGAGTTGAGACAATCAGGGTATACAGAAAGAGATATACCTTGTGAGTCAAACAAGTGCGGATACTGTCACGCCCCAGAACCAGAATACTGAAGAACGGGGGCGGACACAGCCAGCTACGTATAATGAAATGGCAACCATTCCACTATACGGTCACAGCTGTCTAGATATGTGAGGATTTTACTACAAGCCATCAGTCTTTTAGGGTCAAAATGGCCTATTGTCTCAATCTCAACCAACTAATAATAATCACAAGATATCCGATCACCAAATATACAATTGTAAGGCGTCCCAAACATTACATATCCAGATGATCATGAAGCTAGTCGTACAAAATGTAAGGACTAGCAAGAGTTAAGTCATACATGATCAACCTCGAGTTGCCAATCATGCTTACAGCCCGTAGGCAGACAGTAAGTAAAATGTATCGAGCTAACAGGTGCTCGTCGGCTAAACGCCTCAAAAGAATAATTTACAATTACAGTGGAAGGACAAAAGAAATCCACTCGTTGCCCAGGTTACGCCTGGCGGTCACCATCGGGCTGGAAAGCAGGTGGATCCTTTGTTGCTGCTCCAGAATCTGGCCATACAAAACCAGCTGGGTCAGACCCCAGAAAGAGCAAGTGCCACAAAGGAGGCTTCACTTAAGAACTAAAACCAGCAATTAGCACAAGAGTATAATTACATAATAAGAGACAGTAATTTAAGAAAAAGCATGATGGGTAATTATAAAAGACAATCTTGCATAGAATCACTAAAAGACAGGACATATGGAGAAGCATGTCAGGATGATATACGATGAGATAACCATGGGACTATTCAGATAGCTAGGTTACAACCCGTAAACCAAACAAGGACCGGGGTTGTAACCCTTCGTCTGAACGGAACTTGGTTTCTCTCACCATTTATCGGCAAGATAAATATAAGAAATCAGGTCAAGTAACAATCTGGAGTGGCAATCATTATAGTGACAATCTGGAGTGACAATCATTCCATCATTCTGGTACAATCTTATAATCAATCAATTCTAGACAATACTATACTGGACCAGACTCCATCCAAGCAATCACGGCCAATCATTGCCTACGGCTTCCTACATTAACTAACTAGGGTTATCACAATCCTAGTTACTAGCAAGATGCAATGAGATTGATCCACAGCCACAAGCCCTGCAGACCATCCAGGCTACCCAGGACGAAAGATTAGGGTTGAATTCAGGTGGGTACATCGCCCAGGAGACAAATGTACCCTTAGGTGACTTAGAGGGTGCAACACTCGACGGTGCGCTGGAAATGTGCCCTACTCGACGGCAGGCTACAGATCCCAAGAGCGCCCAAGGTAACGGAATTGTCTGTAGCTGTGTCATCTCTTCATGACTACTGTGTTATTCTAGTTATTAACCTTAATCCATTTTAGTAGGTACTCCTAACCGTGGTACTCAGGAGTCCCATCCTAGACATGATGCACGACAGGACAAGTGGATTAACAAGCAAGCAAGAAAGAACCACCCACGGTGTCAAGACAGGTCAAGTTAAGTTATCAAGTCATGTCAAGTCAGGAGTGCGCCGCCACGGGCCACTATCAAGTCATGTTGGTCATGTCAGGAGTGCACCACTACGGGTCACTGTCGTGTTATGCTAGTTCCTTGTCCTACCATGCCATGTACAATAGTCATTCCAAACATATTAAGTAAAATCAAGTTCATGACAAAAGGCGTAAGGATATAAAATGGACGTAAAATATCTAATAAAATATCAATATACAGAGCCATAGAAAAACCAAGCTAAAAGAATTAAGACCAAAACTCCAAGAACCAATGGGTCAAGCAAGGGGTCAGGGGGGCAGCGTACGTAAAAGTCACGCACGCTCAAGGAAGCAGCGTACATAAAAGTCACGCACGCTCAGAGAGCAGCGTACATGAAAGTCACGCACGCTACAGGAGCAGCATAGGTGAAAAGTCACGCACGCTGAGAGAGCAGCGTGGGTGAAAAGTCACGCACGCTACAGGAGCAGCATAGGTGAAAAGTCACGCACGCTGAGAGAGCAGCGTGGGTGAAAAGTCACGCACGCTACAGGAGCAGCATAGGTGAAAAGTCACGCACGCTGAGAGAGCAGCGTGGGTGAAAAGTCACGCACGCTACAGGAGCAGCATAGGTGAAAAGTCACGCACGCTGAGAGAGCAGCGTGGGTGAAAAGTCACGCACACTCAAGGGAGCAGCTGCGTGAAAAGTCACGCACGCTCAAGGAAGACACGCTTCCAACAGGAAGCGTACCCAAGGCTGCGTGGCATAAGCTAAGAAGCTCTGCTACTGCTCACTGTCTTCTCCAAAGAGCAAGAACAGCAAGAACAGCAAGAACAGCAAGGATGAACCCAAACTTCAAATGCTCATAACTTGGTCAAAACAAGTCCGAATCCAAGTTTCCAAAGGTCGAAATTGGGTAGAAGGAAATTCCCAACCATATGGAACCATCAGAACTTGCAAATGAAGAAGTTAACTAGATCAAAACTTCAAAATTCCAAGAAAGCATTTCCTAGATCTACAAAAACTCATGCACCAAAATGAAAATCTTCAAGTTCTAAAGTGGTTTAGAATCCTGCTAGGAAGCCATCAGTACCATCAAAATGAGTTCTCAAGTGAGAGCAAGATGCACTTGCCTATGGTGGTGTCGGTGGAAGAAGGAGAGGAAGGAAGAAGAAGAAGAAATAAATGAGAGTTAGGGAGGAGAGAGAAGGTTGGTGGCTGCTATTAAAGGAGAAGAGGGTGGTAGGTAGGAGTGGTTCATGCTAACCCAAACCAAGCCAAACCAATCCAAGCCCAACCCGAACCAAGCTAGGCCAAACCGAGCTAATGCAATGCCAGGATGGACCAGAAAATACTCAATAAACCAAGCTCCATTAATCAGAATTAATTCATGAATAATAAATGACAATTAAACCACAATGCTAAATATGAAATAAACCATAATTAACTAATCAAGAAAAATGAAAAATACAGGTCAGAAATACGAACACGTATAAAATACGTATTACGAATTTCGGGGCTCTACAGATACCGTGATCGGATATCATCCTCACGTTCCCACGTTGACTCTCCTAAAGAGTGATGACCCCAAGCAACCCGGACAAGGCTAATTGTTCGGTTCTTGAGTATCTTCTCTCTTCGGTCCAAAATGGACACAGGCTGTTCCTCGTAAGACAGGTTGGTACCAACAACCAGTTCAGAATGGTCGAGGATATGGCTTGGGTCCGATACATACCTACGCAATTGAGATACATGAAACACATCATGCACCTCTCGTAACGAAGGTGGAAGGGATAAACGATAAGCAACATCGCCTATCCTATCAAGGATAACGAATGGGCCTACATATCGTGGACTCAACTTCCCGCAAACGCCAAATCTAATGACCCCACGAGTAGGTGAGATCCGCAAGAATACGTGGTCCCCAACAGAAAACTCTAGTGGCCTACGATGCTGGTCCGTCCAATAACGATGCCGATCCTGCGCAACTCGAAGTCGCTCCCTAACTCCCTTGACCACTTAAACTGTCTGGACAATCATCTCTGGGCCTAACATCTTCCTCTCCCCGATATCATCCCATGCTAGTGGCGACCTACACTTCTTACCATATAGAGCTTCAAATGGTGCCATCTGGATACTGGCTTGATAGCTGTTGTTGTACGAGAACTCGACTAAGTGCAGGTGGCTCTTCCAAGCTCCTCCAAAATCTAGGATGCAAGCTCGCAACATATCTTCTAAAATCTGAATTGTTCTTTCCGATTGCCCGTCCGTCTGTGGATGGTAAGCCGTGCTAAATCTTAACTTGATAGCTAGACTATGATGTAAGCTCTTCCAGAAATGTGATGTAAAACGGGTATCTCTGTCTGACACAATACTGACAAGGCCTCCATGCTGCCTGACTATCTGCTGCATATACAATTCCGCCAACTTTTCTGTAGATTGCCCTACTCTGAAAGGAAAAAAATGTGCCACCTTTGTAAGCCGATCTACTATAACCCAAATAGCATCTTTACCACTTGGCGATCTCAGTAAACCGGTCATAAAGTCCATTGTAATATGTTCTCACTTCCATTCTGGGATAGGAAGCGATTGCAATAATCCGGCTGGCCTCTGCTGTTCTGCCTTCACTTGCTGACATACCAAGCAACGGGAAACGAATCTAGCTATATCCCTCTTTATCCCGTTCCACCAGAAGTGCTGCTTTATATCTTGGTACATCTTGGTCCCTCCAAGGTGTATAGAATACTGAGAACTGTGAACTTTTATCATAACCTCCTGTCTGATATCTCCACTAGGCACACATAGGCGTGATCCAAACCTAAGTGTACCATCTTCATGAATCCTCATCTCCTTCCTGAGTCCTGACTCACATTCTGCCCTAAGCTTCTGAATCCTTGGGTCCTGTGCCTGAGCTGCCTTGATCCTATCTACCAAGTCAGATTGAACTTGTAGACTTGCCAGAATTCCCACATCACTAGGAAGTACAACTTCGATGCCCATCCAATAAGGTCTTCTAAGATATGCTTCTGCGTTGTCAACATAAATGCGCCGCCTCTCCTGCTGAGAGCATCTGCTACCACATTAGCCTTGCCTGGATGATACTGAAGCTCCACGTCATAATCCTTGATCAATTCCAACCATCTTCTCTGCCTCATGTTCAGTTCCTTCTGAGTAAAGATGTACTTCAGACTTTTGTGGTCTGTGTACATGTCCACTCGATCACCATATAAGTAATGCCTCCATAGCTTCAAAGCGAATACTACTGCTGCCAACTCCAAGTCATGAGTTGGGTAATCCTTCTCGTGGTCCAGAAGCTGCCTAGATGCATACGCTATTACCTTCCCATGTTGCATAAGGACACATCCAAGTCCTCTTCCTGACGCATCACAATAAACGGTAAAACCTCCGGGTCCAACTGGCAATGTAAGAATAGGCGCTGATATCAACTTCTGCTTTAAGTTCTCAAATGATGTCTGACATTCTGCCGACCAGACAAATGGCACATCCTTTCGTGTCAAGCGGGTCATGGGTGCTGAAAGCCTTGCAAAGTATGATACGAACCTTCTATAATATCCTGCCAATCCCAAGAAACTCCGCATATCTGCTACTGTCTTGGGTACTGGCCAACTCTCCACTGCTTCTACCTTCTTGGGACCCACTGCTACTCCGGCTCCTGATATGATGTGCCCCAAGAATGAAATGTGATCCGTCCAAAACTCACACTTGCTGAGCTTGGCGTACAACTGGTTCTCTCTCAAAACCCGTAACACTTTCCTGAGGTGATCTTCATGCTCTTCTTCACTAGCAGAGTATACGAGAATGTCGTCGAGAAACACAACGACAAACTGATCTAAGTACGGCATAAAGATGCGGTTCATCAAATCCATAAATATTGCTGGAGCATTGGTCAAACCAAACGACACTACCAAGAACTCTTAATGCCCATACTTCGACCTGAATGTTGTCTTTGGAATATCCTCCTTCCGAACCCTCACTTGATGATACCCTGAACGAAGATCTATCCTGTAGAAAACTCTAGCTCTGCTCAACTGATCAAACAAGTCGTCGATCCTGGGTAGTGGGTACTTGTTCTTCACTGTCGCCGCGTTAAGCTTCCTGTAGTCAATGCACAATCTGGATGACCCATCCTTCTTCCCCACAAGTACCACTGGTGCTGCCCATGGTGATATGCTAGCTTGGATGAACTGCTTCTCTTTTAGTTCCTCTATGTGCTGATATACCTTGGCCTGCTCTGAATCCGCCATTCTGTAAACTCGATCTGATATCGGTTTAGTTCCAGGTACCAATTCTATGCTGAAATCAATATCCCTAACCGGTGGTAGACCTAGAAGTTCTTCGGAAAATACGTCTAGAAACTCTTCAACTACCTTCGGAACTAGAACTTCTTCCATTGTCGTTACTACTCCCTGCTCTTGCTGAGTTGCCACTGATCTGACTAAGGTGAACCGCTTAATGCCTGGAATATCAAAAGATACACTCCCTCTACGACAATCTATTGTTGCATGACTGTCTTTCAGCCAGTCCATGCCTAAGATAACGTCGAAATTTCCAACAGAAAATTCTATCAACCGGGCGGGTAAGGAATGCCCGCAAACTACAACGCTACACGCTAGAATAACTCTACTAACTCCTACGAGCCCACTACCAGTGAGTATATTTAACCTCCCTGGCAATGCCTCGAACTTCATTCCTAGTCGTGTCGCAAATTATGCAGATATAAATGAGTGTGATGCTCCCGAATCAAACAATGCTACTGCGGGATATGAGGCGACGAGAATGTTACCTGCCACAATATCTCCCGATACCAATGCCTCTTCCAAGGACAGAGTGAATGCCTGCCCTCGACCTCCTTGTTGATTTCCATGTTGCGGCCTAGCCTGGTGCTGCTGCTGGCCCCTGCCTTGGTGATGCTGGGGTGGTCTATGCTGGTGTTGCTGCATCGACGGTCCCTGCTGCCGAAACATCTGAGCCTGCGACATGAACGGACGCTGTACCAACGGTCTCACTGCCATCGCTGGTCCTCGATACTGGCCTGCCCCTGGTGCTGGCAGAGCAGAAAATTGCTGTACTGGTCCTCCTGACCTCGAATTCATGGGACAGGTGTAACCCGATGATCTGGACTTCCACATATCAAACACAGTCCGTTCAATGTCCGACACACATCTCTAGTGTGCCCTACCTTCCCACAATAAGTGCAGCCCGCTGGGGGTTGCTGGTTCTTCCTCTGTTGCTGTTGCTACCTTGATGGTGCTGGCCCTCGCATTGCCACATCGTAAATGCGAATGCCAAGGGACGGTGCTGTTGTTCGGGGCGCTACTCCCCCTCCTCTTTCAATCTGACTGTGGGGTCTCTTCTGACCTCCAGTCCTTGCTGCAAGCCTCTAAATGGTGATCTCATGCCTTCGGATTGCCGTCAACACTTCATCAAAAGTCTGGTAATTGTACCCCTTTATCAATTGCAAGAGTTCAAGATGAAACCCTTGCTGGAACCTCATAGCCCTCTGGCTCTCCGTTGCTACCATCTCTGGGGCAAACCTACTCAATCTGCATAACTCCGCTGCATAAGCATCTAATGTCTTGCCGGCCTGCTTGAGGTTGATAAACTTCTGTTGTAGCTCAAACTGCGCCACAACTCCATAGTACTTGGTCTTGAACCTTGCAGTAAAATCGTCCCAAGCAACAGGACATCTGATGCCCACTTCCTCTGATTCCCACCAATCACGTGCGAGATCCTGAAGTAACAACTTCACTTGATCCACACGTTCTTCTGTCGGCACTTTAGCTGCTGTCAAAATAGCCTCAATATCCTTAAGCCATGCATCTGCTGAGATGACATCTTCCGTGCCCTCGAAACGGTGGGGGTTGAACTTGCAAAATCTGGTTGATGCTCCTGAATCTGTCCTCGCCCCTCTTTCCAAAGCCGTCTGCAACCCTTGGTTGAGTAGTACGTTCTGCTCATGCAACTGAGCGTGCATGCGCTGCTGGGCTAACATCTGATGTTGATGAGTAGCCATCATCCCTCTCATGATCTCCAGAAGGGCCGGTGTGTCCACTTCCACGGGGGTCGGTGGAACTATTGGTGGCGTTGGAACCTCCGGATACTGCAGTCCAGTTGCTGGTTCCACTATCACTTCTTCTTGGATAGTCTCTTGAGGTAGTACTGGCCCTTGTTGCTGACCAACATGGTCAGGTTGCCCATGTTGCCCTTGTTGTTGCTGTACAGTTCAGACAGATGCAGACGAAGTGTCCCTAAGAAAAGGGACAAGAGGACAATCAAACGACCGGACATGAAGGATCAATGAAGTCGAAGGATACTGGAATGTCAAGCTAGAATCGAGATTAACGAATCATGAGATCAAGGGGGGACATGTGTGATTGAGACATCCTATAAATAAAACACCCCACAAGTCTGAAATCAAACCTGCATGGGCCACCACTAAAACCTTGTCACGTCCCAGAACCAGAATACTGGAGAGCGGGGGAATGACTCAGCCAGCTACGTATTACAGGTAGGTGAATACCGTATAATACGATCACTGCTGTCTAAAAAGACAAGGGGTGCATACTACATGAAAGTCTCACTATGGTCACTTCACTTCTATTGTCTCAATCATTCAAACAAGAAACAGAAATAGAGAACATGTAAGATAAAGCAGTAAGGCGTCCCAAACGCTCAGTCAAAATGTTCTTGATATCTGGCTTTACAAACCATAGCCAGATGATGTAGCAAGGTATACACAATTGTTTATCAGCTGCAGCCTGACTTAGTTACAATTATGCAAAAGTAATTACAAGACAATCCGACTAACATGTCGGTGCCAAACGGCAAGTATAAAGTAAATAACAAAACGAACGGGGAGGTAAGGAACCCACTCGAGTCCTCCTGCGATCATCCCTCTAGTATTGACCATCTTGGAGGTAGAAGTAAGCTGAGTCCTCGGGGACCGGCTCTAAATCTGGCCATGCAAAACCAGAGAGGTTAGACCTCTAATAGCAAGTACCGCAAGGAAGCACGATATGAGAAATAAAAACAGTAGCAAGAGAATATGATATATAGATCTCTGCTACTACTGGGATTCACATAGCATTACGACACTTCGAACCAACTTCCTAACCAAACAAGGACAAAAGTTGGCCCGTCATGTCCTGACATTCTGATCATCTCAGTTAGTTAACAGAGTAGGTACAATACACAAATAAATCAATTTACAACGGCCATTCAACTACTACGGCTTGCTACGGTGAGATCCAAGTTATCCTGGAATTATGCAATAAGGATTCCTCAGTTCTTACTATGTGCAAGCAAGGCTAGTCTATCAAGTCAATCAATTGCGTCAATCATGAATTAGACGAGTCCAGCGGGACGTCCGTCATCAATATAAAATAATACAATAAATAATATAAGCAGATACCGCTCCCTGCCCGTGTGGCAGATTTGCAGTATCTGTGGGAACCAGCCGGCCTGTCAGGCACTAATAGTCCCAAAGAGGGCTGCCATGTAAGAACTCGGGAATCCATTCTCTCCATGTAATCATTATTTTATTTAACTTAATAGCCTCTATGTTAAGAGAAATCCCATGCCGTGGATCATGGTCATTCAAAATGAGTACTTTCGTACAAGCACGACATGCACAACTCTACAACGATACCCGTGCGGTTAGGTTGTAGGTCTTACATAGCGTAATGCAACAATCAAAACTATCCACGGAATAATCATGCCTTGACCATAAAGTACACATGCTGCTTCTGTAAAATAAATAAATAAATTGAAGCTTGCATGTGCCTGTATGCCAATATTCGGGATCAGCCAGTCGATTACAATAGTTCATAGTTAATATGAACGTGTCTCATTCATTCAATTCAATAAGACGACTAGCCGGTCTCTTAGTTCCAACTAGGAACGCATGATCAATTACTAATAACAATCAATGTTAATTAATGCCAAGATAACAATCAATGTTAATTAGGACAGAATCAGTCCAAAAGGGCATTATGGGTTAGAGTTCATGCGGCCGGGGAATTATTAATTCATGCGGCTGAGTACGACATGCATATGCGGCTAAGGAAACTAAGTCCATGCGGCTGAGATTCAAACTCATGCGACGGGAACAGTGAACTCTCATGCGGCTGGGATAGCATGCACCTATGCGACTGCGGGTGTAAGTCCATGCGGCTGGGATAATCAGCGCCATGCGGCTCAAAGTCACAAGCCTTATGCGGCTTGAAAAGGGTGTAGTCTATGCGGCTGGAAATGTCCATGCGGCTGAAGGGGAATGATCCTTATGCGGCTCGGGTTAAGCTAAGCCTTATGCGGCTGGATAATTCTATGCGGCCGAACAGTTCAGAGTTCATGCGGACAGAGTTAAGTCATATGCGGCCAGATAGGACTCGGGTCCTTGTGCGGCCATGATGTAATACTCATGCGGCTAAAAATGGACGGGGCATATGCGGCTGAGAATTATTAGTCCATGCACTCCATGCGGCTAGAACTCCATGCGGCCGAAACTCCATGTGGCCAGACACTTCATGCGGCTCAAGAAGACTTGCCGCATGAAAACTCATGCGGTCAAGCACTGTTCTTCTTCTCCACTCTTCCGAGAAGAAGAACCATGGGAAGCCATTGCTTCCAAGCTCCCTAAATCCTTCATTCTAAGCCCAAATCTAGACTTCTATAAGAAAAAATGGGGTAGAACAAAATTTCCTACAACATGGAACCATCAAAACTTGAAAATAACAAAGTTAGCTAGATCAAAACCTAAGAAATCCGAAAATACATTAAACTTAGATCTACATGAAGTGAACCATGGAAATTGAAAATGCTAAGTACTAAAGTATCTAAGAATCTTGAGAGGAAGACAATGGAACAACAAAAATGAAGATCCATCAAGAAGCAAGTTGGCACTTGCCTATGCGGCTGGGTAGGTGGGGGAGTTGAACTACCCGATGGCTGAAAAATAAACCAACTCAGGCCGAACCCAAAAGCAAAGCAGAAATTAAAATGATGAAAGTAAAATACAGAAAATTAATTAGCGAAAAATTAAAGAAATTTAAATACAGAACAATACATGATAAATATTAAATAAATACATTCCAGCAGTACATGAATTTAAAATACGTATTCTGGGAACGGGAAGTGACACTATGTGGCAACAACCTTTTTCCAAACTCACAATAGGGTAGGAGATGCTCTGAGGAAAATCAAATAAGTTATGTACATCAGTTACCATAAGGATGCCAAATGCCTACCACCTCCTTACAACCACTCTCTCTCCCTGCTAATATAGGTCCCACCGGATCCCACTCTCCTCCCCTCTCCTCCAATTAATGGATGCTACGTAGGCGGTTGTAAAGCTTATAACCAATAATGGTTGTAAGCATAGCATTACTCGTTACCATAACTGCTCTAAGAGCATCATTAGAGCATCTCCAACCCTATTGTCTTGTTTTGTGTTGTGATTCCTATGTGGCATGAGGCACAAGACAATGTCTTTCCTATGTGACAAGATATTCACACAAGACAATGAAATTAAAAAAAAAAAAAAAAAAAAGTGTTCTCCAATACAAAAGTATTGAAAATATAATAAAAAAATATTTTTTTCCCAACTTCCAAGACAACTCCTCCACTTCTTCATTTTTTTATAAATGAGGAGGGATCTGCATCCCCTCACTTTTGCATCTCCCATACATTCCCTTTTTCACATCCATTAAATCATGTTTAAGTCATCTAATCTTAACCGTTGATTTTTCAACAGTTAAGATTTAGGGTTGGAGATGCTCTTAGTAGATGGTGCTCAAAATTTTATCTTGAGGTCCAACATTTTGAAAAAAAAAAAAAGAAGTAAATGTAGAATGGGCTGGATTTGTATGAGAATAGTAGAAAATGATAAAATGAACTTTGATCCCAAAGATTGTGTGGTCAAAATTAATGTGGAAAAAAAATATAAATATAGAATTTGGCTCCAAACTGGGACTTACTATTCTACAAAATGACTCCCTACATTCTGAATCTAGAAATTCTCAGCCCAACCTGTAGCTCCTTTGGACGGATTGGACCTGAAAATCTAGAAATTGAAACCTAGGATGGATCTTACTATTCTACAAAATGAGCTCCTACATTCTAAATCTGGAATCTAGAAAACGGGTTGAGCTTTATTAATGATGTTCTAAGTAGCGTTGTATATTAGCATAGCACCGTACAAACTAGGACTCAAGGTATTTAGTAAGCTAGAATATAACTTAAAAAACAAACAAGGTTACAAGAAGAACATGGGATGATGAAGACAGCCTTCTAAAGGTTCTCCTGAATATACAACCATCTAGAAACAGATGGAGCGAGATCCACATCCAATTAAAAATGATTAGGGGGGAGAGAGAGAGCGCGTAATAGAAACTGTATCAAAATAAGATCGGTTGGGCACGAAGGAGGGCTCAAACAAACAGCAACAGTGTACAATGTCTTAAGCTAGGAATGAACAAGAGACTTGAAGAGAGCAATGAGTAAAATCTTAGGTAAAGAAATATAGCATTTGACTTGAGCTGGTGAAAGGTTGTGCAATGGAGCAGCTCGAGAAATTATTCAGTGAGCCAGACTCACCATACCCATCGAAGCATAGGAATGAGTGGATGCAGTGATATCATGGAATAGCCGTTCTCATCATAAGTCATCAAGTTGGAGAAGAATCAAGGTGTACAGTAAATCCTACTCACTGAATAATTTCGGACAAAGTAATAAGATGCCTTCAGATCTGTGTCAAAAGAGTGGAGAACAGTAAGACAGACTACTTACAGGTAGAGAGTATGGATGATATCTGCTGAAGAAGGATTTTTGAAAAGTTACCATTTAACAGTATGCCCAGTCCACAGAGCAGTACTGCACAGCAAATCATTACTGATAGTAAAAGTATAAAATAACAAGACAGTAAAAACATAAAAACATAAAAAAGGAGCACTCTCAGTAGGCCAGTGCTTCTTTACCTGCTAAATTAAGTAGGCAAATGTTAAGCGCACTTCGAAGTTTACTATGGGGCTGTTTGGATAAAAATAACTATTTGAAAGTGTAAAAGTGATACTTGCAGCAAGTTGAGTTGCAGTACACTTGTAGCAAGTGACACTTTCCAAAATATGTTTGGATAGAGTATTTTTTGTCTCCTGCAAGTGGAATAAAAATGAGTTTGGTTGTTTGGATGGTTGTTGAAACTGGAGGTTGAAAGTAATACAAATAACTGAATATTAAATTTAAAAAAAATAAAATAAAATTCCTGTATTTTTTATTAGACAAATTAAACAAATTAAATATTTTTATTAGATAAATTAAACTAAATTAATTAACCCTAAATTAAACCCATATCTATTATAAATCTTATATTCTCTCTCCCTCATGTATTCTTCTTCCCCCCCCCAAAAAATATCTGCTCCTCTCCCCACCGCCACCTCCTCCGCTCTCCACCGCCTCCTCCCAGTCCTCTCTCAACCGCCACCTCCTCGGATACGGTCAGACAGTGGCCGAAGATGACAACGCCGACGACGGTGGTCGGAGACGACAACGTCCTCGTCGTCGTTCACGTTCGACGACCTCTGCTACGACGAGCTTCCCTGGGGCCCTCCGCCACCCGTTCGTATCCGTGGTCGACCCACTTGCAGGGGAGTTGCGGTAGTTTTTTGATGTAGATGAATGGGAAGAGAAATGCAGGGGACTGAAAGTGAAAATGTCAGAGATATGACACTTGCAACCGGAGTTACAGCTCCAACCAAACAAAGAAAGTTAAGAAACTGTGAGCAGTTTTCCTGAAAGTGGCATTTTTACCCTCATTTTACCTCACTTGTAGCACAGCTGCTGCATATCAAACAACCCCTAAGGGATAAGACACTTTTTACAGTCATAAGATTGTCATAGTTTAGGCAGTTTAGTGTAATTTTGGCAGTCCTGAAAAACTAGAACTGCCGAAATTCTGGCAGTCCTAAAATAGCATATGCACATGACTGTCAAAAGTGTGTTATCCCTAGTAACTTTTGTAGTGTCCTTAACATTTGCCTAAAAGTATGCTACTTGCCTAGCAAGATCACTGCTACGTTTCAATAACACGTAGCAGAAGTAGCTTTTGACAACATGTGGGAGGCTGATGTCAAAAGTTACCCCTAATTTGAACTAACTTTTTAATTTTTTATTGATAAGCTTACACCTTTGGACCGCTTTTCCAATAAAATAAGCAAAAGCAGCCTCCAATGAACAATCCCAAACGCAAAGGCAAATTATAAAGCCAAAAGAAGATATGAAGTGTGAGAAAAGAACAAGTAACTTTAAATCGTTTGGTAATACGATTCCTTTTGAGGCGATAATAGTTTTACTTGCATGTTAAATACAGTTGAAAAAGAGTATTTGAAGGAACAATAAACAAAGAGAGGTCGTCTACCTCAGCAAGAAGGAAATAGGACTCGAGAAGAAATATGACAGATTATCTGCTTATTTCCCAAAGAACATCAAAGAAATGTGTGATTTAGAATGTCATATGCCTAAAACTTCATGCCAGATCAATGCAAATCAATAACAAGGAGATCTTTAAGCTTTAAGATGCCCATATGTTTGTCAATTACATTATGTACCCACAATTAGTGAACAATAAAATCCCATTTGTATCCATATGTTCTATGAAGAATAAGAAAAGAGACGAGGGAGGGGGTATTCGGTAGATATCTTAAGCTGAAGGCTGGTAACTAACAAAGATGCTAACAAGTGCCCTAGTTTGTTGCACTTGCAATATCATGTCGGAGGAATCTCTTTGGAATGAAAAAGAAGGGGGAACAGTTTGTATGAAATACAAGAATTGGTAGAATCTCAAACCAACAGAGAAAACAGAAGAACCACAAGCAAAAAGAAGCTGTGTGATAAGTTCCAAGGCATGCATTCACAAGGTCTAGATAATGCTGAAGAACTAATGTTCATGACGTTTAGATTAGTTGGTGCACTGGCAAGATGTCATCCAAGTTTCCATGTAGAACATGATATATAAACCCTCCATACATAGTGGAATGAAGGACATGCAGAAGAAGTGAAAAAAATATAGCAACATTGTCAAACATTGATAATGAATAGGTATTGTCAACAGCAGCAAAAGCCGCAAATGAACAATATGTTCTCTTTCACAAATCCAGCGAAGAGTTCCATCCAACGACTTTAACTACCGGTTAAAATGCGAATAGAGTAAGAATGCTACTTCAAAGGAAAAACTGTTTGAAATATTCACAAGGTACCAAAAGAATGCAGATAGAAACAGTAGTACCATATTGATACGTTAGTGTCAGAAAATTAGCTCTGTATCAAGCTTCTCAGTTCTCACTAGTCACATTTAGATTCAAGAGAGGGTAGAGAAAGAGGAACCTGCAACCGGTGAAATTAATTTCCACTAACAGAACCATTAGATGCTCTGGTGAAGAGGAGCAATAAAAATATTAGTTAAAGAAGTTGCTAGAACTAGGGTAGGCATAAAGGAACTTGGATAGACGACGTAGAAAATGAATATGTTTTTATTAATGTTACAGAGCACATGGATCTTAAAAATTGGTATTTCAATATTTTAAACTCAGTCTGTCTTGTGCTTAATGTCTTATATTTCCATTGGTGGTCCAAAATCTGGATAGAGGAGTAGGATTGTGTTAGGTAGCCGACAACCAACATATACGATTGTCAGAATTCAGATATCTACGAAGTGAGTCCTTTACATCTCTACTCATAAATAAAGCCAGGCAAACCATTACAAACTCTTTTACAAGTGCTTGAACTTAGATAGTTGACGTATCAATTGGCACTAAAAGCTTACTCCTACCTCTGCAATCGTATTCATTACCATAAGGTTAAATGTCTAGGCAGGTTTGCTTCTCAAATCTGGACATTAGCCTGTTATTCCATGGCCTTTACCACCCTGCTTGACAATGAACACACACATCCAACCACTGCCAACATGACAAAAGACACCCTCTCAAACCCTAAAATCAATTTTCTTTCTCCACTTTCATCAACTAGTACAACACACATCAAACATCATACAGCCCAAATTCTCATCCTGAATATGACTACCAACTACTAAGTCATCCATAACTAGAGCAAGGTGGGAAGAACTTAATATTAGTCCTTGATGTCAACCAACAATTAAGAAAAATGGTGTGCTATATTCTCCAAGTGTATGCACAGTAGTCATAACTCCATTGTACATATTCTTTATAATAGTAATAATACAACTAGTGGAGACATGTTTCCTCTCCAAACACCGCCATACTATATCGTCACATGCTCTATTATAAGTTTCTTATAAGTCAATAAAATATATATGTAAATTCCTTCTCCCTATATTTGTTTTCTAATCTTCTTAGCAAGTCGCTTCCTTTGTAAAACTTCTCGGTATAAAACCAAATGGGATCACTAAAACTTCAGTTTCCTTTCTGAACTTTTGTTCATTATTCTCTCCCAAAGCATCATGTATGACTCATAAAATTGATTCCTTGATAGTTGGTACAACAAGAAATATCTTATCTTTTACGTGCACTACTATATAGTACCATCTCTCTCCTGAATTTTCATGTATGACTTATTCCTAAGCTTGATTTCTCCATAGTATAACTACATATATCTTCCTTATATTTTATGTAGGTACTATAATACTACATCTCAATTTATCGGGTATTTTTCTAATTCCTAGAATTAGGTTGAATAATTAGTCCGTCGCATCAATCATTTCTCTACAATCCAAACATCAATAGGAATAATCTCGGTTCCTACAGTTTCACTGTTTTTATTTTCTTTAAAGTAAGCTCGACTTCTGAAATCCTAGTTTTATGATAATAGGAATATAACAATCTTGAAGTAACTCATCATTTCTGAATTAAATTTGTCTACATTGTTTTCATAAACAACTTGTAAAAATAACTCATTCACCTATCAATATCATTCTTTTTTTTTAATAATACTTTTTGGTCTTCTCTTAACAAGAGTGAATATTACTTGTATTTACTCTTTTCCTACTCTTTGCATGCCTAAAATATCTTTCTTTAGTCTATTCATTAATCTCTAGGGACTCGTAAAATCTATTTCTCTATTTTCTTGGTATATATGATTAGGCATATCATAACAGAAGCAAGCTGATTTTTGGATATAATCTATCCGGATAGAACCATTAAATGCATGCATTAACACTCTAAGTAGGTTGTTTAATTACTTAGTTGCTCAACCCAATCAAACAATAATGAAGGTGCAATTTACTATCTCTTTCTCACAAATGCTTTCCTGACAAATGCTTTCATGCTTAATGTAATGACCCGCTCCGTACGGTACATTACGATGAGTCGTTGACTCAAAAGAGTTACGTTGACTCGAGGAACGCATCGAGCAAGTTCGATACAAGTGTTAAGTTGACCCGAAAGAAAGCATCGAGTCGGTTCGAAGATTCTAAGAAATCGAATCGATACAACGCACATGTCCGCTTCGAACGAATATTGATTTTAGTTGGTTTCGTGTGCAGGCTATACGTTTACGCTGAAATATAAGAGGTCGACTTTTGCCTTATTTGCAATGGTGTCCGCAAAACCAAATCACCGTCTCGCAACAAACTGAGACATAGGCACGGTAAGCCAAATCGGTCGGATAATTCAACGAAGCACGAAGTGCTCGAATAGCTAAGTCAAAAGAGTTGTCCGTGCAACAAAGTTATGAAATCGAGCCGCCTCGACTCGGTGAAACGACAAGGCGTATCGGCTTAAGGTGGGAGGACTTTGACTCTTCTTTCCTACTCTTTCATGCCAAAGTAAAATACATCGTTGTATGCTAAGTTAACTTATCGAGATCACGGACGTGGCTCGATCGAGAGATGAACATAGTGCGTGTCGAACACTAGATAGAACAATTGAAATGAAACGTACATCAAATGTACGAGTCACTATTGAACATTGAATATCGCAAAGATGAGCGCCTCGGTGCGCAAGCCATAAGAACATGGGATAACTGTATCGACAAGTGCCTCAGCGCACAATTCATCCGTGCATTCGCGCACGAGTTAGAAGGCTAGCACATTGAAAGACTATTGAGGCAAGTGCCCTAATGCACGAGCCATGAACATTGAACATTAAGGCATAGAACATGAAAACACGGTATCGAGACGTGCATCGCATGCACGACTCAAAGAATAGAGAACAATTGTGTCAAAGCGTGCGTATGTGCACGAGAATCATAAAAGATGGCTTCGTTGCGAAGAGAACAGTTGTGGCATGAATGTGACGGAACTGTCGAATATGGCATGGTGCCTTAAAAATGTTCACGGCCTTCGGGTCGTTCGTTTGACGAACATTAAGTTGAGACATGGTGCTATTGAACATTGAAACGAAGAAATAAAATCGTACAAAGAATGCAAGAACATAGAAAGAGTGAGAACGTTGAAAGAAAGAGAATTACAAGATGACGTAAAGTCTGAGTTTCGGACTCAAGACTATGTTTGGTTGTATGGGTTTGACGCGCGTTGCATAGTCAAATGGACTTAAGATATTGTCCGTGTACGGGTGGGATATGATTTCCTCGAACGTGTTATTGGCCCGGGGCACCGAGACCGTTTGGCCTAGGAGAGATGTTAATCTTTGTGGACGCACATCCGTAAGACAAATAGCAACCGGTTATCGATGTGAAAAGCTGCAAATGATGGTATGGAATGTCATGTCGTAGCGTATTGAGGCATGCGACCGCAGCGGTGATTTGGTTTAGGAAATGATCTGCTCACAGTTTAGGAAATGATTATGCCACTAGATTGCTTGCAGGTTTAGAAAATGATCTGCTCGCGGCGGAGCTTCGCTTGAACACGTTGAGGTATGTAATGACGTAGCGTATTGAGGCATGCAACCGTATTGATGCTCGGACTTGCAACAGGATGATGCGGCCGAGACATAGAAGACATGATGTATGGAACGGTGAAATCCTTTGTGGACAAGAGAGAAACTGAGTGTTGTAACCAATCTGGCAGATTCAATTGGGCTATTGAAAGTCTTTGTAACCTCAGTTCATTTATGAATAAAGAGAATTATTTCGTATACTATGTTTCTTCCGCTTCAAAATAACAATATCAAATATAACCATTTGAGAACTTGTCATATTGTCTTGTACGAGTGCAACTCCAGACTCGTACGGTATCACGCCCCAGCGAGGACGATGATTCGGATAAATCGATGCAAGGACGAGCGATTTTCTGGGTCGAGACGTGACAAATTGGTATCAGGGCTCTAGGCTCAATTTCCTCAGGACGCGTTGCTTCGTTTCAATTCCAAAAAGTTGTCCACCACAATCAAATCACTCTTGACTTTACTCGATGCCGTACTGGATGTTCCATACAATAAGTCTAAAACAAATCGTGTAATTTTGTCGCATGTGTTTTAGAAATTACATGATGTCTACTGAGAAAGTTGTGAAATGTTTGTTGTATCGAGTGCAACGAGCCGTGAAATATTTTTTGCTGCAAGTGCAACAAGTCGTAAGTGAATATGTTTGTTGTTTCAATGCAACAGTCGATATAAAAAATATTGGTTGCATCGATATAATAAAAGTCGTAAAATGTTGTTGTATCAATTGCAACAAGTTGAATTGTGAATGATGCGTTGCAATGAAAATGAAAATTGATATTGAATGTGTTGAACGAATTCGAGTATTGGCTTCGGATGTCGGGAATAAATCGTTGCACGAGGTGCAATGGATGTCGTAAATGAATCGTTGCACAAGGTGCAATGGAAGGAACAAAAATCATAAATCGATAGAAACGAATCAGTTCGATTGCGCACCGAACTTGTGTTGGCAAATGAAAACATTGGCAGAATTGTGTCGAATTTTGATTAATCAAAAGTTACGGTTGTGATCGGCATGATCACTGCGGAAATCGTAAGTTGGAATAAACAGCTGGTTCCGAGTATGATGCGAGGGAAATAACTTGATTCCGAGTGGTATATGACATACCACCTATGCAATGGGTGGCTCGATTCTGAGTGGTATATGGAATACCACTTGTGCGATGGATTGCATCGACACATCGTAAGAATTGTGAATGGTTTGTCCGCAACAGACGGGAGAGTACCGAGACTCGATTGAAAATTTGTATGACGGTATGTTGATGCATGTGTTCTTCGATAATCGATTGGAATGATAGGGCGGGGAGTCGTATCAATAAATGATACGTCAAACAGAAATTTATAAGTCGGTCGAACGACCGAGACTAACGAAACGATTATGCCTTGAAGCAATAATCGGATCGACGGGGTAGGAAACTTGAACTTATAAACGAGTCGCACGACTTGTGATCTCGATAGAAATGTTGGACGAGGCGAATTGTAATCGAATCGCACGACTTGCGATCTCGATAGAAATGTTAGGCGATGCGAATTGTAATCAGATCGCACGACGTGCAACTTCGGTGAAGAGTTGGTTGATGCGGATAAATAGTGCCTAAGAGATAGTTGGTTACGTTGCGACGAAACTCATTTGAGTACGACTGAAACACGCAAAACTTAGATGGCGTGATCGTATAACTTGAGGGTTCGATGTTGGATAATCGATAACTCGGTTACGCGATCAAAGTATAGCGGGATGCGGCGAATCGGAAAACGAGTTAATGCATATGAAAAACTTTGTAGTAAACTTGTATGTATGCAATACGAACTAACGTCGACGTTGATGCAAATTCAAAGTTGACCCTCGTGCTATCGAAATTGATATGTATCTATCAAAATCGATACGCAAAGAAACGTAAACACGATGTGACAACACAAAACAGGGTAGGCCTACGATATCGAAAATTTCGAAAAATAACAATACGAAAATGTCGAACTGGTTGAACACAAACTTTGCGATTGATCAGACGAGACCATAAAGTCATCGACGATTGTTTTGATGCGTATAGCATCTCGGATGTCGACCGTGGGTAGATAGACTCGAACTCAATACGAGTAGATGTTTCGTCATCGACGGTAGTGCATGAATTACTCGGAGGATAGTTGTGCCTCAGTTACACAAATAGAAATAGTTTTGTCCGGATTTGGGTAGTCGCATAGAAATCATCGGAACGTGATTTGGCTCTGAAATAATATAGCATGGTTCGTAGTAACTGTCATTCGTTAATGATCCACAATTATCGAACGTAGCTTCGGGACAGCTGGCCCTAGAAGACTTGACCGCCAAATCAAAGAAAATGTTGCAGACCTATAAGATGATCCATACAATGTCGCATATGAATCGCGTGGTACATGTTGATGATAAGTCTAAGCGATTTTGAGAATCGTGCTCTGCACGAGAGCAAGCGATAAGAGAATAACTTACGAGTTATCTCGTTATATTTGGATTCACCTTGCAATTGAGCTTGCGTGAATCAAACTTATATTCGATGATGCGAGACGGACAAGTTTGGAATTTAGCTAAGAATTTCCTACTCGATAGGAATCGAACGTAAGACGCATCGTAAAGACCTCCGTGTCAAGGCGATCGTTGCCTTTGAGCATCATCGACTCGAATTGAACTTTTGTGTCGGATAGATTGTAGCCTTTGTACAATGTCAATTTAAAGTTGCGTCGAGAGAATTTAAGCACGGAGTCTAGGTAAGTCACCTAGTGGACGTAGTCCTGAATGTTGATGCATTTGCAAGTCAACAAAGAAAATCGTATCGAGATGAGTTGCATGGCTAGACTTCGAAAATAGTTGGGCAGCGACTTCGAACGCAAGGAGTTGCGAAGGATCGTTGCGATCGGATGCGCGACGGCTTGACGCAACGCATGGTATTGATGGTTAGTGCAAAAACTTACTAAAATGAGAAATGCGGTTTTTGAATCGCGTCGCATGCGACGACTTTGTGGAATGAATCACGTATGTATCGAATATACGTATGCGATAAAATTTCAAGAACAGCCGCTAAAGATAAGTCCGACCGAGAGTACGAGATGGCAAGCATATGATTGAAAATTTACCTGTTAGCTTTTCCAATTTTCTATCACTGGGCTTGGCTGAAATACATATATTTTTGGGACGTCTTGAATATGTGTAACGATCCAAATCAAGTTGTATACTGAATTCAAATTGAGCTGCAAGAAAGACTGAAAGTTAATGAAAGCTTGCACGAGTGTTCGAAACGGAACAACGATAGTTGGACGAGATCGTGAAACGATCTAGAAAACACTTGAACTGAGTGTTAGTTTCGGTTCGAGGACGAACCTTGTTTTGAGTGTTATATTATGTAATGACCCGCTCCGCACGGTATATTACGATGAGTCGTTGACTCAAAAAAGTTACGTTGACCCGACGAACGTATCGAGCAAGTTCGATGCAAGTGTTAAGTTGGCCCGAGAGAAAGCATTGAGTCGGTTCGAAGATTCTAAGAAATCGAATCGATACAACGCACAAGTCCGCTTCGAACGAATATTGATTTTAGTTTGTTTCGTGTGCAGGCTATACGTTTACGCTGAAATATAAGAGGTCAACTTTTTGCCTTATTTGCAATGGTATCCGCAAAACCAAATCAACGTCTCGCAACAGACTGAGGCATAGGCACGGTAAGCCAAATCGATCGGATAATTCAACGAAACACGAAGTGCTCGAATGGCTAAGTCAGAAGAGTTGGCCGTGCAACAAAGTTATGAAATCGAGCCGCATCGGCTCGACGAAACAACAAGACGTATCAGCTTAAGGTGGGAGGACTTTGACTCTTCTTTCCTACTCCTTCATGCCTAAGTAAAATACATCGTTATATGCTAAATTAACCTATCGAGACCACGGGCGTGGCTCGATCGAGAGATAAACATAGTGTGTGTCGAACACTAGATAGAACAATTGAAATGAAACGTACATCAAATGTACGAGTCGCTATTAAACATTGAATATCGCAAATGCGAGCGCCTCGGTGCGCAAGCCATAAGAACATAGGATAACTGTATCGACAAGTGCCTCAGTGCACAAGTCATTCGTGCCTTCACGCACGAGTTAGAAGGCTAGCACATTGAAAGACTATTGAAGCAAGTGCCCTAGTGCACGAGCCATGAACATTGAACACTAAGGCATAGAACATGGAAATACGGTATCGAGGCGTGCATCACATGCACGACTCGAAGAATAGAGAACAATTGTGTCAAAACGTGCGTACGTGCACGAGAATCATAAAAGATGGCTTTGTTGCGAAGATAACAGTTGTGGCATAAATGTGACGGAACTGTCGAATATGGCACGGTACCTTAAAAATGTTCAAGGCCTTCGGGTCGTTCGTTTGATGAACATTGAGTTGAGACATGGTGTCGTTGAACATTGAAACGAAGAAATAAAATCGTACAAAGAATGCAAGAACATAGAAAGAGTGAGAACGTTGAAAGAAAGAGAATTACAAGACGACGTAAAGTCTGAGTTTCGGACTCAAGACTATGTTTTGTTGTATGGGTCTGACGCGCGTTGCATGATCGAATGGACTTAAGATATTGTCCGTGCATGGGTGGGATATGATTCCCTCAAACGTGTTATTGGCCCGGGGCACCGGGACCGTTCGGCCTAGGAGGGATGTTAATCTTTGTGGCGCACATCCGTAAAACGACTAGCGACCGATTATCGATGTAAAAAGTCGCAAATGATGGTATGTCTCCGGTTATTGGGGCAACAACCCATACGGGAGGCGTCGGGCTACCCAATTTGAGAAAAGAAAAGAAAAGGGAAATAAATTAGTCCATTCTGACGCGGACACGCCAACGACCTTCATATAGTTAAGGAACGGTGGGCCGATAATGCAGGAACTCATAGATCGTGCACATTGAGCACTTATAACATAACAGGAAAAGATGGTAGGCATATTCACCTTGCGTCGGTACAAGGATGAGTGCGTCGATGTTGTTAAGAACTCACGAAACAAAACGAGAGTGCTATTGGTTGCATGCTTGCTTATGTTAATCATCGATAACATGCTTGCCATGATAACCTGCTTTAATGCTTTCGAATATGCCATGAACGGATCCTAAGACAATGATAGAAAGATCACCAAATCGTATGCTGCATGATTTAATATATCTACTTAATGTCGGTTTAGGTAAAGTAGGTCTTTGATCAGTACAGCGAGGACGAAAGTATTAATCTCTCACTAGATTGCTTGCAGGTTTAGGAAATGATCTGCTCGTGGCAGAACTTCGCTTGAACGCGTTGAGACATGGAATGCCGTAGCGTATTGAGGCATGCGAACGTATTGACGCTCGAACTTGCAACAGGATGATGCGGCCGAGATATAGAAGACATGATGTATAGAATGGTGAAATCTTTTATGGGCAAGAGAGAACCTGAGTGTTGTAGCCAATCTGGCAAATTCAATTGGACTATTGAAAGCATTTGTAACCTCAGTTCATTTATCAATAAAGAGAATTGTTTCGTATACTCTGTTTTTTCCGCTGCTAAATAACAATATCAAAGATAACCATTTGAGAACTTGTCATCTTGCCTTGTACGAGTGCAACTCCAGACTCGTACGTATCACGTCCCAGCGAGTACGATGATTCGGATAAATCGATGCAAGGACGAGCGATTTTCCGGGTCGGTGCGTGACATTTAATACAAAGATTGAAGTTTAACACAAAAATTGAATTAATGCATAAGGGGAACTAAGGGTAAGGGGAACTAAGGGTTGTTATTTGAACAAATAGTATATAGCAATCAGAGAAAGAGAGATGCATTCTAAAGGAAAACGAGGAAGATATATCTGATGAAAAAAGTTGAGACAGAATAACTATGCATTGTACGAACATTTATATTTGGAAGGATCGTCGGATTCTGGTGGTTATGATCATCGAATGGTGCCTGGTGGTGTAGGCTTTATTACATTTATGCAAGTAAAAAAATTAAAAACATAGAAAATAGAAAATAGAAAGAAAGGTAGTAATGTTATGTGGTATAATACAATCAAGCAATCTTTACAGTAAAAAAATGTAGCCAAAGTGTATAACTAGCATAGCCCACTTCTCCTAATGCAGCTAAACCATGTTCGCATTTAATCCTATCCATTGTTCGCATTTAATCCTATCCTTTGTTCTCCAAGATTCTGATTCTACGATCAGAAGCATGATTTTATTCTTTTAAGTTTCCAAGGCATTGGTGATCATAATAGAACACCATACATATCATGTTCTTTTAAATAAGTCACTTCCATATACTCGATCTCAGTAAGACTATAATTTTTGATTTCATCCTTCTTAGCTTTCAACCATAAATTTACTCTAGCATTACAAACCTAAATCATGACATATATATTAGCATTCTATTGTTCATGTATACAACAACAGTGCCTCCTGAATATCAACAGAAAGATCATCAAGAAAATGTGTAAACAGTATAAAAAAAAAATATGTCGCCGTAAGTATATAATCTGCATGGCTCGCTTGTCCTTTAACAGTAACCATGTTGTTGCTATCTACCCATTTAATTCTAGTTAATGCCAACCAAATACTTCCTCGTCATCATCAACACAAGCTAATTTAAAAAATCTTTCATAGCATGTGTTTATCGTTTTTTTTTTTTTTTTTTTTTTTTTTTTTGGCACTACAGAAGCTTTTGCATGCTCTTCTTCAAAATGGAAGTTTGTACACTTTATTTTTCTTAATGGATTGTCTAGAGCAAGAATGTACTCTTAAAGGTTGGCAGTTTACTCATGTGCCTTCTACTTCCTGTAACCTCTCAAGTCTCAACTTAACATGCTGATATCATCAATCCACCCACACTGTAACCATATTTCTAGTTCACATCAACCTTTCTATTTACGTACAGTAAGTCAATACAATAATTTTCACCAACTCTTTTAGAATGTTTGCGTAAGATGCATACGCCAAAAAAAAATTCCTGGTAGATCAAGCAATTATTTACTTCTATATCTGTTGCCACTTGCCGACATATTCAAGGACACCTGATATGACACGACATCGTAACGACACGGCAACACAGACAGAGACTTAACCTATCTTGGCGTGTCCTAATATATTTTGAGTGTCTGGTTGGGTCCAATAAGCGTCCAACATGACACTGTCGACATTTTTGGAGCGATCGTGCTTCCTAGGTTGCCAATTTTATAATTAGTGTTCTAGCATCACCTCACTTTCAATTAATGATTGATATAACACATATTCATCAATCTAAGTCTTTTTATATTCAAAATGGGTTCGCTAATGGAGCTTGATCCTTGGCTCAGAAGGGTCCACGCTGGTGCCAAACTACTGAACTAAGGAAAATATGATCATACCATGTCATACAACCTTGAAGGTGAAATGGCATGTGCTGCAAAAAAAAAATACAATTATTCCTATGAAGTTTAAGCACATGAAAGAATATTCAAAATTTCTCCCAGAATAGGAACAAAGATCAGCATGAATGGAGTAGAGGATTCATTTACCTCTGAGGCATTTGTAAACCGAATAACCAAATTTAAATAAACTAGGAGTTGGTGCATCAAATCACACATCTTTTAAAATTGTTGTAGCATGTTATATTCGTATAAAACGAGGTCCTGTCGATTTGTCCCAAAGGAATTTCCAAAGTTATGTTTCCATTTAACTGTGGTCTACATGACAAGTTTTAAGCATATATATTGTAAATTCATAAACTCAAATATGGCATGAAGGCAAGAACTGATGAACTTCAGCTTAAAAGTCAAAATTAAGCTGTAGGTAAAAGATATGTTATCAAGAGAAAGTAGAGACATTGATCAAATATTCAAATTATACAATATAAATAACAAGGCTTGCATTAATTATGTTAAAACTTAAAAGATTCATAATTATTTCCACAAAGTTTCTATTAGAAAAAAATAGTGCTTGCTAAGACCCATGTATATGGTAATATACTTTGTCACACATACACTTCATTGGAGATGTTGTATCCATATAAAATTGTATCAGATACTCGGACGCTCTGATACTTCAAGGATATGTGTGAGGAACACTTCCTAATGAAGCTACATATATCTAATCATTTTATTGATTGGTAATGATAATTTTAGGGAATTCTTATTTCTGAAGCCTTACTTAAAGAGAGACAAACTCTAATGTAGGCTTGCTGTCTCTCTTCTTCTATAACTGTATTTCATCGAACTGCTAGATACGTTTATATAGTAATTATGTCTAGATACGTTTATATAGTAATTATGTTGCATAGACACACAGGCACAGAATCGGGTACGGAAATGATATGTATTCAGAATACGTCATCTTTTGAAAGAATTAGTATATGGGTATGGCATGGATACCGTAATATATACACATGAACACATATCTATACACACATTATCAATAATATTATATCTTAATTATGTGTGTTTATATAGTAATTATGTCCCAAATAGTTCTAGAAAGGACCTTCTTGAAATTAAATGCTGCTTTGTACTATCTCAATCATGTTTTGTCCATATGGAACATAGACATGTAGGGCAGGAAGGGAGCCAAAGGGGCTGGGTCAGGCCCATGTTCCCCAAGAAGTATGTAACCAATCCGAATTAGTTAGAATTTTTAAAAATCATATCAAAATCTTCCGTAGATATACGTTACCAATAAGGAAATGTTCTATAAGAATAAAGATTGGTAACTCAATGGTTGAGGCCTTTGATAGATTGATAATAGATAATTGGTTCGAAGCTTATTGTAAATAATTAAGTTGGATTTTTAGAATTATTTTCGCACATCTAATTCCGTTGCATTTTAGTCCAGGTTCCTAGTTTCCATATGAATAAGATTTTTTTTCTTTTATTCAGAAAAAAGGAAATCTATGATTGTTATCCATAGTTTTGCTCCCCCGCCCAGTAAGTTTACTTGGATACTTGTGTGAAGGATTCGACAAGAGTGTTGAGGTCCTTGAGGATGTATCATCCCCAACACATGTTGTATATGGATTATGCAATTGGTCCTCTAGGGTATTTGTGCAACTTATATTGCCTAGATTTTAGGTTATATTCTTTAATTCATAAGTACATTGGCATGGTTCACAGAATTGCATGATCAATATATCTTACAGAGGGAAGAGAGAAACAATTTCGTACTTCTTTTTTGCGATGTTCGCGGGACTTTGTGTCACGCCCCACTCTCATAGGAGCGATCGTCATCGCTAAGGCGTGATGTCGCGTAAGCCTAGATTGCGCTCACGCAAGGCAGGTCCATAACGACCGATTACAGGCTAAACGACGGGGGTCATCGCACAGAAGTCCCAAGCAGAAACATTGAATAGTCAGCAGCGAAAATTTAAATACAAAACACAAGTCATGCGAAATACTCTTTTATTGATATTGAACAAAGATTACAATGTGGACACGAGGCCAAATTACAAGTCTCTCAAGCTCACTTTTCTCTCATATTACAAGTCACTCTGCTCTCTCTCATTTCTCAATACAAGCTTCAAGACGACGAGTGGCAGATTCTTCGGAATGGCGATGTCCATACATTATGTCTCATATAAGTTCTGACTCCATGCGGCCGCACGCCTCGAAACGCCAAGGAACTCCGTGCCTCGACGGATCCAAGCGAGCTCCGCGCCATCGGACTTCTACCTGCGCCTGTACATGAAAACTGTGTGGGTGTCAGTACTCAACTGTACTGGTGGAGTGAGCTCCTCGCCCACCCATACAAAACCGACACGTTCATTTACTTTGTGCAGCTTAATCCCATTTGATTGTCTTTCTAGTTTTATCTTAGGATAAATTTTAGGACAAGAACGCCTTGGCCTATACTTGGCAACGCAACGACAGGGTCGTGCTATACTCTATTCGTGGCTTCAATATATATTCGAGGCAGTGCCTCACCGAGTAGAAACTTATGCAACTCGGCCGTGCCAAGGCTTTCACTTGTGTTTATGTGCCTCTAGACCATTCTTGTGCCAACGACGTAAAGGGGACGACTCGTGTTGGTCGTGCCAATAGACTTGATCGTGCCTTAAGATCGAGGCCGTGCCTCACATATCAACAAAACTTAAGCAAACTTGCTTTACGGCCCTTTCTGACTTAACTCGAGACGACTCGATGACGACGTCACATTCATGCCGAAGCACGTGTCCTTGCTATAGCCAAATCTTAGGCTCCAGAATGGTGTTGCGACCGTGCACACCTAACCCGCGCCGATTCAAGATTAGCGCTTGCTATTGATTATACCTTGTTAACCCAACACGTAACTTGCTAGTACTCGACGCAATCCAAAGGCATACACGCGGATAGCCGCTCTTATGCCGACACATCTATATGAGTGATCACTAGCAATGTCAAGCTATCCTGGATCTTTGCATACGGTGACCATTCGCGTGCGAGGTACGAGCTCCCACCGAATGACCCGCAGCCTATATTGTAACGGTTCACTTCAATCGAGTCGTACCGTCGATGAAGGCCGTACAATATCTGCAATTCCTCATAGGCCGACACGAACCCGGTGCCCCGAAATCGTTCGAGGAATTCACCTTGCGCGCAAGTTGTCCAATGACCATGCAAGACTCAACTCGATCTACTAAGTCCTTCCTTAACCATGACCATGCTTTCCAACTTTCTATCGAGACTCCCAATTAGCAGGATCGATCTCGTGAACTTCCTTATCGAGACTCCCAACTAGCGGAACCGATCTCGTGTACTTCCTTATCGAGACTCCCAACTAGCCGGACCGATCTCGTGGACTTCCTTATCTCGACTCCCAAGTAGCGGAACAGATCTCGTGTACTTCCTTATCGAGATTCCCAAGTACGGGACTGATCTCGTGAACTTCCTTATCGAGACGTCCAAGTAGCAGGACCGATCTCGTGTACTTCCTTATCAAGACTCCCATGTAGCGGGACCGATCTCATGTGCTTCCTTTGTCCGTGGCATGCTTTTCACTAAACCAACTGTGCATGCTTATTAAGCATATACGCGGACGACGCCTATGACTTAGGCTAATTCCAGCATTGTGGCAACTTAGGCCATCCCAAGCCACGGGACGAAGGACCGAGTGTCATTTTGAAAGTACGCTGAGCAGACTTCTAAGCCGATCGTGGGACCCTTTTTCCATGTTCTAACTCAATCCGACCCGTTGGGATATTCCCTTAGCTATATGGATGCGTCTTTTTTATTATCAAGCCTAACTTGTGCAAGTTGAAAATATGCGATTTATTATGTGAAGGCTAAGATGAGGCAAGTTCACCGAAACTACCCCATCTGAGCGAGGAGTCGTCTCGACCGAGCGGGTCTTCGAGCAGCCGTTGCAAGGCTAAGTTCGAACGTCGTTGGCGTTTCGATTCCTCCGATTGACTGAGCGGGACGGGACACTACACTTTGTGCATGTTGCGTTGCATGCCATTTGGGTCGAGCCCATTAACCCCAATTTTCACACACACCTACACCTCCTGTCGTTCGATCTCGAGACTGTCCGCCTAACCAAGGAGGCTATACCTCTCCTCGTTGACCACAAAAGACAGTTGAGTTCAGTACAATTTGTTACTTTTAATTTCATAATATTCACAATTTCTCGTAAGAACAAATACTTCTTAGATGTGTGTGGCTAATTTGCAGTTAAATACTAAGAACTTTCACGTTTTTACAATGTAATACCATAAAGTATTTTTTTTTAAAGCAACTTATCATTTTTTTTGTAAAGTCGGGCTAAAGGTGTATCCAAAATATCATAATGCCCTTAGTAACAATAAACCTAATAAATTGATTATTCATATTGAATAATCAAACAATCTGTTTGATTATCCTAGTTCAAACCCTAAACAATTCTTAAAAAGTGTCCTCCTCCCTTCCACTAAACCCTAAAAATTATTACTAATCATGAAATTGCTCTCAAGAAAAAAAAAATCATAAATAGAAAAAAATGAGAGAAATAAAAGGGGAAACAAAAAACTCTACCCCTAAACCATCATCTTACTCCTCGTAGTCGTCACCCTCTTCCACGTCGCCATCCTCACACCCCCTCTATACAGTCCCTTCTCCCCATGTCTCCATCCCCGTCGTCCTCCTCCGTAGGGGTGAGCATTATTCGGCTTTGGAACGAAAATCGAACCTAACCGAACTGAATAAGAAACTCGGTTCGGTTTGAAAAAAAAAAAACTCGGTTCCGTTTCGGTTTTGAAAATATACTAAAATTTCTTATTCGGTTCGATTTCGGGTTTCGATTTCGGTCCAAAATCGATAACCTAATAAGAATTGTGCAATTATGTAAATTTATGCATATTTTTTATTTAAAATGTGTATATTTTGAAAACAACAATTTTATGTATATGGTTTGAAGTCCAACTTTGATAATTTAACAATTAGTTCAATTTGAACGCAACTTTGAAATACATCAAATGTGTGTATAAAAATTACAATTTTAAATATAATTCAAACATGATCCCAACATTGAACCCGACCCATTAAACAATAGAAATATTCCAACCTAAGAAACCGAATTGATTATTCGGTTCGATTTGGTTTCGATTTTGGCTAATTTATGTTCGGTTTGGGTTTTGGATTTTTAGACTTTCGATTTATTCAATTTTGACTATTTCGGTTCAGTTGAAACTAAATAAACCGAATGCTCATCCCTACTCCTCTGTCTCCTCGGCATTCCACCCAAATTTACTAGTAGCGATTACAAGAGCAGTCGCACAAGCCCACGCTTGTGATCGCAATCGCATGAGGGTGCGACGACGGGGATGATAAGAGGCAGAGTTGGCAGCAGGAGCGACAACCACAACGGGGTGGGGGGGGGTGGGTGCAAGATAAAGTTGGGTTAGGTTTTTTTAGTCTTTTATTAATTTTCTTTATGTTATGAGTAAAATTTTAGGTTAGGAGTAAATTAATAAATTGTTTAGGGTAACTTGCAACAACTTTGAAAATTCACGGTATTTATTTGCTTTAAAAAAAGATAATTTATAGAATCATATTGTAAAAACTAGGAAGTTCATGGTATGATGATATTTAAGTGCAAATTAACTTGCTTAATGGAGTTAATGTCTTTTCAAATGAGAGATGGAGGCATGATAATTTAACAAATAAGTACATAACTATTAACTAACCTAAAATAAAATAGAAATGCACATGGACTTCTCAACATGAACCAACCTAATTCAAACATGGCAAACTTCATGTGTAGGTTGAATCTAGGTCGAAAGCTGATTGATCTAGATCAAGCTAATATTGCAGCTCCCTCAAAGCACTTGCACCCCTATGTCCACATGCCATGATAAATGTTTCACAAGTATACCAAGTATTGTTGCAAGACTTGCAATAACGCAAGTATAGATGCAAGAAGACAAGGAATGGATGTGGGGTAACTCAGAGGATAGTGAGCGTACATGCCATGATAAATGTTTCACAAGTATACCAAGTATTGTTGCAAGATTTGCAATAACTCAAGGATGCAAGAAAACAAGGAATGGATGTGGGGTAACTCAGAGGATAGTGAGCGTGACTGGAGAGGAAGAACCGTTACTGGTAGGTAGCTCCAAAGCACCGAACACAAAATCAGGACCCGAAAGGGATATTATGGTCGCAGTATTAGCTCACTTTGGTCGCCTTCCCTCTGTTCATCATCGGAACCCTAGTCCTATTCTGCCTATGCATCGTCCATGGGCCGAAACTCCCATACTCTGTCTCCTTCGGTGGGCTACAACACTCCAACTTATGGTTCTCCGATTGCAATATGCTCTTCGTCCTGCTTTTATTTGTCTAGGTGTGATTCAAGCATGTTCAAGTACCTGAAGAGCATATTTGTCGAAACAAATATGATTGCCTTCATTCTTCCTCTATGTTGTTCAAGAAATCTGGTTCTTTTAGGGTTATAGTAGATGGTTCTTTCTTAATCAGCTTGGCTTGCGAAAGAAAAGAGAATTTCCTACTATCTGAAGAATAAAGCAAATAAAACGATGTGAATATATTTGTTTATTAGCTGGGATAGAATGAGTCAAGACTAGGCCATAAAAGAGGAAAGCAAGAAGCGAAGGAGGAAGGAATAATACACTTTCTTTTCCGGAACCCCTTTGTCGGTTGTAGCTTTAGCAATGAACAAGAGTACAACAGACTATGTTAGGCACATCAGTAGATGGTTATTTCTTAATTAGCTTGGCTTGCGAAAGAAATGAGAATTTCCTAATAGTTTACACTTATCATAAGAATAAAGTAAAACGCTGTGAATATATTTGTTTATTAGCTGGGAAAGAATGAGTCAAGACTAAGCCAGAAAAGAGGAAAGCAAAAAAGCGAAGGCGTCCGAAGGAAGAGATAATACACTTTCTTTTCCGGAACCCCTTTGTCGGTTGTAGCTTTAGCAATGAGCAAGAGCACAATAGACTATGTTAGGCACATCCTTCTTCTCTTTCTTCTCTCGTCTCTGCTCCAAATACAGAAGCTCTCCTTTTAGTCCTGCTTGCTCATCTTTCCTAATTTGACTTCGCTAACTTCAAAAGTCTGACGGATTCTGCCACGTCGTTACCGACTTGCCTCACTACTTCCTTCGGACGCCCTACTCTTTCCCAAGGATACCGAAAAGGGAGAAAGGAATGTTTTGGTTGTTCCTTTATTAATGAAACAAATAACCTTTCTTTCCGCCTACTAAAAAACTACATTATCGATCGGTCATCTAAACGGGAAATGTCTCAGGAGCAGATCAAATAGCAAACTTTACAAATAAATTTTTAGAAAGGATTTGTCCCCGTTGCTGCTGCTCCTCCTCCTCATGAAACCGGGAAGGTTCGCTATGTCGCGAAAACCGTCGGAGGGGGGCACTTGGGCGAAATCTAGCATCAATAGGATGGAGTTATCCTTCCACTTCAGTCTAACTAAGAAAATGGAAGTCAAATTTGATCAACTTTAAGGTTTTCTCTTTCTGACTAGCCGATCTTCTGCAGATTTTCAAGTTCCACTAACACAAAGAATTGCTCCTATAAGGGCTGACTCAATAGCCAAGGAAATGAGTCCCAATGAAACAGAGGGCTTTCTTCTTGATCTCAACCTTCCCTAATTCAACTGATTCGACTTTAGCTGCAAGACTTGCATTAACTCAAGTATGATCACATGGTTGGAAGTAGAAAATTACAGCCTAGACACTTTATACAACTTTAGACACATTGAATAATTAAACTATATTGACATCATAATTTCATTACAATTCCCTCCATGTAAAAATGTCTATTATGACACTGATATATCACAATGGAAGTCAATATAGTTCAGTGAACAATCATGTACTATCTTACTCCATGTAAAGCTTCTGATTTTGGAAGCTATAGAACTAGCAAGATTGTCATGAGTGTCATGACCCATGATGTGTTATAATCTGCTTGTTAACTTGTAATCACCCTAATGAGCACAGTATAATCTAAAACTAGTCAATGGTGATAATACGGTTGTATGTTCTGACACCCGAGTTGTGGTAGGAAAAGGGCAGCTACATTTCAATCAGTTACATGTATCCACCTTTCCATGTACTAGTCTACATGTACATACTTTGCACGTATTTTAATTAGAATATCATAAGATCGGTTGTCGTCTTTTCGTCTTTCTCAGGTGATTATTCATGTGTGTGTTTTCTTTTTACAATGCCAAGAGATTTAAAGTACAAATTTTATTTTATTTTTATTTTCTATTGAGAAAAATAATCTTTGAAAATTTGTAAGGATAGAAAATTTTTACCATTGGAACATGAACATGAAAAGTTGTATGAAAAAAGGAAACTTGCATACAAACTTTATTGCTTTGACTCTTAAACATAAATGACATACAAGTTGACATAATAACATCATGTTTATAAGATACTCAAGGGTATTTTAGGAATTCAAAAGTTTCACCACAAGTTTTCCTATTATATAGTAGAATAGATATGTTTTCATTCATTTGACATTGAAGTATATAGCTGTACAACAAAATCATAACAACATAAACCTTGACTGAGCGTCTCAATTAAGCATGTCACCAGGACATACACAAATGAGTAGATGCTCAAGTTCATATCTGCACTCAAATTAATTACATGGCAGATGTCGCAAACAATCAAGAAAGTATCCAGTTGCCTATCAATGCATATGAAAAAAATTCAATATGAAGTAGATAACAAACTTCACCTCATCGACATATTCACGCAACTCGAAAACTGCGTAGCTTGTCACAATGGGGTGTCGGGTAATCTCTCACCCACCTCCGCCTCTGCATTTCTACATGACAGTACCGACCGAGCGCACTACTGTAGTCTCTTTCAACACGATCTTCAAGTTCATATCTAGCAGAGCTTCCTTTTGGTAACTTATGGTCAAAATCCAACGCCTTAACGTAATACTCAACTCCATGCTTCTCTGTGAGTTTGGGTATCTGATAGGCATATGCCTTCTGTAAGGAATAATGTGGCTCCGAGAAAATAATCGAAGCTATCACGAAGAAGAACACGATCAGCGTGAACTGAAGCAGTATCATCCAAGTAAACTCTCCTCCTACCGGAACACTCTTCTCCCTTTTCTGCTGCCTGGCCGTCCTCATCCTAGTCCTATACACCCGCTGCGACCGGAACGCATCTCCCTGAGTACCGCCGTAGAAGAACGACCTAAATATCTCTTCCGGGTCCAAATCCTCCTCGAAGAAGTCGTAGTATCTAGTGGTCGTCCTCCCCCGCCTCCTTGCTTTGCTATGCAGCTGGTCGAACTCGTACCCGTCAGCTACGCCTGTCTGGTCGTACCGTCGTCTGGGCTCCTCTTCGCTCAGGCACTTGAAGGCCCTGCTGACGATCTTGAAAGCCTCGTCCGCGCCAGGGGCCTTGTTCTTATCGGGGTGCACCTTCAACGAAAGCTTCCTGTACGCCTTCCGGATCTCCTCCACCGAGCAACTCCTCTCGACACCGAGTATAGCATAATAGTCCTTGCTCTTCCTGATCTCCCGGATCGACTTCACGTGCTCTTCCGTGTAGCCCCTGTCCAAACCAGAGCGCTCCGCGGCGGCAGAGGACACCGCCAGGGGCTCGCGAGCGCTCCCGCGTTGCTGCGGAAACGAGCTCGAGCTGCCGGGGCTCCGGCACGCAGCCGAGAGCTCGTCGGTGCTGATTGCGGGGTCCAGCCGCTTGGCGATCCTGATGAATTTGAGGGCTCTCTGCTTGTCTTTCGACAGAAGAGCCGACTCCGCTAGCTTGAGGCATCTGGCGGCTTCGTCCTTGTTCCCATCCATCGCCGGAGCGCCGGATTGAGGAGCGGAGTGGGGGGTCGAATCGAGTTCCTACAGTGGGGAACTCCGAAATTAGGGTTTGCAAATAATGTAGATCCAAATTCTTCTGGAATTCTAGTATAATTTGGAACGAAGAACTTTGGGTGTGAAACCCTAAGTAGAAGAGGAAAAAAAATTAGGGTTAGGGTTTCGTACTGGAGATTGGTACCGGCGGAGAGCGACGACTCGCCAGGAGTTTGGAGACGAAACAGTGGGCACAAGAATTGGGAGTAAAATGTAAATACTTTGTTTACGTAGGGAAAGGAAAAGGGCAATATGCTAATTGCAAGATTCGCTGGTGCTTTTCACAAAACAGCTCCAAAAGCTGTAGGGGTGCAACTCGGGCGGGTTGGTCGGGCTTGAGGTTAATTCGAGCCCAACCCGATGAATCATAAGCCTAGTCCGAGTCCAAGTCCGGTCCGACCTCGGGTTAACATATGAAGTCCAAGACCAAGTCCGGAGGATCGGGTTAGCTCGGGTTGGGTCGGGTCGCTCGAGTTTATCGGACTCTAATATAATATTTAAAATATTTTTAAACAAAAGTAATATTAAACACATAATCAAATAGTAATAAAGGCTTGATCATTGAAAATTATAAACTAAAATAAGATTTATGATAAAGATTTGGTAGAGAAATTTAGGATTTAATTTTTTTATTTAAAAAATATGAAACTATATATATATATTTTTTTTTATTTTATTTTTTATTTTTTTCACATGAACCCGAGCCCAACACAATTTTTTATCGGATTCAAATATTTTAACCCATACCCGAGTCCGAACCCGAGTATCTTCAACCCTAACCCAACCCATTAACGGGTTTATCCGATCGGGTTCGGGTTTAGCCCGCCCAAGTTGCACCCCTAAAAAGCTGTCATGGCAGTTCAAGAAAAATGATTACTGCTTCAAAATAATTGCAACAACCATTATTAGCAAACCCAAACCTAAAATAATATTGTGGAAATATAATTTTTTTGACATGCTTCATAGACGTACTAATGCGGCAGTGTATTATTGGATATCAACTATTATCTTTCTTTTAATGCTTTTCTTGACATCTAATAATGTATCGTCACATCAGTGTGGCTATATAGTGTGTTTAAAAAAGTGTGTATCCATAACATTACTCATTATTTTTTAACAATAACATTAGTCTTGCGGTGTCAATTACTCTTTACAACACGATAAATTAATTAATGAAAAAAAAAACTAAAGAAAGAGATGATCCTATAAAATATTTTGTTCAAGTGCAAATCTCATAGGGTATAACCCACGGACACACACCAAATACCGCCACCTCCTTCTTCTCGTCTATCATCCCAACTTGCATGAATTCCATTGAACCCTACTTCATAACTAAAACAAATAATTTTGAAAAGTGGATGTGAACTTGTATTTGTCAAGACAATTTTCATTGTGTTATTCTAGTCTCTATATACATATGTAAAGGTATTTAATGGGAAGTGATGAGAAAATAATAGAATAAAAAATTTATGGACATGATTAAGAAAATAAAATATCTTGCCTATCATCATGATATTAGCACCCGTGTTTATCATGAGAGCTGACATAGACTGAGCCAAGTATCATGTCCAGGATAAAACATATTTTTTCAAAAAGTCATTCATTTACTAAAGTACGGAATAGATTACGGAATAAGCTATCAAAGATACATTGCGGGGGAGGGGGGTGCTTAACCCAAAAGGACATAGTTGATGATAGAGGGTGTAGGTTGCAATGATGTGTGCTACATAATTGGTTTCTTTATAAGTGTGATGCATTTGTAATCTCTCACTACTACTATAGACTGCAATAACTTCGTCCATTTCAGCTTTGTATTTTCAAGAAACAAATTATCTCCTTTTTTGTTGCATTAATTAAAACTTCACAACCTCCTTCCAATATTAGGTCAATTTTATGTAGCTCATTTCGTATTTGTAACGCCAAGTTGAACCTCGTGATCTCAGCTCTCGGTGGGGAACTCCCCTCCCTCCAAGTACCAGTTGTGCGGATGAATTTTCCTTGATGGTTTCTCGTAATAGTAGTTGCTCCCATGTAGCCTCCTACAACTTATTTATGCAACTCAACAAGAAAATTATATCAAGTGGTTTGGTGAGAGAATCAACCCTAGTTGGTCATTGGTAGAGACATGGATTGTTTGCAATAGACATTGAGCAACTCTCTCTAACATATAAAATGATAAATAGCATTGGCACATCCATATAAGTGGCATTGATATTGTCACATAGAGATAATGGTCTTAGCTTGCAACGTAACCCCCAAGTTAGTTAATATAGATTTCAACCAAACAACTCCGGTAGTATTGTTAGTTGTTGCTGGTACTCACTTCTTTAGAGCGCATTGCAACAAATCTTGTGCGTAGGAGAACACTGTCACGCCCCAGAACCAGAATACTGGACGGAGGCGGACACAGCCAGCTACGCAATCCCAAAGTACGTTAATACTCTGAAATCACGTATAAGCTGTCAAGACATGGAGGTTACTTTACAAGCCATCAGTCAATCCTATGGTTTAACAATCCTAGGTATCTCAATCACAGGCAGTTATACAAGAGCAAAGAGTACGATCATCATACATACAATAGTAAGGCGTCCCGAACCATATATATATGAATGATCATGAAGCCAGTACCATAGAACTGAGGACTAGCTAGAATATTAGTCGTACATGATAAGGACTAGCTATAGTCTAGAATACACATATCATGTTTATGCCCGTAGGCTACAATATCAAGAAAATACCAAACACGAGCTAAACACGTGCTCGGGGCTAAACGTTACAAGAGGAGAATTTACATATCAGTGGGAGAATGAAGAAGAAACCCACTGAGGCACTCTGGTGCTCCGGCTGGTCACCGTCGAGTAGATGTTGCGGTAGATCCTTCGGGCTCTTCTATTAGAACCTGGCCATGCAAAACCAGTGGGGTTAGACCCCAAATAGCAAGTACCACAAAGGAGGCCGAACTATGAACTTAAAATCAGCAATCATTAGCAATCAACAAGCAAATAAGTAAGGGAGGATCGAGATTCGTGCGGTACCAATGCACTTATCCCGAACATAGGAAGACAGTAAGTAAATCATCATTGAGCATAAAATAAACTGGAGAACATGTTAAATAAATAGAACTGGGCAGGTGATATACGATGAGATAACCATGGGACTATTCAGATAACCAGGTTACAACCCGTAAACCAAACAAGGACCGGGATTGTAACCCTTCGTCTGAACAGAACTTGGTTTCTCCCACCATTTATCGGCAGGATAAAATAAGAAATCAGGACATGTAACGATCATGTACAGGACAGGGCGAATATGAACAATCAGGTCATGTGACAATCTTGTGCAGGATCAAGTCAAGACTAGACTGAGTTAGACTCCATTCAATCAATCACGGCCAAGCAATAAGTACGGCTTGATACTATAACTAACTAGGGTTATCACAGGCCTAGTTACTAGCAAGATGCAATGAGATTCTTCCAAGTCCAGTTACCCGCCTGCTGCTACCTGAATGACCCCAGCAAAGAAAAAGAAAAAGATAGCATGATATAGCAGACACACTGTAGTAAGATACATGTGTCCTAAGGTACCACACTCGACGGTGGGCTGGAAGTGCGCTCATCTCGACGGATAGCAACAAATCCCATGTATATATATATAAGGCCGGGATCAAAGGGGCAACAGGTAACTGGGAAAGTCTCTCCATAAACTACTTGATCAATCTAGTCATTAATCCTAGCCATATTCAGTATGAATCCCTGACCGTGGGAAACCAGGGATTCATGTCCTAGACATGATGCAAGACAAGACGGGTTCATTTGTACAAACACAATCACCCACGATGTCCAAGCCATTCATACTGGTCATGTCAGGTTAGCCGTCGCAACAGCATTTCAAGGAGTATCATGTCAGGTTTATCATGTCAAGAGTGCGCCACGGCGGGCCACTATCAAGAATTATCATGTCAAGTTATATCATGTCAAGTCTAATTGTCAGGAGTGTACCACGGCGGGTCACTATCAAGTCATGTCAGGTTTACTGGTCAAGAGTGCGCCACGACGGGCCACTATCAGGTCATGTCAGGTTTATTAATCAGGAGTGCACCACTACGGGTTACTATCGTATTTAGGGTACATGTGCCGGACAGTATAGTGCAAGCATTCAATCAGGAGACTCAAGTTATTCTGAGGTTACAAGGCACAAATCATCATTAAAATCAAATAAGAATAGAGAAATAATAATAACAATAATTTAAATAGCTGGACAAGGCATAGGAAGGAGCCCTGCGGCTCAGGGTCACTATCAAGTCATGTGTAGCAGGTCAAGTTATCAGGTCAAGTTATCATGCATGTCAGTTCTTGGTCACACCATGCCAGGTACAATTGTCATTTCAATCATGTCAATCAAATCGGGATTTTCAAGTTCAGGACAAAAGGCGTAAGGATATAAAATGGGCATAAAAATATACAATAAAGGGGTTACAAAACATGGATAAATAGTAATAAAATAATAGTACACAGGGTTATGGAAAAGTCATGCGGCTAAAGCATATGCGGCCAGGAATGATCTCATGCGGCTATGAAGAGAACAGCCCATGCGGCTGAATTCATCAGGGCGCATGCGACTAAAGGAGTCGGGTTCATGCGGCTCAATTAGGGGCTCATGCGGCCAGGATCACTGGGTCCCATGCGGCCAGGGCAAAGAGGGCGCATGCGGCTCAGGAAATGAAAGGGGTTCATGCGGCTGGACCAATGCGGGTCATGCGGCCAGGATGTAAATGTTCATGTGGCTCAGGAAGCACAGGTATATGTGGCTCGGGAGTCTCATGCGGCTCCGCTAGGGTAGGTCATACGGCTCAGCCCCACATAAGGCCATGCGGCCAGAAAGGGGTGGGTCTCCATGCGGTTCGGGTAGAAGTCCATGCGGCTAGTCGTAAGTCCTATGCCATGCGGCTCAATCTAATCAGGGTCATGCGGTCCGGGAATCAAAAGTCCATGCGGCTGGATGGATCAAATCTTCATGCGGCTGGGAGTAAGTTCCTGCAGCATAGGCCATACGGCCAAGTCATGCAGTAAGCTTATGCGGCTATGAGGGATAACTGGCCGCATAAGAGATATGCGGCTCAGTTCTTGCGGCTATGAACTGTTCTTCTTCCCCATTCTTCCAAGAAGAAGAACCACTCAAGCCATGGCTCCCAAGCTCCATGAATCTTTCATCCAGAGTCCAAATCCGAACTTCTATAGGTCAAAAAGGGGCAGAATGAAATGCTCTACAACATGGAACCATCAGTTGACAAAAATATACAAGTTTGACAGATCAAAACCCATGAAAACCGAAAATACCATAAAGCTAGATCTACAACAATCCACTCGGTAAAATCGAAAACTCCAAGTTCTAAACATGCTTAGAATGTAACAAGGAAGAGAATGGAACAAACGAAATAGAAATCGTCCAACATTCGGCAAGGTGTACTTGCCTCTCTCTCTAATGGCTAGGGTTTGGTGGAAAAGAAATGAATGAGGGTGAATGAGAAGGGAGAGAGGAAAAGTAGCTTATATAACAAGCTCAAGTGATCTCCACCATTCATTCCTCTCCACTCAATCTAAACCATACACCTCACTCATAAGGAACCAACTAAACCAAACCAAGTCCAAGCCAAACCAAACCATGTTAAACCAAACCAATAAAACCAAGTCAAATCAAATTAAAACCAAGTCATGATTCATACCAAAATAAATGAAACAAGCCAGTATACGGGTCACCCGACAATTGTCAGAAATCCGTACAATGACAATTCAGCAACTTTAAATATTCTCAAAATTCAGAAAATACGAAATACAGCTCAAATAAATATGTATCCGTATAAAATACTGATACGGCAAGATGAGCATTACAAACACCATGAGAAATAATTTCCTCCTAAAATATACCACATATGCCGTCGTTGAATAATGATCATCATGTTTCTCAGTCCAATATGCATCGTAACATATTTGGAGTTGAGTGAGAGAGTTACGTTTTCACGAGGGAACAAAATATATGGTGTCTTTGAAATACTTAAGCACATGTTTGAGAGTTGTAAGGTATGTTTCGGTTGGAGAGTGCATAAACTAAGATAAATGATTGATTTCAAATCCTATATACCAGGCCAAGTCGTCAATAAGTATTGAAGGCTCCCTATGATTTTGCGATACTCAGTAGCATTAGGTTTGCCTTGATCCATCATTTAATATGAGTATTTAGGAGCTTTTCAATGGTGTTGTTACTTCTTTGACATCATGCATGCTTGTATTTTGGAGAATATGTCAAATGTATTTTATTTTGGAAAAGTAACAAGTCATTAGTGTAGTGTCCCGTCCCGTTCAGTCAATCGAAGGAATCGAAATGCCGACGGCGTTCAGACTTAGCCTTGCAACAGCGACTCGAAGACATCGCTCGGTCGAGACGACCGCTCGCTCAGGTGGGATAGTTTCGGTGAACTTGCCTCATCTTAGCCTTCACATAATAAATCACATGTTTTTAACTTGCACAAGTAGGCTTGATAATAAAAGAGACGAATCCACATAGATAAGAGAATAATCCCAACGGGTCGAATTGAGTTAGAATATGAAAAGGTCCAACGGTCGACTTAGAGTTGGTGCACGGCGTGCTTTCAAAGTGACACTCGATCCTTCGTCCCGTGGCTTGGGAGAAGGAAAGTTGGTTGAGTAGGCGAAGCTAAGAGTTAGCCTAAGTCATAGGCGTCGCCCGCGTAATTGCTTGATAAAGCATGCATGATCCATTGTCTAAGGCTTGGCATAGCCTTTGCCGCCCCATTGGTTAAGCTGCATTGCATAGCTTGTGGCATAAGTCTAGGCAACCAAATAACTTGTTTGTTCAAGCCGGACACGTGCACGACACGTTCCATCAAAGGCAAAGCTTGACGCAGCCTTTGCTCGTCAAGTTGTTGCAAAGTTAAGTTAGACAAATTATGTTAGGCTATCAGAGTAGTAGCAAGCACGGTCCTACAAGTTCCACGGCTGGGTATAACCACATAGTCTCACGGTCTCAAGGCCCATCATATAGAGTATGACTTGGGCGGTGGTGTCGCATAGAGTTCAGTTGGCTTAAGGCACGATGCACGGACTTAGTGTTTAAGGCACGAGCTACGATTGATTTCAAGTTGAGTTTAGAAAAAGGGCTATCAAATGGTCGTTCTGAGTTGAGTAAAAATGATAGGGTAACATGGAAGAATGCTCGCGACCATGGGTCGTCGAGACGGTCTCAAATGATAGAAGTCTTGATATTGGTTTTGAAAGAGATGGTAACACTGGAAGAAGAATGACTGTGTGAGACGTCAGTTTGAGTCGAGTCTTGTATGGTCATTAGACAACTTGTCGACAAGGGTAAAAGTTTCCTCGAACGACAACCCGTGTCACGCCCCAGAACCAGAATACTGGAGAGCGGGGGCAGACATAGCCAGCTACGTATATTGAAATAGAATACATCTCAACTATACGGTCACGGCTGTCTAGATATGAGGGTTTACTATAAGCCAGCAGTCTCTTAAGGTCAAGCCTATTATCTCAATCTCAAGCAATTAACAGAGTTACAAGATGTTAGAGCATCAAATATATATATATATATAAGGCGTCCCAAATATTACATATTGGATGATCATGAAGCTAGTCGTACAAAATGATAGGACTAGCAAGAGTTCAGTCATACATGATCAACCCTAGGATTTGTTAATCATGTTTACAGCCCGTAGGTAGACAGTAAGTAAATGTGCATCGAGCTAACAGGTGCTCGTCGGCTAAACGCCTCAAAAGAATAAATTTACATATAAGTGGGTGAAACAAAAAGGAAAACTCACTCTTGGCCCGGGTTCCGTCTAGTCGTCACCATTGGGCTGGAAGCTTGGTAGATCCTCGGGAGCTGCTCCAAAATCTGGCCACACAAAACTAGCTGGGTCAAACCCCAGAAAGAGCAAGTGCCACAAGGAGGCCACAAATAAGAACAAAAGCCAGCATATCAGAACATAAGAATAAAAGAGGTACAAGTAGTAAAGTACACAGGGCGGTAAACGACTAAGGACGTAGAACCATTCCGGGAGCCAGGTTACAATCCTTAAACCAAACAAGGACCGGGTTTGTAACCCTTCGCTGAATAGCTCACTGTCTCTACTCATTAATCGTTAAGATAAGTAAAACAATCATGATCAATAGTTCCAGGTACAGGGGCTAGACAAGACTTAGACAGAGCTGGACACCATTCATTCACAATCGGCCAAGCAAGTACTACGGCTTACTACCTTAACTAACTAGGGTTATCACAAACCTAATTACTAACAAGATGCAAGTGAGAAACTTCCAGTCCCAAGCCCTGCAGACTATCCAGTTATCCTTCCGCGGTTGAGAGTTATAGGTGGGTACATTGCCCGGGAGACAAATGTACCCTTAAGTGACTTAGAGGGTGCAACACATGACAGTGTACTGGAAATGTGCTCTACTCGTCGGCAAGCTACAAATCCATTAAAGCGCCCAGATAACGAGATTGCCTGTGACTGGGAATTCTCCATGTTCTAGTGTGATCTAATCATTAGCCTAATCTAATTTAGCGTGAGTCCCTGGCCGTGGCACCCAGGAAGTCACGTTCTAGACATGATGCAAGACAAGACAAGTGGATTGTACAAGCAAGTAAGCAGAAACACCCACGGTGTCAAGTTGATTATAGGAGTCAAGTTTACAAGTTACAAGTCAAGTCAAGTCTGGATTGCGCCGCCACGGGCCACTATCAGGTTATCAAGATAAATCATGTCAGGGTACTGTCAGGAGTGCACCACTACGGGTCACTGACGTGTCAGGTTGGTCATGTCATACCATGCCGTGTACAATAGTCATTCCCAACATATTAAGCAAAATCAAGTTCATGTCAAAAGGCGTAAGGATATAAAATGGGCATAAAATATCTAATAAAATACTAATATAAATAGGACTATAGAAGAGCCAAGATCAAGAAATAACAAATTCATCACAGACAAGTAGGTTGTGCAGGGTATGTACTGCGCAAGGTGCCAAGTACGCAGGGTGAGCTGCGCAGGGTACCAAGTGCGCAGGGTGCCAAGTGCGCAGGGTGAGCTGTGCAGGGTACCAACTGCGCAGGGTGCCAAGTGCGCAGGGTGCCAAGTACGCAGGGTGCCAAGTGCGCAGGATGAGCTGCGCAGCAGACGGATTGCGCTGGATCAGGTTGCGCAGGAATGGATGGCGCAGGGTCAGATTGCGCATGAGTGGAGTGCGCAGGGATAGACTGCGCATGAGCAGACTGCGCATGAATCCATGCGCACTCGGGTTGAGCGCAGTTCGCCAAGGGGCAAGCTGCGCGGTCGGCGCTGCGCTAAAGAGCGCTGGCCGAGGGGGATGCACAATCCAGCCCTGCGCTAAAGAGCGCAGGGTGCTGTCTTCTTCTCCAGGCCAAGAAGAAGACTCCAAGAACTCTAAGGTTCAAAACTTCATATCTTGGTAAAATCAAAACCAAATCTAGAATTTCAAAGTTCTAACTTGAGTAAAATCGAATTCTCTTCCACATGGAAGCATCAAACACATGCAAAAATCGAAGTTAAATAGATCAAAACCACGTAAATCCAAAAATAGTAAAAACCTAGATCTAGAACAAAGGAAACTCCAAATCACAAAATGTCAAGTTCTAAAGTTGTTCTCCAAAAATAGTAAAAACCTAGATCTAGAACAAAGGAAACTCCAAATCACAAAATGTCAAGTTCTAAAGTTGTTCTCCATGGCCTAATCTAGCTAATGGACAAATAAAAAGTGGTGCTTATTTGATGGCAAGGTGCACTTGCCTATGGGTTGGGGAGTTGTGTGGAAGAAGGAAGAAGAAGAAGTTGAAAGAAATTAATGGAGTTATGGAGGAGAGAGAAAAGGTTGGTAGGTTTTAATGAAGGTGGTTGTGATGGAATGGAGGTGGAGAATAGGCTAGGGTGTTCCACTCATGATAAACCAAACCAACCCAAACCAACTCCACAAAATAAAACCAAGCCATGGTCCAAAACCCATTTACGAGAAACCAAAATCCGCAAGTCGAGAAAATAAAATACGTGCCAAAATCAAATTACGAGTACAAATACGAAATACAGGAATTGGGGGTGACAACTCTACCCACCTTCAAAGAATTTCGTCCTCGAAATTTAATCAAGGAGCTAGAGATTGCCACGACAAGCTATACTAAGCACAGACAAGCTACACTAAGCAGTTCAATCATACAATCATACAATGCAAGCAAGGAAGGGAAAGCGTAAGGCACAAGGAAGACATTATACCTTACGAGTCAAACAGGTAGGGGTATCGTGATCGGATGTCGTCCTCACGCTCCCACGTTGACTCACCTAGAGAGTGATGACCCCAAGCAACACGGACTAAGTTAATAGTCTTGTTCTTGAACATCTTTTCCCTCCGGTCCAAAATAGACACGGGCCTCTCCTCGTACGAAAGGTTGGTAACAACAACCAATTCCGAATGATCTAGGATATGGCTCGGGTCCGGAATGTACCGTCTTAATTGGGATACATGGAATACATCATGTACCTCACTTAGCGACGGCGGAAGAGCGAGACGATAGGACACATCGCCTACTCGCTCTAGAATATCGAACGGCCCTATATACCTAGGACTAAGCTTTCCCCGTACGCCAAAACGAATGATGCCATGGGTAGGCAAGATCCTAAGGAATACATGGTCGCCGACAGCAAATTCTAAGGGACGCCGATGAGCATCGGCCCAATGGCGCTGGCGATCCTGAGCAACTCGGAGGTGATCTCTGACTCTCCTGACCACTTCAACCGTCTGAGAAATCAGTTCTGGACAGAGCATCTGCCTCTCTCCGACATCGTTCCATGCTAACGGGAATCTGTACTTCCTACCATACAGAGCCTCGAAGGGTGCCATCTGGATACTGGCCTGGAAACTATTGTTGTACGAGAATTCCACCAGGTGCAGGTGATCCTCCCACGAACCACCGAAGTCAAGGGTACATGACCGCAACATATCTTCGAGAGTTTGTATAGTACGCTCTGACTGCCCATCTGTCTGCGGATGATACGCTGAGCTGAACTTGAGACGAGTCCCCAAACTTTGATGAAGACTACGCCAGAAGTGCAATGTAAATCTCGTATCCCTGTCTGATACTATGCTGACTGGCACTCCGTGAAGTCGGACGATCTGCCTGAGATACATCTCTGCTAGCTGCGCCGTCGACTGTCCAACTCTAAATGGAAGAAAGTGTGCCACCTTGGTAAGCCTATCCACAATGACCCAAATAGCATCTCTGCCTGCCGGAGATCTGGGTAACCCAGTCACAAAATCCATGGTTATGTGCTCCCATTTCCATTCTGGGATCGGTAAAGGTTGAAGAAGTCCAGTTAGCCTCTGATGTTCAGCCTTGACCTGTTGGCAAACCAAACATCGAGAGACATACCGGGCTATCTTTCTCTTCATACCATTCCACCAAAAGTGTTGACGAATATCTCGATACATCTTCGTGCTGCCTGGGTGGATGGAATACTGCGAACTGTGAGCCTCTGCCATGACTTCCTGTCTGATATCTCCACTGGGTACACAAAGACGTGTGCCATGTCGAAGTGTACCATCCTCATGAATACATAACTCTGGCCTTCTCCCTGCCTCGCACTCTGCTCTGAGCCGCTGAATCTTGGAATCTGTTAACTGTGCTGTCCGGATCCTCTCAACTATGGTGGACTGAATCTGTAGGCTGGCCATCAAGGCCACATTGGAAGGAAGAACTACTTCAATTCCCATCTTCTGAAGATCCGACAATAACTCTGGTTGCGCCGTCAGAAAATAAACTCCGGCTCTCCGACTCAATGCATCTGCTACAACGTTGGCCTTTCCTGGATGATACTGCAAATCCACATCGTAGTCCACCAGTAGCTCGAGCCATCTTCTCTGCCGCATATTAAGATCCTTCTGGGTGAAAACATACTTCAGGCTCTTATGATCAGTAAATATCTCCACTCTGTCTCCGTACAAGTAGTGCCTCCACAACTTAAGTGCAAACACTACTGCTGCTAGCTCAAAGTCGTGGGTCGGGTAATTCTTCTCATGATCACGGAGTTGATATGATGCATAAGCAATTACCTTCCCATGCTGCATCAAAACATATCCCAATCCTCTGCCTGAAGCGTCGCAATAAACCGTGAATCCTCCGGTCCCATCTGGAAGGGTGAGAATGGGAGCCGTTATCAAACCTCGCTTCAACTTCTCAAATGATTCCTGATATTCTGCTGTCCAAACGAACGGCACATCCTTACGGGTCAACTGGGTCATCGACGCTGATATTCTTGCAAAATCAGAGACGAACCGCCGGTAGTAGCCGGCCAATCCAAGAAAGCTGCGAACTTCTGCCACTGAGCTGGGTACTGGCCATGCCTCGATAGCCACAATCTTCTGGGGATCCACTTCCACTCCTCCTCTGGTAATGATGTGACCCAAGTAAGAAATGCGATCGAGCCAGAACTCGCATTTACTGAACTTGGCGTACAACTGGTGCTCTCTGAGAATCTGGAGGACAACTCTGAGATGCTGCTCATGCTCTGCTTCACTCTTGCTGTAGACCAGGATGTCATCAAGGAACACTATCACAAACTGATCCAAGTAAGGCATGAAAATACGGTTCATGAGGTCCATGAACACTGCCGGCGCATTGGTCGCTCCAAAGGGCATAACTAGAAACTCCCAATGCCCGTACCTAGATCTGAACGCCGTCTTGGGGATGTCCTGCTCTCTGACTCCGATCTGGTGGTATCCTGACCGCAAGTCTATCTTCGAGAAAACTGAAGCCCCCTTGAGTTGATCAAACAAGTCATCTATCCTCGGGAGAGGGTATCTGTTCTTGATTGTCACTGAGTTCAAGGTACGATAATCAACACATAGCCTGGACGTACCATCCTTCTTTTTCACAAGAAGCATCGGGACTCCCCAAGGCGATCCACTAGTGTCACGCCCCGCTCCCGTAGGAGCGATCGTCCTCGCTAAGGCGTGATGCCGCACGAGCCTAGATTGCGCTCGTACAAGGCAATTCCATAACGGCCGATTACATCGGCGGCGACGGGATCGTCGCACAGAAGTCCCAAGCAGAAACATTGAAAACATTGCAGCGGAATTTAAAGAAGAACACATGGACACAAGTAACTCAAAGAATCTCTTTATTGATATTGAATACAAGATTACATTGTGGGCGCAAGGCCGATTACAAGTCTCTCAGGCTCACTTTTCACTCATGTTACAAGTCACTCTGCTCTCTCTCTCTTCTCTCGATACAATACTTGAATCCAGCGGAAGCTTCGGAAGGCGATGTCCATACATTATGTCCTGTATAAGTCTTTGGGTCACGCGGCCGCACGCTTCGACTCGCCAAGGAACTCCATGCCTCGACGTATCCAAGCGAGCTCCGTGCCACGAGCTTCTACCTGAGCCTGCACATGAAACACTATGTGGGTGTCAGTACCACTGTACTGGTGGAGTGAGCTTCTCGCCCACCCATACATAACCGACACGTTTCATTTACTTTGTGCAGCTTAAACCCTTTCAATTGTCTTTCTAGTCTTGCCTTAGGATTTATTTTAGGACAAGGACGTCTCAATTGATAACTAGCGATGCAACGACAAGGTCGTACAACGACAGGGTCACGCTAACTTGCCAACGTGTGTTTTGATCGAGGCAGTGCCTCATCGCTTAGGTACTTGATCAAACTTCAAGGCGGGACGGCAGGGTCGTGCCACATTCTATTCCAAACTTAGACTTGTTCAAGACTGTGCTTTGTCGAGGGGCAATTCATATGAACTCGGCCGTGCCAGGACCTTTGATTAAACTCAAGCGCCACTAGACCAATTCTTGTGCTAACGATTCAAGTGCCCAGGGACGGCAACGGGACGACTCGTGCAGGTCGTGCCTTAGACTTTACTTAGACTTTGCTCGTGCTTCAAGATTGAGGCCGCGCCTCGCAAGTTATCAAGACTTATCGTGCTACCGCCTTGCGGCCTTCCTGTTCGACTCATGAACCAACTTTAGACAAGACTTGCCAAACCTAGCATTAATCTCATGGACATCCCGACGCCAATCTATCGTGACAAGCACGGTGCCTACGCTGCAGCCCAGTCTTAGGCCCAGACCTTGTGTTACCAACAGGACCTGCATTCACGCACTAGACCCAAATCCAAAGGCATACACGCGGTGTGCCGCTATTGCCGACACATCTACATGAGTGGTCACTAGCAATTTCAAGCTATCTTGGACATGGCTCGGCGGGGGTATCGGTCCGCCCTTCTAAGGGTAGCTAGCCCCGGAAGCGCCGATACTCCCATGCGGTCATCCAGCATCCTACTTTGAGCCACACTCGCTTCTCCCGGGCGGATGATCCCGGTGCCCCGGAGGAGATCACCCGAGAAGACTACACCTTGTCGACAAGTTGTCCATGACCATGCAAGACTCGATCTATCCAATCTATCCAGTCTTTCCTTAACATGACCATGCATTCCTTTATTCTATCGAGACTCCCAAGCCGCGGGACCAATCTCGTGTGCGGGACTTATCAAGTATTCAGGTAGGACATGACCGGGCAGGACCGGTATGCTTAAAAGTATTCAAGCAGGACGTGACCGGACGGGACCGGCATGCTTAATCAAGTATTCGGCCGTGGCTCGTGCCTTAGACAGGCATGGTTCTCTAGGCGACGCTAACGCTCAAGTCATATACTTATACGACGAGCCTTATTCTCAAGGGACTACTTGACTTGACAACCGCAGCTAGAGCGGGATAGCGCTAGGAATGGCTTCGTTAGCCTAGAGCAACTCTTGTTGACTTATACGGGCAATGACTCGACGAGCGAAGGCTACGCCGAGCTACGCATCGAGGGAACGTGCTAGGCACGGGGTCAACTTAACAACCAAGTCTTGGGTGCCTAGACTTAAGCCAATAAGCCGTACAAAGATGACTTAACTTGCGGGACGTGCGAAGGCTATGCCAAGCCTTGCGGGACTGGACCGTGCATGCTATGTTAAGTATTCGTGCGGACGACGCCTATGACTTAGGCTTATTCAGGTATCGAGACAAGTCGACGGGACAATGCATGCTTGGTTAAGCATTCACGCGGGCGACGCCTATGACTTAGGCTTATTTGAGTGTTGGGACCAAATCGACGGGACCAACGGGACATGCGAAGGCTCTGCCAAGCCTTGCGCAACGGGACCGTGCCTGCTTTAGCAAGCATTTACGCAGGCGACGCCTAAGACTTAGGCTAATATGAGTGTCGGGGCAATTTAGCAACTTAGGCCAACTTCCTTCTCCCAAGCCACGGGATCGAAGGATCGAGTGTCATTTGAAAGCACGCTGAGCTGACTTCTATGTTGATCGTTGGACCATCTCCATATTCTAGGACACTTCCGACCCGACGGGATTACTCCCTTAGCTATGTTGGTGCGTAGCTTTTATATTAGCCTACTTGTGCGAGTTGAAAACACGATTTATTATGTGCAAGCTAAGATGGAGTAAGTTCACCGAAACTCCCCCACCTGAACGATGTCTCCGGGCGAGCCGTTGCAAGGCTTAGTTCCAACGCCGTCGGCGTTTCGATTCTTCCGATTGACTTTACGGGACGGGGCACTACAACATACACCACTCAGAACAAGTCTCGTCCTCGAGACTTTCCTGAGGACAAGCCATCCTACCATTTCTATGGCCAAGACTTAATCGTACGCACATTGCCTACGCGTTCCTTCGATTCCGAGCCACGCTCGCACGACTTATCAATCTTTCCGTTAACACGATTTCAAGATCTCGACACTCTCGTTCCCCAGTCGTGTTTGAACTCAACGTATCACTTGGCTGGATCGTGCACGCATTCCAAGCGTCCCCAAAATACATGCATTCAACCAAGCCGCATGATAGAGAGTTGTCATTCTCACTCGAGTCGCATCGTGCACATACCCAGGCGTCCCTGAAATATATGCATGTCAGCCGAGTCTCGTGAGCAGGATTTCCTACATTCGTGATTTACACTATCCATTTAAACTAATCCTCAAGATCAATCCTTTGATTGATAACACTTGCAACAGGGACGTTTCGCCTAACCGCTAGGCCAATCTTTTCGAGGCTAAGTTAATGTCAGGATTGGAATCATAGTTCCCCAACAATAATGCCAATACTGACCCCAATCCTAGGGTCAAACCATAGTCGGTAATACGGGGTTTTCTACCCAAGCTCGCGTCACTCAGATTTCTAAACATCGAGCACGATCACCTATTCGCATCAACACGTTCGTTGCACGGAATTTAAATCCGTTCAATCTCCAACTCTAACCAATTCGTGTACTCGATCACAAGGTCATCTAGCTCGACAATACGTTGTGCCCCAATCTCACGCGAGTCCGATTATCCACGACGGTTTATGAATCACCATGCAACGCGCCCACAGAATAATCGTTCTCATCGGGGCGTAACTCTTGTTTGAGTCTAGACTCATTCATTCTCGATACGCGGATTGGACCTACTCAATCCTCAAACACACTGATTCATTCACGAGTCACCTTCGCGTCAAACCACAAGTCGAAGCATACAAATTGCCACGCCAAGCAAGTTTGATCACTCCCGCTGTATGAATCACCATACCAGCGCTCACGCGGAGTGATCGCCCTAATCGACGCGACGCATGTGCGAGGCTGAAATTGCGCTCGCATAAGACAAGAATGTCGACGTTGGGATTATCGTCGAAGTAAATCCAAGCCTTTCATTTTCATCCGAGACAGATTTCGATTCGACAGTCTACCCGTCATTTGTTCAACCAGAAAATCCTCGAGCCAAGTTTATCTTTTCCTCGATACATTTCAATATCCCGATTACAACATCCATCGGAACAATGACATTTGCACGTTCGTCATTTGCCGAGTCAGAGTACCCCCGAGTTATCGTATATCGGTCTCTGATACGCCTCAATACCATCGACGATATGTGTAACCTGACGATCTTCCTTGTAACCAATTTCGAGTCGTGCGACTGATGCTATTGTCCGAGTTGGATATCCCACAATTCCTCGATATTCAAGATCAAGCTCGATCACTATTCCTCAAGCTCATTTCAAGATCGTCGTTCAAAACCCAAGTCACATTTCATTTGTATCAATCCGAAATCGTACGTGCGATTCCTCTAAGTTTCCTCGATCAAGACTATTCATTTTCATTCATCGGTTCGAATCATTTCGATATCGATTTCTATTCGCGTTGCCTACTCGCAAGTCGTCCGAACGAGATGCTCGTTCGAGACACACGAAGTCACGTCCAACTAAACGTGACGCGCTCTAAGGCTTTGCGCGATCGCATCGCCTCGCCGACATACTCGTAATCCTCAATATTTGCTCGAATGATTTCCAAAAAAAAATCTATACACCACTCGGATTCGAGCCATCCGTTCTAGTCCTCAATCAAGTTCGCATCATGCGCTAAGACATCTCTTAGATTCGTTCGACGAATCACTAGCGTAGTCGCTCGCGTCGTACCGATGCACAAAGTCGTTCGCACTATATCTCGAAATCCAAGTCAATCATTCGTGTACGCCTAAGCGTTAACTCGATAGCATTCCTATCAACAGACACTCTAAGTGCATCTCCACCCCCGACCGAGCGGTACTTGGTATCGCTCGCACTCGTTTGCACCAAAAGTCGAGGTGCGCGATACGCGACGCAACTTAGCCAAAAGGCCGTGCGCATGGCTATCCCGTACGGACTTTTATTCGAGTTTGCATGCTCACATTTGGACTAGTTAGGCATGAGCGCGACTTTTAAGGTCGACGCAGGACTATTCGGGCACACGTGCAACTTGTTAACTTTAGCATACGTTATCATTCAAGACAAGTTAACACCGTTCGGCACAAAGGCCATTGCCTATCGATGCGTTTGGTTGAACGCTTGTACGAGCTTTCGAAAATATTTAGACTTATTGTATGGACATGCCGAGGGACAATCGAGAGAGAGCGTACACTTATTTTCCAACGACGAGCTTTCAAAACTGAGAATTCGACATGAAGTCCAAGGACGTAAAGCCGTGCTCTGATACCATTATGTCACGCCCCGCTCCCGTAGGAGCGATCGTCCTCGCTAAGGCGTGATGCCGTACGAGCCTAGATTGCGCTCGTGCAAGGCAATTCCATAACGGCCGATTACATCGGCGGCGACGGGGTCGTCGCACAGAAGTCCCAAGCAGAAACATTGAAAACATTGCAGCGAAATTTAAAGAAGAACACATGGACACAAGTAACTCAAAGAATCTCTTTATTGATATTGAATACAAGATTACATTGTGGGCGCAAGGCCGATTACAAGTCTCTCAGGCTCACTTTTCACTCATGTTACAAGTCACTCTGCTCTCTCTCTCTTCTCTCGATACAATACTTGAATCCAGCGGAAGCTTCGGAAGGCGATGTCCATACATTATGTCCTGTATAAGTCTTCGGGTCACGCGGCCGCACGCTTCGACTCGCCAAGGAACTCCATGCCTCGACGTATCCAAGCGAGCTCCGCGCCACGAGCTTCTACCTGAGCCTGCACATGAAACACTATGTGGGTGTCAGTACCACTGTACTGGTGGAGTGAGCTTCTCGCCCACCCATACATAACCGACACATTTCATTTACTTTGTGCAGCTTAAACCCTTTCAATTGTCTTTCTAGTCTTGCCTTAGGATTCATTTTAGGACAAGGACGTCTCAATTGATAACTAGCGATGCAACGACAAGGTCGTGCAACGACAGGGTCACGCTAACTTGCCAACGTATGTTTTGATCGAGGCAGTGCCTCATCGCTTAGGTACTTGATCAAACTTCAAGGCGGGACGGCAGGGTCGTGCCACATTCTATTCCAAACTTAGACTTGTTCAAGACTGTGCTTTGTCGAGGGGCAATTCATGTGAACTCGGCCGTGCCAGGACCTTTGATTAAACTCAAGCGCCACTAGACCAATTCTTGTGCTAACGATTCAAGTGCCCAGGGACGGCAACGGGACGACTCGTGCAGGTCGTGCCTTAGACTTTACTTAGACTTTGCTCGTGCTTCAAGATTGAGGCCGCGCCTCGCAAGTTATCAAGACTTATCGTGCTACCGCCTTGCGGCCTTCCTGTTCGACTCATGAACCAACTTTAGACAAGACTTGCCAAACCTAGCATTAATCTCATGGACATCCCGACGCCAATCTATCGTGACAAGCACGGTGCCTACGCTGCAGCCCAGTCTTAGGCCCAGACCTTGTGTTACCAACAGGACCTGCATTCACGCACTAGACCCAAATCCAAAGGCATACACGCGGTGTGCCGCTATTGCCGACACATCTACATGAGTGGTCACTAGCAATTTCAAGCTATCTTGGACATGGCTCGGCGGGGGTATCGGTCCGCCCTTCTAAGGGTAGCTAGCCCCGGAAGCGCCGATACTCCCATGCGGTCATCCAGCATCCTACTTTGAGCCACACTCGCTTCTCCCGGGCGGATGATCCCGGTGCCCCGGAGGAGATCACCCGAGAAGACTATACCTTGTCGACAAGTTGTCCATGACCATGCAAGACTCGATCTATCCAATCTATCCAGTCTTTCCTTAACATGACCATGCATTCCTTTATTCTATCGAGACTCCCAAGCCGCGGGACCAATCTCGTGTGCGGGACTTATCAAGTATTCAGGCAGGACATGACCGGGCAGGACCGGCATGCTTAAAAGTATTCAAGCAGGACGTGACCGGACGGGACCGGCATGCTTAATCAAGTATTCGGCCGTGGCTCGTGCCTTAGACAGGCATGGTTCTCTAGGTGACGCTAACGCTCAAGTCATATACTTATACGACGAGCCTTATTCTCAAGGGACTACTTGACTTGACAACCGCAGCTAGAGCGGGATAGCGCTAGGAATGGCTTCGTTAGCCTAGAGCAACTCTTGTTGACTTATACGGGAAATGACTCGACGAGCGAAGGCTACGCCGAGCTACGCATCGAGGGAACGTGCTAGGCACGGGGTCAACTTAACAACCAAGTCTTGGGTGCCTAGACTTAAGCCAACAAGCCGTACAAAGATGACTTAACTTGCGGGACGTGCGAAGGCTATGCCAAGCCTTGCGGGACTGGACCGTGCATGCTATATTAAGTATTCGTGCGGACGACGCCTATGACTTAGGCTTATTCAGGTATCGAGACAAGTCGACGGGACAATGCATGCTTGGTTAAGCATTCACGCGGGCGATGCCTATGACTTAGGCTTATTTGAGTGTTGGGACCAAATCGACGGGACCAACGGGACATGCGAAGGCTTTGCCAAGCCTTGCGCAACGGGACCGTGCCTGCTTTAGCAAGCATTTATGCAGGCGACGCCTAAGACTTAGGCTAATATGAGTGTCGGGGCAATTTAGCAACTTAGGCCAACTTCCTTCTCCCAAGCCACGGGATCGAAGGATCGAGTGTCATTTGAAAGCACGCTGAGCTGACTTCTATGTTGATCGTTGGACCATCTCCATATTCTAGGACACTTCCGACCCGACGGGATTACTCCCTTAGCTATGTTGGTGCGTAGCTTTTATATTAGCCTACTTGTGCGAGTTGAAAACACGATTTATTATGTGCAAGCTAAGATGGAGTAAGTTCACCGAAACTCCCCCACCTGAACGATGTCTCCGGGCGAGCCGTTGCAAGGCTTAGTTCCAACGCCGTCGGCGTTTCGATTCTTCCGATTGACTTTACGGGACGGGGCACTACAACTAGCACGAATGAATCCCTTGGTTCTAAGTTCTTCAATCATCTTGTACAAAATCTCCAACTCTGAAGGCGCCATTCTGTAGACTCGCTCTGATACTGGTACTGTCCCGGGAATCAAGTCAATGGTGAACTCGATCTCCCGCTCTGGTGGCATCCCTGGAAGTTTCTCTGGGAAGACATCTGGAAACTCTTCAACTATCCGGGGCAACTGCACTGCTGCTACTGCCATCCGCAATACTGGAGGAGATGACTCTACTGTGCCTCTGGAAAATGAAAACTCTGGCTCTCCGGGAATACTAAAGACAACTCTGCCAACATGGCAGTCTATCCTAGCATAATGGTTCCTCAACCAATCCATGCCTAGGACTACATCATAGTCTGCCATAGGGAACTCTATGAGCCTAGCGAGGAACTCTCTACCGCTAACTACGATCCGACACGAGGAAAATACTCGATCTACTCCCACAAGACCATTACCAGTAAGTATATTGAGCCTCACTGATAATGACTCGGGCTCCAATCCTATCCGTGTCGCAAATCGTACAGACATGAATGAATGCGATGCACCAGAATCAAATAATACAGATGCTGGAAAGGTGTTGACGAGAATAGTACCTGCCACTACCTCACCTGGTGCAACTTCTTCTTCCATGGTCATCATCATAGCCTGACCTCTAGCTGCGGGTCCCCTCTGCTGGAAACCCCTCTGTCTGTTCTGTGCTGGAGCCTGGGTGAACTGCTGCTGGTTCTGCTGCTGAAAGGCCTGGGCCTGAGGCAACAATGGCCTCGGGTACTGCTGCTGCTGCTGCTGCTGGACTGAAACTGGGGCTGGTCCTCTCACCGGAGAACTAGAAAGGTTGGATGATGATGGACCTCCCTTATTCGGGCAGGTCCCTATCTGGTGGTCTGCTCCTCCACAAGCCAGGCACAACCCATGTGCCCTACGACACTCTGCTACTACATGGCCCGACTTCCCGCAATGAGAACATCCCGCCGCGGAAGACTGCTTCTGCTTCTGCTGCTGCAGGTACGTCGGGGTCGAATGCTGAACCGACGTCACTGAGGTCGCCCGCCTCGGAGTTCCAGTGGTTAATCCCCTAGCTGCCGGGGCTGGAGCTGAAGATTGGTGCATCTGGTTGTGGGACCGCTTCCTGCCTCCGGTCCTGTCCACAATTCTTCGGGAGGTATACTCATGCCTCCTTGCTGCCTTCAATACTGCATCGAATGTCTGGTGCTCGAACTGCTCCACAGCCAATAATATCTCTAAGTGCAGCCCTTGCTGGAACCGCTGAGCCCTATCGAACTCGGTTGCCACCAAGGTGGGGGCGAACCTACTCAGCCTGGAAAACTCGGTTGCATAGCCATCGACCGTTCTGCCTTCTTGCTTCAAGTTGGTGAATCTGGTCTGCAGGTCGTACCGTGCCACCGCATCGAAGTACTTCGTCTGGAACCTCTCTCTGAACGTCGCCCAAGTGACTGGTGTTGCTAATCCCATGGCCTGAGCTGCCCACCAATCGCGAGCCAAGTCTAACAACTGTAGGCGTACCACCGCCACCTTCCCATTCTCAGGTGTCCTAGCTGCTTCTAGAACCACCTCGGTATCCTGAAGCCAAGCGTCTGCGGCAATCGCATCTTTACTGCCGTCAAAGAAGGGAGGGTTCAAGCGCTTGAAACTGTTGGCCGCCTGATTCCCTTGGGGACCTCCTCGGTTTAGTGCATCATGAACTTCCTAGTGCAAGGCGTCGCCTCGACGATCTTGGGATGCAAGCAGTTCTCTGATAAGCCCTACCAAAGGTCCCTCATCCTGTCTAGCGGGCGGAGCTGCTTGAACTGGAGGTACTGAGCCTCCGGAAAGCATAACTCGGGAGGCTACTCCAGAGTGCTGAGCTTGATCTTCCTGGCGCTGGGGTGCTTGTCGAGCTCCCTCTGGCTGGTTGGCAGGTCCGGGAGTAATGCCGCTGAAGAAGACGACATAAAGAACAGTAAGGAAAGGACCAGGACAGATCAATGATACAAGCAATGTGATCAGGTCGAGATTCTCAAGGGTTTGAAGATACGAGCAGAGATCAAGGACGAATATTGATTGAGACATCTACTCGGTAAACCCTCATATTTCTTGAATGCCAAGACCTGTATGGGCCACCACTTAAACCATGTCACGCCTCAGAACCAGAATACTGGAGAGCGGGGGCAGACATAGCCAGCTACGTATATTAAAATAGAATACATCTCAACTATACGGTCACGGCTGTCTAGATATGAGGGTTTACTACAAGCCAGCAGTCTCTTAAGGTCAAGCCTATTGTCTCAATCTCAAGCAATTAACAGAGTTACAAGATGTTAGAGCATCAAATATATATATATAAGGCGTCCCAAATATTACATATTGGATGATCATGAAGCTAGTCGTACAAAATGATAGGACTAGCAAGAGTTCAGTCATACATGATCAACCCTAGGATTTGTTAATCATGTTTACAGCCCGTAGGCAGACAGTAAGTAAATGTGCATCGAGCTAACAGGTGCTCGTCGGCTAAACGCCTCAAAAGAATAAATTTACATATAAGTGGGTAAAACAAAAAGAAAAACCCACTCTTGGCCCGGATTCCGTCTAGTCGTCACCATTGGGCTGGAAGCTTGGTAGATCCTCGGGAGCTGCTCCGAAATCTGGCCACACAAAACCAGCTGGGTCAAACCCCAGAAAGAGCAAGTGCCACAAGAAGGCCGCAAATAAGAACAAAAACTAGCATATCAGAACATAAGAATAAAAGAGGTACAAGTAGTAAAGTACACAGGGCGGTAAACGACTAGGGACGTAGAACCATTCCGGGAGCCAGGTTACAATCCTTAAACCAAACAAGGACCGGGGTTGTAACCCTTCGCCTGAATAGCTCACTGTCTCTACTCATTTATCGTTAAGATAAGTAAAACAATCATGATCAAGAGTTCCAGGTACAGGGGCTAGACAAGACTTAGACAGAGCTGGACACCATTCATTCACAATCGGCCAAGCAAGTACTACGGCTTACTACCTTAACTAACTAGGGTTATCACAAACCTAATTACTAACAAGATGCAAGTGAGAAACTCCCAGTCCCAAGCCCTGCAGACTATCCAGTTATCCTTCCGCGGTTGAGAGTTATAGATGGGTACATTGCCCGGGAGACAAATGTACCCTTAGGTGACTTAGAGGGTGCAACACATGACAGTGTGCTGGAAATGTGCTCTACTCGTCGGCAAGCTACAAATCTATTAAAGCGCTCAGATAACGAGATTGCCTGTGACTGGGAATTCTTCATGTTCTAGTGTGATCTAATCATTAGCCTAATCTAATTTAGCGCGAGTCCCTGGCCGTGGCACCCAGGAAGTCACGTCCTAGACATGATGCAAGACAAGACAAGTGGATTGTACAAGCAAGCAAGCAGGAATACCCACGGTGTCAAGTTGATTATAGGAGTCAAGTTTACAAGTTACAAGTCAAGTCAAGTCTGGAGTGCGCCGCCACGGGCCACTATCAGGTTATCAAGATAAATCATGTCAGGGTACTGTCAGGAGTGCACCACTACGGGTCACTGACGTGTCAGGTTGGTCATGTCATACCATGCCGTGTACAATAGTCATTTCCAACATATTAAGCAAAATCAAGTTCATGTCAAAAGGCGTAAGGATATAAAATGGGCATAAAATATCTAAAAAAATACTAATATAAATAGGACTATAGAAGAGCCAAGATCAAGAAATAACAAATTCATCACAGACAAGTAGGTTGTGCAGGGTATGTACTGCGCAGGGTGCCAAGTGCGCAGGGTAAGCTGCGCAGGGTACCAACTGCGCAGGGTGCCAAGTGCGCAGGGTGAGCTGCGCAGGGTACCAACTGCGCAGGGTGCCAAGTGCGCAGGGTGAGCTGCGCAGGGTACCAACTGCGCAGGGTGCCAAGTGCGCAGGGTGCCAAGTACGCAGGGTGCCAAGTGCGCAGGGTGAGCTGTGCAGCAGACGGATTGCGCTGGATCAGGTTGCGCAGGAATGGATGGCGCAGGGTCAGATTGCGCATGAGTGGAGTGCGCAGGGATAGACTGCGCATGAGCAGACTGCGCATGAATCCATGCGCACTCGGGTTGAGCGCAGTTCGCCAAGGGGCAAGCTGTGCGGTCGGCGCTGCGCTAAAGAGCGCTGGCCGAGGGGGATGCACAATCCAGCCCTGCGCTAAAGAGCGCAGGGTGTTGTCTTCTTCTCCAGGCCAAGAAGAAGACTCCAAGAACTCTAAGGTTCAAAACTTCATATCTTGGTAAAATCAAAACCAAATTTAGAATTTCAAAGTTCTAACTTGAGTAAAATCGAATTCTCTTCCACATGGAAGCATCAAACACATGCAAAAATTGAAGTTAAATAGATCAAAACCACGTAAATCCGAAAATAGTAAAAACCTAGATCTAGAACAAAGGAAACTCCAAATCACAAAATGTCAAGTTCTAAAGTTGTTCTCCATGGCCTAATCTAGCTAATGGACAAATAAAAAGTGGTGCTTATTTGATGGCAAGGTGCACTTGCCTATGGGTTGGGGAGTTGTGTGGAAGAAGGAAGAAGAAGAAGTTGAAAGAAATTAATGGAGTTATGGAGGAGAGAGAAAAGGTTGGTAGGTTTTAATGAGGGTGGTTGTGATGGAATGGAGGTGGAGAATAGGCTAGGGTATTCCACTCATGATGAACCAAACCAACCCAAACCAACTCCACAAAATAAAACCAAGCCATGGTCCAAAACCCATTTACGAGAAACCAAAATCCGCAAGTCGAGAAAATAAAATACGTGCCAAAATCAAATTACGAGTACAAATACGAAATACAGGAATTGGGGGTGACAACCCGGGGCCACGAGATCGTTTCGGCCTAGGAGGAAACACGGTATAGCCGAGCTGGGAGTACCGCTCAAGTTAGTCGGAGACTTTTAGCGGGGATCGCTACTTGCGTTGAAAGGGTCCCGAATAACAAAGCTATAAGTCCAAAGTATAGCTTGTGGTGCTAGTGACCTCATATAGGTGGGTCGGCATGGCGGCAATCCGCGTGTGTGTCTTTGGATTGAGTCGAGTTGAATGTGTGTACATTTAGAACACAAATGTTGGGCCTAAGATTTGGCTGCAACGTAGACGACGTGCCTCGGCACGAGTTGTGGCGTCGAGTCTCAAGTTGTTGGCATATAATTGCATAAGTTGGTTTGAGCCGTTGGAGTTTAAGTCAGGAGACCGCCGCAAGGCAAAGTTGGTTGAGTGACACTAAGTTCACAAGTCTCGATTGGGTCAGTCGGTGATCAAAGTAGCAAGGGCCGCGAGACGGCAATATGGTTTAGTCTCGCTGAATTGCGAGGCACGACCTCAATATGGATTTATAGCACGGTCACATAGAAATGGAGTCTATCGTGTAGTTGCATCTCTGATTATGGGCCGAAAGGCAAGCACGACTTGATAGGTTAACGTTGTCGATACGAGAAGGATCTAGAGGCAAAGTATGAGTTAACGTTGATGTTGCAAGCACGGGATGGTCTAGAGACACAAAATAGGCCAAGACGTCGGTCATAAAACTAATCCTAAGACAATACTAGAAAGATAATTGATAAGAAGGGACTATGTTGCACAAAGTAAATCAAACGTGTTGGTTTTGTATGGGTGGGCGAGGAGCTCATTCTACCAGTACAGTCGAGTACTGACACCCACACAGTGTTTATGTGCAGGCACAGGTAAAAGCTCGTGGCGCGGAGCTCGCTTGGATGCGTCGAGGTACGGAATTCCTTGGCGATTCGTATCGTGCGGCCGCATGGAGTCAAGACTTATACGGGACATAATGTATGGGCATCGCCTTCCGAAGCATCCGCTGGTTCAAGACTTGTATTGAGAGATGAGGGAGAGCTGAGTGACTTGTAATATGAGAATAGTGAGCTTGAGAGATTGTAATCTTGGCCTTGCGCCCCTTTGTAATCTTTGTTTCAATATCAATAAAGAGCTTCTTTGAATAACTTATATTTTGCTTCAAATTTCTGATGCTATTATTCAATGTCTCTGCTTGGGACTTCTGTGCGACGACTCCGTCGCAGCCGCTGTAATCGGCCGTTATGGAACCTGCCTTGCACGAGCGCAATCTAGGCTCGTGCGGCATCACGCCTTAGCGAGGACGATCGCTCCTACGGGAGCGGGGCGTGACAATTAGTGGTAGGAATAATTTCAATATCATGATAAAGAATGGGTTAGTTAAGTAGGAAATAAGAAATTTGAAGTTTAGAGGAAAGAATGGGAGGCAATGATCAGAATTTGAATTCCATCAAACATTAGTACATGAACAATTCAAATTGGCATTAGATTCAAATTAAGAAGTAGTAGAGTGTGGAGCGATGGAAACCATGATGTACGTACCAACTCTAGCTTCATGTAAAATGGAGAAGCTATAAAAAAATATTTGTTGGCTAAGTTTTTTCGCTTATGGCGTAAACCTATGTTTGCCATGTTGTGGTGATCGCTACATTATGATGCTAAAGTAATTAAATATTGGTACAGTCTATGATGAATGAAAGGAAGACATCGGAGGGAGAGAATATATTTTCTTTTATATTTGGAATAAAGGAAGGATCAATCAATTTTTTGTCACAATAAAGTAATGTAGGGATGGACCAATTTGGACAAAAAAAAATATATAAATCCAAATAAAAACTATATTATATATATTTTGTTTTTTTTTCTTCCATTTATCTTTTGGTTAACAATTTTTTGGTTTAAATTTTAAATCATGGATTCAAAACTATGGATTAGATCAATTTTTAAACATGACAGAAGTTTGGAAACTTTCCATTCTTTTATGACAACAAGAAAAAGGCGCGTAAGAGGGAAGAGAAGGTTAAAATCCCTTTATAAATTTAAATTGGTGGGATTGTAAAATGAATTTATTATCCATACATAAATATATCTTTAGCTTAGAATATACATAATCTAAATACTCTTGGTATTTGGATTATATAATAGTTGTATTCCTGGTATTTGGATTATATAATAGTTGATATTTGGATTATATAAAAGTATGGATTATTTAAGAGAAAGAATTTTTTTTATATATGTATATTTAAGAGAAAAAAAACCAACCTGGATTATATAATAATATAAATTATTTAAGAGAGGAAAATATATATTTATTTAATAAGAAGAAACTAATCTGACTAAAGTTTGAAAAACTTTGAGGTTACAATCTGTCACGACCCGTTACCCAAATTGTTGGGCCGGACCGAGCCATGTCCAGCCTACGCTTAAGATAAAGCGCAGTAAGCTGTTCTAGAGATAACAAGACAAGACTAAATGTGCTAACAGTTCTATAAGTGAAGAAGAATCATAAATGCTCCAAACACAAAAGTCGTCGTATATAGTAAAATATCCAAGTACAAGTAAACTGAAATGTAAAACTGGATACATGTCCAGTTACAAAATGGTATAGTCTAATACATGGCTACACTAAGTATCCCAAGCAGCTAAGCAAACTAGACGAGTCTCCCCGCAGGAACATCCTCGTATGGCAAAATCGGGTCCTCGGCAGTAACTCCATAATACGAATCACAGAGCAACTCCTCCTCAGTAAGTATACCTACAACGTTATCCTGTCAGGACGGGAGCAAGTACAACCTCTACAACTAAAGTACTGAACATATAATGAAAGAGATGTACAACAAGGATCATGGTGTGATAAGTCTATAAAACAGGAATACTGGAAACATGTCATCATGGTACAACTGGGATCACAGTATCATAGTAACATAGGGAACATGGCATCTATCTCATGTCGTATCACAATCATGTCATCATAATCTATCATGGCAAGGATACATATGTCATAGAGACAGATGTATATGTGATGTTTAAAACTGTAGCAGGTACGTGATCGGTCAATAGGTATACAATGTGCTGTGGCACATAATAAAATGTACTTCCGTACAAGTGATAGGGCGAGAGATGTACATACGCACAAATCTGCCTTGGTAAGTAAGGCCTACGGCGCTGTAACATATAAAATGAAACTTTGCTCGGTACTATATAGGGGGGCATGATCACGTACTCTACTATCAGTTTTTCCCATACCCATATTCTAATCATGTGAGAGATACATCAAGATGGTTCTAAGCATGGTAGTAATGGAAAGTACAACATGTGACGTTTTAACTTGCTACCCCAAGGATCAGCATTTAACATGGTTAATACGTGTTCTAGCATTAAAAGACAGTAAATGAGTATGTAGATGTACTTGCCTCTAGCAAAGTAAAACAAGCTGCGATAAATGTGCTATGGATGTCTGGTAACTCATCACTGTAGCAATAAATACAATAAACTTAGCTTTACACTAAGCTAAAACACTAAGACACTAACTGGTGAAAACACGACTTGTGACTGGGCACCTAGCCAAAATGATGACTTGGCATAGGAGACCAATGTGGGATGACACACTATGTTAACTAACTTTCTAGGGTCTTTACACTAGTGAGGGGTGGGGTTCAATACGACTAAAACTCCAAATAACACAAAAAGCTATAAGTCGTAATTAATCAATAAATAAATTAAAAGATCATTGTGTTCTAACAATTTTAGAGATAGACAAAAAGCCTAGTTTTGCATAAAACAAAGTACCAAAACGATCCTTACTAACTATAGAAATTAATTATAATTTTTCTGGAATTTATTAACCAGTACAAATATTTTATAAAAATCAGTTTTCCTAAGTATACAGAAAGTGAGTTTTGGTTTCATATGCCAAACTAGTGGCAAAACAGTAAATTAAATACTACAAAAATTATACTAAATTAGCTAACTTAACAAAGTATCTAAAAACTATTTTTCCATAATTTTAGCAATACTTTAAGTATTTTTAGAATATCAAAAACAGTAATGCACAATAATAATTAATTATCTGCGTATTTTGTCCATGTATATAATTTGAACCAAAGTTCAAATACAGGACCCAAGGCCATGAATCAAGTCCAATATGACTTGTACAGGTCTTGAATGTGTGAAAATACATTTGAGCCCAAATACCCATGCTAGGCTTGGACCTCAAATGGTTGCAGTAATTTAAATACAATAAAATACAAGTTGGTAATAGTGCAAAATAAATATTATTATTTTAATATGGTAAATTTATACAAAAGAATATTCACATACCTATGCCAAAAGTACATATATATATACACAAGAAAATACTTAATTTATAAAGTATATATATATATATATATATATAATAATATATATACATACACAAGAAAATATATATACATATACATATGTGTACATATATATATATATATAAATACTAACATATATACATATAATTTACTAACCATAAAATATATACATATATACATACATACTGTTTAAAACAGTATATATATACATATATACTAATATATATATATATATATATATATATATATATATATATATATATATATATATATATATATATATATATATATATATATATATATATATATATATATATATATATATATATATATATATATATATATATAAACAGTAAAAGAAAAGAAAAGAAAAAGAAAAAGAAAAAGAAAAAGGAACTGAAACAGGGGGGCTCGAACCCTGTCCAGAGAAGCACGCGGGGGGGGGGGGGGGTTTGATTTGTTCGAGCTGGCCAGTGGGTCAGCCCGCTAAGTCTGTTAGGGTTAGGTTTTAGTTAAATTTATTTAGGTCAGGAATTAAATGGGTTTTTACCCGTTAAACAAAGCCCAACCCGTTAGTCTATTTCACAGTTTGTCTCGTGTCCATACAGTCCAGGACACGAGAAGTCGAAATCTGACACAGAGTCGACGTGTCCGTGCCCAGCACGACACGTACGACTCGGCTAACACGTGTCCAGCACCACAGTTGAGTCCCCCGTGTCTAGGCGAGTCTCGTGTCTCAGTTTGAGACACGTACGACACAGAGGAAGGAATGTTACCCACGTGTCCGGCGGAGAGGAAGGGTTTCGAGAGGGCGAACGGCGGCTGGGGGCGTCGGCGTCGTGGCGCTCGGGCGGCGATCGACCTAGCTCGGCGTGGCAAACTCGTTGATGGTGGTGGTGGTCGATGACGTCGAGCGGTGGTGGTCGAACGGGGGTCGCCGGAGTAGAGCTAGGGTTTAGGTGTTCGTCGGGGAAGAAAGGGGGTCGTGGTCGGTTGTGGGGGAGTTTTAGGGTTAGGGTTTGGTTCAGGGGGATGAGGGGATCCTTTATAGGGGTTCGATGGCGGTGGGGGCAGCCGGGAAAGGCGGGGGCAGCGGCGTGGGTCGGTCGGGGCAGTCGGGGCTGGTCGTCGGGAGTGGGTAGGAAAAATTACAGGGAGACCCCTAGACTTTAGGAAATTGCATTAAAGTCCCAACCCTAACTGAATGCAAATATAATTTGCATAAACAATTCATTTATTACAAATCAATATAAAAACAATTCTAATAATTGCAAAACCATATTAAAACAATTCTAATATTTGCAAAATAATATTAAAACATTTAAATAAATTACAAATTGATATTTTTAATATATAAAACTCATTTAAAAATCATTTAAAAATTCTAAAAAAATTCCTAAAAATTCCTAAAAATTATTTAAGGCTATAATTGACATTAAAAATTAATTTGCACTAATTAAAATGAATTTGAAAAATCAGGGGCTTACACAATCCATTTATAAATTTATATCATCAAAATTGTACAATGATCTTATTATACATAAATATATAATATTTCATTAAATAATTTCTGATATTTAGATTATATAATAGTATAGAAGTATAGATGATAAACTTTATAATTGTTAGGCTTAATTGCACTTTGCTACCCTCAACTATTCCGTTTTTTCAACTTGATACCCTAAACTTTTTTTTGTAACAAGTTGATACCTCAACTACTATTTTTTTTCAACTTGATACCTAATTTTTCAAAAAAATCCCAAAATGCCCTTATCCCTTCCCTCTTTCCTTCTCCCCTCCCCCCCCTCCCCCACTCCGGCCACCCCCATCCTCCCGCTCCGCCTCCCCTCCGGCCACCCCCCTCTCCCACGCCGGCCAACCCCCCCCCCCTCCCGCTTCAGGCGCCACCGTTGCGGCGGCGGCTGCGGCTGCTACGGTGGCTGCTGCGGCGGCTGCTGCTGCCGCGGTGGCCGGCGACGGTGGGGGTAGGGGGGGTGGACGCGCGCGGGAGTAGGGGGTGGCCGGAGGGGAGGCGGAGCGGGAGGGAGGGGGTAGCCGGAGTGGGGGAGGGGGGGAGGGGTTGGGGGAGGGAAGTAATTTTAAGGTTTGAGCAGGGGTATTTTGGTCCCAAAATTTTTTTGGGTATCAACTTGTTACAAAAAAAACTTTAGGGTATCAAGTTGAAAAAGCGGAATAGTTGAGGGTAGCAAAGTGCAATTAAGCCTAATTGTTATATAGTATCGGGTTTACTTTTTTAATCCAAACCCAATAATCCCAAAATAATCGGGTAGGGTTAAAAAGATATCGGGTTTACTTTTTTAGTCCAAGCACAATAATCATAAAACAATCGGGGCGGGTTATCGGATTATCCATTACTAACTATGGACATCCCTATCTATAAATAATCAACAAGCTGCCGACCAAACCCGTCGTCCAGAGTAATCATCCCCAAATCGAATAGGTAAAGCTCGAGCCCTAGGAAAAAAAAAAAAAACCCTAGAAAAGAAAGCCTTATATAAATTCTTTATAATTTCCCTGTATGACTTTGATTTGATTTTGAAGTTTTCATCAATATGATGCCAATTTTGCACTTGATTTAACGATTTCTTGGGTTTCTGACTCTATCAGAACCCTCGTGAGGGTTTATTGATTTTACTTATTATTTGCTAGCTCATGATTCAATAGAAATTGATATTAAGGATTCTTTTTTCAATATAAATATTTGTTCTTTATACGGATGCAGTGCTTATTCGCAGTAAAAGGTGGCACTTTCTTTGAGACTTTGTATTTGGAGAAGTTCTGTTACGAATTCTTGTACTTAAAGTAATATTTTCTGGCTGGGCGCAGAGAAAGATGAGCCGTTCAAGTTCGCGAGCCAGCCGAACCCTCTACGTCGGAAACCTTCCCGGCGATATTCGCGAGAGAGAGGTTGAGGATCTTTTCTACAAGGTACTTGCTTATGTTCCTTATAAAAATTTGTGCAGTAATTGCTAAAAATTATTAGCAAGAACTTAAGTCTGTCTTGCTGCAATGTTATTTTGTAGGAAATGCTAAGATGCACACTTATTTTTCTAGCGATAATACATTGATCTTTGCATCTGCATGCACGCAGTAATGTTATTCTGGCACGAGTTCTGCTAAAAGCCCGTTTGCTGTGTTTCCACAGACATGAATACGACAGGATGTGGACACGATGCCACTGAAATGTAATTGATTTTCACGTGTCCTAGTGTATTTTTGGAAAAGTATATTTGTCTATGCGAAGTCATGCCCAATGTTTGTTCAACAGGATTCAATTTCCTGAGCAATTGGGTATCTTAGAGAATTAATTTTGGTTATATGACACGTTTTAACAAGCACAAAGAAGCATCATGCTGTTTAATGTATTCCACCAAAAACCCCATGTTCGGCGGTTCTAGGCGTCTGTTCGGCCCTATTTGGACATGTTCCGCATCTATGCGGCCTTGTGCAGCTGTTCGGTTTTTGATTTTTTTTTAAGCTTAGTTGTATTGTGGATATGTTGTTTGAGTTTTAAGATTGGATTTTAGTACATTCAAATTTCAAATTTCAAAAGTTCTAAATTTAAATTTAATTTTTTTATGAATTGTATTATGGATCTAGAAGTTAGAACATGTTTGGATTTCAAATTCATATTATGAATTTCAAATTTCAATTTTAAAAAAAATATGTTCGACCGCCTAGGCTGCCCCCCACCGTACCGAATCTGCCTAGCAAAACTTAGAACACTGTTCCAAGTCTCCTTTTCATCATTGATTCCTTACGAATAGGACCCGTGGTGCTTAATATATTTATGGGAGGAAAAGCCACATTATATATTGTTAAGAGACGTATCCTTACTGATACGTTGAAGCAAATGCGGGAGGGTGCGTATCCCGTTATGCACTGTCAAGGCACAACATGATATGAAACATGTAACATCCCAGTCCCAAAATACGCATGATTATGATTGTAAACATTCCAGCCGTATAATAAATATACATAAGTTGTAATGCAGTATAACCATGGCTAACTAATCTCATCTACAAAACAAAAGTAATGATATCATAAATCAACTATAAATTGTCATTGTACAAGTTGCTGGATGGAGACAAATCTACTACCAGGCATTTAAAATAGAAAAAAGGAAATGACAAGAGAAAGAATACAAGCAGCTAATGGTCCAAGAGCATCTCATCTTCGATAGAGAGGGAAGATCACGATCTTGGCTGGGAATCTTGCGATAAATCATGAAAACACACACCTGGAGAGATCACCAGGACCTCAGAGGGATGTAATAAGATACATATAAACATGCTATATGAACTGAATATAAAATATGTCAAAAAGTCAAGTAAAATAAAATAGTCCAATTCATAACAAGGCCCAGTATTCCATCATCGAAACAGTGGACTACCTCTATAACCAAACAAGGACAAGGGGACACGCTATTCCGTGATGTGACACTGTCCCATGCCACTATTGGAACGGAGTGTGACATGACATCAACTAAGGTCACCTATCTATTCTACTGTGAACATGCAGTTAGGAACAAACCTTCAACGCATGCACTCTGGCTACAGTGGGATTGACATAGTTCCCAATTGGGTACCAGGGGCCTACGTCCGTAACTTTCCGTGAACGTTAGAGGAAATCAATACAATAGGAAATTAGTACCTGCATCTCTGGCGGAGCTCACAAGTTATAATGGATAGTGCATACGTGGTCCATACGTTAAGGAATTGTTCTTCCCATCATATGCACCTAAGTCGTATCTACGACCATGTACCTCTACTAACTGCCAAGTCTCCTAACATGTCTTTATTAGCAGTTAGACCTAACGCATGCATACCGATGATCAACCAACACGTAAGTATCTCTATATATTACTCAAAACTCACATATCTCGTGGCACAGTCGTGACAAGTTTATGAAAATGCAATAACAAACGGTAGTTCCTTAACTCTAGGTCCATATGCAATTTAAAGACAAGTATGAAAATATGACTAGCATTTGTATTATGTATAACCGGAAGCACAATAAAGTAAATCACGAACAGTAATCAGTGATGCAACTGGAGAAACTAGAAATAAATAAATAGTAACCATGCAATAACTAAACAATAAGATACAAATAATATTAGTAAATATGACAATGTATCTTGCATGAGGTGGTGTGCAAGATGGCAGTATCCGGTAACTCGAACCGTCAGATCAGTGAAGCAATGAAAGCCAACTTTCATAAACGTCCTCGGATGCTGAAACAGACATCACCAACGTTTTTGGTATAAAAGAAATGTCTAAGATCGTCTATCTATAAGTCCAATTCTGGACACATGGACAAAATCGTAATTTTGGATCAAATTGGTGTCTGCTGTTGGACCAGCTTTGCACCAAAAAGCGTGCTAAAACTTACGGTCTCTAAAGTCATCAAATTATGTCTATGGGTCCAGTTTGACGATACGAACTCAACCATATGTCCAAAGTTGGATTTCGGTGAGCCGTGCATAATTTTGTCCATTGAATCGGGTTGTGGGCCTGCCAAAATAGCGTTCTGGTCGACCTTCTCATAATCGGACCAAACTTGGCTCACAGGACCAGAAAAATGACACGAGTCCAGTGGCTCAAGTTTCGTCTTGAGATGACGAACGTGTACGAAGTTGTAGGTTAGTTGCAAAGAGGCCGATACGGGTATCTCGATCGATACGTCTCGATTTCGTCACGCACACACAACGAAATCGAGTTCCGTCGAATCGCACACGTTCGCGAAGTCGATACGCACCTTTCGATGCTTTCGGTTCGCAATCACGTCGTCCGGTTTGTCGGGGTGCACGCCGTATCGGAAATTTTTATTGTTTTGTAAACTGTTTTTGTCGATTTTGGAAATCTGTTTTCTCGACGCACAGTCGACGAATTTCAATTCTACAAAAAGGGTATTGAAGGGGTATAGGTTGACTACAACCGTCTTCAAATGGATTTTTGAAAGTTATAATAACCCGATCAAAATATGGCTTCTAAAACAGAGGTTCAACTCTAAAACTGTTCTGTTTGCATAATTTTTTTCGTCAATTTTTGATTCGATGTTCAGAACAATTTATTGTTATCGATTTAAATCTATCTGAAGGGAGTTGGAGAGGGTTAATTCGTGATCATATCAGCGTAACTAGTTCGAAGAATGGTCGAGCGTCATGGGAGAATTTCTGTCATGAAGTCGGGTTCAGCTGCAGCTGCTGCTGTATGCTATTCCTCTGTAGTGCGGCGTTCAGGCGGTCGGTCGGCGGCGCGCGACGGTGTAGCGGTCGGCCAGGCGGCGTGCAGTCCAGGCAGCGGGGCTGGGTTTGCGGGATAGGAATTGGTCGGAGATTCGAAGGTTCGGAAATTTCCTTCGAGGAACAAGAAGTTGCGACTTATATATAGGAGATTTAAAACAACTCCTTGGTCGATTTCGATTGGATTTCATCCTAATCGATAGAGAATAGGGTTAGGGTTTAGCATGATTTGAATTGGTTTTAAAAATTTGAAGGGATTCGATCGGATTTTGGGAGAGTATCTAGTCTTGTAACAGAGTACTTCTCTGTTAGGTTAGCAGGTGATTTTATAATGGCTGACTCTGCGAGATTTGATAAATCTCGCGAGAAATTGACTTTGGATTTTTTTAGAATACGTCCCTTAAATATTTGGCATGTACATATAAACAATAATTTTATTTACGAACATGTAACGTCCGAGTCCCAAAATACGTAGGACTAGATACGTAAACATGCCAGCCGTATAATAAATATACGTAAGCTGTAAAATGCATTATATAGATAGCCATGATTTACTAATCTCATCTAGAAAATAAAGAATAAAGATATTATAAAATCAAATATGAATTGTCTTTGTACAATTTGTTGAATGGAGATAAATCCACTACCAAAATAAAACTAAAAAGAAGGGAATAGCAAAAATAGGAAGATAAGTCGCAAGCGTGATCCAAGAGCATGTCATCTTCGATAAGAAAGAGAAGATTACGATCCTGGCGGAAACTCCTGCGGAAAGTCAAGAAAACACACACCTGGAGAGATCACCTGGTCCTCAGAGGGACATAACAAGATACATATAAACATGCCAAATGTAATAATATAAAATATGCATGAAAAATAAGAAATAGTCGTGAATGAATCAACTAAGACACAAGGAATCTAGACATAAGGAATCTAAGACACTGGCATGCCATACTAGTCGTGGCTAACAGGTCAATCCTATAGACTGTAGTCAAGGCAAGCACTCCCAATCTATAGTATCTTGAATATAGTCAAAGCAAGCACTCCTAATCGAGATGGTAGCCATTCCTAGTATCAAGGTCAAGTAATTCTATAGACCATAGTCAAGGTAAGCACTCACAATCTATAGAATGTCACAAGTTAAGTCATACTCAAATCATGTCAAGTCAAGGAAACAATGGTGTACGACTAGACAAATCTATCACGAGACACATGTGAATACGAAAACAATATAACTGTAATAAAATATAACATGAAATAGGTACATGCATGTAAGCTACATACAAGTTAAAGTAAACTAGAAACATGATGAAGCAACATAAATATAAAAGTACGAGAAAGGAAACAAAAAAAAAAATAGAGAACATGTATATAAACTATACAAGCTGGCAAAGTATACTTGCTTGGTGTGGTGTGATGATCTTGATGGCACAAAATTAACTTTGTGTTACAACCTCGCAAGATGTCCTCCGATGATAGCACAGACTCCAGAACAGTCAAATTAGCTAGGGTCGACATAAGGAAGTCAAGTTTCGCAAGAGAATAGAAAATACGATTAGCCATGGTCAACCGTGATAATCAATGAGAATTCGTGGAGAAAATACTTATACTATTTTAGAAATATTTATAATCATTGAAAACTCTATTTTATTACCCCAAAATATTTAGATAATTATATACTTGAAAATAAGTTTTAATTTGAAAACAACCCTTTTTTATTAGTAAAAATATTTTTAGAAAAATACTTTGAAAATCTAGGAATATCATTTTTAGAGAAAAAATATATAATTTAATTAGGTAGAAAATATTACAATAATATTTTTAGGTTAAAAGCTTATTTGAAATACCATGAAATAATATAAATATACATTAGTCCAAAATAAAATTTAAACTTTAAAAATTAATTTCTGAAATTTTTTGCATGTTATAGATCATCGTGTCAGCTTTCCGAAACATCAACGCAATCATCGTGTCAGCTTTCCGAAACATCAACGCAAAACCGTGTTCGGGATCTTCAAAAATTTCAAAAATAGTGCGATGCGTCGATTTCGGACAACTAGCACTCAAATAATTTTACAGAAAAATATTACGAATTTGCTAAAATAAATTATAGATTATCGAAGCTAACCTTAATACGGTTCAAACAAAAAAAACTGGAGGTGAAACGGAGTCTGGAGTTGGGAGTTATGGCTCTTAAAAGTTGCGACGGCTGAGGCTGATTTTTATGACAAATTTTGAGTATTTTGGACGAAAAAGAGAGGAATTGTGATAGTGGATAGACACCCGGGTCGGACTCGAGGCCAACACAGGCTGACACGAAGAGGGCGGACACCGACACGGTGCACACACAATGATGGTGGAAAAATTTGTGGAGAAAAACAATGGAAATCCTCCCCTATAAATAGGATGGAGGAATCATAATTATATAAGGATTATGAACGATTTAAATCCCACTTGATAAATCTCATATTAATTTAAATCTATTTAAAACCATTTCAATAAAATCTAATCTAAATTTAAAACTAGATAAAATCTCATCTTTAATTTAAAATCTAATCAAATAAAATCTACTCCTAATTTAGATTACAACAAATAAATTTAAAATATCTTTTCATAAATTAAAAAATAATTCTAATTAATTTAAAATACTTCAAAATTATTTATCTAAATAGTTTTTTTCTAAAATCAAAGTTTTACAAAATGTACATGAATTTATTTTCATGTACATCGCACAAAATAGTACAAATTATTTACATAAATAATACTTTCAAAATTAGTACATATACTTGTATATCAAATAAAAAGTATTTCTTTAATAAAATAATAATAATAATAAGTTTGGTAAATTCGGGGCGACATATTTATACTCGAACAAATATAAAAAATATTTACCTTATATTATATAATATTTATTTATATATTTATGAAAAGTCTAACAATAAAACTTTTGTATAAAAATAATTAATTACTTCGTGTATACGTATTCGTACTCATCGTACAAATACCAAAATTAAAAAAAATCTATTGTGAAATTTAGGGGCTTTACAATTGTAAACCCCCTAAATTTCACAATAATTTTTTTTTGGTATTTGTACGACGAGTACGCATACGTATATACGAAGTATTTAATTATTTTTATACAAAAGTTTTATTAGTAGATTTTTCATAAATATAGAAATAACTATTTTGTTTCGATATAATATACGGTAAATATTTTCTATATTTGTTCGAGTATAAATATGTCGTCCCGAATTTACCAAACTTATTTTTATTATTATAGAAATTCTTTTTATTTGATATACAAGTATAGGTACTCATTTCGATAGTAATATTTATGTAAATAATTTGTACTATTTGCTTGCTATGTACGTAAAAATAAATTCATGTATATATTGTAAAACTTTGATTTTAGAAAAAAACTATTTGGAATTATTTTAAAGTATTTAAAATTAATTAGAATTTTCTTTATTATAAAAAGATATTTTAAATTTATTTGCTGTAATCTAAATTGGGAGTAGATTTTATTGGATTAGATTTTAAATAGTTTTAAATTAAAGATGAGATTTATCTAGTTTTAAATTTGGATTAGATTTTATTGAAATGGTTTTAAATAGATTTAAATTAATGTGAGATTTATCAAATGAGATTTAAATCGTTTCTAATTCTTATCTAATTAGGATTCCTCCACCCTATTTATAGGGGAGGCCCTTCCCATTATTTTTCTTCGCAAATTTTTTTTCACAAGTTTTTCCACCACCATTGTGTGTGCACCGTGTCAGCGTCAGCCCTTTTTGTGTCAGCCTGTATTGGCCTCGGGTCCAACCCCGGGTGTCTTTCCACTATCACAATTCCTCTATTTTTAATCCAAAATACCCAAAATTTGTCATAAAAATCAGCCTCAGCTGTAGCAACTTTGAAGAGCTATAACTCCGGACTCCGTTTTACATCCAGTTTTTTTTTGAACCATATTGAGGTTAGCTTCGATAATCTATAATTTATTTTATCAAATTCGTAATATATTTTTCTGTAAAATTATTTGAGTGGCAGTTGTCCGAAAATTTACACGTCGCACTGTTTTTGAGATTTCGGGAGATTCCGAACTCGGTTTTGCGATCCGTTTGATGTTTTAGAAAGCTGACATGATGATCTATAACATGCAATTTTTTTTTTCAGAAATTAATTTTAAAAGTTTAAATTTTATTTTGGACTAATGTATATTTATATTATTTCGTGGTATTTTAAATAAGCTCTTGACCTAAAAATATTATTGTAATATTTTCTACCTAATTAAATTATAGTTTTTTCTCTAAAAATGATATTCCTATATTTTCAAAGTATTTTTCGAAAATTATTTTAACTAATATAAATGGTAGTTTTCAAATTAAAACTTATTTTAAGTATGTATTTATCTAAATATTTTGGGATAATAAAATAGAGTTTTCAAATATTATAACTATTTTTCGAAAAATAGTATATGTATTACTTGCACCAATCTCATCGATTATCAATTATTGATCATGGCTAATCGTATTTCCTATTCTCTTTTGAAACTGGACTTCCTTATGTCGATCATAGCTAATTTGACTGTTCTAGACTCTGATGGAACAGTCTGTCCCATCATCGGAGGCCATCTTGTGAAGTTTTAACACCAAAGTCAATTTTGTGTCATTATGATCATCGCACCACACCAGGCGTCATGCCAGACAAGTATACCTTGCCAACTTGTTCAGTATATCTTATATGCATGTTCTCTACTTTTGTATTGTCCTCTTCATCATATAGTTATATTCATGTTGTTTTACCCTGTTTCTAGTCTTACCATATCTTGTTTCTAGCTTCCATGCGTGTACATATTTTATGTTATATTTCATTACCTGTTATATTGTTCTTCGTGTTCACATGTGTCCCGTTATATAGTTGCTTAGTCCTACACCACTATTCTCTTGACTTGACATGACTTAACTTGAGTATGACTTGACTTGTGATATTCTATAGATTGTGAATGCTTACCTTGACTACGGTCTATAGGATTACTTGACCTTGATATTAGGAATGGCTACCATCTCGATTGGGAGTGCTTGCCTTGATTACAATTGAGATACTATAGATTGAGAGGGCTTGCCTTGACTACAGTCTATAGGATTGACCTATTAGTCACGACTAGTATGGCATGCCAGTGTCTTAGTTTTATTGTGTCTTAGTCACCTTGTGTCTTAGTTGATTTTTTCACGACTATTTTTTATTTTCTTTGCATATTTATACTGTTACATTCGACATCTTTTTTGTATCTTGCTACGTCCCTCTGAGATCCTGGTGATCTCTCCAGGTGTGTGTGTTTTCTTGACTTTTCGCATGAGTTCCAGCCAAGATTGTTATCTTCTCCTTCCTACGAAGATGACCTGCTCTTGGATCATGCTTGCTGCTCGTCTTCCTATTATGCTATTTCCTTCTTTCTAGTTTCATGTTGATGTTGGTAGTAGATTTGTCTCCATCCAACAACTTGTACAATGAGAATACATATTCGATTTATAATATCTTTGTTCGTTATTTTGTGGATAAGATTAGTTAGCCGTGATTATACTGCATATACAACTTACGTATATTTATTATACGGTTGTCGTGTTAAAATATTTGGCATGTACATATAAACAATAATTTTATGTATGTAGATAACTAAAAGTAAGCCTTAAACATATACGAGTTATGTTATCGAGCATATGATATCTAGTAAATATGAATCCAACTACGGACAAGATATCTATGTCGGCTACGACAAGTGCGGTGTGGTACTACCATCAAGTAAAAGATATGCCAAGTTTGATATTTATCTGTCATGTAAACATATTCTAGACTAAACTAACAACCAAGCATGCCTTATCAAACTAGTATAAAGGGAGACCGAGCGGATATTTTTAGAGTACGTCCCTTAAATATCTTGCATGTCTACGTACCTAGTCCTACATATACATGCCGGTAGGAGTCCAGAATTGGCCGCCTTCTTCCTGGTTCTTCAATTGTCGGTCACATAATTGAGATTTTGTTAGCCTGTTTACATAGTTTTCTTAATAGTGCATAATTGTTCTTTCCCTCCGTGTTATGCATAAAGACAGGCTATAGTTGTTGTCGATTAGCATGATGCTGTACCGTGGGATTTTCTGTTGAAGAGGAAGAAGAAATCTTATCGTAGCATAGAGTTCACAGAGCCTGTTTATAGACAGAATTACGCACACAGACGTTCCATGGGTACAAACACTCGAATGAAGTAAACTCAATCTGGTTTAAGTTATACTTCAGACTGATTTAGGATGGTATTGCAGAATTATTCAGGTCAGAATTTAAGTCAGATTTGATACTAGACAATAGCCAAAACATTACCCGTGGAAGGAAACTTTGCATGCCAAATTTAGTATCAACTTTTGGTCGCCCTCCATTTTATATCGGAACAATTTTTCTGTAACGGAAATAACCTTGGACATGCCCTATGAAGGATCACATTTTACTCTTGGAGTAATGAAAGACCAAGAAATTATGCTTCAACAAGTTACTGTGATCATATGCATAACACATTCCAAAAGTAACAAAGTAACATGGATACTTCTTGATATGAAATGGAATTGACATTATGATTCATGCATTTAAGTGAATTTTAGGAAATGACATGGTATTTTCAGGCGTAAATAATATGGTGGGAGAGAAGTTGGGTACTTTTATACCCCTTTCAATCAAAGGGAGATATCCACCAACATCTATATAAGTAAGAATTCATAGAAATGATTTTTATTATTGAAAATCTATATTAAAAAAACATACTAGTAAGTCATCACTGGGACTTCTATCATTGTACATAAATAAAAGTGTTTCTTCTAAATACGTTAGATTTGTACTCACAATAGTACCAAGGAAAAGGAAAACATGATTGTTACAATATTAACAAAACATATGCCTACTAGGGTGCTGTAGTCTTACTCGTCTCTCTGCTTTCTTTGGATCCTGGTGTGGATCTCAAATCATCCGAATCACCCAGCTATCAAAACCGTCCCTAGAGTTTACTCTTGCAAAAATCTTCACCATCCTGTTGATTTTGTCTTGACAGACAGATCACTTATCCTCGAAGAAAGTTAAATTGGCTATCAAATATTCCAGTTTCTCGGAATAAGGATTAGGGTAGCTTTTTTCTTTAGTCACCCTCCGTGTGGTTTTTCATGAGTAGGAAAGAGTAATTAGTGGTCCACTACACTTTTTGAGAGTTCAAACTAACAATGGTGTTACCCATGATCTTCTTTTCAAGAAAATCCAAAAAACTAATAGATAAAAAAACATTAGAAAGAAAAGAGAAAATCAAATTAAATTGAAAAATACTATACATGCCAACAACCAAAACAAGGTCGGCACCTGAAATGACCGTCGGAAAGGCCACCGGGGAAACGACAACATGAGCATGCAACCTCGGAATGGATCCTACTCCTGCTATTGTTCCGCTGGTGGCCATTTTGGGGGTCATTCAGGTTGGCATCATTGTTTATGCTGTTGACATGTATATTATCTTCAATTTTATTTGGATTTTCTCTCCTCTTTCTAATGTTTTGTTTTTTGTATCTATTAGATGCTTGGTTTTTCTTGAGAAGAACTTTGGTGATGCCACTATTCTTTTGAACTCTCAAGGTGTAGTCGGCCACTGATACCCTTTCGTATTTATGGAAATCTACACGGAGAGAGTCGTGACTCTGATAACTGGAATATTTGATAGCCGAGTTAACTTGTTTGAGGATCAGCGATCTGCCTCTCAAACCATAAATCGATAGGAGGATTGAGATTTTTGGAGAAGTAAACTCTAGGGATGGTTTTGATAGCTGGAAGAGTCGGATGACTGGGATTTGATCCTAGACGAGCAGCTCGGCGAGATTGCAACAGCCTAGTAGGTATTTCTTTATATTGTAAACATCATAGTTTTATTTTCCTTGGTACTATTGTGGATAATCGAATGGAATGTATCTAGAATTTTTTTCTTCTTCTTTCTTTTATATACCAGGACATAAGTCCAAGACTAACTAGTATGTTTTCTTAGGCCTCGTTTGGTTCGCGGAATCTTCGGGTTGGGAAAGGAAAGTGATTACTTTCCTATGTTTGGGTGCCAAAGGAATTGAGGAGGAAAGGAAAGTGATTCCCAATGGAAGGGAAATTAGGGGGGAAAGTGATTCCATCCATCCAAGCAAGGAATCACTTTCCCACATTGAAGTAATCACTTTCCTTTCCAAATTCCTTGGCATTTCCAAACATCGGAAAGGAAAATCAATGGGAAATAAAATTTCCCAAAGGAAAGGAAATGACAAGGAATTGATTTCCTTTCCCTTCCATTCCGCGAACCAAACGAGGCCTTAATGTAGATTTTCAGACATAGGTCCAAGACTTATTATATGTTTTCTTAATATAGATTTTCAATAGTATTGAAAAATTATTTTTATGAATTATTTTTATGAATTATTTTTGTAGAGATGTTGGTCGGTATCTCTCTGTCTCTTTGATTGAACATGTATAAAGTACCCAACTTCTCTCCCACCATGTTCTTTACGCCTAGAAATATCACTTAGATGTCATTTCCTAAAAAATCACTTAGATGCCTGAATCATAATGTCGATTCCATATCATATCAAGCAATATCCATGTTACTTTGATGATTTTGAAATGTTTATGCATATGATCATACATAAGTTGTTCAAGCATGGTTTTTTTTTGTCCACAACAGAGGAGCTTGTTCTGATACGAATGGAGGTCGATTAAAAGTTTATACTAGCTTTTGCCTGCGAAGGGGTTCCCTTTGATTTAGTATTTTGATAGTAATATTTTTATGTTCTTGGGAATTAATAATGGGAAAGGTCTTTGATTTTTGCATTATTCTTAGAGAGGATTTATGTTATCTAAATTTTGTGAGGAAGTGCTTTATTAAGAGTGAATTTTCTTTTACTTTGTCTGGGTAAAGCTGGTGTTTGTCCTTTTTATGCTATTGTCATTTGAACCCAGGATCTCGCCTCTCTACACACATTTTTTTGGAGGACTTATGTTCTTCAAGTCTTTTAACAACTATAATCAAGATTAAGTAGTTCTGGATTATGATCTTAAATTCATGACTAGGTCTTTTGTGACTACGGGAAGTGTTATTAAGTGTTCATGTGTGGTGATATAACTTGGGTGGACTTTTTTATGAATAGCAGTGGTGTCACATGATCACATCATCAATATTCATGTATTGGGAATTTTTATTCTTTCAGTAAGCTGAAATGTTGGAAACATTGGTATCTGTTTCTTCAAGTGAAGGGAGAAGTTACTAAGGATTATGTCCTTTGAAGGGTTATGCATAAATTCATTGTCATTTTCTGTTGTGATTGTGCTCGCAGGAAATTTTAGCCGTTGAAATTGCTGTATGTATATCAATAACTAGTCTAATTCTAAAGAGAGTGAAGCTAAACCAGGCTAATGTAGTCATTGGCTGTATCTGAGTGTCACATATGATTCAATCCTAAGATCATTGGTGAAATAAACAAAGATATGAAGGTACTTTCTTAGTCATGCAATATTAACATAAAGACAGCATAATTAAGGTACTGATTGGCGCTTAGAACTGGATGTCACTGTTTTAACTTTAGACAGCAGAAATAAGGTACTATTGGCATATGATATGATTGTTTGCGTAGATATAATGCAGATAAGGTGTGCGTTAAAAAACAATTAATTGAAGAAATCATATTATATAAATGTACTATAAGCTATTTGTGAACAAGACCTTTTATCCAACCGTGAGGAATGAAGACTTGTTAGGTTCTTAAAGGAGTAAGGTGCAAAGAACACCCAGAAGATAATTGGCTGTTTGCTGTGGCTTCTTGAGTGATGAACATGGGTTCTGCAAGGCAAGAATTTATCACTTGTTGGATAACTAGTGCAGCTTGTTTTCCTTTTTGGTTTTAACCCAAAAAAACTCTAAATTTCTAATATTTGTGATTAAGTTAGAAGGTTAAAGGTGGCTAATGCAGATTTACTCATGGCATTTTTTTGTTAAGAGAGTGGTACGGTAAAGGATCCATATGAAATATGTGAAGAAATGGTTTTGGTTATACACTCATTGTCAGATTGTCTGTTTACATTTTTTTGGGAAACCTTTCATTTACAATTGCGTGAACCTTCTCTAGAGATTTTGGATATGGAAGCATTTGAGTTGTCAGCAATCAGCAGGTTAGACTACGTATGACTCTAGGATAACTCGGGCTTGTTAAAGAACTTAGAGGCTGAGGCTGGGAGCAGAATTTACATCAATTAGACTAACTATTTATTGTTTGTTGAATCATTGGGGTTGGGTTGTCCATGTGTATATTTCTGTTGGTGACCTTTTAGCATCAATCTTGGGCTGTTTGATTTGGCATTTTTATGTTCTGTTATTTCTTCCAGCACTTTGTCAAGTAGTAGGTGGTATTGTGAGATAATGGTTAATTGCGTTTTGCAGTATGGCCCAATTGTCGTTATCGATCTGAAGATTCCTCCAAGACCCCCAGGTTATGCTTTCGTAGAGGTACTGCTTTCTTTCTAACAATAGTTGGTATTATTATTTATATTCATGTTGATCCATGCTATGTACAACACATTTAGTTATTAAGTTGCTATCTGTATGTTCAAAACAAGTTAAACTTAGAGGACTAACCTAAACAACAAAATATTGGCCCCCTTCCTGACCCCCAATTTCTCTCTTTTTTTTTTTTTTTTTCTTTTTTTTTTCTTTCATGGCGTTTGCACCTTTCAACTTTCAAGCATTAAGGCAACCAAGTTTCCAAGGCTTTGGTATATATGGGAGGGAGGAAAGGGGAGATCCTGGGATCAAACCCTTGGGACAGTCAAAGACTAGCCTTATTGTAGAAAGACTAAGCACTAATGCAGGGATTAATAGAAATAAATCTGTGGTTTTTTGTTTCTTGCAGTTTGAGGATCCTCGTGATGCGGAAGATGCTATTAATGGTCGTGATGGATATAATTTTGATGGCCACAGACTAAGAGTAGTCATTTTTTAATTTATATTATATTCTGTTTTTATGCTATTTTTGTTCATTCTTCTCATTATGATTATATTTCCCCCTTACTTGCATGTAGGTGGAGCTTGCACATGGTGGAAGAGGACAATCTTCATCTTATGATCGGCACAGCAGTTACAGCAGCGGTGGGGGAGGCCGTGGTGGTGTCTCCAGGCGTTCTGACTATCGTGGTATGTTCTTGATGTCATTTGTTGCTTGGTTGTCTTCTAAACTGATTTGTCTCTTTCATTAAGAAGTCTTTGGATTGTTACCTACAGTTTTGGTTACCGGTCTGCCTTCGTCTGCCTCGTGGCAGGACCTTAAGGTAAGTTTGACAGGAGCTCTGTGTTCGATAGACATTTTTTCAGGATTAAATATTATTTTTCACTCCACTAATCTAAATGTGTACAAGTAGGATCACATGCGCCGAGCTGGTGACGTTTGTTTCTCTCAAGTGTTCCGTGAGAATGGAGGTCAGCTCTCGAGACTATTCAATATGGTTTCCTTGTTCCTTTTACTTTGTTTGGTCTTTTCTAAGTATCATGGGAGCTGATATTAAAAGGAACCCTATTTGATATACTCACACAAGTGAAATGGCTTTCGCTTCTGGGCTCGATTAAATTCCTCATTTTGCTCCACTCTATCTAGATGGGAAGAATTCCCTCATTCCTCTCGTCAAATATCACCAAAATTACTCACCTTTTAACAAAGACTGTTTGGGAGCATACCAAATTTATATTCAAACCTTTCAAAAGATACAATCCCCCAATTTATGTATTTATTTTTTTGTGCTTTATGTACTGATTGCCTATATTCATTTTTCTATCCTTTGAAACTTGTCTTGCATATGGTATCAATATTTGGGCTTTCTCTAATACGAAAGGATTTAAACATCAAGCTATCCTCAACATTGCAAGCCATGACTGTTCCAACAACAATTTTTTTAGTTTATGTTTTTTTTCCCCTTGAGATGTAGTTACAGCAGAATCACCTCCATATGCTTGCTTGTGCTTATGTATCTGTCCTTGGATAGTACTAACCTGTACTTTGGAGGTGATTAGCATTTTCTATTACAAAATCATCCGTAATTGTGTAATTGTTGTCTGTACTCTTTTATGGTCGAAAGATGCTTAACACATAAGCCTTGTCAAATGGTCTTCTAGGCCACACCTAGTCCCATCATACTCATTGCCTCGTTAGGAGGTAAATACCAAAAATAAAGGGTTGGCATGAAAATCTATAAGGCTTTTATAAAATTGAGGACAGCTTTCTTGACTTGTTCTTCCCGGCCTACTTTTAGTTTCATGCTTGTTGCTTGCGACAATAATTATCACAAAATGGATTTGATACATCTGTTTGCTTATCTTTGTGTTTGGCTTGCATCTCACCTTGGAGATGATTGCACTTTGCCACTAAAACTTATAAATATCTGTATTTTTGGACGACTTCCTCTGTGTTCATGGAGACCTGATGCCTTCTATGTACAAATAATGGTTACTGAATTGTCAAATGGACAGTAGGTTTCATGGGTAGATTCCATGTTGTCTATAGTTCCCTTGCTAGGAATTTGTTCCAACATGTTGAGGGTTGACGTCAAGTTGATATGATTTTGTAAAAGTATTATAGTTCTCTTGCTAAGCTCTCTTACGTTTGTTATTGATGTTGATAAAGTATCATAGTTTTGACAAAAGGTTTAGAAAGATGATGATTAGTCCATGTATGAATGTCAACGACTCTCAAGAGTCTTACTCTTAGTGGCAGGCAATGTTTTTAAAAGGCGCAAGGCTTATGCGTTTGTCCCCCTTGGGGTTTTTCGGATATTACTTTTTTTTATCATAAGTTTAAAAATTATGAAAAAAATGAATGAAAGTTGCTCATTTCTGTGACGGAACCAAGGAAAAAAGAAGAAGAAATAAGCATAGGGAAATTCTGAAGAATCATTAAAAATAGAGAAATAAAGTAATTAAACAGACATGAAAATTCATTTCGTACTTGAAAAGAAGAAAGCAAAAACAGAGGAGAACATGAAAAAACACAAAAGCAGACATGAAAGTTACCTGAAAATAGTTAATGGCAGGCAATGTTTTAAAAGGCGCAAGGCTTATGCATTTTGTCCCCCTTGGGGTGAGATACTAAAACTATGTGAAAATTCAGTACTTGAAAACAGGTGCAAAAACACAGAAACATCCAAATTCATCTCATAGAAGACTAATTATGGAAATAAAGTAGAAATATAGAAAAACAGAAGGAAAAAAACAACAGAGAGGACTCATGATCAGTAGAAGCAAAAGTTTCAAAGGGATGATTCACAAGAAAACAGAAGGAAAAAAAAGAGTAGAAAAAAACAACAACGAAGAAATATAGAAAACACAAAAGTGAGAAAAATACTTGGCAATAGTACCTGGATCTCTCGAAAGTGAAGTAGGCGGCGGCGGTCGAACTCCGCAGACGCGGGGGAGGCAGAGATGTGGTCTGGAGCCGAGTGGGATTTGGAAGCCGCGGTCAGAGTTGTCTGAAGGTGTGGAGTAGGGGTGACCGATCGGTTTATTCGGTTTCAACCGAACCGAAATAGTCAAAATTGAATAACCGAAATTCTAAAAATCAAAAACCGAACCCGAACCTAATTAGCCAAACCGAAACGAACCGAATAAGCAAATCGGTTTATTCGGTTGGAATATATCATTGTTTAATGGGTCGGTCCCAAAGTTGGGATCATGGTTAAATTATATTAAAAATGCTCATTTTTATACACACGTTTGTTGTATTTCAAAGTTGTCTCCAAAGTTGAACTAGTGTTAAATTATCAATGTTAAGCTTCAAAATATATACATAGATTTTTTGTTTTTAAAATATACAATTTTTTAATCACAAAATATGCATAAAATTGAGAGTATTTACATAATTGCATAAGTCTTATTCAGTTTTCGGTTTTGGACTGAAACCGAAACCCAAAACCGAAACAGAAATCGAGTAAGGAATTTTAGTATTTTCAAAACCGAAACCGAAACCGAAACCGAACCGAATATCTTATTCGGTTCTGTTAGGATCGGTTTTCGATCTAAAACCAAATAATGCTCACCCCTAGCGTGGAGAGACGTCTGGAAGATTCCCTAACTAGGGTTTGACTTGTTTGAGCGAGTACTGTAGTGGGCTTTAGGCCTCCATGTATTCAGCAGATCAAAGAAAGAAAGAAAGAAAGGATATAAGACAAAATGCATGGTGGATGTAAGCCTCCCCCCGAGGTGGTGTAAAAAACGCAGGCCCCACCAAAAAATGTACATTGTGAGTTAAACAGCGCGCACACAGCGGGTATCGCGCCCAATATTTTGGAATGCCTCACCCTGGGGCATGCTCCAAAACGCGTTTGGAAAGCGTTTTTTAAAACATTGGTGGCAGGGTTGACTGAAGGTGTTAAACATTTCCTGATTCAACTTTCAGCTATGTGCAGCAAGTGACATATTTCCTGAAGGTGTAAATCATTTCCCGATTCAACTTTCAGCTATGTGCAAGTGCAACAAGTGACATATTTCCACCATTATTATCTTGTTCCAAACACGATGTTCTATATAAGACTTGAGCATCTTGCACCATGCTGGTTAGTCGTGAACTAGGGTCAAAATCCTCGACTGCATTGTCTGTATGACTGCTATTTTAAGTTGCGAAAGTATGTGTGTAGGCTCTTGTTTTATCTGATTCAACTTTCAGCTATGTGCAACAAGTGACATATTTCCACCATTATTATCTTATTCCAAACATGATGTTCTATATAAGACTTTGAGCATCTTGCACCATGCTGATCAGTCATGTGAACTAGGGTCAAAATCCTTGACTGCATTGATCTGCTATGACTGCTATTTTAAGTTGCAAAAGTATATGTGTAGGCTCTTGTTTTATCTTGTCTTTTTTTATTTTTAGTTTATTTTTAGTTTGCTTTTTATTTGTTTTCTTGTCTTTAGTTATATGTATTGGTGGCAAACACAGTTTTTAGTTCTTAATGGTCCTTTTTTTTGACAACTCTATTTCATACTTGGATAATGGAACTTACCTTTGAAAACTAATCTATGGAATTTTTGGTCCACTGCATGCTTGCAGGTACTACAGGAATTGTGGATTATACAAACTATGATGACATGAGATATGCGGTAAGTAATAGTCCTCTCTTTTAAATATGCCTACTATTTTTTCATGAAAGGAAATATGCCTTAGACCTCTTAATCATGCTTTTTCTAGAGAGGTTTTTCTATTTTTTGCTAACACATGTTGAGATTTCCTTTATCTTCTCCATCTTTGCAGATAAGGAAGCTTGATGACTCTGAATTTCGCAATGCATTTTCACGGGCCTATATAAGGGTACATTTTTCTATAGATTCTCTAATAGACATTATGCATGGGTATTTTTTTTCTGATTGCTTTTGTTGGCTGCTTCTACAGGTAAAGGAGTATTCTAGGCGCAGCTTATCACGTTCCTACTCAAGAAGCCGAAGCCCTAGTCGCAGTTATAGCCGAAGTAGGAGCAGGAGCGTGAGGTATGGTGTTCTTTCTGTTGTCTTTGACCGTGAGTGCATGCAACAGTAGTTAACTTTGCACGAACATATTTTGCAGCAAATCTCCACATGCCAAACCATCTAATCGTTCTGTATCTAGATCTCGTTCAAAATCTGTATCTTATGGGTCAAAAGAGCGGGCTATGTCAAGGTTTCTCTTCATCTACTACTTTATTTTTATTACAGTTATTTATTTTTCACTTATACCATTTAATGCAATTTTACTTTCATTATTCTTGTTTTCTGACACACAAGCAGCATTATTTAAATGGGTTACTCGAGCAAAGATGTTCAAAGTAGGCTTCCTAGAAATTAAGATGAGAAATAACAAATTCAGTATTGAAATATTTAAGTTTGGATGCGAAATTACAATTACTTTGTGCGACGGCTTAGTTTCATTTCTTAGTAGATTCGTGCATATTTCTTTTGGAGCCCAATTTTCAAACTTCTCACAAATATGCCACACATAATGGGGGCAAAACCATCATGTTTAAGCATACTTGATGCCTCACGACCCAGGAGTAGGTTCTCATAAAGCTGTGGTTTCTATTCATGTTTCACTGAAGAACTAAGGGGCTGTTTGGTTGGCTGTAAATGGTGTTGCTGTAATTTGTGTTGCAACATTTACAACAATCCAGTGTTTAGTTTGCTCCAAATGGAGCATTTACTGCAATAAAAGCTGTATTAAATACCCCATTTGCTGCAGCTTTTGTTGCAGCCAAAATGACTGCAACACCATTTACAGCAGCCAAAGCTGCAATAGATTCCTATTTACAGGCAAACAAACTGCCCCTAACACTTTGTTTGGGAACATTTTTAAGGAGGGAAAGGAAAATTTGAGGGAAAAGAGAATGGAGGAGAGAAAAATGAAGGTAAAGTTGATTTTTCCTTGTTTGGATGACCAAAAAATAGAGAGAAGAAAAGTTTAAAAGTAATATTTTATTTGTTTGTGGAGAAAGATATAATTACCATTTAATCCTCGATTTTTTTTCAAATCATAATTGATACGAAGGGTAGTTGGTTAATTTCTCCCACAATCCTCTCAACTCTCTCCATTTTCCTCCCACTTTTGGGAGGAAATTTTTTTAGTGGGATCCACATGAATTTTCCTCCCAAATTTCTCTTCCTCATTTTCCATCTCCCTTCCCAAACACCACTACTATTAATTTTCCTCTCATTTTTCTCTTAATATTTTCCTTCCCCCATTTTCTCCTCTTCCCAAACAATACCTAAGTCAATAAGAGATCAAGATGTTACTCGAGTTTTATTGGTTCACTTGGCCTTGGCTTCCTAACTAAAGATTTTTCTAACTGCTGTCTTGGAGGCTTATTGGAAATGGCATGCTGCATTTATATTTGTAACTAATACCTTGTTTGAGGGAACAACGTTGAAGAAACTTAGAAACTTGTGTAACAACTGGAAGATGTCCACTGTATCCTGTTTAGTGAATACTATAGTTGACATGTTATAGCATTGGCTAACTGAAATTAGTAAAAACTACAAATCATATCCCTGTTGTTCTTAAATTCAGCTGCGTGTATACTTTTTCGAAGGACTTTGTTAGATCAAAGCGCACATTTTTAGGTTAGGCTCATTTTTGTAAGTTTCTAAGGATAGCATACTGCACCCAATTACTTCCTGCCATTACAGTTGGTCACTCTTGTGCAGGTCCAAGTAGTCCCTCCATGAACTTATCTTGCCCTGCTTAAGTTTCCCGTACGCCTTCATTTCTTATGTTTCACTGGATGTGTGTTCATCCAACTCAAGTTGGCTAACTGATTGACAAGCTGATCTTGTAGCAACATTCTAAAATTTATCCTTCAGCTCTATCAGTCTTCTGTGATGGCGCTGTACCAGTACCGGGTATGTATATGTTACTAGCAGTGGTCAGGCATGTTAAGTAGATACTGCGCACATCCCCAAGGACCCCAACACTTGGATTCCGAATGAGGTCAGCTTTGCAAAGCTGGATACAACTCCAATACTTGAATTATGATGTTGGTATGGCTCCGACCCTTCATGCCTTTTTGTCTGCACAAATACCCATAGCTTAACCATTACTCACTTTGTAGGTTTCTCAAGCCCCTAGTTACTCTCCTCTCTTCCCTGTTCACCTTGTCTACTTGCCACTTTTCTTCACACCCCTTACACATAGGCCTCTCATAGCCACCGTCGACCTCCAATGCCAACCCACGGACATTCAGCACCATTGATCGCATCCACAATCTGCTGCCAAAGATCAGTCACCACCGGTGACTGAATTTTTGGTGGATTTTTTGAAAAAACTTTTAGATGTTGAAACATCAAAAGTCTTTTGCCCATTAAAACTTTTGGGTTAATAAACGCTTGGGTCTCCAACAAAGATACGATTATGTTATAACTTAAAGGACTTTTGTTCACTGACAATCGATGTTCCCGTATTTCTATCATGTCCGTGGACAATTGCATGGCTGTTTTGGTATCTGTTGGTAAAACGATGCATTTTTGTTTCTTGTGTTTTTTCTTATTCAAGTTTTCCTTCTGAGTGGAACCCCATAAAAAATGAAATGAAGAACATTTCAAAGTGCCAATTTCTAATCTTGCACATTTAAGTTATATTGTTTGTTTTCTAGATATGGCCTTTGCGGCGATCTGGGGATTGCATATTAGGAACTTGATGGGATATTGGTGCATATGCTTGTTTTGAGGTATGCTGTTTCATAATGGGCAGCTTTAGAAAAAAACAGAAAGTATTATTAATCTTCATATCTTATGGCTTATATAGCTGACACCCATCTGAGCGAAGTTGGGAATGAATGATGGGTTGCAATTATCTGGATTACCATGGACTTGGGACTGGACTGCGAGCCGTAAAAGGTTACAATGCACAGGATTCTGGATGTGAAATTTGGTGGTATAATCAACAGATCTTTGTTTGCCCTCGTACCTTTTAATCCCAATCTTTTGTTTACGATGGTCATTGACAAGTTCTACTGCCTGTCCAAGTTTTTCCACAATTCATTTAGGGCGCTCTTCGACCTCCAGCACAATTTAGAATCTAGTGATTAAGTTATTTGAGTCTGTCTGTTTCTCCTTCAAAATGTTACCTCTATGACGTGGAGGTGTCAAAGTGGTTTTTTTTTTTGGGATCAATCTGTTTAAGGCAAAAATGTTGATATCATCTGTTTTAAGGCAAAGATGTTGATATCGAAATCATTGTTTCTGGAACTTTTTGCAGATCAAGATCCATATCCAGATCCCCTGCAACTTCTGTGAGTTTCACATTTTCCATAAGAGAACCTTATAACTGTTGCTACTTTCTTCTATTCCTTTTTTTATTATCTGATCTTGTAATCTGCAGCCCCCTCCCAAAAGAAAAGTGACCAAGAGCCCGCGCAAGCGAAGCCCTAGCAGAAGCAGGAGTTTGTCACGCTCACGATCCCCCTAATGTAAAATATATATCTCAATGTTTGTGACTTTACCGAACATTCTGGTACCTACGAAGGTTCCCTTATTCATGTTTTATTCTTATGACAGGTGGAATCAGATTGCATCGGTGAAGGAACCTTGGCGTATACCGGACTTCAGACTGCTTTGAGCTTTTGTCCTTCAGCCGTAATGGATCATCTGTTCGTCTAATATACTAGGACTTGTGTTTAGCTGTTGCCTTTGACTTTATACAGTTGGCTCCTGTTCAGTATTATATTCAGGTTGACAGAGAATTAGTCTTGACATCGGGTGATATATTTTCTTGACAGTTTGAACTATTAGTATCAACTTATACTTGGTTTGAATTAGCAGCAGTGGAACCTATATTTAGTTCACTCTTGTTAGCTTTTGTTCTGGGAAACTCTGGTTCCATATGCCGGAATGGCGAGGCTATTGTATTGTCCGAATGTTCGGAGGATCCATTTGCAGGATAGGAACTTTTATAACTGCTATACCATATCTGATCTTATAATGTTCAGCACTGGATACAAGAGAGGACTCACTATGGTTGAACTCAGTGATTCTGATGGTGAAATGTACCTTGGGATCTTTAAACTGTTCCGGAAATCTTGATTACATATGGAATCCATAACCCCAATTCATGCGGGATAGAGCTTTGTCACAAACATATTTCATTGGTATATTTTATTTTGTTTATTATTATTTGTAGATTTGACTCATTTGGAATGTACCTTGACATTAATATTTGGGAAAGTGTTGAGAGAGTGCCGAGGCATAGATGAGAGTGTCGGCACAAGTCACCATCTAGTTGTTAATACAGTACTGATGCTGCCAGGCTCACTGTGCACATTTTATGCTAGTCGTTAGATTGTATGGGGATATGTGTACGTATTTAGGACGAAGGGTGCACGATAAGTTCAGCACACAGAATAATTTGTACCTATAGTTGTTTTTAGGGATATTTTGTAAAACCTCCCCTAAATAATGGGCTAATTTGCGAAATACCCCCTAAAGATCTCGAATTGGTAAAACCCCCTTTCCGTCAAGACGCTGTTTGATTTTGGGTGACGTGGCAATCCGTGTCTGTTATTAAGTAAAAAAATAATAGTTTGACGAAAATACCCCTGCGTACGTGGCAGGGGTCCTCCAACGGTCTTGTCTCTCTCTAACGGTCATCTTCTTCCTTTGCTGAACCTATTTATACCGATCATCTTCTTCCTCTCTCCAACCTATTTATACCGATCATCCTCCTCCTCTTTCACTTGATCCTCTTCCAGCGTGCAACTTGTCTACCGAAGATCAGGTTCCTACAAGCATGGGGGGTGCTCCTTCATCTATAGAGAAAGAGGTAATTTCTGCCATTAAAGGAGGAAACACAAATTATTATATTTAGAGTAAGGAGGAAACACAAATTATTATATTTACAGTTAGGAGGAAACACTAATTTTTAATTTCTAAATTTGCAGAAATCGAGTGATGAGATTGATGAAAGTGATCAGATTAAATGCCAAATTTGTTGCCAGTCGACACATTCAGCAATAGGGTGCCCATTTATGTACTCAAAATGCCGAAGATGTGACGGGATAAGAAGAGTTTGGGAAGGAAACACTCGAGCTAATCCGCACAGAAGATTTTTGAGATGTCAACACTTCAATTGTGCTGAATTCCAGTGGTTAGATGAAGCTGTGAAGTTGCCACCACCAAGACAACATTCAGCAAAGGGGTGTGCTAAGTGTGGTAGTCGTGGACATTGGGCCAAAGATTGTCCTGAAGAGATTGGTGAATTGTGTGGTCAGTTTCAAGGTTCACTGAAGTTAGACCAAATGAAAAGAAGATCAATGTAAAATAGACATTTGTTATATATAAACATGCTATCAACTATCAGCTGCAGTCTTCTCTTTCATGTCCACAGTTTCTAGACATGCACTCTAGGTAATCAGCCGCCATCCATAAACTTTCGAAAAATACATGCACCAAACATAGTATCATTACAAAAGACAAACTGCAATACTTCTCTTTCATGTCCATAGTATGTAAACATAGAATCCTTACAGAAGACAAACTTTCCAGAGTATCTAAATGTCCACAACCCAAAAATACATGCTATCAGCTGCAGTTAAAAGACAAACTTTTACATGCTATCACTGCACAAAATACTTAAAGCAGAGAATAACCTCTGTACAAAATGTCCACAACCAAAAAAACCAAGTACAACTGCAGTTAAGGCCTCCATCTAGGTGGCCTGAAGATCTGGGATTGGGGTCTTGTTGCTTCCCTCATGCCATCAGCTTTAAATCCATACATGCTATGAAAGTTTGCTGCTGTTGCTGCTCTTCCAGCTGCACCCACCCCTGTATAAGGAGGCACATTAACTCCTCTTCCAGCAGCATTTGGGCCTCTACCTCTTGTTTGAGAAGCACCAGGTTCCATGCCACTAAATGTTGACCAGAACAAGTAATAAGAAAGCATAAAAAACATCCTAACTATTAAATAACATGTTTATTGTACCTTCCAGTAGTCTGTTGCTGAGCTGGAGGATTGCCTCCTCCTCTGCCTCTTCCTCTGCCCCTTCCAGGAGTCTGTGCATCAATCTTTGCAGCATTCCTTGTTGGGCAAGTTCTTATATTGTGACTTAGAGAGTGACAATGTCCACACTTTCTCTTACCTTTCTTTGAGCTAGGTGTGCCTTCAATATCAGTCCTTATTCTATTTATCCTTGGTCTTCCAGCAGATCTCTTGTGTTTTGGTTTAAGCACTATCATTTCAGGCTGGGTACAAAACACAAACTTTACCTTTATGCCTACTGATCACCCAAAATATTTAGAGCATAAATGTAAGTAAATTGATGACACAAAACACAAACTTTACCTCTACCCAATTCTCTTGGCTTGCACATGCCTTTACCACCCCAGCATAAGCCTTCTTGTAGGACTTTACCTTGTGCAAGTCATCTACCAAACTGCAAAAATGTAAGTAAAGCCATAAGTTAATATATAAGACAGCTAAAGTGTAGATATAGTAAAGTAAAACTGAAAGTGTACCTAATGACATCAATCCTCAAGTGTGTGGCCACTGCAACTGCATGCACACATGGAATTCCAGTGATATCCCAAACACAACAACTGCAAGACTTCTCCTTCATGTCCACATCCCACCTACTGGAACTCTTGTTGTTCACTACACACCAATTATATTCACTAGCACCAAACAATCTATATCTCTTCTTCTTCTCCATTCTATTCTTTACAATTCTATCTGCCCTTGGCACCAAAATCATTCCCTCACCCTCCCACATCTTGACTTTCATTTTTCTCTCAAACATCAATCCCATTACCTTCAAATTAAAACCCTCCATAATTCTGTGTAAGGGCTTTGATCTCACATCCAACATCCAACTGTTGAAACTCTCACTGAAATTGTTTGTCACATGCTCACACTTTGAGGTTAAGTCAAATGTTGACCTAGCCCAAGTATTAGTTTCCACACTGGAAAACCACTCAAATGCACTCTTTGAGTCATTCTCAAGTTGATCCATGTACCTCTTGTGGTCAACCTCTCTATAGGCTTTAGATGCCCCCCAAGCAAGGGTTTTCAGGTGACTTCCCTTGTGTGTGGCTTTAAAATTCTCAAACATGTGTCTAAAACAAAATCTATGCCTACTAGAGGGGAAAACATCCTTTACAGATGGAATGAGCCCCTTTTGCCTATCAGATATGAATGTCAGTGGCAAAGGATGCTCATTAACCCTATCTCTAATGGCATTAAGAAACAGGGTCCAATTTTCCTTGTTCTCAGAATCACATATGAAAATGGCTAAGGGATACATACCATTGTTTGCATCTAGAGCCACTGCTGACAATAAAACCCCACCATATTTTCCTTTGAGATGACATCCATCAAGGCCAACAAATGGTCTGCAACCCTCTTTGAAGCCCTTCAAGTAGGCATCAAAGCCCAGACAGCAATAGCTGAAAGCCCCATCACTATCAGTAGCAACTGAGGCTATACTGCCTTGATTTTTAAGCAAAATCTGCCTACACACCTCTGGTGTCCACTTGTAACCATCTTCATAAGACCCAAAAACTTTTGTTAAGGCTTTACCTAGAGCCTTCCAACAGACCCAGTACTTCACTGGGACTCCATGCCTATTTAGTACCCTCTCCTGAATCCTCCTTGGCTTCAAGTTGTATCCATCTTCTCTGACATCCTCTTCTATAATAGCAGCTATCCATGATGCATTGGCCATTCTGTTCTTTCCTGACCCAGTCCTGTTTGTGCATGTGTGCCTCTCTACATATTTGGTGATCTTTATTGTGTGACCATCACCTTGCCTGCAAACATGAACAACATTTGGGAAAAAATATTAGTTAACTGAATTCAAGAAAATATGGTACATTTAGAAACTGAATTCAAATAAATTGGAAAACTTACAAGTTACCATTCAGTTGGAAGGAACATTTAGGATCCACACACTTGCACCATAGCCTTTTGGGGTCATCCTTCACTTTCTTCACTTCAAACATATTGTCAATGCATAGCCTGGTCACCCACATCTTGTACTCCTTCATAGTTGGCCATGTCATACCAACTGAACACTCATCTGTGTCACAAGACCATGGTACATGGTCTTCACCCTCAACATCTCCATACATATCATCATACTTGTCATCAACTTTGTGGTATTCTCCAAATCTCTCAGGCTCATCTGACTCTTCTGACTCAGATTCAGAATCAGACTCTTCCTCGGATGTAGAGCTGTCAGACCTAGTACTATGATATTCATGTTCAATTGGCAAATCATTAATGTCAACCTCATTGAGATTAGTACTCTCAGGGAGCACATCCAACTCTTCTTCATCCATGCCTAGAAGCTCCTCTGCAGTCTCATGCTCTTCATCAAACTCTACTTGTGCTTTCTTCTTGCTTGTTGCAGCTCTTCCATCTACATTTTTCTTTGCCCTCTTCTGTGGTGTCTGCTGCTCCCTTTGTGAATGTTTTCTAGGTGAAGCTCTTCTTGCAGGAGATGTGGCATATACCACATTGCTTGCTGTAGCCACATTCTCAGGTCTTTCTCCCTTACTAGCAACTCTTTTCTTGTAGCCTTTCTTAGTAGGTGTTACTGGCTTTTGAGTGACTGGCTCCTCTAGTTGGCTTGGCTGAGTTGGCTTTGTTGGCTGCTCACTAGAAGGAACTCTTCTAGGTGGAACTCTTGGTGAAAATCTTCTTCTCTGCCCACTGGGAGGCTGACTTGGCTGCTCATTCACAGGAAGACCAACAAGGTCATTGAAGAGTTCTTCAGCAACTCCTTCAGATTGTAAAAACGAAATCAAATCTTCAACTCCCTCATTTGTAGCTACCTTAATTGGATTGGTATGCACCATAAATAAATGAACTTTATCAGGTCCTTCATGATCTGAACCAGTCCAAAACCTCAACAAGTCTTTGTCTCCATCTGCATCAATTAAAAATCCACCCTCCAAATCTAGCATACACAATTCATCTCCATCAACGACTCCAAAATCTACTACTTTTCCATTCTTGTAATCATAGTTTCTTAGTCCACCAAATGGCTGTTCTTTCGGCTAAGAGCCCCCATAATGAATGAGTAGATGTTTCTTGCCAAAATCTACTCTAGCACTACAAATTAGCAAAATACGCCAAAAGTTTAGGGCACAGATTTTGTAAAATAGGGTACAAATTTAGGGCACAAATGTCTAACATTAGGGCACAAATTTCTACCAAATCTAACATTAGGACACAAATTTCCAACATTAGGGCACAAATTTCTACCAAATCTAACATTAGGGCACAAATTTCTACCAAATCTAACATCGAAGAAATAACAGTTGGTTTAAAAACCAAGAATCGAAGGAAAACAAAGAATTGAAGAAACAAATACTGCATGTTCGAAAAATAACACAAAATCGAAAAGAAACTTACAACGTTCGTGGATCTAGAGACTGCATGTTGGGTTCTCCTCTCCTTCGAGCCTTCTCCTCGCCTTCAGACCTCCAATTTTGCCAGAATTTTGGAAAAATTTTCCTCCTCCTCCTTCTTTCTTTCTTTCTCTCTCCACTGTCGAAACGTTTCTCAGGAGGAAATTTTCCCTCCTCTTTCACTTGTTGGGTTTTGGGCGGACTTTTGGGGAAGGGTATTTTCGTCAGACTGTTATTTTTTTACTTAATAACACACACGGATTGCCACGTCACCCAAAATCAAACAGCGTCTTGACGGAAAGGGGGTTTTACCAATTCGAGATCTTTAGGGGGTATTTCGCAAATTAGCCCATTATTTAGGGGAGGTTTTACAAAATAGTTTTTATCAACATTAGAGCATCTCCAACCCTATTGTCTTGTTTTGTGTTGTGAATCCTACGTGGCATGAGACATAAGACAATGTCTTTCCTATGTGGCAAGATGACATTCACACGACAATGAGATAAAAATATGTTCTCCAATGCAAAAGTTTGAGAAGACAATAAAATTACTTTTTTTTTCAACTTCCAAGACAATTTTTTTCACTTCTTTTATATATATATATTTTTATTCATAATTGATGATGTGGACATAAAGTTATTGTGAAGTGCATTGTCTAGATCTAGACAACCAACTTCACATTTTTCTTGCCATGTCAACTTCACAATTTATTTCACATTTGTATTGGAGAAGTACTTTTGAAAAAAATGTTTGTCATTCTTATGTGGCAACTATTTTTTCCAAACTCACAGTAGGGTTGGAGATGCTCTTACATGGCGATGCATATTCAAGATGCTACTACATTCATACACTTTGAACCAGCTAAGAAAGCATGGCATGGGTTTGGGTGGACAAAAGCTTGACAACAGCAGGTTAGTGCTTTAAATGGCAGGTTCTGTTGAGATGAGGTTGCTCTGAGTGGCTACAAGAATCCTGCCAGGTTGGCTCCCTTCAACGATAATGACTAGTTTGTTAGGGAACTTTTATGCACTGGTGCTTTAATTATGTCACTTGGAAAAATTATTCAGTGAACCTGTGGCTCACTACATGGCATTCGTGAGTCTTAATTCTCCTTCATTATCACATCACTTTCACTAAATTAGAAAAAGAAGTGATGTGTCAATATACTATTAGAGAAATAATTTTTTTTAAAAAAATAATGTGGTGTGTACTGAATAATTTCTCGTCACTCAAGCCGTTTCTGACCTTCCAAGAATCTTGTATAAATATTATAAAAAAAGATTTTTCCTAACTACTCTAAAGAAAAATGGTTTTTTCCTGACATTCTAAGCCATATTATTATTGTTTCTAAAAAATAGAAAGACCTAAATATATCTAAATCTAGAAGTGAAGATTTTATATTAGTAATATATATGGAGGTTAAAAGTTTTAGGGTCTTATAATTTTTGGGGTCCTATGCGATCGTACAACTTGCACGCGCTCACAAACAATCTTGATGACACCTGGGGACGGTCCCCAGTCGGTCAGGACTAGTGAAGGATAAAAGGAGGTCATGGGTTCGAACCATCGAAACCTCTCTTCGAAGTCGTCGCCTTGCCTTTGCAATATTGTAAGTTCCCTTCAATTGATTGGATTAACAATTCTGGTTTCTAAATTGTCGCTGCTTATTGTTGTTGTTTCATTTATTGGTTTACAATGATACAATGACCCCGTTTGGTTCACTGTAATATAATTGTAATCGTAATGTAATATATATCATTTGATTACATTGCGATTACGATTATATTATATTGAATCAAACGAGGTCATATGATCGTTAACAAATAAGAAAAAAAATGAAGAAAAAGAAATAAATCGAAACCAGCAAAATCTGGCACGAGTGAAGCACATCTGTTTCTTCTGACACAATGTTCCGGAGAGCTGGACGCTCCAAGATTGATATTGTAGTTGATTTCCACATCCTTGAGAAATTAAAAAAGGAAACTGTAATCGTAAAAAAATAAGTTTTTATAATGTCAAATGATTTTTAAAATGAGTTATCTAAATTATCCTTAATTTATAAGAGAAGCTAAAAAAATTATTTAAAAAACGAGAATAGTTTTGATTGCCGATCTTAAAAATTCACAAATATTATAATTTTTTTTGACAATTACAATTCTCTTAGAAAAAAAAAAACATATCTAATGATGGAACTGAAGCTAATTGGAAGTCTGCAACTCGCTTCCTGTCTCCTCTTATTGCAAGTCTGAAATTGCCGACTTACCATCAAATATTCTCTTCATGTGATCTCCCACAAAAATCCAGGAAAGTATCGCATTCACTCACTACTATGTGTGCATGTTCTTAGCCCCCAATAATAATGGACATTCCACCCAACCAAATAAACACATTCTTTGGGATCTCTATACTGTGCGTATGTGTCCATAGTATATTTTAAAAACCGGATCGAAAATCGATCCGGTCATAGTATTGGATTGGGTTAAACCGGTAGATTAGTTCGAGTTGAATCAGTTATATGGACTTATAATTTTATATTAAATATACTATATAGTACACGATTACATATATTAACTTTGATTGCATGTAATTCTAAAACAAAAGTCAAAAGTTAGGGTCAACTGATTTAAAATCTAATTGAGTCGGACGGTTCGACAGACCAACCGAATCGACTTTTTGAAAGAAAAAAATGAGTCCATAGTAAATCAGACCGGGAAAAAAAATACTACTTTACGGATTGGACGGTTCAAATCACGGGTCGGATTCGATTTTTAAAACACTACTCCATAGGTGTGAGCATTATTCGGTTTCTCCGTGGGGAGCGCTTGTACTATTTGTAAAGAAAAAGGATGGGAGCCTGAGATTGGTGATAGATTATAGAGCACTGAATGAACTGACAATCAAGAACAAATATCCACTCCCTAGGATCGATGAATTATTCGACCAACTTGGAGGAGCAACTGTATTTTCCAAAATAGATCTCAGATCAGGCTATCATCAAGTGAAGATTAAGAAAGAGGACATACCAAAGGCTGCTTTTAGAACTAGATATGGACATTATGAGTTTCAAGTCATGCCTTTTGGATTGACAAATGCTCCGACCATATTCATGGATTTGATGAATAGAATATTCTATCAATATTTGGATAAATTTGTGATCGTATTCATTGATGACATATTGATCTACTCGAAGAACGAGGAGGAGCACGAAGAACATTTGAGGATAGTACTTGAGACTCTACGATAGGAGAAGCTGTATGGGAAGCTGAGTAAATGCGAGTTTTGGTTAAAAGAAATTTCTTTCTTGGGACACATAGTCAGTGGAGAAGGCATAACAGTAGATCCTAAGAAAATAGAAGCAGTTAAATCATGGCCTACTCCCAAGAATGTAGCTGAAGTTCGAAGTTTTGTTGGTTTAGCTGGATACTATAGAAGATTCGTAGAGAACTTTTCTAGAATAGTTGAGCCGCTTACTAGATTGACTCGGAAGAATGAGAAATTTGTTTGGACTGATAAATGTCAAGCGGCATTTGAGGAATTAAAGGAAAGACTTGTCACAGCACCAGTACTAGCTTTGCCCTCAGGATTAGGAGGTTACGAGATTTACAGTGATGCTTCTGGCAAGGGTTTGGGCTGTGTACTGATGCAGCACGGAAGGGTTATCGCTTATGCTTCGCGGCAGTTGAAGGTTCATGAGAGGAACTATCCAACACATGATCTGGAGTTAGCAGCCGTTGTGTTTGCACTTAAGTTGTGGAGACATTACCTGTATGGTGAACAGATCAAGATTTACACAGATCATAAAAGTTTGAAATATGTGTTCACCCAAAAGGAGCTAAATATGAGGCAACGTAGATGGCTCGAGTTGCTTAAGGATTTTGATATGGAGTTGGAGTATCATCTAGGCAAGGCGAACAAAGTGGCAGATGCTCTGAGTAGGAGGCCTGAAGCCTTCTTTATGAACACGCCCAAGGAGATATTGGATGACCTCAGAAAAATGGGGATTGAAGTGATATGCCCAGTTGCAGATGGAATTTGGGAAAGTTTACAAGTTCAATCTTCTGTAGTGGAGAGAATTAAGGAGGCACAGAAGAAGGATGTGAAGCTGCAAAAACTGTGGAGTCAAACTGAAGCTGGGGTACAAACTGGATTGATGAAGCATTCTGATGGATCCTTGAGGTTCGAAAGTCGTTTGTGTGTACCATTTGGAGAACTCCGGACTGAGCTAATGACTGAAGCACATAGTTCTCAGTACTCCATTCATCCTGGGAGTACGAAGATGTACAAGGATCTGAGACAAAATTTTTGGTGGCATGGAATGAAGCGGGAGATAGCTAAATTTGTCTCGAAATGTTTAGTGTGCTAACAAGTGAAAGCTGAGCACCAACGGACTGCTGGACTACTGCAACCACTACCAGTACCTGAATGGAAGTGGGAGCATATTACAATGGATTTGTATCAGGACTCCCAAGAACACAAAAAGGTAACAATGCCATATGGGTGATAGTGGATATACTTACAAAGTCCGCGAGATTTCTACCCTTCCGAGTTGGACAATCTACGGAGTATCTAGCGGATATGTACATGAGGGAAGTTGTTAGTCACTATGGGGTGCCGGTAAGTATCGTCTCAGACAGGGATACTCGGTTCACCTCCAAGTTTTGGAGAAGCTTGCAAGACAGTCTTGGCAGTCGCCTGAAGTTTAGTTCAGCATATCACCCACAGACTGATGGGCAGTCAGAAAGGATGATACAAATTTTGGAAGACATGTTGAGAGCGTGCTCTCTAGATTTCCAGGGATCATGGGATGACCATCTGTATCTGGTAGAATTCTCTTATAATAACAGTTATCAGGCCAGCATCAAGATGGCGCCATTTGAAGCACTGTATGGGAGGAAGTGCAGATCACCTATATGTTGGGGTGACGTCGGAGAACGACAACTTCTAGGGCCAGAGTTGGTCACACAGACAGTAGACATAGTCAAGGCAATCAGAAGTCATCTTCAAGCTGCGCAGGACAGGCACAAGATGTGGGCAGATAAGCATCGGAGAATCTTGAACTTCAAACCTGGTGATCATGTATTTCTGAAGATCTCACCAACTAAAGAAACTATCAGGTTTGGAACCAGAGGGAAGTTGAGCCCAAGGTATATAGGCCCATTCGACGTCCTGGATCGAGTTGGCGACGTATCTTATCGATTGGCCTTGCCACCATCTCTAGAAGGAGTTCATGACGTCTTTCATGTATCTCAACTGCGGAAGTATGTGCCAGATCCCAGTCACATACTGGATCATTCAGAAATCACAGTTGGCCCAACTCTCCGCATTGAACAGAAGCCAGTAGAGATCCTGGATCGGAGGCAGAAGATTCTTAAGAACAAGACCATCTCTTTGGTTCGAGTATCTTGGAACAATGACTCACTGGGAGAATCTACTTGGGAAAGGGAAGATGAGATGCGGCAGCTGTACCCCTACCTCTTTGATGATTAAGGTACTTAGCAACCTATCCTTTTCTACCTCTCTTATCTTTAAATTCCGGGGACGGAATTTAATTAAGGTGGATAGAGTGTCATAACCTTAATTTTTATTTTATTTTATTATTATTATTATTATTATTTGTTTTATTACTTTCTGTATTTCAATTATTTTCAGCCTTTCAAAAATTATTTTTCTATATTATTTTCTCAAGAAAAATATAAATAGTGCAAATGAATAAATCAGATTTTTCCAAAATTCCCCTCATGCAAAGTCTATTTTTGCATTTTACATAAAATATTTAAGTGTCAACCATGCATGGAGGAATTGCCACATGGCATTCTCTCCCCATGACAAGGCTTTAGGGGCAAATGGGTAACTTCAAGAAAGAACCCATTCTTTTTATGACTAGAAGTTGGAGAATGAAAAATTTTCATTCCAACTTCAAGTTTTTTTATCAGGTACTCACTCATTCTCCTCTCCTTCCTCCTCTTCTTCTTCTTCTTCTTCATATTATTATTCTTCTTCCATTCTCCCATTCTTCTTCTTCCTTCTCCTTCTTTTTTTTCCTTTCTTTTACTGCTGCTACTGCTGCACTTGCTGCGGCTGCTGCTGCCGCTTAGCTATTGCTGCTGCCGCGCGGCTGCTTGCGGGCGGGCGCCGCCGTCGGCCAGCCAGCCCCCCTCCCTCTTTTCATCATCATCACCATCTACTTTTTCCTTCTCCTTCCTCTTCATCCTCTTTCTTTTTTTCAATTTCCTTCCAAAAATAATTCTAGGTTTTGAGTTTAACCCCAAATTCCCAAATTTGTGTCCTAGGTTCTGAGTTGGAGCTTTAGGAAGAACTTTTCTCTAGGAAGCACTCTAAGAACTCAAGGCAAGCCCTCTCTCCTCCTTCCTCTTGAATTGTTCCATAATAATTGTCATATATTCTTGGATTTGTATGATAATTACAAGTATGTTTATATTCTGAATTTCTCGTAACTACGGAAAAAATTCAACCATTTGGCAATGTGATGCGCTAGTATGTTATTGTATACGTATGTATATATATAATATATAGAAAGAGAGAGATAGATTTGTCCTTGGAATGATATTTATGCATGAAACCCAACCAAATGTATGAATGCATACGTAGATACACTTGACATAAATATAAATATGTATTTACCTTGACAAATTATATGTAACCTACTCTATTTGAGAATTTGTTTAAATTAGGTTTTTCTTAAATTTCTTGAAATAATAAGGATCATTTTAATTCTGAAATTTTTTGTTACTATTGACAAGAATCCAACCATAAGATATATAATGTGCTTATGAGCCTAAGAATTGGTAGAGATCCATGTATAGACTTTTACATTTCAAATCTTGTTGTGTTTATGTGTGTATGTATATACATATAGATATTATCCGTGGATTAATCTTTAAGCATGAGACCTACATACATGTATATGGGTATACACATAGATACTCTTAGCACATATATACATCTTGACATACATATACACTAATATATTAACACTTTGACATATTTATAGAACTCAACCTATAAGTCTCGTTACAACTTAGAACATTAACCTTTTCACTCCATTGAGATTCAACATGTATGGTTTATTATATTTTTCATGAATTATGTCTACTTGTGATAATTTTTAGGAAGATTATTAGCAAATTAACTTGCTACCTTAAATCTGTCCAAATTTGTATTTTACTCAATGACCACGTGTTAGCATTATTTACTAGTTCAAGTCGATGGTTATGGGCACCTACATGTTAGCATAAACTTATATTTATAGTTTTCAACATTAAACCTTTTGTTGTATCTCTAAAAGAAGCTAATGTGGTTATAGCAAATAATAGTATCTTGGCATCGTTATGTTACTAATATCCATATTGTTTTGACTTGAATAGCGTTTAGATAAAGCACTTGCAAAACCAAGAATTAAAAACACGCTTGCTTGCTTACTAAGGTAAGAAAGCTTTATTATTTTTGCATAACTTTATTGTATTGCGTGTTGCCGGTGTTGAGAGTTGCTCCACCGAAGGGGTCGGCGTACCCGGTTATATAATTGCGTGTTGTCGGTGTTGAGGGTTGCTCCACCGAAGGGGTCGGCGTGTCCATATATTATTCTTTTGTATTTACCTGTATCGGATTGATTTCCGGGTCAGTAAATACAAAGGAGACTCTGCCGAAATTTTTGAGAATTTCCAGAGTTAGTCTATTTTCCGTCAATTCAGACTCTTTAGAAACTTTTGACTCATGTTCTAGACCATTTGAACCATCCATCTCCGACCTATATTATCGGAGGGATTCTTGGAAATTATTGTCCAAATTAGATACTCGAAATTTTACCTTGGTTCCAACATTTCTCGGACTACCTTAGTTTCGGAAAAGACGAAACTAATATTTGAATGCGAGTTGACTTCTAGGACTCCCGTTTGGGAGATAGTTTCTCTGAAGTCTGAATGTCTAGAATAGGTTGCATGAGGTTTGGGAGAGAAACCGTTGGATCACACCCGGCTGACTTCTTTGCAATATAATTTTCATTTTCGTACTGATCAGTCCCTGATACGGTGTTCATACGGCCGTGCGAATATCCGGGGTGAGACTTAGCTCACTTTCTTGATCGCAATTGGACATCTAGGCCCTGAGTTTCAGCTCAGCTATCCATTTGCACATTATCCTGAGTTTTTAGCTCAGAATACTTATTAATTCATTAGATATCCAGGCCCTGAGTTCAGCTCAGCTCTCTAATGAATGGGTTCGATATTCTTAGAAAAGTCCAAGTCATACGAACTTCTTGTTAGAACACATGATGCGATGACTCGACCCAGATGATTCGGAAACCACTCATGTTGTTATCTTGCTTGTAATCACATCAATATGTGATAGTACAGACGGCTGGAGAATCTAAGCACCAACCCGTTTTGTACGAGCCTGATCCCGGACAAATGGGGTTATTGTTGAGATGCTAGGCGAGTGTGTGTGATCCAGAAAGTTTCTCTAAATTGCATTTAGGTCTAGAAAGATCTTGTCGTGTCCTTGTGACATTAAATTGAGAATTGCTTACATTTTTTGACTAATATCAAGGTATGAGTTTAATTGCTCTAGATACTATATCTTGTTCACTTGTCTTATCATTACGTATTCATACTTCTCCTTTGACTGAGGGCTTGCTCGTCGTATTGACGACCTAGTTTTGTTCACTAGGAATTGATGAAGATCAAGATGTGGATCAGGCGTACACTGAGAATGATCTCTATGAATGATGTGGAATGGATGGAATGTAGCTTCATTTTGAGAACATCTTCAATTATATAAATTATGTGTTTGAAGACAATGAATCAAATATGTATAATATGTGTTTTGATGAATTCTAGACCAAGTATGTAATATTTCTGGATAAATGAATGTCATGTCAATTGTGGAATTTCTGTGATTATGCCTTATATCTATGCCTATCCCGAACCTTACAGGCGACAATCGCAGGGTACAATTCGGTACTCATTGTACAGTTGCGTAGCCTGGGGAGAAGTATCACGTGCCTCGAGTCATCCTGGGAACCGGGGCGTGACAATATATATATATATATATATATATATATATATATATATATATATATATATATATATATTTATATATATATATATTCAGGTATATTAGTTACTATATGTATTTAAAAAAGCACAAGTAAACCGAAAAATTGAATAAATCAAATAAACCAAAAATCAAATCGATTTAATTTGATTCGATTTTATTCAGTTATGGACCAATTCGATTCAGTTTTGGTTTTACTTATTCGGTTTTCGGTCCATTTCGATTTTCAGTTATTCGGTTCGATTTGAACGGAATTAACCGAATGCTCACCCCTTACTGCTCCATACTCAAAATATTCATTTATCCCCCCTATTCTCAACATAATTATTTGCGCATTCGGTTTTTTATATTTTCAATTCTTTTAACAACAAAATTACTGTAACGAAATAATTTTTGTATAAATTAGAACAAACGAAACAAGCTTCTAAAAATTTGAAATAACGAAAGCTATCACCAACTCAGATGACGGAAAAATAAAAGCAATAAAAAAATATTCCAACCCAAAATTTCACCCATCTGAGATGGCGGAAAAATGAAAAAAAAAGAGAGGAAAAAATCAGCCATCTTAGATGGCGGAATTTGAGGGGGTGGGCCCTCACTTGAACCAAGTGGTGGTTCATGGGTTGGTTTGTTCATGGGTTGGTTTTTATTTTTTTTAGGTTTTGTGGGTTTTTTTAATTGGTTTAATTTGGTTTGTAACGGTTAGCTATTGGTTTGATTGATTTGATTTTCAACGGTTATGTTTGCAACGTATACTTACTTTTCCAACGACTACTTGCATGACATACTCTATAAACTTGTGAACCCACCTCTCACTGTCATCTCTCTGCCCCCCTCCCCCAACTCCATCTCTTTGTCATCTTGTGCCATCTTCAACCCGTGAACTCTCCACCCATTACTAAAAACCCACCACTTGAATATTATGTTCCATGCATTACAAAAAAATAACACATAAACCACCACTTGAATCATTGAACCATAAAGTCATGAACCACTTGGTTCAAGTAAACCAACCGTGGGGCCGTCCGCCCTCTCATTCAGTTATTTCTTCTCCCTTTTTTTTTCCGGCTGATTTTTTATTTTGTTTTTTCAATTTTCCGCCATCTGAGATGAAAACGTTTTATTCTTGTGTTTGATTGAACTTTTTTCCATGGAAAATATTTCCATCACAAATTTTCCACCAATTGTAGTGTTTGATAGCTTATATTTTCCATGGAATTATTTTCCAAAAAACTATCATTTTCCATATTTTAATCTAAAACAGAAATTTTCATATTGGGTAAAGAATTTTACCGAAACTTTAAAAAAAGTAAGAAGTTTAACAAAATTTCAATTTAGGTAACAGAGCGACAAGTCCCATGGCGCAGACTCCATCATCAGTAAAACATAGAGGGGACGCGCCATCACCGATGGCGCGCTTTGCGGAGGAAGTGGCGTGCGACACGGGGCGCGGAAGGAAAAAAGGAGTGAAATTATTTTTTTTAAAAAAAATTCAATGCGCCATCATTGATGGCTCCCTCCACGAAACAGCACACAGAGCGCCATCATTGATGGCTCCCTCCACGAAACAGCACACAGAGCGCCATCATTGATGGCTCCCTCCACGAAACACCACAGAGCGCGCCATCATTGATGGCTCCCTCCGGTCATGTCACCCCATAGCGCGCCATCATTGATGGCTCCCTCCGGTCATGTCACCCCATAACCCACCATGCCATCATGTCACCTCATGGTGTATAATGGGCCGGTCCAGCCCGAGCCCGACCCAGGCCCGGACCGGCCCGCCCCCCTTAAAGCCCGGCCCGGCACGTCCGAGACCCGAACCGGCCCGGCCCCCCACCCCCCAACGGGTCGGGTCGGGCCTCCCCCCCCCAGCCCGAGCCCGGCCCGGCCCGGCCCGTAAAGAAACATTTTTTTTTTTTTTCAGAAAAAATTTTGGTATGTAGCAAGATTCGAACCCAGGACCTACAAAGCTGAAACTTTAAACCCACTGCTATAACCAATTGCTCTTATTAGTTGGATGTTCAAAAGCTACATTAGCTTATATATTAGGTTAAGATGATAAAGATGAAAAGAAAAAAAAAAAAAAACCAGCTAAAACCCGGCCCGCTCAGGCCCGGCCCGAGCCCGCTTAAGCCCGACCCGCCAGCGCCCGGGCCACTGGGCCGGGCTGGGTTTGCTAATTTCCAACCGGGCCGGGCCAGGCCCGGCCCGTCTTCACGCCCGGTCTGGGCTGGGCCCGGCCCAAGCCCGGCGAGCCCGAATTTTCTGGGCCGCGGGCCGGCCCGGCCCGGACCGAATAACACCACGAATGTCACCCCACAGCGCGCCATCAATGATGGCGCACCCTTGGTTACGTGCCACCAATGGTGGCGCGCCTTTGTCTGTCTCCGTCTCCATTCACCAGCTCGCCATGGGACATGTCGCTTCATTACCCAAAATGCAATTTCATCAAACTTCTTACTTTTTTTAAAATTTCGGTAAAATTCTTTACCCTATATGAAAATTTCTGAATCTAAAATGGTGGAAAATAAAACTTGTCCAACCCATAGGAAAATATTATTTTTCATAGAAAATAACTATTTTTCGTGGAAAATAATGACAATCAAACACCCAAATTAAGTTTTCCATGAATTTTTTTTAAAATTTCATGGAATTTTTTTCCTAGAAAAATAATTCCATAGAATTAATTTCTTTTCCACATAATATTTTTTATGGGCTTTTATTTTTCTGCCATCTGAGTTGACAGCAACTTTGGTTATTTTAATTTTTTTTTAAAATTATTTCATTTGTAATAATTTATACAAAAATTATTTTGTTAGAGTAAATTTTCTAAATTTTCTGTTCTTTTAATACCAGCCACACTTTATTCTCTGCTTTTTCTCCTTCCTTCTTCAGTACTATCATTGCTTCAAACTATTCTTATATTTCATTAGTAGATTAATACCCATCTCTAAATTCTTTCCTAAAAATCTCATCTTTTTTTCCTGTTTCTTCCACGAAGGCTCCTCCTTTCTTCAAATCAAACCCTAATTTTCAACCAAGATCTCTCCTTTTTCTTGATCAAAGACGCTTTCTTTGAAAAAGCTTCAATTTTTCCCATTCTGTTCTTTAAAAAGCTTCAATTTTTGTTGTTGTTCCAATGGCTGAATCATCCTCCTCGACCAGCAGCAGCAGCAGCGGCGGCAGCAGCATTGCTTCATCCTCCTCCGCCGTCGCTGCCGATTCGTTCTCGCTGATATCGGACGACATCATGCTGAACGTCCTGGCGAAGCTGGAGTCGGACCCCCGCGACTGGGCCCGGCTCGCCTGCGTCTCCCCGCGCTTCTGCTCGCTCGTCCGCGACGTCTGCTGCCGCCTCCGCTGCTCCCGCCGCATCCCCTCCCTCCTCTCCGACCTCGGCGCCGGCGTCGCCTGCGCCTCCCTCCACAAGCTCTCCGTCTGCTGCCCCGGCCTCCTCCACGCCGGCGTCCTCCTCGAGAGCTCCGACTTCGGCCTCGAGCGCGAGATCGGCTCCGACCCTTCCTACTCCAAGAAACCCACCCTTTCCTCTTCCTCCTCCTCCTCCTCCAATCCCCCTCCCCCCGTCGATGCCGGCACCGCCGCCACCCCTCCCGGGTGCTGGTCCCTCTTCGACGACCTCTACTTCGACACTCTCTACGGCTCCTCCGAGTCCCAGCTGCCAATCCTGGCTCCGGCCGACGACGGATCCGTGGGCCCGTCCGCGCGGAAGCGGAAATGGCCCTCCCTCGGGCCCGTAAGCGCCCACCTCGCCTCCGGCGCGTGGAACCTCAGCCGCGAGCAGGGCAACAAGCTCCTCGCAAGCCGCTTCCGCGGGGACTCCCTGTACATCTGCGACTGGCCCGGGTGCGTCCACGTCGAGGAGAGGCGCAGCTACATGCTCTTCCGGGGCGTGTTCAAGGACTTCAAGCGGTCCCGCGTCTGGCGCACGATCAACGACGGGGGAGGGGCGCGCGGGAGGATCGGGCTCAGGTGCGCGTTCTGCAGGTGCAACGAGACGTGGGACCTGCACTCCACGTTCTGCCTGAGGAGGGTGTACGGGTTCCACGATGACGGGGAGCCAGTCGTGAGGGCGTTCGTCTGCGAGAACGGGCACGTCTCGGGGGCGTGGACGGAGAGGCCAATGTACACCTAAGCCACAACTTTTGGAAGCTTATTAGTATGCTTTCTTTTAGATTATATTTTATATGCTGTTTAGTTTGTTCTTGATTTTGGTGTGCTACTCTTGATTCATAGTAGTTTAGCTTGTTTAGTAATGTAAGGTTGTTTGTTCACTTGGATATGCATGATTTATAGGGATTGTGTTGAGAACTATGATCGGTGCGGTGATGAACTTGAGATGTGTTAGCCTAATTTTGGATATGCAATGACCATATGACCCAGATTGATAGCAGCATGGTTTATTTTGTGTTTCTGTCCTAATGATTTTGAAGATCATCGTGTGTTGTTTCGAGTCTGAAACAGTTTGCAGATCAACAATTGAATGTATTAGATGTTTAGATTCTATATATTTTTTTCTAAGGGAACACGTGCAGTGACGATTTCAATGTTATTTTGCTACTTTAAATATTCGTATGTCGTGTTTTTCTATATTGGAAGTCATTATTTGGTTGAATTTCTCAGATATTTCTAATGCGTGATGATCTTCTTTCAGGTCGAGGCAGGCACAGGTACGACCTGTTCTTGGTTTATCTCTGTTAGTTGTTGTTTCATGATCTTACATGTCCAATAATTAGCATCTAGGGAGTATGTAAAACGTTGAAATTGTATCCCAATTCTAGTTGTTTTGCAAGCTTGCACTTACACCTCAACAAAATGGAGTTGCAGAAAGAAAAAATAGACACTTATTGGAGGTGTCTAGAGCTTTAGGGCTTGTTTGGTTCTGATTTTAAACTCAACTTTTTGAGTTTAAAATCAAAACCATGTGCAAATAGTGTTTGGTAGCAACCGTCCAGAAATTGGTTTCCAAAAAGCATTTGTAAAACCAACACTTAGAACAAGGCTTTTTGGAGAGTAAGAAAAAGTTGTTTTCCAAAACAACTTTTTCACACTATTGCGCGGGCCCCACCCCACCTCGTCCACGCAGGGTCCTCGTTTCTCTCAATTCTCTCTCTCCCTCCCTCCCTCTCTCTCCACTGATACATCTCCTATCCCTCTCCCTCTCCTATGGATCAAACCTCGCCGACCTCCGCTGCAGGCGACTTTGCCGGCGTCATTCTCCATGGGGATGTGAACGACGACGACGTTGGACGAAATGTTCTGGACGGGAGCGACGTTGGGTCTCGACGACGACGTTGGGTCTCGACGTTCTGGACGAAAACGACGACGACCTTGGACGGGATGTGAACGACGACGATGACCTTCGACGACGACGACGACCTTGTGATAGCACCTGGACGAAGTCAGGGACGATTTTGGACGGGAACGACGGCGCCGACGAAGTCGACAATGATGAAAGTTGGCTGGAGGAGGTCGACTCGTACCTTGACGAGGACAGGGATTCGACGGAGACGGGAATGGCCGACGACTTAGGACTAGGATTTTGAAACGACACAGTTGGACACGAATAGACACAGTTAATAAAATTATTTTTCCAAAAGTTTTAACCAAACACAATTTTTATTTTTTTTGTTTTAAAATTATTTTTCAGATAAAAGTATCCAAACACAAATTCAGAATCTCCATACTCAGAAAACAACTTTATAACTTTCTTTCAGAAAACTACTTTCAGAACAAAATTTCAGAAAATATATCCAAACGGACCCTTACTCTTCTCAAGTAAAGTATCAAATTATTTGTGGGATGAAGCAATTTTAACTGCTGCATATTTAATTAACAGAATGTCCTCCAAAGTTCTCAATTCTCAAACTCCAATTCATATTTTCAAAGAATGCTTTCATGTTACTCGTGTTTCAACTGATTTGACATTAAAATTTTTTTGTTGCACAACATTTGTCCATGAACATAAGAATATTGGCAAACTCGAACCACGTGCTATAAAATATGTTTTTGTAGGGTACTCTCAAACCCAGAAGGGATATAAATGTTTTGATCTAAAAACAAGAAAATGTTTGTCACTATGTATATCACATTCTTTGAAAATAAACCCTTTTTTTATGATACTCATCTTCAGGAGGGGAACTTAAAGGAAGATTCATTTCAAACTGAGAACATAAGTTTTTTAAATAACTTGTCCTTGCCTATATTACAAAATTTTAAGACTTGTACTTTTGTACCAACAGAAAATGGCCATGATTCATTATCTGAACCTACTCCTACTATGAATAAGGAACTCGATGAATCTGAGCCTGCACTTTCTCATGGAAAAAACAATGGCAATGATTCATTATCTAAACCTACTCCTACTATGAATAAGGAACTCGATGAATCTGAGCCTGCACTTTCTCATGGAAAAAACAATGAGAATCTTGAAGATGATAATAATGAACTAATTGAAATGCCACAAAATAAATCGTCATCTAAAGAGAACATGTTCGAAGTAGGAAACAAGACTTGGAAAGGAAAGGTGTTTGTGAGGAAGAACTATAAAGAAGAGAAGGTGTCCACATCTCAACACTGCCATGAATCTGAATCGGGGAATAATCAACCTCTTAAGAGAAAAAAAAGGTAAGTCTATCTCTGTCTCTGAGAATCGTATCAGGTATCATGATATAGATAATCCCATAGCTGTTAGAAAACCTGTTAGATCTTGCCCTAAATATCCTATGTCCGATTTTATATCATATTCAAACTTGTCTTCATCTTTTTCTGCCTTCACCTTCCAATCGTCTAGTGTAGAGATTCCAAAGAATGTACAGGATGCTCTAGAAGTTTCGAAGTGGAGGGAAGCTGTATTTGAGGAGATGAAAGCTCTTGAAAAGAACAAAACCTGGAAAGTCATGACACTACCAGTTGGTAAGAAGACCGTGGGATGTAAGTGGATGTTTACTGTGAAGTACAATTCAGATGGGTCAGTTGAAAGGTATAAGGCTCGCTTGCTGGCTAAGGGTTTTACTCAAACCTATGGCATAGATTACTCAGAGACATTTGCTCATGTTGCAAAATTGAACACTGTCAGAATACTTTTATCTCTTGCGGCTAACCTGGATTGGCCTCTACATCAGTTGGATGTTAAAAATGTCTTCCTCAATGGTGATCTAGAAAAAGAAGTATACATGGATAGTTCTCCTGGCTTTGAAGACAAATTTGAATCAAAGGTATGCATGTTGAAGAAGTCTCTTTATGGCTTAAAGCAATCTCCGAGAGCTTGGTTTGAAAGATTTACTCAGTCTATGAAGAACCAAGGGTACACTCAAGGACAAGCTGATCACACTTTATTCACCAAATTTTTCTCAGATGGAAAATTTGCTGCCTTGATTGTTTATGTAGATGATATTGTCCTCACTGGAGATGATACAGTTGAAATGAGAAGAGTAAAAGAGAGACTTGCTACAAACTTTAAAATCAAGGACTTAGGGTCCTTGAGATACTTTCTTGGTATGGAGGTTGCTTGATCGAAGAAAGGAATTGTGGTTTCACAGCAGAAATACATTCTCATTCTATTGCGAGAAACATGAATGAGTAGTTGTCGACCAGCCGACACTCCCATGAATTTTAATGTAAAACTTTGGGGAGAAGAAAATGTTCCTGTTGACGCCGGAAGATACCAGAGGTTAGTGGGTAAGCTAATTTACTTGTCTCACACTAGACCTGACATCGCCTTCTCAGTCAGTAGTGTAGTGAGTAAGTTTATGCATTCTCCTTATGAGGAACATCTTGAGGCAGTATATAGAATGCTGAGATACTTGAAGGCCAATCCCGGAAAGGATTTATTTTTTAAGAAGACTAGTGAAAGAAATGTGTCTATCTTCACTGATGCAGATTGGACAGGTTCAGTCACAGACAGAAGATCAACCCCTGGATATTGTACCTATGTATGGGATAATCTTGTGACATGGAGAAACAAAAAACGAATTGTAGCAAGAAGCAGTACATAAGCCGAGTTTAGAGCTATGGCTCAGGGTATTTGTGAAGGACTATGGATTCAGAGTCCTGGAGGAACTTAAGATGAAAATTGAGCTTACATTGAAGTTATATTCTGACAGTAAAGCTGCTATAAGCATAGCCCACAACCCGGTTCAGCATGACAGAACCAAATATATTGAGATTAACCGTCACTAAAAGAGAAATTAGAAGCTGGAATCATATGTCTACCTTTTGTGACCTCTAGTCAGCAAACTGCGGACATATTAACCAAAAGCTTGGCAAGATCCATCTTTGAGCATTTGATAAACAAGTTGGACATGATAGATATCTATGCACCGACTTGAGGGGGAGTGTTGGAGAATCCCTTAATTCTCTCTCCTCTTATTATTAGTTATTATTAGAGAAGATTTTGTTATTATTAGAGAAGATTTTCTGTTTTCATTTAGTTTTTATTTCCATGAAGTTTTCCTTAATTCAAGGATATATATTGATTGCAATAAAGTTCTCCTTGATTCATGGATGAACATTGATTATATTTCTTCTATTTAAACCAGCTTTGGGGCTGAAGAATAAACAAGAAAGCATTCACAACTTGTTTTCTAATAGTATCTTTATATGTATGGTTGCATCCAGCCATTTTCATTATTTGCACAGAAAGTCGAGGTGTCGGATACTTCATGATATTCTCATTATCGCTCGGTTTACTATTCTGAGTAAGTCCTATCAATGTTAGGTACTTCACATTTTTCTATTGTTTTGATCAAGGTTCGCAGTATCGGTACCAGAATCGGTATCGGATCCTTCTTATGAGTATCGGGATATGCGATATCGGCAGTTTCAGATCTGAGTATCGGATTTTTTTAGTATAAAAAGAAAATAATTATTAAAATTTCAAAAAAAATATTTTATACATTTAGACATTATTTTATGTATTTCTTGTGTCGTTTCTTAGTAGTTTTAAAATTGAATGAAATAGTAGTCACAATTGTCAATTGTTTTACATACGATAGATAAATTTTTTTATTATGCTTTTATACCCTTGCAGTTTGATTTTTTTTTTCGTTCAATTTTCTTTGCCGAAATGGCCGAAAAAGAGATCCCAATGTCGATATTGGTATCGGTTAGTATCGGATCGGGACATGCCAATTTTTAACTTGTCAGTATCGGATCGGAAAAGATACCACAAACTATGGTTTAGATGCTAGGTTCATCTTACTTGGCCAAATTGTCTTATGTTTTGGCAGTTTTAGTCTTGATCACCGTATGAAAGAATGCGTAGGCGTTTGGTAGAATAGTTTATACAAATCATCATTTGTCTCAGGACCTATCTCAGTCCAACTGTGGTGGTGGTGCTTCTTCATCGCTCATAAAAAATATTCTCATATTATTAAGGCCAGGGGTGTGAATCAAAAGAACTTTTGGGCGGTGGGGGGAAAATACCTTAAGTTAAAATTTATTTGGTCAGTGAGGATTGAACATGGGATCTCTTGGTTAAAAGTACACACACTTTACAAAGAAACATTCAATTGCCAATTTTTAACATGTCATGTATATATTAGTAGAAACTGTAATGTCCCAAATTCGTGATACGTATTTAGTGTACGTATACGTGTTTTGGACCCATATTTTATTTAGTCATGATTAGTTATATTGGTTTATTTTGCACTGGCTTGGTTTTATTGGCATTGATAGTTTAAATGGTTTTAATGGTTCATTAGTTTATTTTGGATTAGTGAGGCTTGGTTTATTTCATTATTCATTTGGTTTAAATTGCTAGAGAGAGTTTATTGGCCTTGACTTGATTCACCTTGGTTTATCTTGGCTTGGTTTATTCTTGGTTTGGGTTGGCTTGGTTCGGTTTAGGATTGCTCTTGGTTCATCATGAACCAAGGGGTGAACCCCCCTACCTACCACCACCCATAGTATTTATTACCCTTTCTCCTTCTCTCTCTTCATTAATATCTTCTTCTTCTCCACCATTAACTCCTGCACCTACTAAGAGAGAGAGAGAGCTAGGCAAGTGCATCTTGCTTCATGGAGGAATTCCAATTTTATTACTTCATTCTCTTCCTTACTACATTCTAAAGCACTTTAGAACTTGGTATTTTCACTTTCCATGGCTAGATTCTTGTAGATCTATATTTACATTATTTTCGGATTTTTTGGATTTTGATCTACTTAATCTGGTTATTTTCGAGTTTTGATGGTTCCATGTTGTAGAGAATTTCGTTCTACCCCGTTTTGACCTATGGAAGTTCTGATTTGGACTCCGGATGATGGAGTTGTGGAGCTTGAGAACTTGGCTTTCATGGTGTTCATCTTCTCAGAAATTTGGAGAAGATGAACTGTGCTTGGACTTAACTTGACCGCATGACAATTCATGCGGCAAGTGTTCTTCCTGTGCCGCATGGGCTTGACTTGACCGCATGAATAATTCATGCGGCAAGTGGTTCCCTAGCCGCATAGGTAAATTCTGGCCGCATGAACTCCAATTGAATTTAGCCGCATAAGGCCCGCTAGTTCCGCGAGCCGCATGGGACTCCGTCCGTCCAGCCGCATGAGTCCTACCACCCTGGCCGCATGGGACTCAACTCAGTTGAGCCGCATAGGCATTGCTCTCCTAGCCGCATAGACCCCAGTCACTTGCTGCCGCATGAGGACTCGAGTCCTCTCAGCCGCATGACTGTCTGGATCCCCGAGCCGCATAAGCCCTGATCCTCGAGCCGCATGAGAAACCCCCCCCCAGATCTGGCCGCATGGGCTTCTGAGTCCGGGCCGCATGACCCCGATTAAACCTAGCCGCATATGCTCACCTCTCTCTTGAGCCGCATGGGCTCCTATTTGAGCCGCATGCGCCCCCTCCTTTCCTGCCGCATATGCCTGAGCTGTATGACTTTCCAATAGCCCTGTGTACTATTATTTATCATTATTGTCCATGTTTTGTAACTCCTTATTGTATATTTTTACGTCCATTTTATATCCTTACGCCTTTTGTCCTGAGCTTGAAAATCATGAATTCATTTGATATGTTTGGAATTGATAATTGAGTATGACGTGATAGTGACCCGTAGTGGTGCACTCCTGATATAATAACCTGACCTGACCTGATAGTGGCCCGCCGTGGCGCACTCCTGACAAGTACACTTGGCATGATAACCTGACATGATATATCTTGAACAGCTGTTGCGACGGCTACTTGACATGACCTGACCTGTATAAGTAACCTGGACACCGTGGGCGATTGTGCTTGTACAAATAATCCAGTCCTGTCTTGCATCATGTCTAGGAGGGGACTCCTGAGTACCACGGTCAGGAGTACCTACTGAAATGGACTAAGGTTAATAACTAGATTAATTCATTAGTCATGAAGAGATGTTCCCCAGTTACAGGCGATCCCGTTATCCCGGCCGCAAATGTTTGGACTTGTAGCCTGCCGACGAGTAGGACACATTTTCAGCCCACTGTTATGTGAGGCACTCTTGATTGTCACTTAAATGATTGAACTCTATTGTCACTCTAATGCATGATACTCTCTAAATTGTCACTATAATGATTGTCTGGATAACCTGGATAGCTGCAGGACCTGTGACTACTTGGAGCATCTCATTGCATCTTGCTAGTAACTAGGATTGTGATAACCCTAGTTAGTTAATGTAGAAAGCCGTAGGCAATGATTGGCCGTGATTGCTTGGATGGAGTCTAGTCCAGTATAGTATTGTCTAGAAGTGATTGATTGCAAGATTGTACCAGAATGATTGAATGATTGTCACTCTAGATTGTTACTATAATGATTGTACTCTATTGTCACTCTAGCGTATTGTACTCCTTATTGTCACTTTTATCATTGTACTCCCTCCTTTCACGTTAATGATTGGCACCTTTAGCAATAAATGATCAGAGACTAAGTTCTGTTCAGGCGAAGGGTTACAATCTCGGTCCTTGTTTGGTTTAAGGATTGTAATCTGGCTTCCGGAATAGTACCTTCGTTTTTCTCTTCATATGTTGCCCAGCTATATTTTATTTAACACGAGTCTCCAGTTCTTTTATGTCAATGATGCTTCTCTTAATTATTTTCTCTGATTGGGGCAAGTGCATTGGTAGTGTACAAACCTCAATCTGTGTTACTTATCGTTTTCTTACATGTTGAATGCTAATGATTTGTTGGTTTTAGTTCTTAAGTGAAGCCTCCTTTGTGGCACTTGCTCTTTCTGGGGTCTGACCCAGCTGGTTTTGTATGGCCAGATACCGGAGCAGCACCAAAGGATCTCCCTGCTTTCCAGCCCGATGGTGGTCACCAGGCGTAACCAGGGCATCGAGTGGGTTTCTTTTTGTTCTCCCACTGTAATATTGTAAATTATTCTTTTGAGGCGTTTAGCCGACGAGCAAGTGTTAGCTCGATTGTACTTACTTACTGTCTGCCTACGGGCTGTGACATGATTGACAAGCCTCGGGGGTTGATCATGTATGACTGAACTCTTGCTAGTCCTCACATTTGTAACGACTAGCTTCATGATCATTCCGAATATGTAATGTTTGGGACGCCTTACAATTGTATATTTGGAGATCTGATATCTTGTGATTATTATTAGTTGGCTGAGATTGAGACAATAGGCTATTTTATGACCTTAAGAGACTGATGGATTGTAGTGAAACCCTCACATATCTAGACAGCCGTGACCGTATAGCGGTGTGGATTCCATTCCGTTATACGTAGCTGGCTATGTCTGCCCCCGCTCTCCAGTATTCTGGTTCTGGGGCGTGACAGAAACCTATCTATATAGTACGAACTGAAAATTCAGTGGGGCCTATGGTGTATCCGCCCCTAATTAAGGGTGAAGTATAAATATTCAAATATATCCTATAATTAGTTTCACAATTACACTCTGAGATGGAGAAACGTAAAATTTACATGAAAAGGAGGTGAACACGAGTAATGTTAATGGTTGGGTTTTTGCAAGGCAAGGCAACAAAGAAGTCCTTTGAGATCAACATATTTTACAACTTACAGCCTATTTATTGCTTGTGTTAATGGAATTCGATTTTGCAATAACTATTGTTTGGATTTGAAATTAGTCTCTGTTCTAAAAGGCGTCGGCCTAGGCCGCGTTAGGCGCCGGGTGCCCGTCCGATGCCCGCTTAGGCACCTGCCTAGTCCACCCGACGCCCGACTATGCATGATTTGGGTTTTCATGTATTTTTTCTGCAATTTTTAGTATATTTTTTGAATTCTTTTTTTTCTGAACCGCCTAGATCTAGGCGGCCGCCTAGGCACCCGCCTAGGAGGGCTAGGGTCTAGGCGGAAGGTGCTCGCCGGACTAGCGCCTAGCGCTTTTCATAACCTTGAAATTAGTGCTTATTAACTTGGAAGTTTTGACATGTATAAAATCTCGTATCGAGATATGGTCTTGAGAAGAGGATAGGACTTGCAACTCTCTGAAATATGATGTTAGTTGCTTAGCTAGCAGGAATGAGCTAATCATTTATTTCTCTAGGTGCCAAGTTGTGGTTTTATTTTGATAATTTTCTTTTTTCATTACTTTATGGGTATGCATTTCAGTTTGAGTTTTTGGTTATAGTTTGCATCAGTATGAATGCAATATCCTAGGTAAATTTTTTCAGATTGCTTCTTAATGTAAAATTTTCCTAGCGTACTAGAATTTTGGTAGAAGGTGCTCCTTGACTGAATCAGATTTCTTCCTAGTGTAAAAATAGGTACTCCTTGGTTGATAGAAGACATATTTGCTTCTTAGTGTAAAGTTTTCCTAGTTTAGAATTTTTTTGGTAGTGGTCGTCCTTGGTTGAAAGAGCGTGTATCTCATGGCAACATAGGCAGCTCTACATACTAATTTGCTACGGTGCGTATTGCACGACCATTGTAGTTCTCTTTACATTTCATTTGGCTTCCTGGGCTACAAGTCAGGCTGTATTTCCTTATAGTTGCCTGCCATGAATTTTGGCACCAATCGAATAGAAGGTTGGCACTATGTTGACAGGACATTCTGAATTTTTGGTCAATATTTCCTTGGACTCTTTGGAATAGAAGTGTTGTGACTACAGCCCATCCATTTTGTTGGCAGAAGTCTTGGATGATGGCATTATGATTATGACTATTTCCTTTCTAGAATGAGTCTTCATCACCTTGATGAGTCTGCCATGAATTATGATTTTGACTCGGTTTGACTAATGATGCATGTTTACGATCATTTTCTTCGATCATTGAGGATAATTGTTGTTTCAAGTATGGAGAATTGACTTGCTCCATAACAAGTCATAATCCACTGATTCTGATAGGATATTGAAGCTTGAAATTATATTCAATCATAATAACATTGAAGAACATCATTCATCTGTTCATTCCCTCGCTATGTAGCTGAGTTGGTAAGTTATTGTAATCATTTGCAGGATAACGAGCCAGCTAGATCCTTTTTTATCCTTATTAGACTCCACTTTGACCCTCCCGACTTTTTTTTACCTATTTTTTTAAAATCTTCAATTTGCTGATACTTGTTACTTTTGCTTTAGTATAGTTTGAAATATTTGGATCTTGTAATGCATGCTCGTTATAGATTGTTACATCTTTTATATGGTTATTATTTGAACCAAGTTGATACTGTTGCCAGTTTCTCAAGTGCTTGTAGGCACTTTTGAAAAATATTGTCCATCCTTCGTTATGTTTGTTTGTGCTGAGTGTATGATACTATTTTGATCTGGAAAAAAAGCAAATGATAGTGTAGGATACTAGGGCTGGGTTTGGGATTTGCTTATTGGAGGCTGCTTATGTTTTTTTCCCCTTGGCAAGCAGTCCAAGGCTGTTTGGTAACAACTACTTATCAAAAATATTTTGAATGTATTCAAGATCATTATCATCATTATTATTTTGTTATTATTGTTATTGTTATTGTTATTGTTATTGTTATTCTTGTCCTTACAACTTTATCCTAATAAACTTGCGACACGGTAACTGAATTAGCTGGAAATTCATTATTCTTTCTATTTGTTTTGGCTTAAATTTGCATGGCATGTTGGCAATAGCTGATCAAAATTACGAATTCTTTGTTTTGTTACTGATTTAGTTGCATTTTGTAATTTAAAGTGCATACAAATTGTAGTGTGTACAAATGCATTGAACTTTTGACATTTTAATGTGAGGTGGCATTTTATAGACATGGTAACTGGATTTAATTCTCACTCTTCTGAGAAGAAAAGGAAAAAAAAGGTCTGAATTTATGCTGTAAATGAGGGTTTGATGTGTCGATGGTGTATATTGATGAGCAATTATGATTCAATAAGATGGATAAGTGGTATTGAAGAATTCTGGCTAATTATATCTGCCAATCTTTGTGCCAAGTTCTTTCAAATCCTTCTTTCTCTTGGTCTAGTTTCAGGTGTTTCAAAATCCTCTCTTTTAAATTTCTTCCCTCCTTGATACTTCAAAAGCGAGGGTGAAGGTTTTGGGCTTTCAATTTTGTCATTGAGTTCTGCTCAGCTGTGTACATTCATTTCTAGTTACATTATAAACATTTGATGGGTGGTATCTTTGGTTCAGCCATTTTCATTATCCATATAGAAAGTGCAGGTATCTGATACTTTTGATATTCTCATTCTAGGTTTACCAGGCTGAGCAAGACCTAGCCACAATTTGGTCCTTTACCTTTTTCTATTGTTTCTTAAAATTGCCCCCGAAGTTTCGAGTCCAATAATTTAGTATCTATATTCGAATCATTTTCGGTAAAAAGATGAGAACTCAAACCGTCGGATGTTTAGCAATCATACTACAAAAAAAAAGTATGTGTTGTGAGCCTTTGCCGATTGAGAAACATTGCATCGAGGCCTCGTGGACTCCTTGAAATATCTGCTAAGACTAGTCTGTATACCTCTAGTGTGCATCCTTTACCTTTTTCTATTGTTTCTTTTCAGTTAAGTTTTGACTAGGTTCATCTTACCTGGCCAAATTGCTTTTAGGTCTTGGGAGTTTTAGACCCGAGCGCTGCTACTTGGCCTGCAAGCGGGCCAGCCCGCAGCCATGTGGCACTCTTCCGTTGGCAGGTCAACCGGCATGGGACCCATGCCAATAGGCGGGAGGGGGGCAATGGGGGAGCGCCAGTTGGCGTGCGGTCTGGCCCGGTTGCGAGCCAGATAGCATTTTCCTTTAGACCCTGTCTGTCATCGCGTGAAAGAGTGTGAAAGAATGCTTAGGCCTCTGGTAGAATAGTTTCAGAGTGCATCTATGTGGTGGTGGTGCGACTTCATTGCTCCCCAATAAAACTACAAAAATCTTAGAGGAACTCATGAGTTCTTAAATTTAAAAACTCAGACAATTTTTTTAAGGACCTAAACAAAAAAAATAAAGAACCTAAATACAAAAAATGTCACATGTCATAACCACATTGCAAGTTCCTATTTGAGTTTGATTCATGTAGTCGAACTTAGAAAATTATGTGATTATGGAAGTGCATATCATTTAGGGTGAAGTTTTAATATCAAACTAGTATATATGCGCGTGCAATGCACATATTTCATATATTATTATTAAGAAGACTAAAAGACAGTTGATGTAATTATTTTAATCTTTATTAAGACTACTTAGGAAGACTAAAAGATAGCTAGCTTCCTTGATCATTCTAAATTTATTATTATATTAGTACAATTGTTTTATTGTATCTATTATTTTAAGACTATTTAGGAAGACCATTTCCTTAATTACTTAGCTACTCCTATTAGCTTTAATAAATAATTTTAATTAGTAAATATATACAAGAATATATTTGGAAAGAAGTTTTATGATAAGCTGAACTTTTCTCATTATTAGCAGTATAGATTATACTTACAATTAGTTTAACAATAACACTCTGATACGAACAAACAAAGTCTTTACGTCGGAAGGCGGTGAATACTCTTAGTTGTGTTTCTGGAGGAGTATTTGCTTTTGATACGGATCCCGATCCAAAAGTAAGACTTGGGCAACTCCTGTATTGTTTATGGATTTTGTTAACATGTGCCCTTAGGACACATGTTAATCCATTTATAAATGTTTATTTTATATAGGTACTCCCACCATCACATTTTAGCTACTCCTATTAACTTTAATAAATAATTTTAATTAGAAAACATATTCGAGAATATACTTGGGGAAAAAAAAGTTTTACGACAAGCTGGACTTTTTTCATTATATAGTAGTATAGATTATACTTATAATTAGTTTAACAATAGCACTCTGATACGAACAAACAAAATCTTTACACCAAAAAGAGGTGAATACTCTTAGTTGTGTTTCTGGAGGAGTATTTGCTTTTGATACTGTAGTGCCCCGTTCCGCGAAGGCACTAGATAGACAGAAAGATCGGATTGTTGGCTCTGCAACAGAAGACGATTGATCTGGGTGAGTGGACGAAGTCTCATTTGCTGATTCGCTTACGCCTATTAAGAATCTGAGTTTTTGATTGAATGCTTTTGTTAATAACAAGATGGTAACTCATCGAGTATGCTTTAAGAGAATTCACATGTTGCCTTACTAAGAAATGAATGTTGCCTTGATCAAGAGAACCTTGTCATGCTAATAACAAGACGGTAACCAGTATGTATGCTTATAAGAGATTTTACATGTTGCTATGCTAAGAACAAGAAAAGAAATAATCTGCATGCTAATAAGAAGACTTGTTGCCAGCTAATAAGAACTGATATGATGCTTGTCATGCTTGATAGGATAAGAAAAGACAAATAAGTCGAATTGTATGCTTGATCATTGCTTGTTGCTAAGTATGCTTGAGAATTGTAGACATGTATAGACGGACTTGTACATGTTGACATAAATAAAAGAAAGGCACGAAATGAATGTGCCGTATATCTGCAAAGGCATGAAAAGAACATGTCGTACATCTGATCACAAATCTGTCTCATCTGATAAAACTGCTAGAGTATGCATATGGTCTCGGACAACTCGTGCACGAGTAAAATTTGTCTCTCAGGTGAAATCTGGGGGCACCTGGACCACTCGGCCTAGGAGAGATTATGAGCACCCTGGGTAAAAGAGACCCATGTTAAAAGGGTAGCCGATATCCGTGTCCTTAGCGACGAGCTGAACCAGAGAGTCACAGCGGCTAATCATGGGATTTTCCATGGATCATCATATAGATAGGTGTTGGTTGGTGCAGAGCTGAACCGGAGAGTCACAGCTGCCAATCGAGTCTGCATGTGTCATGAATGTTTTGCTAAAAGTTATCGATGCAGAGACAAACAGGAAATGAGAATGTTGGTTAATTATGTTTATGCTAATCCTTGTCTTGTGCAGGTATGGATGGTTAGCTGTGGTAAGAATCATTGAAAAGTGATACACAAGTATTGCTTGAGTTTTGCTATATGAACTGCTTGCAGAGATTTGTCTATGCAATGAAATGTTATGTTCCACTAAAGAAAAGATATCATATCGTACTTATAATTGTCCCTAAGAGTTGCTTGAACAAGAGAAATGAATATGCTCATGAAACACGCTGCACACTTCACAGAAATGAATAGACATCGTGCTTAAATTGAGTAGTCCCTTGTATGCTTCAGATTGAAATGAAATGAAATGTCGGCTTTTCAAAGATGTGTATTCAAAAAGATTGTAAACTGACTCGGTATGCATGAAATTAATCTAGGTAAAAAGTAGCAAGATCACATCACAAGAAACGTTTTCTCACTAAATGAACAGTGATCGTTTCAGACAAATGTAGCTCTTTGTTCACAATCACCAGTATGCTGATATACTGACCCACCATCAGTCTGCATGCAGGTGCACTATGCATCGGGAAGGATAGTCCAAAGCGATAGCCCGCGCCTCATCCTCAGGAGCCAGAAATCAGAAGAGATGCCAAGAGATGACATCTGTTGCAAGAATTGGTTTTGTATATAAAGGGATGTAATGTATGGGAACGAGATCATTGTAATCTGTAAAGTTCTGAGAGAATGTAACATTGTATCAGGGAGAAATGAGAGCTTGTAATCTGTTCAAAAGAAATCAATAAAGAGAATTGTTTCTTGTTACCATTGTGTTCAATGCATGTATTCTGAAATATGTCCGCTGCTGCTTCAATTATCTGCTATATGTTCCGCTGCGTTATTGTCAACCTTGTCTATCTTGTCTTGCTTCAGGTCTTGGCCTTGTGCAAGCGCAACTTAGGCTTGCACGGCATCACGCCTTAGCGAGGACGATTGGTCTCAAAGAGTCCGAAGCGAGGACGAAAGGACTCTGCGGGATCGGGGCGTGACAGATACGGATCCTGATCCAAAAGTAAGACTTGCACAAGCTCCTGTATTGTTTATGGATTTTGTTAACATGTGCCCTAAGGTACATTTATAAATGTTTATTTTATATAGGTACTCCTACCATCGCATTTATCAATATTCATTTTACATTTATTAATATATATATTTTAAGTAAAATGTGTATTGATAAATGTACTGATACAAATGTTCATATAAATTATACATTTATTAATATGTCACAAGTTAACCAAATCCATTGTCTATATAGAAGGCCTACAATACTCTTTTGATTGAAGGGGGGGGGGGGGGGGGGGGGGGGGGGGGGGGGGGGGGGGGACCGGATGTGACCATGTTAGCAGGAGATGAATGTAGGTTGTAGAAAAGTTGTAAATTTTTGATAATAAACTTAGCATTTTCCTAAACTTATACATGAACCACAATATCCAACTATGAGACGGCTAGTCGCCAGACACCCCTCTTAACGAGTTGGATTGACTGGCTTCCCTCTATCTTAGAGGCACTGACCATTTGACATTAGAGCCTCGATTATTTAGTACATAATATAATCATCTCGGTTAAATAATATTTTTGGTTGGTCAAGGAGACAATTCGTTAAATTTATGAAATAATACATTATATTTTTTTTATAGAACCCATGTAATATATAAATTAATACTTTTTTTAAGTTACATAGTGCTTATCATTCCACTACGAAACCTTCTAAAATATGGCCGAGTCATTAATGTATATTTCCTTCTGAAATCTATCGTATTTATCTCGTCCCTTGACTTACTTGTAAGTTAATTTTTTTAAAATTTATTATTGCAATTGTTTTTTAGTGCTACCTAATTAATTATCTTCATTGTACTCGCATAATATTTTACACATTTCATCCGCCATTGTTGTTTTCTTTACACTTTTGAGATGACATGCCGTTATTGTATATATGATGTGTTGTATTACTATAATTTTTGTTTATTTAAATATAATTTTTGTTAGATTAAATGTTCATAAAATAAAATAATATAGTATATTAAAAATTATATTTTATTTTAGTATAAATAAATAAATTTATTAATTTTACTTGGTCAAATCAATATATTTAATTGTTATTTTGTAAACGAAAAACTAAATACAATATATAATACTGCGAATAATTTTGAGTTGTCCCTCATTTGTTTTACCATAATTCAGGGTATACCCACCAAATTATCATAATGCATGAAATTCTCCTCTTTTAACGAAAACCGTCAATGACTAACAGTCAACTCATTGACCCCTATTTAAAACCAAAATATTCTCAAATAAGTGGGATATACATTGAATTATTATAAAATAATTGGAATACAACTTAATTTTTTATATATTTATTTATGTAGGTCAAAGAAGTAAACTGTTAGTCATAAACGATATTTGTTAAAAGTTAAAAAATTTATATATATATGATAATTTGGCAAACAGTAAATTTCCTATAGGATGTCAAACTTTAGAAAAATTGGAGAGAGAGTAACATCTTTGAAAAAATTAGAAGTAGGAGAACATTCCGCCAGACGGTCTGGCGGAATTTGAGCGGGGTTATTTTTGTTTTTCTTTTTGAACATTATTCATCCCCGAAGAACGTTTTCCCCCAACCCCACTCAAATTCTGCCAGACCGTCTGGCAGAATTTTAACACCCCGCTCAAATTCTGTCAGACCGGAACACCCCACTCAAATTCCTCCAGACCGTCTGGAGAAATTTGGACGAGTTCAAATTCCGCCAGACTGTCTGTCGGAATGGTCTCTTACTTCTAATTTTTTTAAAATTGTTACTCTCCATACAATTTTTCCTAAGTTCGGTATCCTATAGAAAAATTTCTGTTTGGCGAAATGTACCTTAGAATTATGAAACAGGTGGAGGCAATCAAAATACTGTGAAGTTGCATTGATGGTTACCACCCTTGGGTTCAAATGTTGTCGTCACTGATGACGTTGTAGATGTAGTAGAGAGGACGACTCTTGCCGAATGCCGACAACATTGATACTATAATGAGTAGAAAAAACCTAATCGGAAAAAAACAAAAAACAAAACAAACCTACGTAGTTGACAGGCGACCTTAACAAATAATTCAACACTTCTTACGTTCTCTCTCCGGAGAGAGAGAGAGAGAGAGAGAGAAAAAAAAAAAAAAGGGTAACTCAACTGTAACACGTTATTCTCTTGTCCATAGTAGAAGACGACACAAACCTGTCAAAATCAGAGGCTTTCCCCATTGTAAGCCATCGTTGTGTAGCTCCAGTCCTCCGTAGAGATGTTATAGATGTCTTTTACCTAAGACCAAACACTGAAACTAGCTGGAAAGTCCAAGTGCTTGATTTTGAAAAGCATCGACAGATCTATTATTCCAGATATTTTGTAATAATTCTGCCTCTATATAGAATTGTTAATTATTTATAAACATTTTATGATTATCAGAGTTGTGTGGCTGTCTTATAGATGTCCTTTATCTAAGACCAAACACTGGAACAGGCTAGAACGTCCAAGTGCTTGATTTTGAAAAGCATCGACAGATATTTTGTATCAATTCTGTCTCTCTATAGAATTGTTAATTATTTATAAATATTTTATGATTATCAGAGTTGTGTGGATCTAGTCCTCTGGAGAGGACTTATAGATGTCCTTTACCTAAGACCAAACACTGGAACTGGGTGGAACGTTCAAGTGCTTGATTTTGAAAAGCATCGACAGATCTATTTGTTTCAGATATTTTGTATCAATTTTGTCTCTCTATAGAATTTTTAATTATCTAAAAAAAATTATGATTATAAGAGATGTTGGTTATTTATATTAATTTTTTTATAATGATCAAAACTGTTGATTATTTATAAGAGAGAGAACGCACTCCCCTACTCTAACTCCTATTTCCAACCAATTCATTTATTGGTCTATTTGGTTAGCATTTTGGCTTGTTAGTCCTCAGCGGCACTCCTTTGCATTTGTCACAAATTTCTTTTGCTAGAGAGAAAAGTCCTGCTTCGTAGTTTCGTAGTTAGAGCAGCTTTTATACTTATCCTTTTCCTAGTAAGTTATTGATTACGCCTTAAGCGGCAGTGCTATGCAGTTGTCACCAATTTTACATCGTATAATGCTGGGGTCCGACTTCGATTCGAGGTGTCTGAAAAGACAATCTGGACACCGTAAAAAGTCGCCATGAGTCGTAGCTGGGATTACTGTTGAGAACAGACAAAATTCGGTTCGAACTCTGTCATACTCAAGCATAACTTAATAGCCTCGGCCTGTTCGAGTTTGGTCTGAATTCGAACAATGTCGGTCTTTTGGCGAACAACACTCGTGTGGGTCTTAAATCAACATCCAATATTCGTGGGATCAAATATGGACGTCCAGAATTAGTGTTGGACTATTTTAGAATTTTTCTAAAACCCTAAATAGCTTTCTCAATATATACACACACACACACGTTAAGGGTGGTTAGCATGAAGAGCTGAATACAGGAAATTCATGGTGTAAGTCTATAATCTAAGAGAAACTTCGTACTATGCTCTTATGGCTCGCCATTTGAAATAGTTGGACAAGGAGATCTGCTCAGGGATCGTCTTTTTCGTTCAGGGAGATCACTATGGTTGGGTGAGTTTTCACTGTAATCTTTTTTCTTTTTTCTTCTTGAGTTCGGTGATGGGGATTGAACTTTTGGGCAAATTATTCAATATATTTGTATTCAATCTTGTATCATTTTGGGAGTTATAAAGATTAGGATTTGTCCAGGTGACATAGTCACCGAACATATAGTGTGTTTGATCTGTCTTGGTGTTGTTATACGTTGGTTCGTTATCTTCAAATGGGTTGGCATCACTTTCGTGATCGTGTCCGCGATCCCGCTTCTGTGACAACAATTGGTATCAGAGCTCTCAATTTCTCGAGAGGGAAGGTACAACCATGTTTACAGAGCAAATGAACACAAAATCTTGATTGGCACATGACCTTTAACGTGCGATGAGCGATATAGTTGATGTAATTATGTCAGTGGATAGAATGATAACTATGATACTAAATTCAAAGTTCAGTGATTATGTATTGTATTATAGTTCTATCTCATGCTGAAAAATTTAAGTTGTCAACGATAACTATCCTAATGCACGACGCATATTCACCGTAAAAAATGCTCGATCATATATTGAAATATGTGAGGAATTGTTGGAATTAATCCATTGATGACATCTTACCATTCCACTTTGGGACAAACCTAATTTATGTATATTTCAATATTTGATAATTCATTTATTGAATGTACACATGCGGTGTATTAGCTCAAGTAGTTAGTCTGATACTGTTTTTTTTCTAAAGGGAAGGATGTGGACGAAGGACGCAAAGTGACGCTTTGTCTGCTCACTTTGCACTTTGTATGTTTGCATCGGACGCGGAGTGCGGAATAGCATCGTGTTTGGTAGCTCCTCTTATGATACCGCCACTGTTAAACCTTCACAGTTTTGCTAGTCTCGCAGCAGGTTATTCAGTTTGTAATCTACTTTGAAAGTTACTCCTAGTTTGTAGCCCACGTAGTTAGTGGGTTGACTACTCAGTTTTATAACTGAACCAGGGTCTGCTCCCCTATGTGCTTCAACACTTGCGAAAGAGGAGACAACATAGAAGAATATATTTTTTTTTTTATAGAGATTTTCCTCTCTACTAGTGCTGTTTGTGCAACAGTGCATCAACGCTTATCCGAGTTGTCCATCAGCGCATCAACGCTTGCTCCACGAAAGAAGGTGATAAGGAGAGTGTTCCAGAATTTTGATTTTCTGAATGATGGAAACTTGCTGGTTCCTGAAAACGAATCGGCACAAAAGACGGTCAAATCTCATATTAAGCAACGATAATTTTGATCACCCCCAACAAGACAGTTCTAATAATCTAATTAGCAAACTTTTCAACAATTGCTACTACTTTATTTTATATTAAAATTATTCTTGGTTAGCGGTTTTCACCGTAGACAACCTATTTAGAAAGTTTTATTTGTTATTTCTGGTTCAGTTTGCTCTGAAACATGCAACTAGGCAATAACACGTGCACAGGAATCTAGTGTCTAAAGAATTCAGGAAAGTTGCAAGTACAGCTTTACAAGGAGAGTTTGGACCCTTGTTTGCCTCTTCTTCCTCTTGTTAATATCAAATAGATTTTGACATTGGAAAGAGCTCCAGACTTCTTTGCCTCTTCTTCTCGACATACAAAAGAGTTCACAATAAATACTATAACAACTGATACTTACCAGGAGGAGCAAGCAAGGAGAGATGTGGAAGAACGGAATGGTCTTCTTCTTGTCACACTTCCTTCTTCTGCTGTCCCTGGGAGAAGTGGGCAACGGCCAATCCAATCTTCGTTACAGCAGAGATGACTTCCCATCCAGTTTCGTCTTCGGAGCCGGAACCTCTGCTTACCAGGTCAGTGTGGTACACAAAATTAATGAACCTCTGCTTCTTTCGGAGCCGGGCTCACCGTGCGTCTTGATTCTTTCCTACTTGATGGCATGAGATTGAGGATGTCAGTTTCAAGCTGCCACTGCATGCACTCATTCTTGTACTATCGTGGAGGAGAATCAAGATGCACGGTAAACCTGGCTCACTGAATAATTTCTCGTAACTGAGAAACAAAAGGTCTGCTTGGTAACCGTATTTTCACCAGTTCTGAGATATTTTTGTACTGACCATTTATGAAAACCCTTGCTTGTTAATTTTTTTGAGGCGCTGATTTTGGTCGGCTCAAAAATCTTCCAAAACTGGTGTAATATAATTTTTGGTGGCTTTATAAACATCCCAATTCGGTGGGTTTTGAGATATTTTAGTATTTTATTTCATTTATATCCTCACCAAAAATATATAATTATGGCTACTAATATCCTTCCATATTTAATTTTATTCGTGTAAAAACTTTCAGAACTGTTCGTTAGTGAACTACTAAGTATTGATGGGACTGGTTTAAAAGCGGCTACATAAAAACCCTCTAAACCGGACCTCTCATAACCGCTTTTAGGATAAAATACCTGATAACCGCTACCCCTACAATTTCTAAGCAGACCCAAAGAGAACTCTGTTACTGTCATTGTTGATATGTTTTTCGCGGGCTTTCAGGTTGAGGGGGCCGCTGCAGAGGATGGAAGGACTCCAAGCATTTGGGATACTTTCACTCATTCAGGTGAATAGGAAAATTATGGATATTTCTTTTTCTATTTATTTGGAATTAGTTTAGACATGTTCGTGTGGTTTCTTTGGCCCAAAAATTATTGATAGGTAATAAGAAAAGAAAAAAGATTTTATATCTGCACATTGATTCTCCTCCACTTTATAGCATGGGAATGAGTGCATGCAGTGCTAGCCTGGAACAATCCTCCTCATTTCCATGCCATCAAGTGGAGGAGAATCAAGATGCAGTATGAGTCCGGCTCACTGAATAATTTCTCCATTTTTAAATACTGAATTGCAGCCATTCAGTTAACAATCGACTACTCTGCCACCACTGAGCTACTTAGGAAGAACTCTTTTAAGAAATCATATATAATTTCATAAGGAATTTCTTATTCGATTTGATCCAAAATCAGGGGGAAAAAACTCCTCTGGCGCTTATCGCTGGTCTTCAGGAAAATAAAAATAAAAATAAGAGAGCAGTAGTCGAGATTTAGGGGTCTCTTAGCACATGTCATCTGTGTAACTGTAATTGTTTGTATTTCAAAAAACATCAATTAATACTTTTTCCGTTGTCATCACAGGAAAAATGGCAGATAATAGTACCGCCGACATAGCTTCAGACGGTTACCACAGGTACAAGGTATGCCAAGTTAACAAAAATAGTCCATCCAAATTGGCTAATCTGTCGGTCGCGTCGGGTCTGCCGCTCAGTTGAGAGCTATGAAACAAGTATGCGGTAGTTTAAAGTTGGAATTAGACGTTGATGCTGCGACTCAGGCATTACCCAATAGAGGTGCAGCAGGGCAAGTGATGGAATGCTTGCTGTTAGTATCTGTTACTGGACATCACGTTCGGCCTACTGTCACGCCCCAGAACCAGAATACTGGAGAGCGGGGGAATGACTCAGCCAGCTACGTATTACGGGTAGGATGAATACCGTATAATACGATCAATGCTGTCTAACCAGACGAGGGAGTGCATACTACATGAAAGTCTTACTATGGTCATTTCACATCTATTGTCTCAATCATTCGAACAAGGAAACAGAAATAGAGAACATGTAAGATAAAGCAGTAAGGCGTCCCAAACTCTCAGTCAAAATGTTCTTGAGATCTGGCTTTACAAAACATAGCCAGTTGATATAGCAAAGTGTACACAATCGTTATCAGCTACAGTCTGACTTAATTACAATTATGTAAAAGTAAGTACAAGACAATCCGACTAACATGTCGGTGCCAAACGGCTAAGTATAAAGTAAATAGCAAAACGAGCGGTGAAGGGACCCACTCGAGTCCTCCTGCGATCATTCCTCTAGTATTGACCATCTTGGAGGTAGAAGTAAGCTGGATCCTCGGGGACCGGCTCTAAATCTGGCCATGCAAAACCAGAGAGGTTAGACCTCTAATAGCAAGTACCACAAGGAAGGACGATATGAAGGACTAAACCAGTAAGTAAAAGAATATAATGATAATAGATCTCTGCTTTCCACTAGGATTCACATCACATCACGACACTTCGAACCAACCTCCCAACCAAACAAGGACAGAAGTTGGCCCGTCATATCCTGACATTCTGATCATCCCAGTTAGGTAACAGAGTAGTGCAGTACACAAACAAATCATCTTGAACGGCCAATCAACTACTACGGCTTGCTAATGTGAGTTCCAAGTTATCCTGAAATTATGCAATAGGGATTCCTCAGTTCTTACTATGTGCGAGCAAGGCTAGTCTATCCAGTCAATTAATTGCGCCATGCATGAATTAGACGAGTCCCAGCGGGACGTCCGTCATCAATATACAATATACAATAATAATATAAGCAGATACCGCTCCCTGTCCGTGTGGCAGATTTGCCGTATCTGTGGGAACCAGCCGGCCCGTCGGGTACTACTCGTCCCAAGGGGGCTGCCATGTAAGAACTCGGGAATCCATTCTCTCCATGCCATCATTTATTTTATTTAACTTAATAGTCCCTACGTTGAGTGAAATCCCATGCCGTGGATCATGGTCATTCAAATGAGTACTTTCGTACGCGGTACGATATGCGCAACTCTACAACGATACCCGTGCGGCTATGTTGTAGGTCTTACATAGCGTAATGCAACAATCAAATCTAACCACGGAGTAATCATGCCTTGACCATAAAGTACACATGCTGTTTTGTAAGATAAATAAATAACTAAATAAATAAATAAATAATTTGAAGTCTGCATGTGCCTGTATGCCAATATTCGGGATCGACTAATCGAGTACAATAGTTCATTACATGAACGTGTCTCATTCATTCAATTCAATAAGACGACTAGCCAGTCTCTTAGTTCCAACTAGGAACGCATGATCAATTATTAGTCAATGTCACAATCATTATCAATGGTGACAAGGCATGAAAATCAATTAGCATTAAATGGGGTCGAGTCTATAGCTCTCAAGGTTTAGTTCCAGTCTTACTAGGTATCCATCAATCATTCAAGACACAGGGCACTAATACACAATCATTAACATGCTAAGATTATCAAGTTCATAAAAAGGCGTAAGGATATAATAGGAAAATTATCATGCTACCATTAAATGAATAAATTAGAGAACAAAATAGAAACACCAAAGTCAGGAAGTCACGCCAACAAGTCTATGCTAAGGTCAATAAGTCACGCAAGAAGTCTATGCTAAGACCAACAAGTCACGCAAGAATCGTGCGCGTAAAAAGGGTACGCCAAGTCTAGCCTGAAGGAGTGAGCGTATAAAATAATACACGCTGGCAAGCGTGAGCGTGGAAAGAAATTCACGCACACACTGGGTGAACGTGATAGGAAATCCACGCACGCACAGAGTGGACGTGATAGAAAATTCACGCACGCATACAAAGATGTGTGCGTAACTCAAAATTCACGCACACCTGTAAAGACATGAGCGTGACTAAAATCCACGCACACACGTAAGAACGTGAGCGTGTCTCAAAATTCACGCAGACACGTATAGACATGTGCGTGACTAAAAATACACGCTGACACGAAAGAACGTGTGCGTGACTAAAAATACACGCATGCACGTAAAAACGTGTGCGCGACTAAAAATCCACGCAGACACGTATAGACGTGTGCGTGACTAAAAATACACGCTGACACGAAAGAACGTATGCGTGACTAAAATACACGCTGACACGTAAGAACGTGTGGGTGACTGGGCTGATGTTTTACGCGAGCACGTAAGAACGTGTGCGTGCAACATCTCCCGAACTCCAAGTCCTATGGAGCCTTCGTTCCAGTGCCAGAAATACACGCTAAGTTGGTGGACCAAAATCCATGAACAGCCGAAAATACACAAACTTAGATCTAGAGAAAACAAACTTAGATCTAGAGAAAACAAGTCACAGAAACCAAAAATGCCAAGCACTAAACTCTCTCAGGATCATGAGAGGAAGACAAATGAACCATAAAAATGGTTCTCCAAGTGGAAGCAAGAAGCAAGATGTACTTGCCTACTGCTACTGCTGGTGGGTGGAGAGTGATGAGAGGAAGAAGAAGAAGTAATGGTGAGAATGAGAGTTATGAGGAGAGAGAAGGGGATGTGGCTTTAAATAGCAAAGGGGGTGGTAGGTGGGAGCTATTGGGTCGGGTTGCATTCGGGTCCAACAAGGCCAACCCGAAAAGACTAACTAAAGCAGATAATAAAATTGCAGAAAAACTAAAATGCAGATAATAAATTACAGAAAATTAATTATCATGAAAATTAAAGAGCAGCTAATTAATTAACATAAAAATTTAAAGAGCAGATAATTAATTAATATGAAACATGATAAATACAGATAATGAATTATAGGAATTTAAATACAGGATGATACATGATAAATACTAAATAATTACGTTCAAGCAATATACGTATTAAAATACGCATTCTGGGAACGGGGAGTGACATCTCTACCCACCTTGAAAGAATTCCGTCCTCGGAATTTCAAATTCAAGGAAGATAGAAACATCGGGGCTAAACCAATCTAAGTACAAGCAATTCTAGTGATCAAGCAATCATTTTACAATGTCCATAGCAAGTAATATATATGTAAATCCATCAATCTACGATATCAAGCAATTCTACCCATAAGGTGATAAGCATGAGGAATCAGGAGAATCAAGGTATACAGAAAAAGATATACCTTGTGAGTCAAATAAGTGTGGATACCGTGATCGGATATCATCCTCACGTTCCCACGTTGACTCTCCCAAGGAGTGATGACCCCAAGCAACACGGACAAGACTAATTGTTCGGTTCTTGAGTATCTTCTCTCTTCGGTCCAAAATGGACACAGGCTGTTCCTCGTAAGACAGGTTGGTACCAACAACCAGCTCAGAGTGATCGAGGACATGGCTTGGGTCCGATACATACCTACGTAATTGGGATACATGAAACACGTCATGCACCTCTCGTAACGAAGGTGGGAGGGATAAACGATAAGCAACATCGCCTATCCGATCAAGGATAACAAATGGGCCCACGTACCGCGGACTCAATTTCCCGCGAACGCCAAATCTAATGACCCCACGAGTAGGTGAGATCCGCAAGAATACGTGGTCCCCAACAGAAAACTCTAGCGGCCTACGATGCTGGTCTGCCCAATGACGATGCCGATCCTGCGCAACATGAAGTCGCTCTCTAATTCCTTTAACCACTTCAACCGTCTGAACAATCATTTCTGGGCCTAGCATCTTCCTCTCCCCGATATCATCCCATGCAAGCGGCGACCTGCACTTCTTACCATATAGTGCTTCAAATGACGCCATCTGGATACTGGCTTGATAACTATTGTTGTACGAGAACTCGACCAAGTGCAGGTGACTCTCCCAAGACCCTCCAAAATCTAGAGTGCAAGCTCGCAACATGTCTTCTAAAGTCTGAATCGTTCTTTCTGATTGCCCATCCGTCTGCGGATGGTAGGCCGTGCTAAACCTTAACTTGGTACCCTGACTATGATGTAAGCTCTTCCAGAAATGTGATGTAAAGTGGGTATCTCGATCCGACACAATACTGACAGGGACTCCATGCTGCCTGACTATCTGTTGCATATACAACTCTGCCAACTTTTCTGTAGATTGTCCTACTCTGAAAGGAAGAAAGTGTACTACCTTCGTAAGTCGGTCCACTATTACCCAAATAGCGTCCTTACCACTTGGAGATCTCGGTAACCCGGTCACAAAGTCCATTGTAATATGCTCCCATTTCCATTCCGGAATAGGAAGCGGTTGCAATAACCCAGCTGGCCTCTGCTGTTCTGCCTTCACTTGCTGACATACCAAGCAACGGGAAACAAATCTAGCTATCTCCCTCTTCATCCCGTTCCACCAGAAATGCTGCTTGATATCTTGGTATATCTTGGTCCCTCCAGGGTGAATAGAATACTGAGAACTGTGTGCTTCTGCCATAACCTCCTGTCTGATATCTCCACTAGGCACACATAGACGCGATCCAAACCTAAGTGTACCATCTTCATGAATTCTCATCTCTTTCCTGAGTCCTGACTCACATTCTGCCCTAAGCTTCTGAATCCTTGGGTCCTGTGCCTGAGCTGCCTTGATCCTGCCTACCAAGTCGGATTGAACTTGCAGACTTGTTAGAACTCCTACATCACTGGGAAGTATAACTTCGATGCCCATCTCCTGAAGGTCTTCTAAGATATGCCTCTGTGTTGTCAACATAAATGCGCCGCCTCTCCTGCTAAGAGCGTCTGCTACTACATTCGCCTTGCCTGGATGATACTGAAGCTCCACGTCATAATCCTTAATCAACTCCAACCATCTTCTCTGCCTCATGTTTAGTTCCTTCTGAGTAAAGATGTACTTCAGACTTTTATGGTCTGTGTACATTTCCACTCGGTCACCATATAAGTAATGCCTCCATAGCTTCAGAGCAAACACTACTGCTGCTAACTCCAAATCATGAGTTGGGTAATTCTTCTCGTGGTCCCGAAGCTGTCTAGATGCATACGCTATCACCTTCCCATGCTACATAAGGACACATCCAAGTCCTTTACCTGACGCATCACAATATACTGTAAAACCTCCGGGTCCAACTGGCAATGTAAGAATAGGTGCTGATATCAACTTCTGCTTCAAAGTCTCAAATGATGCCTGACATTCTGCCGACCAAACGAATGGTACATCCTTCCGGGTCAAGCGGGTCATGGGTGCTGAAAGCCTTGCAAAGTCTGACACAAATCTTCTGTAATATCCTGCTAATCCCAAGAAACTCCGCACATCTGCTACGGTCTTGGGTACTGGCCAACTTTCTACTGCTTCTACCTTCTTGGGATCTACTGCTACTCCAGCTCCTGATATGATATAACCCAAAAATGAAATGTGATTCGACCAAAACTCACACTTACTGAGCTTGGCATACAACTGGTTCTCTCTCAGAACCTGTAACACTTTCCTGAGGTGGTCTTCATGCTCCTCTTCACTAGCAGAGTATACAAGAATGTCGTCAAGAAACACAACGACAAACTGGTCTAAGTATGGCATAAAGATGCGATTCATCAAATCCATGAATATCGCTGGAGCATTGGTCAAACCAAACGGCATTACTAAGAACTCATAATGCCCATACTTCGACCTGAATGCTGTCTTGGGAATATCTTCCTTCCGAACCCTCACCTGATGGTACCCTGAACGAAGATCTATCTTGGAGAAAACTCTAGCTTTGCTCAACTGATCAAATAAGTCGTCGATCCTGGGTAATGGGTACTTGTTCTTCACTGTTGCCGCGTTAAGCTTCCTGTAGTCGATGCACAATCTGGATGACCCATCCTTCTTTCCCACAAGTACCACTGGTGCTGTCCATGGTGACACGCTAGCTTGGATGAACTTCTTCTCCTTCAGTTCCTTTATGTGCTGATATACCTTGGCCTGCTCTGAATCCGCCATTCTGTAAACCCGATCTGATATCGGTTTAGTTCCTGGTGCCAATTCTATACTGAACTCAATATCTCTGACTGGTGGTAGACCTGGAAGTTCTTCGGGAAATACGTCTAGAAACTCTTCAACTACCTTCGGAATCTGAACTTCTTCCATTGCCGTTACTACTCCCTGCTCTTGCTGAGTTGCCTCTGATCTGACTAAGGTGAATCTCTCCATGCCTGGAATATCAAAAGATACACTCCCTCTACGACAATCTATTGTCGCATGACTGTCTTTCAGCCAGTCCATGCCTAAGATAACGTCGAAATTTCCAACAGGAAATTCTATCAACCGGGCAGGTAAAGAATGCCCACAAACTACAATACTACACGCTAAAATAGCTCTACTAACTCCTACGAGCCCATTACCAGTGAGTATATTCAACCTCCCTGGCAATGCCTCGAACTCCACTCCTAGTCGTGTCGCAAATTGTGCAGATATAAATGAATGGGATGCTCCCGAATCAAACAATGCTACTGCGGGATATGAGGCGACGAGAATGTTACCTGCCACAACATCTCCCGATGCCAATGCCTTTTCCAAGGACAAAGTGAATGCTTGCCCTCGACCTCCTTGCTGGTTCCCATGCTGCGGCCTAGCCTGATGTTGTTGCTGGCCCCTTCCTTGATGATGCTGGGGTGGCCTATGCTGGTGTTGCTGCATCGGCGGTCCCTGCTGCCGAAACATCTGAGCCTGCGGTACTAGTGGACGCTGTGCCAACGGCCTTACTGCCATCGCTGGCCCTCGATACTGGCCTGCCCCTGGTGCTGGCAGAGCAAGAAACTGTTGTCCTGGTCCTCCTGACCTCAAATTCATGGGACATGTGGTAACCCGATGGTCTGGATTTCCACATATCAGACACAGTCCATTCAATGTCTGACACACATCTCTAGTGTGCCCCATCTTTCCACAATAAGTGCAGCCCGCCGGGGGTTGCTGGTTCTTCCTCTGTTGCTGTTGCTGCTGCCTGGGTGGTGCTGGTCCTCGTATCGCCACATCGTGGATACGAATACCAGTGGATGGTGCTGTTGTTCGGGGTGCTGCTCCCCCTCCTCCTTCAATCTGACTGTGGGATCTCTTCTGACCCCCAGTCCTGGTCGCAAGCCTCTGAATAGTGATCTCATGCCTTCGAGTCGCCGTCAATACTTCATCAAAAGTTTGGTAATTGTGCCCCTCTATCAATTGCAAGAGTTCAAGATGAAACCCTTGCTGAAACCTCATAGCCATCTGGCTCTCTGTTGCTACCATCTCTGGGGCGAACCTACTCAATCTGCAGAACTCCGCTGCATAAGCATCTACAGTCTTGCCGGCCTGCCTGAGGCTGATGAACTTCTGTTGTAGCTCAAACTGCGCCACAACTCCATAGTACTTGGTCTTGAATCTTGCGGTGAAATCGTCCCAAGCCACATGACGTCTGATGCCCACTTCCTCTGATTCCCACCAATCACGTGCGAGATCCTGAAGTAACAACTTCACTAGATCCACACGTTCTTCTGCTGGTACCTTAGCTGCTGTCAGAATAGCCTCCATATCCTTAAGTCATGCATCTGCTGAGATGGCATCTTCTGTGCCCTCGAAACGGCAGGGATTGTACTTGCAAAACCTGGCTGATGCTCCTGAATCAGTCCTCACTCCTCTTTCCAAAGCCGTCTGCAGTCCTTGGTTGAGCAACACATTCTGCTCTTGTAGCTGAGTGTGCATGCGTTGTTGGGCCAACATCTGATGTTGCTGAGTAGCCATCATTTCTCTCATGATCTCCAGAAGGGCTGGTGTGTCCACTTCCACAGGAGCAGATGGAATTGTTGGTGGTGGTGGAACATCCGGATACTGCGATCCAGCTGCTGGTTCTACTATCACTTCTTCCTGGGTAGCCTCCTGAGGTGAGACTGGTCCTTGTTGCTGACCAACTTGGTCATGTTGCCCATGTTGCTCTTGTTGTTGCTGTCCAGCTCTGACCAATGCGGACGAAGTGCCCCTAAGAAAAGGGACAAGAGAACAATCAAACAACCGGACAGGAAGGATCAATGAAGTCAAAGGATACTGGAATGTCAAGCAAGGATTGAGAATAACGAATCATGAGATCAAGGGGGAAACACGTGTGATTGAGACATCCTATAAATCAAAACACCCCACAAGTCTGAAATCAGACCTGCATGGGCCACCACTAAAACCTCGTCACGTCCCAGAACCAGAATACTGGAGAGCGGAGGAATGACTCAGCCAGCTACGTATTACGGGTAGGATGAATACCGTATAATACGATCAATGCTGTCTAACCAGACGAGGGGGTGCATACTACATGAAAGTCTTACTATGGTCACTTCACATCTATTGTCTCAATCATTCGAACAAGGAAACAGAAATAGAGAACATGTAAGATAAAGCAGTAAGGCGTCCCAAACGCTCAGTCAAAATGTTCTTGAGATCTGGCTTTACAAAACATAGCCAGATGATATAGCAAAGTGTACACAATCGTTATCAGCTACAGTCTGACTTAATTACAATTATGTAAAAGTAAGTACAAGACAATCCGACTAACATGTCGGTGCCAAACGGCTAAGTATAAAGTAAATAGCAAAACGAGCGGTGAAGTAAGGGACCCACTCGAGTCCTCCTGCGATCATTCCTCTAGTATTGACCATCTTGGAGGTAGAAGTAAGCTGGATCCTCGGGGACCGGCTCTAAATCTGGCCATGCAAAACCAGAGAGGTTAGACCTCTAATAGCAAGTACCACAAGGAAGGACGATATGAAGGACTAAACCAGTAAGTAAAAGAATATAATGATAATAGATCTCTGCTTTCCACTAGGATTTACATCACATCACGACACTTCGAACCAACCTCCCAACCAAACAAGGACAGAAGTTGGCCCGTCATGTCCTGACATTCTGATCATCCCAGTTAGGTAACAGAGTAGTGCAGTACACAAACAAATCATCTTGAACGGCCAATCAACTACTACGGCTTGCTAATGTGAGTTTCAAGTTATCCTGGAATTATGCAATATGGATTCCTCAGTTCTTACTATGTGCGAGCAAGGCTAGTCTATCCAGTCAATCAATTGCGCCATGCATGAATTAGACGAGTCCCAGCGGGACTCCCGTCATTAATATACAATATACAATAATAATATAAGCAGATACCACTCCCTGCCCGTGTGGCAGATTTGCCGTATCTGTGGGAACCAGCCGGCCCGTCGGGTACTACTCGTCCCAAGGGGGCTGCCATGTAAGAACTCGGGAATCCATTCTCTCCATGCCATCATTTATTTTATTTAACTTAATAGTCCCTACGTTGAGTGAAATCCCATGCCGTGGATCATGGTCATTCAAATGAGTACTTTCGTACGCGGTACGATATGCGCAACTCTACAACGATACCCGTGCGGCTATGTTGTAGGTCTTACATAGCGTAATGCAACAATCAAATCTAACCACGGAGTAATCATGCCTTGACCATAAAGTACACATGCTGTTTTGTAAGATAAATAAATAACTAAATAAATAAATAAATAATTTGAAGCCTGCATGTGCCTGTATGCCAATATTCGGGATCGGCTAATCGAGTACAATAGTTCATTACATGAACGTGTCTCATTCATTCAATTCAATAAGACGACTAGCCAGTCTCTTAGTTCCAACTAGGAACGCATGATCAATTATTAGTCAATGTCACAATCATTATCAATGGTGACAAGGCATGAAAATCAATTAGCATTAAATGGGGTCGAGTCTATAGCTCTCAAGGTTTAGTTCCAGTCTTACTAGGTATCCATCAATCATTCAAGACACAGGGCACTAATACACAATCATTAACATGCTAAGATTATCAAGTTCATAAAAAGGCGTAAGGATATAATAGGAAAATTATCATGCTACCATTAAATGAATAAATTAGAGAACAAAATAGAAACACCAAAGTCAGGAAGTCACGCCAACAAGTCTATGCTAAGGTCAATAAGTCACGCAAGAAGTCTATGCTAAGACCAACAAGTCACGCAAGAATCGTGCGCGTAAAAAGGGTACGCCAAGTCTAGCCTGAAGGAGTGAGCGTATAAAATAATACACGCTGGCAAGCGTGAGCGTGGAAAGAAATTCACGCACACACTGGGTGAACGTGATAGGAAATCCACGCACGCACAGAGTGGACGTGATAGGAAATTCACGCACGCATACAAAGATGTGTGCGTAACTCAAAATTCACGCACACCTGTAAAGACATGAGCATGACTAAAATCCACGCACACACGTAAGAACGTGAGCGTGACTCAAAATTCACGCAGACACGTATAGACATGTGCGTGACTAAAAATACACGCTGACACGAAAGAACGTGTGCGTGACTAAAAATACACGCACGCACGTAAAAACGTGTGCGCGACTAAAAATCCACGCAGACACGTATAGACGTGTGCGTGACTAAAAATACACGCTGACACGAAAGAACGTGTGCGTGAGAACTGTGAGCTTCTGCCATAACCTCCTGTCTGATATCTCCACTAGGCACACATAGACGCGATCCAAACCTAAGTGTACCATCTTCATGAATTCTCATCTCCTTCCTGAGTCCTGACTCACATTCTGCCCTAAGCTTCTGAATCCTTGGGTCCTGTGCCTGAGCTGCCTTGATCCTGCCTACCAAGTCGGATTGAACTTGCAGACTTGTTAGAACTCCTACATCACTGGGAAGTATAACTTCGATGCCCATCTCCTGAAGGTCTTCTAAGATATGCCTCTGTGTTGTCAACATAAATGCGCCGTCTCTCCTGCTAAGAGCGTCTGCTACTACATTCGCCTTGCCTGGATGATACTGAAGCTCCACGTCATAATCCTTAATCAACTCCAACCATCTTCTCTGCCTCATGTTTAGTTCCTTCTGAGTAAAGATGTACTTCAGACTTTTATGGTCTGTGTACATTTCCACTCGGTCACCATATAAGTAATGCCTCCATAGCTTCAGAGCAAACACTACTGCTGCTAACTCCAAATCATGAGTTGGGTAATTCTTCTCGTGGTCCCGAAGCTGTCTAGATGCATACGCTATCACCTTCCCATGCTACATAAGGACACATCCAAGTCCTTTACCTGACGCATCACAATATACTGTAAAACCTCCGGGTCCAACTGGCAATGTAAGAATAGGTGCTGATATCAACTTCTGCTTCAAAGTCTCAAATGATGCCTGACATTCTGCCGACCAAACGAATGGTACATCCTTCCGGGTCAAGCGGGTCATGGGTGCTGAAAGCCTTGCAAAGTCTGACACAAATCTTCTGTAATATCCTGCTAATCCCAAGAAATTCCGCACATCTGCTACGGTCTTGGGTACTGGCCAACTTTCTACTGCTTCTACCTTCTTGGGATCTACTGCTACTCCAGCTCCTGATATGATATAACCCAAAAATGAAATGTGATTCGACCAAAACTCACACTTACTGAACTTGGCATACAACTGGTTCTCTCTCAGAACCTGTAACACTTTCCTGAGGTGGTCTTCATGCTCCTCTTCACTAGCAGAGTATACAAGAATGTCGTCAAGAAACACAACGACAAACTGGTCTAAGTATGGCATAAAGATGCGATTCATCAAATCCATGAATATCGCTGGAGCATTGGTCAAACCAAACGGCATTAGTAAGAACTCATAATGCCCATACTTCGACCTGAATGCTGTCTTGGGAATATCTTCCTTCCGAACCCTCACCTGATGGTACCCTGAACGAAGATCTATCTTGGAGAAAACTCTAGCTTTGCTCAACTGATCAAATAAGTCGTCGATCCTGGGTAATGGGTACTTGTTCTTCACTGTTGCCGCGTTAAGCTTCCTGTAGTCAATGCACAATCTGGATGACCCATCCTTCTTTCCCACAAGTACCACTGGTGCTGCCCATGGTGACACGCTAGCTTGGATGAACTTCTTCTCCTTCAGTTCCTTTATGTGCTGATATACCTTGGCCTGCTCTGAATCCGCCATTCTGTAAACCCGATCTGATATCGGTTTAGTTCCTGGTGCCAATTCTATACTGAACTCAATATCTCTGACTGGTGGTAGACCTGGAAGTTCTTCGGGAAATACGTCTAGAAACTCTTCAACTACCTTCGGAATCTGAACTTCTTCCATTGCCGTTACTACTCCCTGCTCTTGCTGAGTTGCCTCTGATCTGACTAAGGTGAATCTCTCCATGCCTGGAATATCAAAAGATACACTCCCTCTACGACAATCTATTGTCGCATGACTGTCTTTCAGCCAGTCCATGCCTAAGATAACGTCGAAATTTCCAACAGGAAATTCTATCAACCGGGCAGGTAAAGACTGCCCACAAACTACAATACTACACGCTAAAATAACTCTACTAACTCCTACGAGCCCATTACCAGTGAGTATATTCAACCTCCCTGGCAATGCCTCGAACTCCACTCCTAGTCGTGTCGCAAATTGTGCAGATATAAATGAATGGGATGCTCCCGAATCAAACAATGCTACTGCGGGATATGAGGCGACGAGAATGTTACCTGCCACAACATCTCCCGATGCCAATGCCTTTTCCAAGGACAAAGTGAATGCTTGCCCTCGACCTCCTTGCTGGTTCCCATGCTGCGGCCTAGCCTGATGTTGTTGCTGGCCCCTTCCTTGATGATGCTGGGGTGGCCTATGCTGGTGTTGCTGCATCGGCGGTCCCTGCTGCCGAAACATATGAGCCTGCGGTACTAGTGGACGCTGTGCCAACGGCCTTACTGCCATCGCTGGCCCTCGATACTGGCCTGCCCCTGGTGCTGGCAGAGCAAGAAACTGTTGCCCTGGTCCTCCTGACCTCGAATTCATGGGACATGTGGTAACCCGATGGTCTGGATTTCCACATATCAGACACAGTCCATTCAATGTCCGACACACATCTCTAGTGTGCCCCATCTTTCCACAATAAGTGCAGCCCGCCGGGGGTTGCTGGTTCTTCCTCTGTTGCTGTTGCTGCTGCCTGGGTGGTGCTGGTCCTCGTATCGTCACATCGTGGATACGAATACCAGTGGATGGTGCTGTTGTTCGGGGTGCTGCTCCCCCTCCTCCTTCAATCTGACTGTGGGATCTCTTCTGACCCCCAGTCCTGGTCGCAAGCCTCTGAATAGTGATCTCATGTCTTCGAGTCGCCGTCAATACTTCATCAAAAGTTTGGTAATTGTGCCCCTCTATCAATTGCAAGAGTTCAAGATGAAACCCTTGCTGAAACCTCATAGCCCTCTGGCTCTCTGTTGCTACCATCTCTGGGGCGAACCTACTCAATCTGCAGAACTCCGCTGCATAAGCATCTACAGTCTTGCCGGCCTGCCTGAGGCTGATGAACTTCTGTTGTAGCTCAAACTGCGCCACAACTCCATAGTACTTGGTCTTGAATCTTGCGGTGAAATCGTCCCAAGCCACAGGACGTCTGATGCCCACTTCCTCTGATTCCCACCAATCACGTGCGAGATCCTGAAGTAACAACTTCACTAGATCCACACGTTCTTCTGCTGGTACCTTAGCTGCTGTCAGAATAGCCTCCATATCCTTAAGCCATGCATCTGCTGAGATGACATCTTCTGTGCCCTCGAAACGGCGGGGGTTGTACTTGCAAAACCTGGCTGATGCTCCTGAATCAGTCCTCACTCCTCTTTCCAAAGCCGTCTGCAGTCCTTGGTTGAGCAACACATTCTGCTCTTGTAGCTGAGTGTGCGTGCGTTGTTGGGCCAACATCTGATGTTGCTGAGTAGCCATCATTTCTCTCATGATCTCCAGAAGGGCTGGTGTGTCCACTTCCACAGGAGTAGATGGAACTGTTGGTGGTGGTGGAACATCCGGATACTGCGATCCAGCTGCTGGTTCTACTATCACTTCTTCCTGGGTAGCCTCCTGAGGTGAGACTGGCCCTTGTTGCTGACCAACTTGGTCATGTTGCCCATGTTGCTCTTGTTGTTGCTGTCCAGCTCTGACCAATGCGGACGAAGTGCCCCTAAGAAAAGGGACAAGAGAACAATCAAACAACCGGACAGGAAGGATCAATGAAGTCAAAGGATACTGGAATGTCAAGCAAGGATTGAGAATAACGAATCATGAGATCAAGGGGGAAACACGTGTGATTGAGACATCCTATAAATCAAAACACCCCACAAGTCTGAAATCAGACCTGCATGGGCCACCACTAAAACCTCGTCACGTCCCAGAACCAGAATACTGGAGAGCGAAGGAATGACTCAGCCAGCTACGTATTACGGGTAGGATGAATACCGTATAATACGATCAATGCTGTCGAACCAGACGAGGGGGTGCATACTACATGAAAGTCTTACTATGGTCACTTCACATCTATTGTCTCAATCATTCGAACAAGGAAACAGAAATAGAGAACATGTAAGATAAAGCAGTAAGGCGTCCCAAACGCTCAGTCAAAATGTTCTTGAGATCTGGCTTTACAAAACATAGCCAGATGATATAGCAAAGTGTACACAATCGTTATCAGCTACAGTCTGACTTAATTACAATTATGTAAAAGTAAGTACAAGACAATCCGACTAACATGTCGGTGCCAAACGGCTAAGTATAAAGTAAATAGCAAAACGAGCGGTGAAGTAAGGGACCCACTCGAGTCCTCCTGCGATCATTCCTCTAGTATTGACCATCTTGGAGGTAGAAGTAAGCTGGATCCTCGGGGACCGGCTCTAAATCTGGCCATGCAAAACCAGAGAGGTTAGACCTCTAATAGCAAGTACCACAAGGAAGGACGATATGAAGGACTAAACCAGTAAGTAAAAGAATATAATGATAATAGATCTCTGCTTTCCACTAGGATTCATATCACATCACGACACTTCGAACCAACCTTCCAACCAAACAAGGACAGAAGTTGGCCCGTCATGTCCTGACATTCTGATCATCCCAGTTAGGTAACAGAGTAGTGCAGTACACAAACAAATCATCTTGAACGGCCAATCAACTACTACGGCTTGCTAATGTGAGTTCCAAGTTATCCTGGAATTATGCAATATGGATTCCTCACTTCTTACTATGTGCGAGCAAGGCTAGTCTATCCAGTCAATCAATTGCGCCATGCATGAATTAGACGAGTCCCAGCGGGACGCCCGTCATTAATATACAATATACAATAATAATATAAGCAGATACCGCTCCCTGCCCGTGTGGCAGATTTGCCGTATCTGTGGGAACCAGCCGGCCCGTCGGGTACTACTCGTCCCAAGGGGGCTGCCATGTAAGAACTCGGGAATCCATTCTCTCCATGCCATCATTTATTTTATTTAACTTAATAGTCCCTACGTTGAGTGAAATCCCATGCCGTGGATCATGGTCATTCAAATGAGTACTTTCGTACGCGGTACGATATGCGCAACTCTACAACGATACCCGTGCGGCTATGTTGTAGGTCTTACATAGCGTAATGCAACAATCAAATCTAACCACGGAGTAATCATGCCTTGACCATAAAGTACACATGCTGTTTTGTAAGATAAATAAATAACTAAATAAATAAATAAATAATTTGAAACCTGCATGTGCCTGTATGCCAATATTCGGGATCGGCTAATCGAGTACAATAGTTCATTACATGAACGTGTCTCATTCATTCAATTCAATAAGACGACTAGCCAGTCTCTTAGTTCCAACTAGGAACGCATGATCAATTATTAGTCAATGTCACAATCATTATCAATGGTGACAAGGCATGAAAATCAATTAGCATTAAATGGGGTCGAGTCTATAGCTCTCAAGGTTTAGTTCCAGTCTTACTAGGTATCCATCAATCATTCAAGACACAGGGCACTAATACACAATCATTAACATGCTAAGATTATCAAGTTCATAAAAAGGCGTAAGGATATAATAGGAAAATTATCATGCTACCATTAAATGAATAAATTAGAGAACAAAATAGAAACACCAAAGTCAGAAAGTCACGCCAACAAGTCTATGCTAAGGTCAATAAGTCACGCAAGAAGTCTATGCTAAGACCAACAAGTCACGCAAGAATCGTGCGCGTAAAAAGGGTACGCCAAGTCTAGCCTGAAGGAGTGAGCGTATAAAATAATACACGCTGGCAAGCGTGAGCGTGGAAAGAAATTCACGCACACACTGGGTGAACGTGATAGGAAATCCACGCACGCACAGAGTGGACGTGATAGGAAATTCACGCACGCATACAAAGATGTGTGCGTAACTCAAAATTCACGCACACCTGTAAAGACATGAGCATGACTAAAATCCACGCACACACGTAAGAACGTGAGCGTGACTCAAAATTCACGCAGACACGTATAGACATGTGCGTGACTAAAAATACACGCTGACACGAAAGAACGTGTGCGTGACTAAAAATACACGCACGCACGTAAAAACGTGTGCGCGACTAAAAATCCACGCAGACGTATAGACGTGTGCGTGACTAAAAATACACGCTGACACGAAAGAACGTGTGCGTGACTAAAAATACACGCTGACACGTAAGAACGTGTGCGTGACTGGGCTGATGTTTTACGCGAGCACGTAAGAACGTGTGCGTGCAACATCTCCCGAACTCCAAGTCCTATGGAGCCTTCGTTCCAGTGCCAGAAATACACGCTAAGTTGGTGGACCAAAACCCATGAACAGCCGAAAATACACAAACTTAGATCTAGAGAAAATAAGCCACAGAAACCAAAAATGCCAAGCACTAAACTCTCTCAGGATCATGAGAGGAAGACAAATGAACCATAAAAATGGTTCTCCAAGTGGAAGCAAGAAGCAAGATGTACTTGCCTACTGCTACTGCTGGTGGGTGGAGAGTGATGAGAGGAAGAAGAAGAAGTAATGGTGAGAATGAGAGTTATGAGGAGAGAGAAGGGGATGTGGCTTTAAATAGCAAAGGGGGTGGTTGGTGGGAGCTATTGGGCCGGGTTGCATTCGGGTCCAACAAGGCCAACCCGAAAAGACTAACTAAAGCAGAGAATAAAATTGCAGAAAAACTAAAATGCAGATAATAAATTGCAGAAAATTAATTATCATGAAAATTAAAGAGCAGCTAATTAATTAACATGAAAATTTAAAGAGCAGATAATTAATTAATATGAAACATGATAAATACAGATAATGAATTATAGGAATTTAAATACAGGATGATACATGATAAATACTAAATAATTACGTTCAAGCAATATACGTATTAAAATACGCATTCTGGAAACGGGGAGTGACACCTACGCTTTTTGAGGCTATTATATTTAAGAACTAATATCCTGAACTCCTTTTCAACTTGCCATCCTAACATTAACAATGACAGTATCCTTCTTATAATTCATATTTCTTGATGATACTCTACCTTATTGCCGTAGGATAGCTAGTTAAAACGGTAGGATAGCTAGTTAAAACGAAACAGTTCAAGGTACTTACTACTTAGTAATAGTAAAGGATAGCAACTTTGTTGGATTGTATCTCGTTTCCGGGTAATGTAGTCCCACATCGGAGTTCAGGGAGAAAGTGGGATCATGATCAGGTGTAGATAATTGAGATTGGTCCAAGTTCTACATGGGAATTCCCTTTTAAGGCATGGACCCAATCCAATTTCGCATCTCATGGGCCAACTTCGGTTGGATCACACCGCGTTAATTTCCAACAAGTGGTATCAGAGCATGACCATATATATGATTGGATTTCATATTGACTATATTTCTTATATTTAAGAGCTAATATTGTGAACTTCTTTGCAACTTGCCATCCTACGACATTAACAATGACAGTACCCTTCTTATAATTCATTTTTTTATGATACCCTACCTTATTGGCGTAGGGTAGTAATAGTAAAAGATATCAGCTTGCACTTCAGGAGTAGTTTATGGTATTTAGTTATGAATTCACCAAAATAAAACACATACTATGCAAGTATTTTTTTTTTAGTTCCTAATAAGCATGAATCCTACAGGAAGATGTCAAGCTCATGGCTGATACTGGTCTTGAGGCCTACAGATTCTCCATCTCTTGGTCAAGGCTTCTCCCAAGTATATACATGATAAACCAATGGCTTCTCGCTTGCTGCTTATAATGAAACAGTGAAAATTTGAACAATTCTAATTCTTACGGATGCTTTCTTTCCAGATGGAAGAGGAGCTGTGAATCCAAAGGGCCTGGCGTATTACAACAATCTCATTGACGAACTAGTGAAGCATGGTCAGTTCTTTGTCAACGCGAAGATTAAATTATTCATGTCTTATGTTAATCTCGCTGCTGCCATTGCACCAAAAATCTAAAGTTGCAAAGATAGTTGAGGGTTAAATATCTATTTTGTTTCGGTTAGAAAAAGCTTCTAATTAAAACCAACAACCAAATGTCACAGCAGAAAAAAAAAAACAAACAAATCAACCGCAACCAATAACAAGCACAGCAACGAAATTTATGTGTAAAACTCCAACACGCCAAAAAACCACGGGAGAGAGAGAGAAGATAGTCCGTATAGTCCAATTATATGCATGAATGTTCAACACCATCTGTCTCAAACCAATTAGAATCGTTCAAACCAGCCCCGTAATCTTGGACTCTGATACCACTTTTTGGGAACGCCGTGTGACCCGAATCGGAGTTGGCCCGTGAGATGCGATATTGGACGAGACTCATATGCCTTAAAGGGAATTCCCATGTAAGGCCTGAACCAATCTCAATTATCTATATCTCATGATCCCACCTCCTACTCGTACCAACTCTATTGTCACCTCCTTTTGAGGGCTCAATCAAAAACGAGATACAATCCAACACATCCAATCTAACAGTTTTAAAACGCCCCTGCATGTTGCCATTTTATGGTTTGAATGTTGGATTTATGTAGAGGTATTTATTTAAAAATAATTCACTTAAAATGTGCGTCAGAACGGATTGGAACATGTAGGTCGGAAGGAACTTCAACATAGTTGTTTGCCATTGATTGTAAAAGTGCAGAACAATTTTATAGGAGGACTGAACTTAGACTCACAATACAAACTCGCTCGTACAAAAAAAGCCTAGGAATGAAAACCTAGGTACAGCAATCTAAGTACGATTGTTTATTTTTGATTCTGGAGGGTGATGATAGAGGCTCGGGAAAGCGACGGCAGCTCTGCCTTACTCCTTGGACGATCGGACGTAGTCTTGACTCTGTTGAAGAAATGCTCTCGGGATGTGTGGAAAGAATCCTCTGTGCGTGCCTTTGTCTCTCTGTGTGTCCAGCCGGGTGGAGAGAGTCTCTTTCTCTCTGGAATTCTCCTCCTCTTTTTCTCCACTCTTTTTTTTCTCCAGGGTTTGCAAGGGAATGGCACCTTGCTATTTATAGAAGTGGGGGTGTGATCATTAGGGTTTGTAATGATTACCCCTTGAAAAGTCGGCGGCCAATAATCTGGACCATTAATCTTGATTGCATCAAATCTGGGCAGTTAATTTTGATTGCGCCAAATCCTTATGGACAATTAATGCTGATCGCAATAAATTTTCATAATTTGTCATGACAAGCTCGGATCTCCCCCCACGTGTTCAATTTGCTTAATTACAATAAATCTGATTTGATCCGAGTAATTATGATGATTATAACAAATCTGGGTTGTTATAATTTGCTAGCAGCCATAACTTCGAGGGGATAAGACCGCCACGTGTCTCAACTGTCATGAGGATCGCCACGTGTCTCAACTGTTATGAGGACCGCCACGTGTCTCAACTGTCGTGAGTGGGACGTCCTGACAGAGCCGCATGAATGTGGTCTCTAAATGAACCGCATATAGGTGGCCCCCACACTCCTAGCCGCATGAAGGTAGCAGCCGCATAAGGGTGGAGGCCGCATGAGGGAGATAGTCGCGTGAGGATGGCAGCCTAGTGAAGGAGGCAGCCGCATGAAGGGGGCAGCCGCATGAAGGGGGCAGCCGCATGAAGGAAGCAGCCGCATGAAGAGGGCAACCGCATGAAGAGAGCAACCGCATAAGAGTGACAGCCGCATAGGGGTGGCAGCCGCATAGGGAGCTTTGGATTTGGCGGATCGTGCCAGCTATAAAAGATTTTCTTCTTTTTTCTAGGAGCACGCCATCATGTCAGAGCTATCTTTTCAGCTTTATGTCAAAGCTGTCACTTCCGCCTTTCTGTCAGAGCTGCCGTCAGGGCATTTAATGAAGCAGTTACTTTATGGCCAGCTGTAGAGGCGAACTGCTTTGGGCCACGTGGCTCCTTCCTGAGCCGCATGGAGCTATCCGAGCCGCATGAGACTTTAAAGGACTTTTGAACTGCATGAATGCCTAACGGATTCCTGAGCCGCATGAGGCTCTTTCTGTCTGAGCCGCATGGACTTTTCTTGTTATTTTCCATGCTTCTACAAGACCCCCTTCAAAGTTTTCAATTTGCAAAATTGAAATACTTTGAATAAGAAGCATGACTATGTAAACTCTTCTGGCCGCATAGGATGTTCTTTCCGCATGGGCTTCCTAGCCGCATGGACTTCCTAGCCGCATGGGCTGTCTGGCCACATAGATTCCCTGCCACGTATGCGTCTCCTGCCACGTGTGCGTCTCATTAATTGCTCTTGATTTGCTTTGGATTTAAAGCCGCATTTTGGGGCAGGATCCCAAGGGTCGGTTTTAAATATCCGGATTTTCCTCGATGACCGAAGAGTCGGTTTTGTTTTTATGCAGCACGCGGATCGAAGCGTCCCCCCCTCCTTCTGCCTATAAATAGGAGCGTTTTTGGTCAGAGAGACTTCTTTACTTTCTTCTGTCTTCAACTCTTCTTGTCCTAAGTTGCTGTCCTCGTCTTCCTTCTCCACTCATCAATCAACAATGGCCCCCAAGTCTTCCAAGGCCGCGGCGATGGGTAAGGGAGTGGCTTCTTCGTCAGCCACGGCGCCTGAAGTTTACCCCGACGTTCACCCCACTATTGCTGGTAAGGGTTTGGACGGATCGTATACTTCGAAACCCTAACAAAAACGGCTCTGTTGCATGCTTTATGCACAAGCCTTTAATGCGTCCCTCGTCTTCATCGGACTGTTCAAATTGTATGGGCCGCATGTATGTCCCACGTCCGAGCCGTATGGGGGTATACCCCATGTCCGAGCCGCATGGGAGTTTGTCTAGTAGCCGCATAGACGCTTCACAAACTGACCCGCATACTGACCCGTCGAACAGAGCCGCATAAGTCTCTCTGAATCGAACCGCATGAAGCCTCCTCAAACAGGACCGCATAAGCTCATCTGGACTGGGCTGCATGAGGCCCTGGTCATCTTCTAACTTTGTTTCTTTTTATCTTTGATTCTTGCAGCATCCCTGCCGAAGGCTGAGATCATTGTGAAGAAAGAGCTGCTGCCTCCTCTCAGACAAGAGTCATCGCTTGTTAAGGAGGAGGTAATACTAAAAATGGAGGAATAGAAAGGAGAGCTGGCGCCTATTGAAGTTGTTGTAAAGGAGGAGCCCCAGTCTGACGGCGGTAGTATTGGGAGTTCTGACCCTCCTGCTCCGGACGAGGATCTTGCTCAAGTAGATCCTTCATATGAAAAATGGTTGAGGGATTGGTATATGCGCCCCCGCAATTAGGATTCGTAGGCTCTCATAAATGTCTGTCTTTTGTCTTGATATTTCTGTCTGTCTTTAGCTGCAGTTTGTGTTTTGCTTCTTTTGGACATCAATGTAATCTTCTTCCTTCTTGTCTGAATGAAATGATAGAGAATTTTTCTGGCTTGCTCATGAGATGTAGTCATGTGAATGTAACTGATTTTAAATGAACAGAATACATTCGCTCTATTCTTTGAGAGACTTTTTTGTGGACCTATTATCCTTGGCGTACCCTGGTTCTGGATACAGATAATAAGACGAGAGAGAAAACTAACATACTTACTCAGAGGTAATTAGGACGTGGTAAATATGAGGGTTTCTTCGATGGAGCCTTCCCACTCAGAGGTAATGAGAACATGGCAGGAGTGGGCTCCATGAAGGGTGCATAGAACAACTCAGAGGTAGTGAGGACGTGGAAGTTCTATGTGAGGGGTGGTTGTTTTTGATGGAAGAAAAACAACTCAGAGGTAACATCGACGTGGTTGTCTCGGAAAATCTGTGGATCTGTTACCCTTTTTGTGCACTGAAAGTACGGGTATTGGATCATAAGGAGGGAGCTCTTTTAGGAGGAAAGTTCAGAGGTATGATCATACATGACTTACTACCTAAAAGATGCGATATAGATTTATCTGTAGTGACCAGAGTGTGAGTTCAGCGATACTTGCGGGTACATAACTCAACAATCTGGAAGATTTGGAGTCAGCATGTGAGTTCAGCGGTACCAGAGGGTACGTGACTCATCAATCAGGGATATTTGGATTTGGAATGTGAGTTCAGCGGTACCAGAGGGTACGTAACTCGTCATTCTAGGAAATTTGTAGTCGAAATGCGAGTTCAGTGGTACCAGGGGGTACATAACTCGTCATTCTGGAAGATTTAAAGTCGGGATGTGAGTTCAGCGGTACCACAGGGTACATAACTCAACATCCTGGAGGATTTTGAAGTCGGGATGTGAGTTCAGCGGTACCATAGGGTACATAACTCAACATCCTGGAGGATGTCGTTTCAGACGTAATACTTCTTTAGGAACTTGTCGTTGATGGACAACATGAGCAAGCCTCCATTTTGTTTTGCGAGGCGGTAAGCTCCATTGGAGAATACAGCGTCGATGATGAACGGGCCTTCCCACTTTGGCTGGAACTTGCCGACGGTTTTGTGAGTCATAACCATCGGCCTCCGAACTGCCAGAACGAGATCGCCCACTTGGAATGTTCTGATTTTGACCTTTTTGTTGAAGGCTCCGGAGATACGTGCTTGGTACAGCTCGATTCGTTGTTGAGCTAACAGGCGCTTCTCATCTAGGGCCTCCAACTCTTGCAGTCGGCGATGGTGATTATCATCTGTCGTCAATCGATAGGTGAGAGCCACGCGGAGTGAAGGAATTTGAGTTTCCAGTGGGAGAACTGCCTCACTCCCATATACCAGAGAGAATGGTGTGTTCCCAGTGGCCGTCCGTACTGTAGTACGGTATGCCCATAAGCATTCGTCGAGCTTTTCATTCCAGTCGCGTTTGTTCGATGACACGAACTTCTTGAGAAGCTTGATGATTGTTTTGTTGAACGCTTCAGCCAGACCATTAGCCGCCGGGTTGTATGGTGTTGAAGCAATATTTTGGATTCGGTATTTGTCGCAAAACCGATAGAAGGCATGGCTTACGAACTGCGGACCATTGTCGTGGATGATCCTTCGGGGCAGTCCAAAGCGATAAATGACGTGATGCTTGAGGAAGCTGATCACGTTTGAAGTCTTGACTTCTGCCAGCGGAATAGCCTCCGCCCATTTGGAGAAATAATCTGTGATTGCGAGTATAAAGCGATGTCCTCGGGACGAAGGCGGAGTGATTGGACCAATGATGTCCATTCCCCATGCTTCGAATGGCCAGGATGCCACCGTCGGATGTAGAAACTCGGATGGCTGGTGGATGAAATTCGCGTGGACTTGACAGGCTTTACACTTTCTTGCATAGTCTATCGCATCTGCAACCATCGTGGACCAGTAATAGCCCATTCGGCGAAGGCGGTCTTGTAGTTTTGGGCCGGGCTGATGGGCTCCACAGATGCCATCATGAGCTTCACGTACGGCTTTTTTGGCTTCTGTATTTGACAGACATCGAAGCAGTAATCCATCGTATGATCGCCGATATAGCATTTTCGTCTCTGTATCGTAGAAGAATCTGAGGGAACGTCTTCTGATAGAAGTGGCTTCCTTCGGATTCTCTGGCAGGATGTCGTAGACCACGAAGTCGATGAATGGTTGTCTCCAGTCTGGTGCTTCGTCGACTGTCAGAGCGGAGTAACTCTCAACACATTGAACATTATTCCTGGGACAGACCAACTCACGGCCTATGATGTCAACCAAGTGGTGAGCATGATTTGGAACTGCTAAGGAAGCGGCAAGGCCTGCTAGGGCGTCGGCTTCAATGTTCTGGAGCCTGGGAACGTGTTCTATGTAGAACCCTTCCAAGGATGAGATGATGTCAATCGCTATTTGGTGATAGGGGATCATGTCTCCATGACGCACTTCGTATGAGCCCCGGATCTGATTGACGATTAGCTGCGAATCGCCATATGCTTCAAGATACTCTACCCCCAGCTCCTTTGCAAGTCGGAGGCCAATGACCAAAGCATTGTACTCGGCCACATTGTTTGAGCAGGACTCCGTGAGGGAGTAAGCCCGATTGATCACCAGCCCGGAGGGAGAAATCAGCACCACTCCGACTCCAGCGACGATGTTGCCCTTGGGCCCAGTTCTAGAAGCGTCGTCGAAGAACATTCGCCATACAGTATCGTGAGAGGCCACATTTGAATTGGCGACCTCATCTGGAATCTCTTCGTCTATTCTGGTTGACTCCGAACCTGGATGAGCTGCTAAAAAGTCTGCCAGAGCTTGACCTTTAACAGCCCTCTGCGGGACGAAGATCATGTGGTAGGTAGACAATAAAATCGCCCAGGTAGCGAGACGAGAGCTGAGTGCATCTGGCTTAGTCATGAGAACCCTGAGGGGGTTGACTCTTGATACGACATGGATGGTTTGTCCCGTGACGTAGTGTCGCGTCTTCTGAATGGCAAAAACCAGAGCAAGGCACTCCTTTTCTATGGCAGTATATCGGTGTTCCGGCCCCATCATCATTCGGCTGAGGTAATATATAGCCTGCTCGTGGCCTACATCATTGTTTTGCGCTAGCAGAGCACCGAGAGAATGTTCCATCGCTCTTACGTAGAGCAGGAATGGTCTTCCAGCAACCGGGGCTACCAGGACTGGAGGGTTCGTTAGATATTCTTTGATGTTGTCGAAGGCGCGCTGGCATTCTTCATCCCATACAAATGAAACGCCCTTCTTCATGAGGTGGGTGAATGGTTGACATCGTCCGGAGAGGTTAGAGATAAACCTCCTGATGTAGGCCAGCCTCCCTTGAAGGCCTCGGAGTTCACGGAGGTTTCTCGGGGGACCCATCTCCATGATTGCCTTCGTCTTCTCAGGGTCTATATGGATACCCTGGGAAGTAATGATGAAACCCAAGAACTTTCTGCTGGATACACCCAAGAAGGATTTCGTGGGATTCATTTTCAAATTGTGCGCTCGCATCAGGTCGAATACCGTCCTTAGATCATGCAGATGATCTTCTTTAGAGCGGCTCTTGACGGCGATGTCGTCGACGTAGTATTCCACTGTCTTGCGCAAGTGGTCTCTAAAGATGACGCTCATAGCTCTTTGATAGGTGGTGCCAGCATTCTTTAAACCGAAAGGCATGACTGTGTAGCAGTATGTGCCAATCGGTGTTCGGAATGATGTATGCTTTTCGTCATCAGGGAACATCTTGATTTGGTTGTACCCCGAGAAGCCATCCATGAATGACATACGCTCGAAGCCGCAGGTGTTGTCAATCATGATGTCTGTGATAGGGAGGGGGAACTCATCCTTAGGACATGCCTCATTCAGATTACGAAAGTCGATGCAGATTCGAATCTTTCCATTCTTCTTGAGGACTGGTACTATGTTGGCGACCCAGTCTGGATGCTGTTCCTCGCGGATGAAACTAATGGTTATCAGTTTATTGACCTCAGCTTCAATAGCATTCATGATGTCGGGGCGGAACCGTCGTTGCTGTTGCTTGACCGGTTTTACGTCCGGACGGATGTTGAGTTTGGGAAGTGCAACCTCGGGGTTTAGTCCTGGCATATCTTCATAGCTCCAGACGAACACGTCGATGTATTCTTTGATGAGTTGCAATAGTGATTCCCGCTCTTCGTCTGTCAGACTCTTGCTGATGAAGATGGGCTTTGGAGAAGACTCATCACCAAGATCGACTTGCACAACCTCATCTTCGGTAGGAGGCTCTCTTTGCTCGAACCGCTTCTCCCATTGCGCATCTAGTTGTTGTGCCCACGGCTCTAACTCAAGAAGTTCATGAATGTCTTCATCTTCTTTGTAGGCGTCGGCAAACGCCATATTGACGGACCAGACTTGCCTGAGTATGTCCCTAATGCTGACATCTGAATCGGAAGTGGGTGATCCGGTTGAGTGTGAATGCCAGTCGCATTCCTCGTCTGAGCTTTCCGGGGTCGTTGCCGGTGTAACATAACCTAGCCCACATCTGATTTTGTTGTAATAGTCTCGTAGTTTCCCAGCCGGGACCGGCGATTGTAAAGGTAACTGCCGTCCAGTGCCGTAGTTTAAGCCTGGTGTAGTTTTCAGATCATACCCTTGCTTTTGCATGAGGTACTTGGATTGGGAACTATACAGATAAAGGGGCAGTCTTCCGGTGTCGGGTTCGAGATCAACTTCTTCTACCCTAAAAGGTTGGGGATCATTCTTTCGGCCGAAGATGATTGGATGATCCTCTCCCTCGATTATGCGGTAAGCGTCTTCCACTGGAGTAAGTTGGTTTGCGGTGTAGACATTTGTTACCTGTGTGTGCAGGTGGGTGCCTATACCGTGTTTCATAGCATACATTGTACAAAGCTTATTAAGCTCGAGGTAGTTCAAAGATAGCCCTTTATTGATGAAATAAGGTATCTTTTCTAGTGGGATTACATCATCTGCGGATGGAACATCAGTGTGAGCAGCCACATACTTGGCCAGCTCTGGCTCTTCTTCAACCACCCCCTGTGTCAATGAGGACTGGGAGGATAACTTGGGCAGCTTAATCATCAGGGGCTCCATGGGTGGAGCAGGACGTGGAGTCGTTGGCGTACTAGCCACCCCCAGCTTGGTGCTCGGTGCTGGGCGGGGATTTGTTGGCTGGCTAGCAGTCCCCGGCTTAGCGCTTGGCTGCTGATTCATTCTGGGAAGACGAATCGTCATCGGCTTAACAGAGGGGTTGAGCTCCTCTATTTGTTGCTGTCTAGCTTTAGGCAGCCTGATTGTCAGTGTCTCTGTCGTAGGTCTTGGCGCTTGGCCAGACCTTGGCAGTCGGATTATCATCTGCTCCTCCTGTGCAGAGAGGCTGATTGCGTCCTTACGCAGAGTGGCTGTAAGGGGCGCAGTTCTGCCAGGTTTGCGGGCTTGAAGGTGGATTGTCAGAGGTTCTTCCGATCCAATTGCCGCCTCAGTTTGAGCTTGAGTATCTCCTTCGGCAAGGTGCTTTTTCGACTTCTCGTACAAGCATGAATCTGAGTAGTAGGATTCGACCCCTTTAAAGGGATCGATGTCGGCAAATTCTGTCCTCACGAAGCCGTGCTTGTCGACGTACTTGAAGCACTGGTGCAGTGTGGAGGGCACGATCATGTAATCGTGTATCCAAGGACGCCCCAGGAGAATGTTGTAGGAAGTGTCCGCATCTATGACATAACAGGTCACTTCTGACTGAAGGTCGCCGATTTGGCACTTCAAGCGAATCTTCCCGATCGGATAGCTTCTGCCTGAATTGAAACCGCTAATGGTGGTGCTTGTCGGCGTCAGGCGGTGCATTGGGATGTGCAGATGGTGTAGTAGGCTCTTCGGGATGATGCTTATGGAAGAACCGGGATCAATATGCATCCGGTCCACCTTGATATCGCCAATATACCCAGTATAATATAGAGGGCGATCATGCAGGTTGGTCTTGATAAGCATATCCTGCGGAGTGAAGACGATGTTGGGCATTGCGCCTGTGCAAGTGTAGTGCCCCGCTCCCCGAAGGCACTAGATAGACAGAAAGATCGGATTGCTGGCTCTGCAACAGAAGACGATTAATCTGGGTGAGTGGACAAAGACTCATTTTATGATTCGCTTACGCCTATTAAGAATCTGAGTTTTTGATTGAATGCTATTGTTAATAACAAGATGGTAAATCTTGAGTATGCTTAAAAGAGAACCGCGCATTGTCTGCTAAGAAAAAGAACGGTTTCATGCTTGAAAAGAAGATAGAATTGTTTATGACTTGCTTGATTGATGCATGATGGTTTCATTTGATATTGCATGTGCATTGGGGTATCCACTTAGTGACGAACTGAACCCTAGAGAGTCACAGCAGCTAGCGACGAGCTGAACCCATGCGAGTCACAGCGGTTAGCGACGAGCTGAACCCATACGAGTCACAGCGGTTAGCGACGAGCTGAACCCGTGGGAGGCACAGCGGCTAAGATGGAATTGAAATGTTGGTTTTTCAAAGATGTGTTTTCAAAAGAATGTAAACTGACTCTGTATGCATGGAATGAACATAGGTAAAAAGTAGCAAGATCATATCACAAGAAAATGTTTTCTCACTAAATGAACAGTGATCGTTTCAGAAGAATGTAGCTCCTTTGTTCACAATTCACCAGTATGCTGATATACTGATCCACCATCAGTCTGCATGAAGGTGCACTATGCATCGAGAAGGATAGTCCGAAGCGATAGCCCGAGCCTCATCCTCAGGAGCCAGAAATCAGAAGAGATGCCAAGAGATGACATCTGTTGTAAGAGTTGGTTTTGTATATAAAGGGATGTAATGTATGGGAACGTGATCATTGTATCCTGTAAAGTTCTGAGAGAATGTAACATTGTATCAGAGAGAATCGAGAGCTTGTAATCTGTTCAAATGAAATCAATAAAGAGAATTGTTTCTTATTACCATTGTGTTCAATGCTTGTATTCTGTAATATGTCCGCTGCTGCTTCAATTATCTGCGATACGTTCCGTTGCGTATTGTCAACCATGTCTATCTTGTCTTGCTTCAGGTCCTGGCCTTGTGCAAGCGCAACTTAGGCTTGCACGGCATCACGCCTTAGCGAGGACGATCGATCCCAAAAGGTCCGAAGCGAGGACGAAAGGGCTTTGCGGGATCTGGGCGTGACAGAATGGTATCAAAGCAACACGATCCTCTGGCCAATTGATTTGATTGAATTCAAAGATGTTCTTCTGATCGAAATTTTCTTGCCTGCTTGATAACATCAATGAGATGAACGTTCCATACAATAAGTCCGTAAATATTTCTATGATGCCGGCATATGTTTTTATCGATTTGATTGATTGAGATTGAAATGATTGATTGAACAAGAGTTTTGATATGACCTGAATCGTGATTTCATGGATTGATGATGGCGAAGGATGAGGACTATCGCTGCTAAGGATATCGTAAGTTTCTCCTTAAGTTTCGAGGACGAAACTTCTTTTCGGTGGATAATTATGTAGTGCCCCACTCCGCGAAGGCACTAGATAGACAGAAAGATCGGATTGCTGACTCTGCAACAGAAGACGATTAATCTGGGTGAGTGGACAAAGACTCATTTTATGATTCGCTTACGCCTAATAAGAATCTGAGTTTTTGATTGAATGCTATTGTTAATAACAAGATGGTAAATCTTGAGTATGCTTAAAAGAGAACCGCACATTGTCTGCTAAGAAAGAGAACGGTTTTCTGCTTGAAAAGAAGATAGAATTGTTTATGACTTGCTCGATTGATGCATGATGGTTTTATTTGATATTGTATGTGCATTGGGGTATCCACTTAGTGACGAGCTGAACCCTAGAGAGTCACAGCGGCTAGCGACGAGCTGAACCCATGCGAGTCACAGCGGTTAGCGACGAGCTGAACCCATACGAGTCACAGCGGTTAGCGACGAGCTGAACCCGTGGGAGGCACAGCGGCTAAGATGGAATTGAAATGTTGGTTTTTCAAAGATGTGTTTTCAAAAGAATGTAAACTGACTCTGTATGCATGGAATGAACATAGGTAAAAAGTAGCAAGATCATATCACAAGAAAATGTTTTCTCACTAAATGAACAGTGATCGTTTCAGAAGAATGTAGCTCCTTTGTTCACAATTCACCAGTATGCTGATATACTGATCCACCATCAGTCTGCATGAAGGTGCACTATGCATCGAGAAGGATAGTCCGAAGCGATAGCCCGAGCCTCATCCTCAGGAGCCAGAAATCAGAAGAGATGCCAAGAGATGACATCTGTTGTAAGAGTTGGTTTTGTATATAAAGGGATGTAATTTATGGGAACGTGATCATTGTATCCTGTAAAGTTCTGAGAGAATGTAACATTGTATCAGAGAGAATCGAGAGCTTGTAATCTGTTCAAATGAAATCAATAAAGAGAATTGTTTCTGTTACCATTGTGTTCAATGCATGTATTCTGAAAAATGTCCGCTGCTGCTTCAATTATCTGCGATACGTTCCGCTGCGTATTGTCAACCTTGTCTATCTTGTCTTGCTTCAGGTCTTGGCCTTGTGCAAGCGCAACTTAGGCTTGTACGGCATCACGCCTTAGCGAGGACGATCGGTCCCACAGAGTCCGAAGCGAGGATGAAAGGACTCTGCGGGATCGGGGCGTGACAGCAAGTGCTGTCCTGGAGATCTGTAGGCGGGCTTTCCCCAGTGAGATTGGACTGAGCCAGATATGCGTCGGCGTTCTGGAACGCCTCGCTCAGTGCGACGCGAACATCTTTGGAGAGCCTCAGGAGCTCGTATAGCGATAATTTGGCCGGTGTGTTAGCCAATTGCGCCAAGATGTCGAAGTTGTAGGACCTCTCCAGCCCATGAGGCGTCTCTCTTCGGAGCGGTTTGTCGAAGCGAGTCTCCTTCGGCCTAGGCTTGTCGGTCGTCGAAGGCTGCGAAGGTCCTGGAGCATCAGCAGCTGTTGGCTGATGATCTTCAGCCGAGTTACCCGGTGGAGGTTGGGTTTGTGCGCCGGAGCGGGTAACAACAGCAGTAGCTTCTTCGACCTCTGCCGAGATTGTGCGGCATGATTTGACTTTTCCACTTTTCTTCTTGCTAGTGGAGGGAGGAGCGGACCGAGTCACTTCAGATATCAGATCCGGATGAACCCACATGACTTCCCCTCGTGATGTGGTAAGGGGCACTAGGCCAGCATCCTGGTTTCGAGGAGATGGAAGGTTAGCGATCTCCGTCCTTGCTCTGGGGACGGGCACTACTCCATCTTGAGTCTTTGTCGGAGGAAAGCTGCCGAATTGTACTGACACTATGTTGGCTGCTACGGTCACCTCTTCGAAATCGATGGCCAAGGCCTTAGAATCGATGAGATGTTGGATGTATCGCTTCAGTTGGTAGCAGTCTTGTGTAGCATGGTGAACATAGCGATGGTAGTGGCAGTACTTGGGGTTCTCCATTTCTGCAGGACGAGGTTCACGCCTTGGAGGAGGGAGTTGAATTCGGCCTCCTTGTATGAGCATGTCCAAGATGGACTTGACATGGCCGTCCTCGAAGGAGTAGGTCATCTGAGGCCACTGCTTTTCTGCCGGCTTTGATTCGGGTTTTGGGGCTGTGTCGGCCACCATAGCCTGTTTGTCCTTGTTGTCTCGATTGTTGGAGGGATTACCACCATTGTTGCTGTTGGTGCTAGGGCGTTTGCCCTTGTCCTCTCCTTCTGAGACGTGCAATTCCAATTGACGAGCTTTCTTCAATTTGTCTTCTGCGCTAGTTGCGTTGATAATGAAAGTCTTCCAATCCTTAAACTGACTTTCGTCCATCCAGAGGCTGATCGTGGGAAGCAGCCTCTTTTGGCAAATTTCAATTAAGGAGGAATCAGGGTTACCGGAAGGCAACTTCATCGCGGTCTGGCGAAACCGCTCGATGTAGTTTCTTGTCAGCTCCTTTTCTTCCTGGACAACGTCCATGAGGGTGGACATTGTCACGTCTTGTTCTACTTCGTAGAACCTCTCCAGGAACATACGTTTGAAGCCGGCGAAGGAATGGATGCAGTTGTCCGGCAAGTTGCGGTACCAGTCGAAGGCGACCCCCTCCAGTGCTCCGATGAACAACCGCGTAAGGATGGCGTCGTCATGAGGCAGATGGTCGGTTGTGACTTCGAAGTAGGTGATGTACCTGCTTGCAGATGTCTTCCCATCATACGGATTGATGTTGAATGGTTTATATCTTGGAGGGAAGGGAACATCTCTCCACGCAGCAGGATACGGTTGTCGTATCCTGAGGTCTTGGCAGTTTTCTCGGGCGTGGAATATGGCCCGGAGCTCCTGGACCTCTCTTCTTGCCTCCCTAGCCTCGTCTGCAGCGGTGGGAGCCGATATTTCAGGAGGATTATCACCCAGGTTCGGTGCAGCTGAGTTCGAGTCCACATTGACCGCGGGACCTAAGCTTGTTTGGCCAGGCGTCCTTCCTTGCAGAGTTGGAAGGGCCCTTTGATCTCGTCCACGGACTTGACCAAGGCATGAAATATGGCCTCCAGGGTGTCGATGCGTTGGCGATCATTGGGACCGTCTTGGTTGCTATCCGTCATGAACACCGTCCTCACGTGAGGAGAGATGGAAGGAACGGTGGAGGATGTGCCGTCTGAGTCATACCCTTGTACAGAGAAATCGTCAGGGTATGTGGGAATGTTTTCCTCTGGTTCGGATTCAGAAGGAGTGGTACCCCCAGCTTCAGAGCTCGCCTCGCCTTGAGAGTTGTGGACGTCCTCGGGGACGTCGGGATCTGCTACATCTGTTGGGTGAACCGTTTCCTCTGGATTATCTTCTTGGAACACCGGATTGTCGTGGATATTTGGAGGAATGCTACCCCCGGCTCCAATGTCTCCCAGAGATGTGGACGACGAATCCCCAAGTGTGGCGAATTTCGTCTTTGAGCGGGTACCTTGGTAAACTCCTCCTGTAACGGTGGTAGACAACCGCTTAGAAGAGAGTTTCTTGGTTACGCCGGTTGAGATTTTTGGACTGGAGACATTTGTTTTCTTCCCTCTCCCGCTGCCAGGAATCTTCAGAGCAGAATTGCAGGATGCGACGAGAATCGTCTCGTCTTCTGAGCTTGGGTGTTGCAGCCGTTGGAAGACGGACCGCCGGTCTTCTTGTACTGCCGTCTTGTTGCAGCAGCAGTTGACAATGACTTGGGTGCATTGATGTCCCTGACAGGACTCTCTGCACGCCAAGTCTTCGTCTCTTTCCTTGCGTTTGTGAAGAATCACGTTGCACAAGTCACCCGTTTTGTGGGCCCGGGAGTTCTGAGCACATGAGTGTGTTGGCATCCTGCCTGCTCCCTGATGTGGGAGTAGTACGAGTACTTGTTCCTGATCATTGTTGGGTGATTCTTGATAACTATCCCGTTCGTTGGCCGCCTGGGGCTGGACACGGGTAGTTCTGTACAACTTTTCATCATGGGTCCGCGTAATAGTAAGCGGGACGCCCTGGTAGTCAGAAGTTGGGACGGCCGACTGAGCTCGACGAGTCCGCGCTGACCGAGACTTCTTCCCTTTGGCACCCGAGAGTGCATAATAGGAAGAATTCAAGTTGGTCACAACAGAGTCTGGCATATACTTCAGAGAGCCTCCAAGGTCAGGACCGCATGAGAGGCGGTCAAAGACTGACCGTGAGCCGCATGGGACAGATGGTATGCGACTGGGATCGATGGCCGTGCAGGCTGTTTGCATGCGGCTGTCTTTTGTGGCCGCATAAACCTTCTGTATGCGGCTAGGAGCGGTGGCCGCATGAACCTTCGGGATGCGGCTGGAAGTCGTGACCGTGCAGACTGCCTGCATGCGGCTGGCGATTTTGGCCGCATTGACTTTCTGCATGCGGCTGAGTTCTGTGGCCACACGAGTCTTCTCCATGAGGCTGGCGGTTGCGGCCGCATGAGCCTTCTTCATGCGGCTGGCACCCTTATGCGGCGTGGACCGCATAGCGTTCCTCTTTGCCCCTGCAAGTCCAGCATCATAGTGTTTTCTTCTGCTGGACTTGGGGACAGCAGAGTCCTCTATGGGGGCCCATGAGAGTTTTTTCCGCCGTCTTGAGCAACAGAGAGTACTTCTTCGAGAGTTTGGGGAGGAGCGAATGATTTAGGCCTCCACTCCCTGCGAGCATTCTTTGTACGGGCTCGCCGCTGGACCGGGCCAGCGCTCCCGTCGGAGAGCATTTCTTCAAACGCCTGTTGGTCGAACCGGACGACCAGCATTTGTTGAGTGGAGCCAAGTTTGGCTGCGTCCGATTGCGTCACCAACTTCTCAGCCGTGGAGAAGTTAGTCCCCAGCAGAGTCGCCATCATGTTTGTTATTGATTGTAAAAGTGCAGAACAATTTTATAGGAGGACTGAACTTAGACTCACAATACAAACTCGCTCGTACAAAGAAAGCCTAGGAATGAAAACCTAGGTACAGCAATCTAAGTACGATTGTTTATTTTTGATTCTGGGGGGTGACGATAGAGGCTCGGGAAAGCGACGGCAGCTCTGCCTTACTCCTTGGACGATCGGACGTAGCCTTGACTCTGATGAAGAAATGCTCTCGGGATGTGTGGGAAGAATCCTCTGTGCGTGCCTTTGTCTCTCTGTATGTCCAGCCGGGTGGAGAGAGTCTCTTTCTCTCTGGAATTCTCCTCCTCTTTTTCTCCACTCTTTTTTTCTCCAGGATTTGCAAGGGAATGGCACCTTGCTATTTATAGAAGTGGGGGTGTGATCATTAGGGTTTGCAATGAGTACCCCTTGAAAAGTCGGCGGCCAATAATCTGGACCATTAATCTTGATTGCATCAAATCTGGGCAGTTAATTTTGATTGCGCCAAATCCTTATGGACAATTAATGCTGATCGCAATGAATCTTCATAATTTGTCATGACAAGCTCGGATCTCCCGCCACGTGTTCAATTTGCTTAATTACAACAAATCTGATTTGATCCGAGTAATTATGATGATTATAACAAATCTGGGTTGTTATGATTTGCAAGCAGCCATAACTCCGAGGGAATAAGACCGCCACGTGTCTTAACTGTCATGAGGATCGCCACGTGTCTCAACTGTTATGAGGACCGCCACGTGTCTCAACTGTCGTGAGTGGGACGTCCTGACAGAGCCGCATGAATGTGGTCTCTAAATGAACCGCATATGGGTGGCCCCCACACTCCTAGCCACATGAAGGTAGCATCCGCATGAGGGTGGCGGCCGCATGAGGAAGATAGCCGCGTGAGGATGGCAGCCTCGTGAAGGAGGCAGCCGCATGAAGAGGGCAGCCGCATGAAGGTGGCAGCCGCATGAAGAGGGCAGCCGCATGAAGGAAGCAGCCGCATGAAGAGGACAACCGCATGAAGAGAGCAACCGCATAAGAGTGACAGCCGCATGGGGGTGGCAGCCGCATAGGGAGCTTTGGATTTGGCGGATCGTGCCAGTTATAAAAGATTTTCTTCTTTTCCCTAAGAGCACGCCATTATGTCAGAGCTATCTTTTCAGCTTTATGCCAAAGCTGTCACTTCCGCCTTTATGTCAGAGCTGCCGTCAGGGCATTTAATGAAGCAGTTGCTTTATGGCCAGCTGTAGAGGCGAGCTGCCTTGGGCCACGTGGCTCCTTCCTAAGCCGCATGAGGCTTTAAAGGACTTTTGAACCGCATGAATGCCTAACGGATTCCTGAGCCGCATGAGGCTCTTTCTGTCTGAGCCGCATGGACTTTTCTTGTTATTTTCCATGCTTCTACAATAGTATAAGAGCAACCCAACGCCTAATTTCTTAAACACACATTTACGCGAGTTTTATACAAAATTATACCGATGAGCAACTTCAACTCCCATCTCACAAAAAGTGCATTCGGCCTGTGTCACGCCCCGCTCCCGTAGGAGCGATCGTCCTCGCTAAGGCGTGATGCCGCACGAGCCTAGATTGCGCTCGTGCAAGGCGGGTTCCATAACGGCCGATTTCAGCGACTGCGACGGGGTCGTCGCACAGAATTTCCAAGCAGAGATATTGAATAATAGCAGCGAAAATTTAGAACAAACACAAGTTATTCAAAAGAAGCTCTTTATTGATATTGAAACATAGATTACAATGGGGCGCAAGGCCAAGATTACAAGTCTCTCAAGCTCACTCAAACTCACATTACACGTTCACTCAGCTCTCTCTCATCTCTCAAAGTACATTTGCTTGAGCCAGCGGAAGCTTCGGAAGGCGACGTCCATACATTATGTCCCGTATAAGTCTTTACTCCATGCGGCCGCACGCTTCGAATCGCCAAGGAACTCCGTGCCTCGACGCATCCAAGCAAGCTCCGCGCCACGAGCTTCTACCTGTGCATGCACATGTAAACTATGTGGGTGTCAGTACTCAACTGTACTGGTGGAATGAGCTCCTCGCCCACCCATACAAAACCAACACATTAGATTTACTTTGTGCAACATAGTCCCTTTAGATTGTCTTTCTACTCTTGCCTTAGGATCAGTTTTAGGACCGACGCCTTGGCCTATTTTGTGTCTCTAGACCATCCCGTGCTTGTAACGACAACGTTAACTCATACCTTGCCTCAAGACCCTTCTCGTGCCAACAATGTTAACCTATCGAGTCGTGTTTGCCTTACGGCTTAAAATCAGAGACGCAACTACGCGATGAGGCTCCATTTCCGTGTGACCGTGCTACAAATCCTTGCTGAGGCCGTGCCTCGCAACTCAGTGAGACTTAACCATATCGTCGCCTTGCGGCCCTTGCTACTTTGATCATCAACTGACCCAATCGAGACTTGTGAACTTAGTGTCACTTGACCCACTTGCCTTGCGGCGATTTCTGACTTAAACTCGAACAACTCAAACCCAACTTTTGCCACTCACTTGTCAACACTTAAGACTCGACGCCATAACTCGTGTCGAAGCACGACGCCTATGTTAATGCCAAATCTTAGGCCCAAACATTCTTTGTGTTCCAACTGTACACACATTCAACTCGACTCAATCCAAAGGCATACACGCGGATGGCCGCTATTTTTGCCGACATCTATATGAACTTGGCCACTAGCATCACAAGCTATCCTGAGACGTATAGCTTGGTTAAATCAGGGACCTTTCAACGCAAGTAGCTAGCTCCGTTGCAAGCCCCCGCTTTAACCCGTGCCAAAACCTTACGCACGACTATACCCTGTTTCTTCCTAGGCCGAGTCGGTCCCATGGCCCAGGGTTGCCGCTCGAGGAAACTTCGTCCTTATCGACAAGTTGTCCATGACCATGCAAGACTCGACACAAACTGACGTCTCACACAGTCATTCCTTCTTTCAGTGTTACTCTCTCTTTCAAAAACCATGTTCAAGCCTTCTATCCTTGAGATCCCTCGACGACCCACGGTCGCGAGCCTTCTCCCTTAATGTATCCTTGAGAGCCCTCGACGACCCACGGTCGCGAGCCTTCTCCCTTGATGCCATATCCTTTTTACTCAACTTAGAAATGCCCATTTGATAGCCGTTTTTCTAAACTCGATTTGAAACCAACTGTAGCCTTCTCCCTTAATGTATCCTTGAGATCCCTCGACGACCCACGGTCGCGAGCCTTCTCCCTTGATGCCATATCCTTTTTACTCAACTTAGAAATGCCCATTTGATAGCCCTTTTTCTAAACTCGACTTTAAACCAACTGTAGCTCGTGCCTTAAACACTAAGTCCGTGCATTGTGCCTTAAGCCAACCGTGTTCTACGCAACACTCCTGTCCAAGTCGGCGGACCTTGAGATCGTGGGACTACTTAACTTGACAACCGCAGAATGAGCGGGACAGTACTTGGAACGACTTAGGTCGACCGGCATAACTTTGCCTAACTTACTCAAGCCTACAACTTAACCCGAGGGACGAGTAAAGGCTATGCCAAGCCTTGCGCAGTGGAAGCGTGCATGCTTTATCAAGCATTTACGCGGGCGACGCTTATGACTTAGGCAAGTTCATAGTTTTGTGTCGAAGACCAACTTTCCTTCTCCCAAGCCACGGGACGAAGGACCGAGTGTCATTTTCAAAGCACGCCGTGCACTAGCTCTAAGCCGACCGTTGGACCTTTCCATATTCTAACTCAATTCGACCCGTCGGGATTATTCCCTTTAGCTATGTGGATTTGTCTCTTTTATTATCAAGCCTACTTGTGCGAGTTGAAAACATGCGATTAATATGTGAAGGCAAAGATGAGACGAGTTCACCGAAACTATCCCACCTGAGCGAGCGGTCGCCTCGACCGAGTGATGTCTCCGAGTAGCCGTTGCAAGGCTAAGTCCGAACGCCGTCGGCGTTTCGATTCCTCCGATTGACTGAGCGGGACGGGGCACTACAGCCTGTGAGAGTTTTGGTTCTTAGAAGTTTCTGTGCGTGAACCTACAATTAAGCTAAGTATATTTGCACAATTACACAAGATACATCATCACAAGTTGCACCTAAAAAATCAAGGTTCACAATATCAGTCGATACCGATAAGTATCGTATCATTTTTGGCATGTTCAAACCGATAGTCATCTCAATCAATGCCAATACCAAAATTGTGGCTCTCTTTCACGGTAAAGAATTTTTTTTAAAAGAAGAAGTTAAGTATGGCAAAAACAATATCAACGCAATGATTTGATGGTGTCGTAGATCAACATACTAAAATATATCAACATAAGTTCTTGTCAACACAATGTTACCATTGTCGAACTTCATGCTATAAATTCATAATGTTCATACATCTTACTGTTATTTCATTAAAAATTATCTACGTGGGATTTTTGTCTAGACAACTAGACTACAATATCTTGTGGGAATAATTCAGAAACGTTGAATCTATTCTATTATAAATTAGCGGAAAACAATAAATAATATATAAGAATATACGTAAATTATTTATAAAAAAAAGTCTTTTTTTAAAAACAAATATAGTTTTTAAATAATTTATTATTATTATCATTTGACTTCTTGAAACCAAGGACTCAAAAGCTCCAACCCGAAACCGGCAATACCAAGGTTCCAATACCGATAATGTGAACCTGGCTAAAAACACACTTTCACAAACCTTAAACTGAAAATTTATGGTTCAGCATTATCATATAATATCAAGATGAATATATACACATACTAGGATCAAGCAAGACAAGATTTTTTTTTCTTCCAAGTTTGGTGTTTTTCCGGTCACTTACTGTTTCTTGTGTCATGAAATAGGAATTAAACCACATGTCACACTCTACCATCTAGATCTTCCACAAGTACTTGAAGACGAGTACGGAGGATGGCTGAGCCCTAAGATCATGTAAAGTGTACACACCTCTTATAACCCTGCGTGTTTGTTATTACTGCGCTGATTTTGGGAGGTATGATGCAGTGATGATTTTAGAGGATACGCAGATGTATGTTTCAGAGAATTTGGAAACAGAGTTGCTCAGTGGACGACTACTGTAGAGCCTAACGTGGTAAGTCAGGCAGCTTACGACACAGGATTCTTCCCACCGGAGCGATGTTCATATCCTTTTGGCCTCACCAATTGCTATGCCGGAAATTCTACTGTGGAACCCTATATTTCCACCCACATCATCCTCCTAGCGCATGCTGCTGTTTTTAACCTGTACAAAACCAAGTACCAGGTGAGCTAGTGCCTTGCCCTCTCAATATTGTCTCATATTATGCCTATGATAAGGAATGCATTTACCTACAATTTGTTTATGATTTCCCAAGTTGCACAAATATGACACTGTATAGATCTAAGCTTAAGATACGGTCAGATAGGTAGTTATGTGTGTTGCACGAACAAGGACATGGATACGGGCACGGACACGATACTGGATAAGAATTTGTCGCCCTTTATAGTTGTTAAGTTGCACTCCACAAGTTAAATGATTGATACTAATCTCAAAATAAAGAAGTTATAATATAATTGATGCACTATGAAGTATGAACTAGAAGTAGTTGACAATGTTTCTGTCCATGTCAACTTCAGAAAAGTAATGCAAGAACTTAAAAGAATCAATGAAATAATTAGTAAAATCGAAATAGGGAAGAGTCGAAAACAAAGATTAGAAGCAATGTGGCAGTGAAATGGAAAGAAGGGTTGAGCACTGAGCAGTATTTTTCTTACAACTTTTCCTATTTCACATCAGCTCAGCTTATATGCAACCAAATAGAACTATTAATGCAAGCTTCCATTCCATATGCAGGCTGAACAAAATGGACAAGTAGGCATAAATGTGTACAGTATCTGGTACTATCCGTTTTCAAATTCCTCAGCAGACGGAGAGGCAACCCGAAGAGTCATGGACTTCCAGGTAGGCTGGTGAGTGCTCGGCAATCGATCTGCACAAGTTTTTCGGAACCCTTTCCATTACTCTTCGATCTAAAACGACTTATCTCGTTCTTCGTTAGGATCCTGGACCCCCTGGTTTTCGGAGACTACCCTGAGGTAATGAAGAAGATTGTCGGCCACAGGCTACCGTCTTTTACTGAGACGGAAGCAGCGCAAGTGAAGGGCTCTTTCGACTTCATTGGCCTGAATCATTACACATCTGTGTATGTTAAGGACACTTCTGCGGGTCCTAGGACGGCCCTTCGAGACTACATTGCAGATATGCTTGCAGAGCTAGTAGTAGGTAAGCTCTTGTTTTTGTTGTTGTTATTTGGTACTTGGCTCCATGGGACCAAAACTGAGTTTTCCAAGTCTAACCTGTGAATCCACATCTGACTGCAGTTTCTCGGAATGGCTCGGCTCCGGTAAGTTCATGATTACATCATCTTCTTCCTCTGTTTTGTTCGTTGCTGGACATGGCTAACAATGGTGCGATGAACCAGTTCGTCCCAACCCTCATAACCAGCGACCCGCCAGGTCTATCGAAGATGTTGGCATATCTTAAAGAAGCCTACGGGAACCCGCCTATCTACATTGAAGAGAATGGTACGAGGAACATCGGAATATCTCTGAGTCTTAACCTTCTACCCTAATGGCATCCCAACTATAGCGCTCGGACATTTTTGGCACCTTAACTTTCCACTGTTCGATTTTTGCACCCCAACTTCATAAATTGTTCTTTTGAAACACATTTAGTCAATTTTGAAGCATATCGGAGGACCACTTCAAAAGAATATGCTGGCAATACAAGTATTTAAATTGTGTTTTTGTACTACAAGATATGGTTTTGAAGTGGCCTCGCTGTGCTTCAAAATTGACGAATTTCAAAAGAACAATTTAGAAAGTTGGGATGTCAAAATCGAGCAGTGGAAAGTTAAGATGACAAAAATGTCCGAATGCTATAGTTGGGGTGCCATTAGAATAATTTAGCATTTCTGCTCATGGTTCCATGTTTTGATGAGATGAGTCGCATTTTAATGGTTCTTCTTGTATCCGATACTACAGGTCGCGGGTCTCAAAGAGAAGTAGCGACACTCGAGGACACAGAACGCATCGACTACCTAAGCGCCTACATAGGAAGCACACTTGACGCTATCAGGTATTTAGCACATGAGTCGAGAGAACAATATTGGTCGTTGCAATCAGTGTTTTAAAAACCGGACCGGAGATCGACCGGACAAAACACTAGGTCGGGTCAAACTGGTAAAACCAGTTTGTTCAACCACCGGGTTAACCGAAGTGGCCCAAGTTGATTTCCTTCTGGACACCCTGCTTTTTAGAAAAATATGCATTTACAACCGGATTTTGAAAAGGCAATGGGTCAACACTGATCCGGTCCGAAAAAACGACCGGTTCACGGGTCAACCTGTTGAACCGGCCGGTCCGGTCCGGTTTTTGAAACACTGGTTGCAATGTGAGACAGGTTTCATGAATGTTAGGCTTACATGTATCTTTGTGTTACATCATGTAGGAACGGATCAAATGTGCAAGGTTACTTTGTGTGGTCATTCTTAGATGTGTTCGAGTTCTTGCTGGGCTACCAGGCGAGTTATGGTCTCTACTATGTGGATTTTGAGGATGGCAGCCTCAAGAGACAACCGAAGCTCTCCGCCCATTGGTATTCTAATTTTCTGAAGACGAGAACTAAAGAAATTAGCATAAGGAAGAAGGATGGACTGCAAGAAATGTCTCGCAGCTCTCAGTGATTCTGGTCTCCATCTTATAAGTATTTGAAGTAAGAAAAGAAACTATATTCAAGAAGAGAAACATACGGATTAAAATTGTTTGATAAGTTTTGGAAACATAAAACCAAAGTTCTCAGTATCGGAATCACTATCGCGGACCTTCTTATGTGTATCGAGATCGACTATATTGACAGTGTATCAAATTTTTTTTTACTGAAAAGTAAAAAAAAAAATTCAAAATTTTTTAAATGTATTTTATACATCTAGACGTAATTTTTGTGTTGTTTATTAATACTTTTGAAATTGCACGAAATTATAGTCATATTTGCTGTTTGGTTTATCTGTGATAAATAAGCTTTCTTCGTTTATATACTTTTGCAATTTTACTATGCTTTTACACCCTTACCGATTGTTCTTTTTCTTTTTATGTCAAATTGACTGAAAAGAGATCTCCAATATCGATATTGGCCAATATCAATAGCGATCGGATAGAAACATGTCAAATCGTATCGGTCGATACTCTAAATTATGCATGAAACAAATACACCTTCATCTCCTACAAAGAGATTACACATATTGTAGTCAATTTTTGTTTTTTGGCTTTTGTAGGAAAAAAAAATTCCTCTGTATATGTCGAGACAAGTAGAGGAGATAATATAGGTGCAAGTAATCGAGAAATTATTTAGTGACGGACTCACCCCGTGACAGTGGTAGTGAAGCTGTCTAATAGTACAATGACACATGATAATATCTAGCCAAAAAAAAAACTAATCAAATAATTGTCAAATATTATTAAGATATTATTATGTTTCATTATATTACAAAAAATAGTAAGATATTAATTATTATGTGTCACTATATATTGTACAGACTCACCATTCACTATTATCACATGGTGATACCATCCCACTCAGCCACTACTATATATAAAACTCATGATCGGCCTTTCTCATTACTATATTAAGAATGGTGGGTACGTTTTTCTTCAGAAAATTGTATAGAAAACAAAGAAGTTCAATTCTATTATGTAAAAGGAACAAAGTTTAGGAAAAATTCAACTACAATCCCAATACGTCATTTTAAAGGGCGTATTTTAGTTTTTATAATTTACGCCATTGTAAAGGCGTACATTTTCCTCCAGACTTTTCTTTAAAAAAAAGTGCAATTTATGCCGTTTTTCTGGACGTAAATTTTGCATTTTTCACCCCTTCGGAGAACAATATTTACGAGATAATAAAAAATATAGAAAGAAAATTTAGCAAAAGTCTATTTTCGTCACTAAAAGCTCAAGTTTGTCACTGAAATGTCTTTTGGCTGCGCACACGGGACTTTGTGCACCATCGTCACTAAAAGCTCATATTCCAAAATCGCCATGCTAGCTATGCTAGTTACAATCTCTAAGTTTTGTCCTAATCAATTTTAATCTTTATTTAGTTAACACGAACAAAATGCGATTATCGGTGCGTTGTAATTATAAAACATCAATATATATTTAATTTCAAAAAAACTTGTATTTATCAGTTTATTCAAAAAACTTGGTATTTATAATTATCTATAAAAATACATTTTTCTTTAAATGAGAATAACGTGAATTTCTAAAATATTATAATTATTATCAGTATTCCTAAATTTACGCTTTCGAACATCCACCACAAAATCATATCCACATTACTAATTATTACAAATTTGCAGAAAAATAAATGGGCTTATGCCCTTTACAGACCATTTTACATGAATTAAAATAAGAAGAAAAATATTAGTTAGTCCCTAAAAATCCTACAATTTACTTACAAAATAAAACTATAAATTTAATAGTGAGTCTCAGATATTGGTCCAATCGTCATATAGGCTAATGCCTCAACGTCCGGGCAAAACCGATTTCGTTTGCACTTAGCCAGGGCCCATTGACCAATACAGTCGTCGCCCAAAAATCCAAAATAATATTCTTTTCCGAAAAACCATTTAAAAATTATATAATTAAATTTTATAGAAAAATCCGGCAGCACTCCCTCTATTTTCGGGTCAACCCAAAACTGGAAAAATGTGCCATAAATTCCAACAATTATCCCAAACCAGGTAAACTCAATATTTATACATAAAATATTCACAAAACATTTCCCAATTTAATTCAGAAAACCCGAAACGAATTCGGAAATCTCGAAACCATTTCGGAAAACATCACAGCAACCAACAGAAACTTTTCCGAAAATTTCTCGGAAAAATCCAAACCAAGCCAACAAAACTAAGAAAACCACAGAACCTATTTCCAAAGCCAATAATTCAAAACTGAACCTACAGAACTCTTTCTGAAGAGTTCTCGAGAAAATCCCGAAACCAAAACGTAACAAAAAATAAATTCCCGAAGAGAATTCGTGGGCCAAAATCATCACAGACCACTACGGGAGGGACGAACTACTGTGATTATATAGAAATTACCCAAACGACGGAATCCGAAGGGTTGCCTCGGACTCGGAACATGCCTCACCGGGGCACAGCTGCGTAAACTACGCGAATCCGCAGAAACGGAACCGGAACTCGGAATCGAACCACGCCGGAGGGCACACACGGGGACTGGGCCGCTTGGGACAGGCTGCGCGCACACCCAAAAAGAATCGGGGCGCCGGGAAGCGGTGGGCGACGGCTGGGCCGGGGTGCCGGGCCGGGATCGGCTCGGAGAAACGCTGGAGGGGCGGCGCGGGGTGCTGCGCCAGTCAGAGGGGTTGGGATCGCCGGATCGGTGGGGGAAGGCTAGGGATTTGGAGTTTTGGGGAAAAAGAAAGAATGGAGATGGGGTGGAGAGAAGGGGTTGGGAGAGGATTTTATATAGGAGAAGAATGGGGGTTATGGGAGAAGAAGGGCTCCGGCGGTTGGGGAAGCCGAGGGGTTCGGCCGGCGGGAAACCAAAACCAAGGAGTCTCGTCGGTTCCACGAAGAAGAAATAAGGGGTCGTCCAACCCTCAGTGAGTAAATAGAGAGATTAGAAAGAGTTAATGAAGAATGTGTTAAAGAAATGAGTTAATGAAAGCAATAGTGAGCTCAGAGAAATGGAATTCATTCCATTCGAATTAGAGAGAGAAAAGAGTTAATATCAGTAAGTGGTTTTAATAAGTGGAAAGGAAAAGATTCCATAATAGATTTATATAATATTTAACTTTAGATTTTTATATGAAACCGATCTCGGTTTTCGGAATTGATTCCGAGTCGGGTTTCGAGAATAGGAACGGGTTCGGGTCTGGCCAGACAATCAAAAGTCCAGGAATTTATATTTTTTTAAAAAAAAATAATTTTTAATCTAACTAAAACACAATATTAATTAATTAGAAAATTATGGGTTTTGACAAAAATTTCCAGAATATTAATTTTCTAAAAATGCATTTTCCTAAATTAACAACTAATAATGATTTAATAATTAGCTAATTAAATTATTCAAATAATTATCTAAAAGTTACGGGTTTTACAACCTTCCCTTCTTAGAAAATTTCGTCCTCGAAATTAGAGGATAGGGTTAGGAATTATCTTAGGTCTCAAACAAGTACGGGTACTGCTCCCGCATCTCATCTTCTCGCTCCCAGGTAGACTCGCCTGGGGAATCGTGCCTCCACATAACTCTGACTATGGGAGTCACCGAAGTCCTGGTCCCCAGTTCTTTTATCTTTTCCTCAGGCAGTACAATTTCCAGACCAAGCTTCTCTATGTCCTCCAACAAGTGTCGTTCCTTAGTCAAGAACATCGCCACTGGGTATCGACTAAGTGCATCTGCAACCACATTAGCCTTACCCGGATGGTACTGCAAGTCGATGTCAAAATCCTTCATCAGTTCCAGCCATCTTCTTTGTCTCATGTTCAGCTCCTTCTGAGTGAAAACATATTTCAGACTTTTGTGGTCTGTATATATTTCCACTCTCTCTCCATAGAGATAATGCTTCTATAGCTTCAATGCAAAGATGACTGCAGCAAGCTCCAGGTCATGTGTGGGATAGTTCTTCTCATGAGTCCATAATTGCCTAGATGCGTAAGCAATCACTTTCCCATGTTGTTGAAGAACGCAACCCAGTCCTTTTCCAGAGGCATCGCTGTAGATTGAGAAACCGCCGGTACCTGCGGGTAGCGCAAGTATCGGTGCTGTTGTAAGTCTCTTCTTCAGTTCCTCAAACGATGTCTGGCAAGCTTCCGTCCAGATGAACTCTTCATTCTTCCGAGTGAGCTTCGTCATTGGTTCAGCAATCTTGGCAAAATCCTTCACAAACTTCCGATAGTAGCCAGCCAAGCCCAAGAAACTTCTGATTTCAGCAACTGAGCTTGGGGTAGACCACTTCTCAACAGCAGCTATCTTCTTTGGGTCCACCGAAATTCCTTCTCCTGTGACAACATGGCCAAGAAAATCCACCTTGTCTAGAAAGAATTCATATTTAGATAGCTTACCATATAACTTCTCTTTCCTCAAAGTTCCCAGAACTTTCCTGAGGTGCTCTTCTTGCTCCTCTTCAGTCTTCGAGTAGATCAGGATGTCATCGATGAAGACAACGACAAACTGATCTAGATATTCATGGAAAACCTTGTTCATAAGGTTCATGAACACAGCGGGAGCATTCGTCAGTCCAAACGGCATGACCAAGAATTCAAACTGCCCATACTTGGTATTGAACGCCGTCTTGGGAATATCCTCCTTCCTGACCTTGATCTGATGGTAGTCGGATCTGAGGTCTATCTTCGAAAACACCTTGGCTCCACTGAGTTGATCAAACAAGTCATCGATCCGGCGCAGAGGGTACTTGTTCTTGACAGCATCCAACGTTGATCGACAGCATCTACTGGAATAGGAATGGATTCACGGCGATATTTATTAATCTGATGTGCACAAGGGAGGCCCAGTGTATGTTGATATACACACCCGTAAACCTCGGGATCAAACCCGACAAACTTTGACCTTTCAATCTCATCAACTATTAAGGCCAACGCCTTGTGAGATACCACGTGCATTAAAGCATCTAAGAGTACTTCCTTTCTATGCTTATGCTTGACTATATTCAAACTCATCTCAAATGATGCCTTAATTTCATTCACCATCCGGTCTACTGATAAATGTATAGCTTGCCAAACAGAGACAAAGTTGTCGAGAGATGATTTTAGGTGGCTCTTCAATAAAGAGTGTGCTCCTTCGACACGGTTGGTAGTTGTCGTGCCGTAATGCTTCACCATATTCGACCATGCTAAGATGAATTGTTCTTTGTGCGGTTCAAGCCATATATCTTTGATGTAAAAAATGCATGTCGGCTCCCTCGCCTCCTACTTTTGCTTGAACAAGTACCATGCGGCGTCGTAATTGGCAATCGTAGAGGCTCGCCACACACAATTCTAATCATTGTAGAATTCGTCAAAAATTTGCATGTCGATTTTATTGTCCTCCTTCCGAAACTTCAACTTACATTGGGCTTAAATATTACGATTGACATGCCAAGTGCATAGCAATGTATCCGCTTGAGGAAAAATAATGCGAATAGCATTAACTAGGGCATACTCTCTGTCGGTAACAAATACTGATGGCTCTGTATGACCAGTGTAAAGTGTTTTCAGTTTCTCCAACGCCCATGTGTAGTCTTCAAGTTTCTCACACTTCATGAAGCAAAATGCCACTGGAAATGTTTTCCAAGTAGAGGTGAACCCGACAACATGAAAGAGAGGCATCTTGAACTTATTGGTCTTGTACGTGCAATCAAGGACTAACACGTCGGCAAAAGACCTGACCAAACTTGTGCAATCGGGATGAGCCTAAAAGATTGAAATTACTTCATTACTCTGGGGATGTCTTCTATGGAACTCAACATAATGATTATCGGCAAGCAACTTGAGCACTTCTTGCATCGCCATTCTTGATTTCGTTCGGACAGCGTTTGAAGAAGATAGGGCGTTGTATATTGACTTCATTGTAGACTTGTTCTTCTCATCTTCATGTCGTATGACAGAATATATTTGTCTCGGTGCAACTCCGGAGGTGGACAAGTCTTCGACTATCTTCTTCTCCGTATGGTTCAACCGTCCGACATACGGATGACCCAATAGTGTCTCGGCAATCTCATGGTTGTGGGTTCCATTCTTCACTTCTACTGTCCATTTTTCTTCTTCTTCATTTCTAATATGTATCGTGAATGGACAACCATATTTCCTCGTTTCAACATTTTTTCTTGGAACTTTACTTTGGATAACTGTGTTTTTCTTGTGCGTTCTGAACACACCACCTCTTTCACAGCCAACCACCACAGTTTGTCGTCCCGGTCGATTTTGGGCCGATCTGGATATCACTAGCACTATGTTGTTTTTCCGTCCAACTTCTCGACACCAATGTACCGCACCCTCGCTTGATTCAAAACAAAGATCGGTCCAGAATAAATGGGCTACATTGACTGCAATTGGAGCCGGTACCACAAAATCGGAAGATCTCAAGTCCTACAATAGAACTTAAAAGTTAGTACAATTAGACAACATCATAAAGCAAATAGGTTTCATAGATTAGGACCGTGCATAAGATTGGTGTCCATAAATAGCAAATCGTGTTAATAACAAGACCGTCTTATGTATAGCAATTGGTGTCCATAAATATCAAACACCTTTACTAAATGTATTGACTAAAACTTTGCATTCAGGTATAACAAATTAGGACTGCCAGAGAGGTGGCAGTCCTTCACATAAGAAGGACTGCCAGGACCCTGGCAGTCCTTATGTGAAGGACTGCCACCTCTCTTGCAGTCCTAGTCTATGATCGGGACTGCCAGGGTGTTGGCAGTCCTCTATGTCACAACACGAATTTTAACCCGATGAAAAGTTAAAATTTGGTTACCAAGAGGGCTTCCGATGCATCAAAGTGGTCTTCGGACGTGGCGGGAACGTGTTCTTCGGATGTGGCGGAAACATTTGATGATCTCGGTTGTTCTATGTTTAATATTTTTCTACATTAAACACATAATTCAACTTTTATATATGAAATTCATGTTTAAAACATTAAATATATATTAATTCTTTGACTTACCAATAAATGGGAGAAGTCAATGACCTAGAGTTGAGGGAGAGAACAATTTGGAAAAAATGTAGGAAGAAAAGAAAAGAGTTGGGGTTAATTTCTTTGACCTAGAGTTGAGGGATAGAAGAAAAGAGTTGAGGGAGAAAAGAAAAGAGAAGAGGGAGAGAGAAAATGAAAATAAAAGTTGGTATTTATACCTTTGCTTGGGCTAGCCCTAAGTAAAAAAAATTGATGGCAAACTTGTAATATTTTGAAAGTTTTTTGGACTAGCCCCTAGCAAAAAGGGTGGTGCCCTTAGAAAAAAACCTTTATAATACATTGAAAGTCATACTAAGAAGAAATAATTATCCAAACAGTCCCTAATGGTCTAAAGTTGCAAGTTATTTTTTTCTTTTCTTTCACTTTAATCTCCTGCTCCTGCTCCTGCTCCTCGTGCTCCTGCTGTCTTCTTCTTCTTCACTTCCTCGTCCTCCTCCTTGTCTACCCACCTCCGGCGCAGCCCGCAGGCTAGCTCCCCCTTTTCGGCCGGATCTTGAGAGACCCCGGCTCCTCGACGTCGCCTATCCCCTTGCCAAGTAAGTAATTTCGAACCCTTGCCACGTCAAAACCCGACACGACTAGTAATACACGAAACGGCACACCCAGTAAGTGTCCGTGTCCGACACGGGCACGAAGAACAATCTTGGGAGCGTCCATGCTCTCTTCCTAGACCTAGCTGAAGTAGGCGACATTGGATAGACGTAGATGAGCAGAGTAGTTCGGTAATAATAGAGAGAATTGAAAGAAGGAGGAAAAAAAAGCGAGTTGGGGCATTGATCTATTGATCAAGGATGTGATTAAGGAAGGATATGGTGACATTTCCAAGGCGTGGCGGAAATAGCTACAGATTCGGATCTAGACCGATATCAAAATCGCCGGAACCAGGGAAAAAAATTGGTCCATTTGTATTAGCATAATGTAACTTTTCATAACGACGCGGTGGACATGACACGACACGTATTTTGGTGTGTCCTGGTCAAGGTTCTAAACGGTGGTAGGCGGGTGCACGGCGGAGAGAGTCCGTCTACCGCCTAGGCGGTTGATACATTTTGGGTATTTTTATACTGTTTTACTACTATTTTTTTTTGCATAATATGCATGTTTTAAGGGTGATTCACGCATAACTTAGTTGTAGAACGAAAATTTATAAAGTTTTAGTTTTGTAAAAGTAAACGATGGGCCCATAATGCTTGCATAACCTTTTGGCCAAAACATCTTGTTAGGTGTTGCTCCGTCTAAGCGCCCGCCTACGCCATCTCACCTCCGCCTATGCCGCCAAACCTTCGTTGGTGGCCTACTTTACTGCCTACCGCATAAGCGATGTGGAAAGAGACTGCCTACCGCCTAGGCGGCCACCTGGTGTATTTTGGAGTATCTGTATTGTTTTTGATACATGTCCAATACAACACGGCCCATATTTTTTGGATATATATTATGAAGACTAGCTCAACTTCTTACTTTTCATTAAGCAGTACACACAGATTACTCCCCAAAAGTGTCTCAGCATTCAGTGTAATGTTATCATAATTGTAAAGTCCATCTACTCTTTAAGGGTATGCTTGGCAATTGTTGGGTGGCGGTTACGTGGTGGTTTTAAAGTACCGGATGTACCGGTTATGAGCGGTTACGGGGGTTCGGTTTTGAACGACTTTAAGTAACAACTTTTAAACCAATCTAACCCATGCTCGGTAATTTATTAACGAGCTGTTCTAAAAGTTTTTTAAAATAGTAAAATTATTTATATGCCCATATGTAAACAAAAATCTTCCCAAAGAAAGATTATATCATTGCCCTTCCAAACAATAGCTTATACAATCAAATAACTTACAAGATATAGGTGCCAGATACTATATACAGAAAAATAAAAATTTTACGTATTCCGGGAACGGGGAGTGACAAACATATAGTGTGTTTGATCTGTCTTGGTGTTGTTAGACGTTGGTTCGTTATCTTCAAATGGGTTGGCATCACTTTCGTGATCGTGTCCGCGATCTCGCTTCTGTGACAACAATTGGTATTAGAGCTCTCAATTTCTTGATAGGGAAGGTACTGTTGACACAAAGTCACAGTTAACCGAATATTGATAACATTGACTAAATAATACTTGTAATAATTCAATACGACACACGACGACTACATCCAGCTCAAGTCAGACGACAGCTCAGTTTTGCAATACAAGTCATTTTTGAGTCTGTATTTTATAAATTTATTGAGTCTAGACTGATGTAAGCTGAGTTGTGCTGAGCTCTTGAGACTTAACCTATAACCTACCCAAAATCCATAAGCTCCACACATCCAAATAAGCCCATTGGACCTTAAGACCTATTCTGTGCTCTGGAGACAGAGTTCGGGCCGAACTCTGCCTCCACACAGAGTTCGGGCCGAACTCTGTCCCCTAAAAATCAGCACCCTAATTTTTAGGGTTGGCTGGTTGCTAGTTGTCCAACGGCCAAATATTTGAAAATTCCTACCAGAATTCTGGCCGAATTCTGCCTACTGGTATCCTATAAATAGGCCATGAATTCTCTCATTTTCATTCATCCAATCTTCTCTTCTCTTCTCTCTAAAGCTCAAATACAAGCCATACCCTTCTTCATCTACTAGCCACAAGCTCCCTAAGCCTCAAGTGCTCAGCATTTTTCAGTTAGGAGTTTGTGCAAGAGTTCAAGAAGTCGCTTGGAAAATTCCAAGCATCGCCACTGCGATCTTTGTAAGAAGTTGACGTGCTCTTCTGAAGAAAAGACACGGGGTATAACTACTATTTCACAAATAGTGGATTTAATCCTGAGCTAGAGTTCTCAGGCCTGGACTAGTCCTCCACGAGGGAAACCAGGTTAAAATCGGCTGTGTTTGCGTATGCTTTCTTGCTCCTTATTTATTTCCGCATTTACTCTGATTAGTTACTTGTGAAAGAGTTTAAATTTTTAATTGGCTATTATCGCTATAAACTCTATTCACCCCCTCTAGAGTTGCCATCTGTTCTTCAATAAATAAGGAGCAAGAAAGCATACGCAAACACAGCCGATTTTAACCTGGTTTCCCTCGTGGAGGACTAGTCCAGGCCCTTAACTAGCTTCTTAGTCGATAGCCTGGATATAGTGTCCATGTTGGCATAACCAAGACGCTGGTACCATAATAATCTTTCATCCTTATAAGCATATAGACATCTACCTGAATTGTTAGTATCTATAGACAAATAAAAAATATAAATATTATCCTCTCTTACCCCTTCAAAAGCAATGTCTGCCTAGTGACCGAGTTAGGCAATTGTTGAATTTTGAATTTTGAATCATGTAGCCTTTTTCGTTTGCAATGCAAGTCATTTTTATTTGTCCGAGTTTTGAATTGTTGAATTTTGAATTTTATGATTTTCATGCCAAATGTAAGTATCGAGGGCGATACTTACATTACTAGTTGTCCAACGGCCAAATATTCTCCTGAGAACTCTCTAAAGCTCAAATACAAGCCATACCCTTCTTCATCTACTAGTTACAAGCTCACTAAGCCTCAAGTGCTCAGCATTTTTCAGTTAGGAGTTTGTGCAAGAGTTCAAGAAGTCGCTTGGAAAATTCCAAGTATCGCCACTGCGATCTTTGTAAGAAGTTGACGTGCTCTTCTGAAGAAAAGGCACGGGATGTAACTACTATTTCACAAATAGTGAATTTAATCCTGAGCTAGAGTTCTCAAGCCTGGACTAGTCCTCCACGAGGGAATCCAGGTTAAAATCGGTTGTGTTTGCGTATGCTTTCTTGCTCCTTATTTATTTCCGCATTTACTCTGATTAGTTTTACTTGTGAAAGAGTTTATATTTTTAATTGGCTATTATCGCTATAAACTCTATTCACCCCCCTCTAGAGTTGCCATCTGTTCTTCAATTGGTATCAGAGCTCGGTTCTCTCAACAAGGACTAACATCCTAGAGCTGATCCATGGCAACCACACAATCCTTGATTTCCAATCACGGTGAAGGGCAGTCCACTCATAGGCCTCCCCTATTTGATGGAACTAACTACACATATTAGAAAACAAGGATGAGCTTTTATCTCAAGTTGCTAGACTTTGACATGTGGACTATCGTCACTGATGGTTATAAAAAGCCCGCCAGGATAGTTGTCAATGGTGATCTCGTCGAGAAATCACATAAAAAATATTCTGACGAGGAGAAGAAACAGGCAAGTCTAGACGCGAGAGCAATTAATGCTTTATTCTGTGCTATAGACAGGAATGAGTTCAACAGGGTCTCAACATGCACCACCTCTCACGAAGTATGGAGACTTCTAGAAGTGACGCATGAAGGAACCACCCAAGTCAAGGAATTAAAGATAAGCCGTCTCACTAAAGAATATGAGGCTTTCAAGATGAAGCCAAATGAGACGATCACACAAATGTTCACAAGATTCCTCGACATCATCAATCCCCTATCTTCGTTCGACAAACAATACTCAAATCACGAGAAGATTCGCAAGCTACTTAGGGGGCTACCAAAGATTTGGAACAGGTGACAGCCATCATAGAAGGAAATGATCTCACAACCATGTCCATGGAGACCTTGATGGAAAAGCTGATGACTCATGAGCTTGACCTCAAGGACTTCGAGGAGCCTGCTCCTAAGGCTAAGGAGATCGCACTCAAAGCTCACCGACGGAGGGCCGCCCCCGAAGAGACGGATGACGACAACTCAGAAGGTGATGATCAAGCTCTCCTTGTCCGCAACTTCAAGAAATTCCTTCGCTTCAACTGAAGAAAGAAGGACCCACAAGAAGACGACGAAGAAGAGCCAACCTGCTACGGTTGCAAGAAGACTGGACACGTCCGAAAAGACTGTCCATTCTTAAAGAAGATCAACCGCTATGAGAAATCTTACAAGAAGACTTCCTCAAAGAAATATGCCAACATGAGCATTTGGCATGAAAGCGAAGCTAGTGAATCCGAGGAAGAAAAGGACTCTCCTCAAGACGCTGCAAACGTGTGCCTAATGGCAACGTCCGACAAGGTATCAAACGAAACTCTTGATGACTTCACTTTTGATGAACTTGGTGATGCTTTTACCGATTTACTTGATGATCATAAAAAGGTCATTGGTAAATATAAACATGCCAAGGAAAAGATCAAAAGTCATGAAGTCAAAATTCAAAGACTTTCTTTACTGCTTGATAACATTAGGGACACTTCACCCACGGATATCACAAATGAGGTATCTAAGCTTAAAATAAGCTTACATGATGCCGAAGCACGCATTGAATAACAAACACAAGAAATCACAGCACTCAACACGGAGCTTGCAGAAGAAAAGAGTAGACACAAGATTTCTATTACTAAGATACATGGTTTGAATGCTAAGGTTACTGAACTGCAAGCTGTCTCCAAGAAATTAGAGACGAAATTGGAAAAACAGGTTGCTCAACCTCAAACCCAATCACATGAGACACACACGAAGCATGACACTACTCAAACTAGTCAACCACGTCATCCACCTGCAGCTCATAATCATGCTTACATGTACACACACTTTCATAATGCACACAAACCACATACATATAGAAATAATCATCATGCTACACATAGATACAATCATCACCATGTTGCACAAAAACAATATCACTATCACTCTACATATAGACATCATCACCATGCTACTCCATATAGACATCATCACTGTAACGACCCGCTCCGCCCTAGCGGAATGCCGATTCAAATGGCAAGTACAACGACTCAAACGAGCCGTCGACCCGGAGAATTAGCATCGACCTGATGAAGAATCGATGCAGGGCTTATATTGGCCCGTCAAGATGAATCCAGACTTAGACTTTCAGAGGCGCGCTCGGAGTATCGCTCGACCGATGCGAACATCGCTAAGGTGGGTGGCTCCGATGAACCTGTCTTTGCTTAGCCTAGACACATAATAATACGGCACACTTGCTAGAATCGCTAGGCGATAACACCGTGCATGCTAATAAATGACTCAACGCACCTAGCTAAGGGAATAATCCCATCTTGCATGCTTGTTTAGAACATAGAAAAGAACTCGGCAAATATAGAAACTCTCGTACCGTGCTCTACGCTCGTACTAAGGCACAAGCTCACGTTCCAGTCCCTTACGCGTTCAACAATGAATCAATGAATGGATTACAACAATGAAACGGATGACTATCGACATAGTCGTTGCGAGTAGAGTATAGCAACATTGAAAGACTTCGGGACCGATAGGTCGCCAAGGCGACTCCCGTACGGGGAGTTGCATAATGTATGAATGAATGAATGAATCAACGGATGAATGAATGAATACGTGAAACATGAATGAATGAACGAACAAGTAAAAGAAAGAAATGAAAGAGTGAATACAAGATAAGACATGAAAGACGTTAGCGACAGGTATGACGGGCACGTACAACGGGGCTCGCTACCCGCGCTGTACGGACGCCAACCTGGTCGATAACGCATTATGGCTCAAGATAGCCGCTATGTTAAATGACAAGTAAAATACGAAATGGTCGTGGACAAACGGCACGGACGATGAGGGGGAATACCGTGGCCGTCATGAGGAAGGATTCTGCGGCACGGGCGATGGGGGGGGGGAATACCGTGGCCGGCCTAGGCGGAATCAAGACATGGGGCTTATGGGCTGCTTTGAGTGGGGGCTCGGCCGCTCAAAGAGACGTAAGGCCAGGCATTTCAAGAGACTATCAAGGTGTACCAGCCATCACGCTTCGATAGGTGAGAATGCCCAAGTGATATGTCCAAAATGGCTTGTAAAGCCAGCGACCCATGCATGTAGATTAAGTGGACTATGCTGGTGGCAATCCACGTACAAGTTCTTGCATTAAAATCAAAGTAGTCTAAGTAAAATGAAGTGCCTCCTGAAAACATGCTCAATATATAACACTCCCGAACATGCTTGAATGTAATATCCTGAACATGCTCGAAACGTAACACTCTGAACATGCTTGAAATGTAACACTCTGAAACATGCCTACGACGTGCTAGAACATGCCCACGATACCCTAGAATCTGAGGCAGGAACACGCCCTTGACACTGAATGCTTACATGAGTCATGTCTAGTTGAAATATATGAACTGTTGTCTAACTTGGTTTACTTTGGACAGGGAAGGCCGGACGGTAAGTATGGGTAAGTCGTGCATGTATTTTCATGCGACACTTGAATTTGGCAACACGGGATAGGTTATGACATATGCCATGAAATTGATCCTAAGGCAAGATTAGAAAGACAATGAATGATAGACAGTGCACAAAAGTAAATGAAACGTGTTTGGTAATGATAGCACTGTGGGCGAGCTAGCCTCCCCACCAGTGCATAACAATGTACTGATAACCCCACAGTCTGCTTGCAGGAAGCAGGAAACGTCGGCGGGTGTGGAGCTTTCCTCAAACGTGCTAAGGCGCGGAGGTATCTCTGGGGCCTTGGAACGTTGCAGAAGCTGAAGCACCCTATACAGGACATAATGTATCGGAACATCGCCATGTATCATTCCATCTTGTAAGCCACTTGGCACGCCTTTTATGTTTCAGAGAGGGAGCTTGAGCGATTTGTAATATCGGCCTAGCGCCGCTTGTAAACTTCTTGAATATCAATAAAAGTATTTGAATTCGCTTCTACTTGTGTTCATTTACTTTCCGCTGCAAATGGGGACACTCTGTGCGACTCTGTGGCCTAGCTCAAATCGACCGTTTTTGGACTTGGCCTTGCACGGGCGTAACCTAGGCCCGTGCGGCATCACGCCTTAGCGAGGACGATCGCTCCTACGGGAGCGGGGCGTGACAGATTTGGTATCAGAGCACGGCTTTACGTCCTTGGACTTCACGTCGATCTCTCAGTTTTGAAAGCTCGGTTTCGAAACAAAAGAAGTGTACGCTCTCTCTCGTTGTGCCTTGGGATGTTCCATACAATAAGTCTAATATTTTTAAAAGCTCGTACAAGTACTCGGTTGAACGGGATCGAAAGGCGAAGGCCTTTGTGCCAAACCACTACAGACTTGAGTCGAAGGAAAACTAAAATGCTAGAAGTTAGCAAACGCAAGGCGTGCTTGAATAACCTTACGCTAACAATGTCGAACGATGTTAAACTTGACTCGATAGAGAACACATGCTAAGTTAACATGTCGCGTGCATGCCTAACTAGTCCTACGATGACCCTAGCAATTGAGCATGCAAACTCGGAATATAGTCCGTACGAGATGGTTATGCGGCACAACTTAGTCTGCGTGTCGCACACCTCGACTTTTTGGTGCAATCGAGTTGCGAGCGATATCAAGTATCGCTCGGTCGGGAACGAAGCTACACTTAGAGTGTATATCGATAGGAACGCTATCGAGTTCATGCTTAGGCGTGCACGGAAGATTGATTTAGACTGTGACGAACGGGCAAACGCACGATTGAACATGTCGATTGGGAATCGAATGATCTTTTGAGGATTGATAGAATGACTTGAACCCGAGTGGTGTATGTGATAGGTCCGGAGAAGAATAAGAATGGGTGTCGACGACTTGTCGAGTGGCTCGAACCCTGAGTGGTGTATGGACGTTATAGAAATTATTCGAGCGAGACTAAAGGATTTACGGATAGAACGAGTATGTCGGCAAGCGATGGTATCGCGCAAAGCCTTAGAATGCGTCACGCTTAGTTGATCGTGACTTCGTATGTCTCGAACGAGATGTCGTTCGGACAACTTGTCAATGGGCAACGCAAGAGAAAATGACTCAAAACGATGAATAAAGATGTATGTCTTGATCGAGGAAGCTAGAAGATAGCACTTGTGATTTCGGAATGGGTCAAATGAAATGTGACTTGAGTTTGGAGAACGATATTGAAACTAGCTCGAGGAATAGCGATCGAACTTGATCTTGGATTAAATCGAATGAAATTGTGGTATATCCAGTTTGAACAATAGCATCAGTCGCACGACTCGAAATTTGTTGTAACGGAAGATCGTCAGGTTACGCATATCGTCGATGGTATTGAGACGTATCAAAGATCGATATGTAATAACTCGGGGGTACTCTGACTCGGCGAATGACGATCGTGTAAATGTCATTGTTCTGACGGATGCTATACTCGGGATATTGAAACGTGTCGAGGAAAAGATAGACTTGGCTCGAGGATTTTCTAGTTGAACGCATGACGGTCAGACTGTCAAATTGATTTGGCTTTGATGAAAATGAGAATGCTTGGATTTGCTTCGTTGATAACCCCAACGTCGACATTCTTGTCTTATGCGAGCGCAACTCCAGCCTCGTACATGCGTTGCGCCGATTAGGGCGATCACTCTGCGTGAGCGCTGGTATGGTGATTCATACAGCGGGGGTGATTGAACTAGCATGGCATGGCATGGCAATTTGTATGTTTCGACTTGTGGTTTGACGCGAAGGTGGACTCGGGAATGACTTAGCGTGCTTGATGATCGAACTTGAGGATTGCGTAGGTCCAATCCGCGTATCGAGAATGAATTAGTCTGGACTCAAACAAGAGTTACGCCCCGATGAGAATGATTATTCTGCGAGAGCGTTGCATGGTGATTCATGAACCACCGTAGATAATCGGACTCACATGAGATTGGGGCGCAACTTATTGTCAAAGCTAGACGACCTCGTGATCGAATACACGAATTGGTTAGACTTGGTGACTTGAATGGATTCAAATATGCGCAACGAATGCATTGATGCGAATAGGTGATCGTGCTCGATGTTTAGAAATCTGAGTGACGCGAGCTTGGGTAGAAAATCCCGTACTACCGACTTGGTTTGACCCTAGGATTAGGGTCAGTGTTGGCATTATTGTTGGGGAACTATGATTACAATCCTGACATTGACTTAGCCTTGAGAAATGGCCTAGTGGTTAGACGAGACGTCCGGTTTCAAGTGTTTGCAATCAAAAGATTGATCTTGAGGATTGACATGGATGGATTGAATGATACAAGAATAGGAAACCCTGCTCACGAGATTCGGCTGACATACATATATTTCAGGGACGCCTGAGTATGTGCACGATGCGACTCGAATGAGAATGATGAATTATCTATCACACGGTTTGGTGAATACATGTATTTTGGGGACGCTTGGAATGCGTGCACGATCCAGCCAAGTGATATATTGAGTTCAAGCAAGACTTGAGGAATAGAAGTGTCACGCCCCAGAACCAGAATACTGGAGAGCGGGGGCGGACACAGCCAGCTACGTATAATGAAATAGAATCCATCTCATTATACGGTCACGGCTGTCTAGAAATATGAGGGTTTATCTACAAGCCATCAGTCTCTTAAGGTCATAAATTATCCTATTGTCTCAATCTCAACCAACTAGCAATAGTTACAAGATATCAGATCACCAAATATACAATTGTAAGGCGTCCCAAACATTACATATCCAGATGATCATGAAGCTAGTCGTACAAAATGTAAGGACTAGCAAGAGTTAAGTCATACATGATCAACCTCGAGTTGCCAATCATGATTACAGCCCGTAGGCAGACAGTAAATAAAGTTGCAAACGAGCTAACACTTGCTCGGCGGCTAAACGCCTCAAAAGAATAATGTACAATAGAGTGAAAGAACAAAAGAAACCCACTCGTTGCCAGGATTCCCTCTAGTGGTCACCATCTGGCTGGAAAACAGGTAGATCCTTTGCTGCTGCTCCGGTATCTGGCCATACAAAACCAGCTGGGTCAGACCCCAGAAAGAGCAAGTGCCACAAAGGAGGCCACAAGATAAGAACTAAAGCCAGCAAATTAGCACAATAACATAATTACATAATAAGAGACAATAATTTAGGAAAAGCATGATAGGTGAATACAAAAGACAATCTTGTACAGAATCGATAAAAGACAGAACATATGGAAAGCATGACAGGATGATATACGATGAGATAACCATGGGACTATTCAGATAACCAGGTTACAACCCGTAAGCCAAACAAGGACCGAGGTTGTAACCCTTCGTCTGAACAGAACTTGGTTTCTCCCACAATTTATCGGTAAGGTAAATATAAGAAATCTGGTCATGCCAGAAATTGTACAGGATCAGGACGAGACAAGGCTGAACTAGACTCCATCCAATCAATCACGGCTAAGCAATAAATACGGCTTGCTACTTTATCTAACTAGGGTTATCACAGGCCTAGTTACTAGCAAGATGCAACGAGAATTCCAAGTCCGGTTACCTGTTTGTTACTACCTGAGTGATCCCAGTAAGAAAAGGAAAAAATAGCAGGATATAGCAGACACACTGTAGTAAGATACATGTGTCCTAAGGTACCACGCTCGACGACGGGCTGGAAGTACGCTCATCTCGACGGATAGCAACAAATCCCAAGTATATATATATATATAAGGCCGGGACCAAAGGGGCAACGGGTAACTGGAAAATTCTCCATGAACTATTTGATCAATCTAGTCATTAATCCTAGCTATATTCAGTATGAATCCCTGACCGTAGGAAACCAGGGATTCATGTCCTAGACATGATGCAAGACAAGACAGGTTCATTTGTACAAACACATTCACCCACGGTGTCCAGGCCATTTATTCTTGTCAAGTCGTGTTAGCCGTCGCAACAACATTAAGTTATCAAATCATGCTACAAGTTACAAGTTACAAGTCAAGTCAAGTCAAGAGTGCGCCGCCACGGGCCACTATCAAGTTATCAAGTCACAAGGATTAATTACAAGTTACAAGTTAGGTGTGCACCCCACTGGGTCATTAGCAAGAAGATCAGAGAATACCAGGATCATAATCCACAGAAAATCCCGAGAACCGTACTAGCCATAAACAATTACTTGAAAACCGTGTTAGGCCGTATCGGGTCAAGATAGTCGTGCTGTGTTGAACAGATCTCAGGAAAACCAAATCCACAAAAGAGAAATAAAACCAATACTTCAAGAGCCAATGGATTAAGCAAGGGGTCAGGGTGCAGCGTACGCACAAGGGGACGCACAGCGTACGCACAAAAACACGCACACAGGAGAGCTAAAGTACGTACGCAGGAGAGCTGCGTACGCGAAAAGACACGCACACAGGAGAGCTGCGTACGAGAAAAGTCACGCACGCATGAGAGCGGCGGACGAAAAAAGTCATGCACGCATGAGAGCTGCATACGAGAAAAGTCACGCACGCAGGAGAGCTGCGTACGAGAAAAGTTACGCACGCAAGAGAGCTGCGTACGAGAAAAGTCACGCACGCAAGAGAGCTGTGTACGCAAAAAATCACGCACGCAGGAGAGCTGCGTACGAGAAAAGTCACGCACGCAGGAGAGCTGCGTACGAGAAAAGTCACGCACGCAGGAGAGCTGCGTACGCGAAAAGTCACGCACGCAGGAGAGCTGCGTACGAGAAAAGTCACGCACGCAGGAGAGCTGCGTACGCGTAAAAATACGCACGCAGAGGGGCTGCGTACGCACAAAAGCACGCACGCAGGAGAGCTGCGTACGCGTAAAAACATGCACGCAGAGGGGCTGCGTACGCACAAAAGCACGCACGCAGAGGAAAGGGTCTTCTTCTCCATGGCTGAGAAGAAGCTCTCATGGCTCCAAAACTTCAGAGCATCACAACTTGGCCATCCGAACTCCAAATCCAGATTTTCAAAGTTCCAACCGGGGTGGAATTGAACTATTTTCCACAAGGAAACATCAAAACTCATAAAAATCCAACTTAAATGGATCAAAACCATACAAAACCGAAAATAGGGAAAACTTAGATCTAGAACAATGGAGACTCAAATTCACAAAATACCAAGTTCTAAAGTTGATCACCATGTCCTAATCTAGCAAATGGACAAATAAAATAGGGTTCTCATGTGGTGGCAAGGTGCACTTGCCTATGGGTGTGGAGAGTTGTGTGGAGAAAGAAGAAGAGTGTTGTGTAGAGGAAGGAGAAGAAGAATTTAATGGAAGTTTATGAGGAGAGAGAAAAGGTTGGTGGAGTTTTAAAGAGGGTGGGATGTGGTGGAATGAAGGTGGAGCATAGGCTAAGGTGTTCCAATACACATTTAAACCAAACCAAACCAAACCAACCCAATCCAATTAAAACCGAACCATAACAAAACCCAAAATATGAGAAATACCAAAATTCTATCAGTTGAGAAAAATAAAATACATGCCAAAAATCTAGATACGAGTATAAATACGAAATACGGAAAATACGAGAATGAGGGTGACAACTCTACCCACCTTAAAAGAATTTCGTCCTCGGAATTTAATCAAGGAGCTAGAGATTGCCACGACAAGCTACACTAAGCACAGGCAAGCTACACTAAGCAGTTCAATCATACAATCATATAATGCAAGCAAGGAAGGGAAAAATGTAAGGCATAAGAAAGACATTATACCTCACGAGTCAAACAGGTAGGGATATCGTGATCGGATGTCATCCTCACACTCCCACGTTTGACTCTCCCAAGGAGCGATGAACTCAAGCAACATGAACTAAACTGATAGTCTTGCGCTTGAGGTCTCTCCCCTTGGTCAAACAGGGACACGGGCCTTTCCTTATACGAAAAGGTTGGTACCAATAACCTTTTTCGAATGATCTAGGACATGGCTCGGGTCCGGAATATACCATTGTAATTAGGATACATGAAGCATGGCATGTGTCCCGCATAACGATGGCGAAAAGCAAGATAATAGGACACAGATACCTCTCTGCCGATTCTGGATCTGGGCCTGGGCCAGGGCAAACTGCTGAGGCCTCTGTTGCTGGAAGGCCTGGGCCTGAGACGGCAATAGACCCGGGAACGGAAGCTGCTGTGGTTGGTGAACTGGAGCTGGTTCTGGTGCTGGTGCTGGTGCTGGTGCTGGTGCTGGTCCCATAACCGAGGGACTAGTTACTGTCGACGATGATCTGTTTCTGAACGGACAAGATCCTATCATGTGGTCCGGCGAACCACAAACCAAGCACAATCCCTGTGCTCTGCGGCACTCAGTAACAACATGCCCCGGCTTCCCGCAATGAGAACAACCCATTGCGAAAGGCCGCTTCTGCTTCTGCTGCTGGGGATAAGTCGGGGCAGAATGCTGTAAGGAGGTAACCGAATATGTCCTCGTAGCTCCAATGGTCAAGGTCCTAGCTGCTGGGGCCGGTGCTGAGGATTGGTTCATCTGGTCGTGAGACCGTTTTCGATCTCCGGTCCGGTCCGCTATCCTTCGGGAAGTGTACTCATGCCTCCTTACTGCTCGCAAAACGGCATCAAAAGTTCTGTGCTCGAACTGCTCTACTGCCAATATGATCTCCAAGTGGAGACCCTGCTGAAATCGCTGTGCTCTGTCTAGCTCGGTTGCCACCAAGGTGGGAGCAAACCGACTCAACCTTGAAAACTCGGCCGCATATCCGTCGACCGTCCTGTTCATCTGCCGGAGATTACTAAACCTGGTCTGTAGGTCATACCTAGCCACTGCGTCAAAGTACTTGGTCTGAAACATATCGCTGAATACCGCCTACATGACAGACATACCTAAACTCGCTGCTTGCATAGTCCACCAGCTGCGGGCTAGGTCTAGTAACTGCAGGCGCACCACTGCCACCTTCTCTGCCTCAGGGGTCCTGGCTGCCTCTAAGATAACTTCAATGTCCTGTAGCCAGGCATCTGCAGCAATAGCATCCTCTCTGCCGTCGAAGAAGGGGGGGTTCAGGCGCTTGAAATTATTAACCGCACTGTTCCCTCGAGGACCACTTCCGCTTATAGCATCTTGTACTGCTTGCTGCAAGGCATCACCTCGACGGTTCTGAGACGCAAGCAACTCGCGGATGAGCCCTATCAAGACCCCATCCTCTGACCCTGCTGGCTGAACTGGCTGGACTGGGGGCATTGGTTCTCCAGAAGGCATGGCTCGAGAGGCGGCTGCGGAGGACTGATCTTGATCTTCTTGCTGTTGCTGGTCTGCCAGCCGAACTTCTTCTGGCTGATCAACAGGAATGATGCCACTGAAGCAATGACATCAAAAATATTAAGGAAGGACCAGGATAGAACAATGATGCAAGCATGTTATCAAGTCAGGAATCCAAAGAGAGAAGAAGATACGAGTGGAGATCAAAGGCGAGTACAGATTGAGACATCTATCCGGTAAACCCTCATATTTCTTGATTGATAAGACCTGCATGGGCCACCACTTAAACCGTGTCACGCCCCAGAACCAGAATACTGGAGAGCGGGGGCGGACACAGCCAGCTACGTATAATGAAATGGAATCCATCTTATTATACGGTCACGGCTGTCTAGAAATATGAGGGTTTATCTACAAGCCATCAGTCTCTTAAGGTCATAAATTATCCTATTGTCTCAATCTCAACCAACTAGCAATAGTTATAAGATATCAGATCACCAAATATACAATTGTAAGGCGTCCCAAACATTACATATCCAGATGATCATGAAGCTAGTCGTACAAAATGTAAGGACTAGCAAGAGTTAAGTCATACATGATCAACCTCGAGTTGCCAATTATGATTACAGTCCGTAGGCAGACAGTAAATAAAGTTGCAAACGAGCTAACACTTGCTCGGCGGCTAAACGTCTCAAAAGAATAATGTACAATAGAGTGGGAGAACAAAAAAAACCCACTCGTTGCCAGGATTCCCTCTAGTGGTCACCATCTGGCTGGAAAGCAGGTAGATCCTTTGCTGCTGCTCCGGTATCTGGCCATACAAAACCAGCTGGGTCAGACCCAGAAAGAGCAAGTGCCACAAAGGAGGCCACAAGATAAGAACTAAAGCCAGCAAATTAGCACAATAACATAATTACATAATAAGAGACAATAATTTAGGAAAAGCATGATAGGTGAATACAAAAGACAATCTTATACAGAATCGATAAAAGACAGAACATATGGAAAGCATGACAGGATGATATACGATGAGATAACCATGGGACTATTCAGATAACCAGGTTACAACCCGTAAACCAAACAAGGACCGAGGTTGTAACCCTTCGTCTGAACAGAACTTGGTTTCTCCCACCATTTATCGGCAAGGTAAATATAAGAAATCTGGTCATGCCAAAAATTGTACAGGATCAGGACGAGACAAGGCTGGACTAGACTCCATCCAATCAATCACGGCCAAGCAATAAATACGGCTTGCTACTTTATCTAACTAGGGTTATCACAGGCCTAGTTACTAGCAAGATGCAATGAGAATTCCAAGTCCGGTTACCTGTTTGTTACTACCTGAGTGATCCCAGCAAGAAAAGGAAAAGATAGCAGGATATAGCAGACACACTGTAGTAAGATACATGTGTCCTAAGGTACCACGCTCGACGGCGGGCTGGAAGTGCGCTCATCTCGACGGATAGCAACAAATCCCAAGTATATATATATATATATAAGGCCGGGACCAAAGGGGCAACGGGTAACTGGGAAATTCTCCATGAACTATTTGATCAATCTAGTCATTAATCCTAGCCATATTCAGTATGAATCCCTGACCGTGGAAAACTAGGGATTCATGTCCTAGACATGATACAAGACAAGACAGGTTCATTTGTACAAACACATTCACCCACGGTGTCCAGGCCATTTATTCTTGTCAAGTCATGTTAGCCGTCGCAACAGCATTAAGTTATCAAGTCATGCTACAAGTTACAAGTTACAAGTCAAGTCAAGTCAAGAGTGCGCCGCCACGGGCCACTATCAAGTTATCAAGTCACAAGGATTAATTACAAGTTACAAGTTAGGTGTGCACCCCACTGGGTCATTAGCAAGGAGATCAGAGAATACCAGGATCATAATCTACAGAAAATTCTGAGAACCGTACTAGCCATAAACAATTACTTGAAAACCGTGTTAGGCCGTGTCGGGTCAAGATAGTCGTGCTGTGTTGAACAGATCTCAGGAAAACCAAATCCACAAAAGAGAAATAAAACCAATACTTCAAGAGCCAATGGATTAAGCAAGGGGTCAGGGTGCAGCGTACGCACAAGGGCACGTACAGCGTACGCACAAAAGCACGCACGCAGGAGAGCTAAAGTACGCACAAAGGAGAGCTGCGTACGCGAAAAGACACGCACACAGGAGAGCTGCGTACGAGAAAAGTCACGCACGCAGGAGAGCGACGTACGAGAAAAGTCACGCACGCATGAGAGCTGCGTACGAGAAAAGTCACGCACGCAGGAGAGCTGCGTACGAGAAAAGTCACGCACGCAAGAGAGCTGCGTACGAGAAAAGTCACGCACGCAACAGAGCTGCGTACGCAAAAATTCACGCACGCAGGAGAGCTGCGTACGAGAAAAGTCACGCACGCAGGAGAGCTGCGTACGAGAAAAGTCATGCACGCAGGAGAGCTGCGTACGCGAAAAGTCACGCACGCAGGAGAGCTGCGTACGAGAAAAGTCACGCACGCAGAAGACCTGCGTACGAGAAAAGTCACGCACGCAGGAGAGCTGCGTACGCGTAAAAACACGCACGCAGAGGGGCTGCGTACGCACAAAAGCACGCACGTAGGAGAGCTGCGTACGCGTAAAAACACGCACGCAGAGTGTAGTGCCCCGTCCCTACATCGTGCCCCGTACTCTGTCCACGGGGTGCGCGAGAAAGGAACACTGTCGCTATCGATTCGGCCGGAACCGATAGGTCGGGATCGACCGAGTCGATCGAACGGAAACGGTTGAATTAAGACCCATTCCTCGTTATGGAATGTCTTCTTCGGAACCAAGTTCCATATTCAGCGGGTTGCGCCTCGAGGATTGACTCTGCGGCTGAGTCGGGAGAGACCTCCCGTTGCTCTGCTTTTCACGCCGCTTGCGTTGGTTTTGGCTTTGTTTATGAATGCATTTTCGTGAATGTTTTCGATGGTTTTCATGACTCGCATTTCTTATCGAACTCCTTGAATAATGCAGTGTTCTAATCGTTTGCTTGTGTGATTTCAGGTAATCGCGTAGGCGACGTCTAGCGCGTCCAACAAGTTCGCTCGCCAAGGTAAACTCAAGGTGAGTGGCTGACCCTCCTCTTCTCGACCCCCTTCTTAGGCAAAATCGATAGTGTTGGTACGAAGAAAAAGATAAATGCAAAGGCACGAAAGGCACGAACACGGGAAAAAGAATTGAGTTTTCAAAGAGAATGGTAGGCTATGTCTCAATCACTAAAAAGAAGAAAAATGGTCTTTGCACGGTCATGGACAACTTGTCGACAAGGTAGAGTTTCCCCGAACGGCAACCCGGGGCCACGGGACCGTTGCGGCCAAGAAAGGAAACAAATACAAAAGCTGTGCTGGGCACAACGTTAGGCGAGGACTTGCAGCGGGGCTCGCTACTCGCGCTGAAAGGGCCTCGTCTAATCAAAAAAGCAAAAAGGAGTCCACAATGGCTCTGGGAGCCAGTGACCAACACACGAAGTAAAGCACTTAATATGCAAAAGATAACAATTGAAAGGAAAGAACATGGTAAGTTTCATAAGGCGCGACGCGGTCCGCCGGGGTAAGTTTCAACGTAAAGTTCACTATGCTTGTCATTACTTGTTGGAAATTCATTAGGATGGTTAGAAACATTCATACTCTAATGTCATATAAACTCTTCAACCAAATGAGAGCTTGGAAATTTAAATAGCCACGCACCAGTACAAAGTGTAATGTACTGATCCTCGTTCTCCACGCAGGTACCCCGAACTACGAAGGGCGTGCCAACTAAAGCTCAAGGCGGCGTGCATTCTTTTGAAGCCTCGTCCGTGTGAAGGCTTGTTTTCTGGATTTCCTTTTGAAGAAGACCCGCACATCAGTCCAAAGAAAAATGACGACTCGACTTCCCGCCATAGCAGGTGGAAATATGTATTGGTTTTTGCTTGTATAAAAAGGGTGTAATGTATGGAACGACTATCTCATCGACGTTCATTTTTGTAAGTCGAAGTCATGTTGTAGCCCGCGCGGCAATGATTGTAAAAAGAAGTCTATATAAAGTTCATATTATCAATGAAAAGTTTATTTCCATTTCAAAATGTGTTATTCAATTTCTCTGCGTACTCAAATTTGATGTTGTGTTTCGGATAACCTTATAAATATGCCTTGTGCGAACGCAACTTAGGTTCGCACGGCATCACGCCCGGGGGACGACTATCGATTCGACGGAATCGGGGCGTGACATAATGGTATCAGAGCACGGCTTTACATCCTTTGACCTCGCGTCTAGAGTTTCAAACCATTGACCACGCAACGATGAGATAAGTTGTTCCATACAATGAGTCTGTAATAATTTGAGACTGATGCGTTGCCTTCGTATCGCAGAAGTGGCGGAACCCACGGCCGAGCAAGAACAGAGCGCTTCCAGTGGCTCTAGTAGCTCGCATCGTCTGCAGGCCGGACCTTCTAACGGTACCATCGAAAGGATGCTGCGCATGATGGAGGCGCAGCGGAACCAGTCCGAGAACCGACATCAACGAGTAGAGGAACGACAGGCCCAGTTCGAAGCTCGCTTCGATGCGCACATCAAACTTCAACAAAAGCAGATGGATACCCTGCAGCAGATCGTCCAGACGTTTGCGGCCAACGGAAATTCTGCGACGGTACCTACCGTCACCGTACCTACTACCACCGTGCCGACGATTCCACCCATTGAAGTCGACACGGCGGAGCCTGAGCTTCAACCCGCGGCACCAAAGAAGTACAACTTCGAAGTGTCAGAATTCAAGAAGGCGTGTCGCACCTCTTTCAGCGGCACCGAGGGTCCTTCTATTGCGATCGACTGGCTGGAAGAACTAGAAGACCACTTCGAGCTCCTCGGCATCGAAGAATCAAAGCAAGTCGCCTGCGCACAACTTCAACTACGGTTGAACGCGCACGACTGGTGGGCCGTGCGCAAGCGAGCGATTCGACCGGACAACACTACCGCGTCGATCTCTTGGGCCACGTTCCGCAAGGCTTTCGAACTCGAGTACCTTCCGTCCGCCGTTCGCCAAGCAAAAGAAAATGAATTCATGTCATTGAAGCAGGGGAACAGGACGGTACAACAGTACGCCGCAGAGTTCAACAAATTGTCCAAGTTCGCTGGTGCGTTTCTGCCTACTGAAGAGTGCCGCGTGCGACGGTTCGAAGTGGGACTGCGACAATCTATTGGTGCGCATGTCGGCGTCCCGGAGTACAAGACCACGGGCGAGGCTCTGAATCACGCTCTCCGTCTTGAGAGCCTGCTTCCTTCCGGTGCTGAAGACGTTGTGCGCCACTCCAATCACAAACGTCCTAGCTATACGGGAGGCAACAATCACGCGTCAAAGCGTCCACACACTGGCGGCTACCAAGGCAAGAACCCGTTACCACGATGCAGGAATTGCCATCAGCTTGGGCATACCGAAGACCACTGCTTTGCCAAGGGAGAGTGCTATGCTTGTGGGCGGAGGGGTCACTATGCCCGAGACTGCCAGAATTCCCGACCGAATTGCAATGCCCCTTCCCAACAAAACCGTCAAGAAAACCGAGGGCAGGTGCCTCGACCTGCTCAGCCTGCCCAACCAAACCATCAAGACAGGCGTCCGAATGCACAAGGACGCGTCTACGCCTTGACTCGAGATGAAGCGCTTGCCTCAGACACGGTCGTGACAGGTATACTTAGTTTTAATAATGTGCCTGCTCGCGTACTATTTGATTCAGGTGCTTCGCATAGTTTTATAGCGGCAGACTTTGTCGCCGAGCACAAATTTTTGTTAGTATCATTAGACCTCGACCTTAGCGTGAGCACACCTTCGGGCACACCAATACTCACTAATTCAGCCTGCACCGACGGGATTATCTGTATCGGCGGTCAAAAGATCGGTCTGGACGTGATGGTCCTAGACATGAATGACTTCGATATCATTCTGGGGATGGATTGGCTCGGGCCGTGCAACGCAACCATAGACTGTGCCAGGAAGACGGTCACTTTCCGCATACCAGGAGTGCCTGAATTCTGCTTTTCGTGTGGTGAGGCGTCGTCGACCTGCATGTTGATCTCGGCAATATCTGCTCGGAGGATGCTGCATTCTGGGTGCGAAGGCTACTCGGCGTCCGTCCGAGACATGCGACAGGATGGTACAAACGTAGGTCAGACCGACGTTGTGGCAGAATTCCCCGATGTGTTCCCGGACGAGCTACCCGGCATGCCTCCCGACCGAGAGATCGAGTTCAGCATCGATACATTCTCCGATACTCGACCGATTTCAAAGGCCCCGTACAGAATGGCCCCCGCCGAGCTGAAGGAGCTCAAGACCCAGTTACAAGAATTACTCGACAGGGGATTTATTCGGCCTAGTATTTCACCGTGGGGAGCGCCCGTGTTGTTCGTGAAGAAAAAGGATGGGTCCATGCGTCTGTGCGTCGATTACCGAGAGCTGAACAAGGCCACCATCCGGAACAAGTATCCTTTGCCCCGCATAGACGACTTATTCGATCAACTGCAAGGCGCCTCGGTATTTTCAAAGATTGATCTCCGCTCGGGCTATCATCAGCTCAAGATCAAGTCGGACGACGTGCAAAAGTCAGCCTTTCGTACTCGGTACGGCCACTACGAGTTCCTGGTGATGCCATTCGGCCTGACGAACGCCCCTGCCGCCTTCATGGACCTAATGAATCGGGTGTTTCGACCCTTCCTTGATAAATTTGTGGTAGTCTTTATTGACGACATTCTTGTCTACTCGAAAGACAGGGTGCAGCATGCAGAACATCTGCGGACCGTGCTCCAGACACTTCGAGAGAACCAGCTATATGCGAAGCGAAGTAAGTGCGAATTTTGGCTCAGCAGCGTATCCTTCCTTGGTCACATCATTTCGTCCGAAGGCATTGCAGTCGACCCGAAGAAAGTGGAAGCCGTTGCTGATTGGAAGAGGCCTGCGTCTGCTAGCGAGATTAGAAGCTTTCTTGGTTTGGCGAGATACTATCGACGCTTCGTAAAAGACTTCGCGAAGATTGCATCGCCACTGACTCGCCTCACTCAAAAGGGAGTCGCGTATGAGTGGTCGGATGACTGTGAAGCTTCATTCCAGGAGCTAAAACAGCGGCTGATTTCGGCACCCATACTCGCACTTCCGGATGGGCCAGAGGGTTTTCAGATATTCAGCGATGCTTCAGGCCAGGGCTTGGGATGTGTGCTCATGCAGCGGAACAAGGTGATATCATTCGCCTCCAGACAGTTGAAGCCGCACGAGAAGAACTATCCTACGCACGACTTGGAGTTAGCGGCGATTGTGTTTGCGTTGAAATTGTGGCGTCACTATCTATATGGCGTGGCGTGCGCGATCTATACCGACCACAAGAGCCTCAAGTATCTCTTCACCCAGAAGGAACTGAACTTACGACAGCGGCGCTGGCTCGAACTAATCAAGGACTATGACTTGACGATCGACTACACTCCGGGCAAGGGAAATGTGGTGGCGGACGCTCTGAGTCGGAAATACCTTGCCTCGCTATCCATCGACCGCAGACTACTACAATACCTCGAAGAAATGGGCATCGATCTCCGGGTTCGATTCAGGGATATACGGTTGGCGCAGCTGCAGTTAGAGCCGAGTTTGCTGGAAAAGATCATGGCCGCTCAGAAGGATGATCCGTACCTGAAGAAAATGTGCGAGGGAATTTCAACAGGTAGTGTGACCGACTTTGCGGAAGACAAGACCGGCGCGCTGCGATTGAATGGCCGACTATGTGTTCCGGATGATTCTGAACTACGAAAGGAGATTATGTCGGAGGCGCATCACGCGAAGTATACCTTACATCCAGGCAGTACCAAGATGTACAAGGACCTCCGCACGACTTTCTGGTGGCACGGGATGAAGAGAGATGTGGCGCTCTTCGTGTCATAATGCATGGCCTGTCAGCAGGTGAAAGCTGAGCATCAGCGACCGGGCGGGGAGATGCAGAACCTTGCCATTCCAGAGTGGAAATGGGATCATGTCACGATAGACTTTATTGTTGGCCTGCCGAAGACACCACGGGGGAGCGACGCCATCTGGGTCATCGTCGATCGATTAACCAAGTCGGCGCACTTCATTGCCATTAAAGTTACTTGGAGCGTTGATCGGCTGGCACAGATTTATCTTGACGAGATCGTACGGCTGCACGGAGTTCCAGTATCCATCGTCTCTGATCGGGATTTACGGTTCATATCGCGATTCTGGAGTAGCCTTCAGTCGGCGCTGGGTACCAAGTTACAGTTCAGTTCAGCTTACCATCCACAGACCGACGGCCAAACGGAGCGCGTTAATCAGATTCTCGAAGACATGCTACGGCTCTGCGCAATCGACTTCAAATCAAGCTGGGACGTCCACTTACCGTTGGCGGAATTTGCATATAACAACAGCTACCAGTCCAGCATCCAAATGGCGCCGTATGAAGCCTTGTACGGTCGGAAGTGCAGATCGCCCATTTGTTGGGATGAAGTCGGGGAACGGCAGATACTCGGCCCGGAGCTGGTAGAACAGACGGTGCAGAAGGTCAAGCTAATTCGGGAAAGACTAAAGATTGCACAGAGTCGGCAGAAGAGCTATGCCGATACCCATCGAAGACCGCTTGAGTTCTGTGTAGGCGATCACGTGTTCCTGAAGGTGTCGCCCATGCGTGGAGTTACTCGGTTCGGCGTGAAGGGGAAGCTGAGTCCGAGATTCGTTGGGCCGTTCGAAATACTCGAGCGGGTCGCCCCCGTAGCCTATAAGATTGCCCTACCACCGGCGCTTGAAGGTGTACACAATGTCTTCTACGTCTCCCAACTGCGGAAGTACGTGCACGACCCTAGCCACGTGGTGGATTTTGGCCAGCTGGAGCTAAAGTCCGACTTATCCTACGTTGAAGCGCCCGTTCAAATATTGGAACGCAAGGATAAGCGGCTACGAAATCGGACGATCCCTCTCGTCCGCGTACTCTGGAGGAACCATGCGGCAGAAGAGTCGACGTGGGAACTCGAGTCAGAGATGAGGGAAAAGTTCCCTTCACTATTTTCATAGAGGTAGGTTCTATTCTTAAGTTTCGAGGACGAAACTTTTTCTTAGTTGGTTATGGTGTAGTGCCCCGTCCCTACATCGTGCCCCGTACTCTGTCCACGGGGTGCGCGAGAAAGGAACACTGTCGCTATCGATTCGGCCGGGACCGATAGGTCGGGATCGACCGAGTCGATCGAACGGGAACGGTTGAATTAAGACCCATTCCTCGTTATGGAATGTCTTCTTCGGAACCAAGTCCCATATTCAGCGGGTTGCGCCTCGAGGATTGACTCTGCGGCTGAGTCGGGAGAGACCTCCCGTTGCTCTGCTTTTCACGCCGCTTGCGTTGGTTTTGGCTTTGTTTATGAATGCGTTTTCGTGAATGTTTTCGATGGTTTTCATGACTCGCATTTCTTATCGAACTCCTTGAATAATGCAGTGTTCTAATCGGTTGCTTGTGCGATTTCAGGTAATCGCGTAGGCGTCGTCTAGCGCGTCCAACAAGTTCGCTCGCCAAGGTAAACTCAAGGTGAGTGGCTGACCCTCCTCTTCTCGACCCCCTTCTTAGGCAAAATCGATAGTGTTGGTACGAAGAAAAAGATAAATGCAAAGGCACGAAAGGCACGAACACGGGAAAAAGAATTGAGTTTTCAAAGAGAATGGTAGGCTATGTCTCAATCACTAAAAAGAAGAAAAATGGTCTTTGCACGGTCATGGACAACTTGTCGACAAGGTAGAGTTTCCCCGAACGGCAACCCAGGGCCACGGGACCGTTGCGGCCAAGAAAGGAAACAAATACAAAAGCTGTGCTGGGCACAACGTTAGGCGAGGACTTGCAGCGGGGCTCGCTACTCGCGCTGAAAGGGCCTCGTCTAATCAAAAAAGCAAAAATGAGTCCACAATGGCTCTGGGAGCCAGTGACCAACACACGAAGTAAAGCACTTAATATGCAAAAGATAACAATTGAAAGGAAAGAACATGGTAAGTTTCATAAGGCGCGACGCGGTCCGCCGGGGTAAGTTTCAACGTAAAGTTCACTATGCTTGTCATTACTTGTTGGAAATTCATTAGGATGGTTAGAAACATTCATACTCTAATGTCATATAAACTCTTCAACCAAATGAGAGCTTGGAAATTTAAATAGCCACGCACCAGTACAAAGTGTAATGTACTGATCCTCGCTCTCCACGCAGGTACCCCGAACTACGAAGGGCGTGCCAACTAAAGCTCAAGGCGGCGTGCATTCTTTTGAAGCCTCGTCCGTGTGAAGGCTTGTTTTCTGGATTTCCTTTTGAAGAAGACCCGCACATCAGTCCAAAGAAAAATGACGACTCGACTTCCCGCCATAGCAGGTGGAAATATGTATTAGTTTTTGCTTGTATAAAAAGGGTGTAATGTATGGAACGACTATCTCATCGGCGTTCATTTTTGTAAGTCGAAGTCATGTTGTAGCCCGCGTGGCAATGATTGTAAAAAGAAGTCTATGTAAAGTTCATATTATCAATGAAAAGTTTATTTCCATTTCAAAATGTGTTATTCAATTTCTCTGCGTACTCAAATTTGATGTTGTGTTTCGGATAACCTTATAACTATGCCTTGTGCGAACGCAACTTAGGTTCGCACGGCATCACGCCCGGGGGACGACTATCGATTCGACGGAATCGGGGCGTGACACAGAGGGGCTGTGTACGCACAAAAGCACGCACGCAGAGGAAAGGGTCTTCTTCTCCATGGCTGAGAAGAAGCTCTCATGGCTCCAAAACTTCAGAGCATCACAACTTGGCCATCCGAACTCCAAATCCAGATTTCCAAAGTTCCAACCGGGGTGGAATTGAACTCTCTTCCACAAGGAAACATCAAAACTCATAAAAATCTAACTTAAATGGATCAAAACCATGCAAAACCAAAAATAGGGAAAACTTAGATCTAGAACAATGGAGACTCCAATTCACAAAATACCAAGTTCTAAAGTTGATCACCATGTCCTAATCTAGCAAATGGACAAATAAAATAGGGTTCTCATGTGGTGGCAAGGTGCACTTGCCTATGGGTGTGGAGAGTTGTGTGGAGGAAGAAGAAGAGTGTTGTGTAGAGGAAGGAGAAGAAGAATTTAATGGAGGTTTATGAGGAGAGAGAAAAGGTTGGTGGAGTTTTAAAGAGGGTGGGATGTGGTGGAATGAAAGTGGAGCATAGGCTAAGGTGTTCCAATACACATTTAAACCAAACCAAACCAACCCAACCCAATCCAATTAAAACCGAACCATGACAAAACCCAAAATACGAGAAATACCGAAATTCTATCAGTTGAGAAAAATAAAATACATGCCAAAAATCCAGATACGAGTATAAATACGAAATACGGGAAATACGAGAATGAGGGTGACAAGAAGAGTGTCAAAGATCTTGAAATTGCGTTAAGTAAATGATCGATACTAGTACGAGCGTGGCTCAAAATCCAAGAAACGTGTGAGCGGAGTGTGCGTGAACGACAATGAGATTGGCCCTAAACAAGTGAATGATATGAAATCGATATCGTGCAAGTAACAGTTGGTATAACGAATTGAACCATTGATAGAGAAATATACTCGATGATAGTACAATACGTGGTCTTGAATCGGACGAAAATTACATAGACTTGGTCGACCCCGCTAAGTAGAGATCATACTGATTTCGTGGACACGAACGCTTGAGAAGCGAATCGGGTCATCTCGATGATCGAGATAAACGAAAGTGAGTTGCCTCAGCCTACGACCCTCGCATTTGACGAATTACAACGTGTCTCGTACGACCATTTCAGTTCCATGACACGAAGAAATAGCAACCAAGACGAAGAAACACTTGAATTGAATAAGTACCATCCATTCTAAAATTAATGAAAAGTCATTCAATAAAATCGACCAAATGTATGCGACACGAAACTTGGAAAGGTACCGAGCATGGTTCGATGCCATCGAACGATAAAGCCATTCGATAGGGATTGTCTAAGAAACACGACAACACGAGTTAAGGAACGGTAGGATGACCTGTACTCGGGAAGTCTCGAGGACGAGACTTATTTTGAGTGGTGTATTATGTAACGACTCGCTCCGCCCTAGCGGAACGCCGATTCAAATGGCAAGTACAACGACTCAAACGAGCTGTCGACCCGGAGAATTGGTATCGACCTGATGAAGAATCGATGCAGGGCTTATATTGGCCCGTCAAGATGAATCCAGACTTAGACTTTCAGAGGCGCGCTCGGAGTATCGCTCGGCCGATGCGAACATCGCTAAGGTGGGTGGCTCCGATGAACCTGTCTTTGCTTAGCCTAGACACATAATAATGCGGCACACTTGCTAGAATCGCTAGGCGATAACACCGTGCATGCTAATAAATGACTCAACGCACCTAGCTAAGGGAATAATCCCATCTTGCATGCTTGTTTAGAACATAGAAAAGAACTCGGCAAATATAGAAACTCTCGTACTGCGCTCTACGTTCGTGCTAAGGCACAAGCTCACGTTCCAGTCCCTTACGCGTTCAACAATGAATCAATGAATGGATTACAACAATGAAACGGATGACTATCGACATAGTCGTTCCGAGTAGAGTATAGCAACATTGAAAGACTTTGGGACCGATGGGTCGCAAGGCGACTCCCGTACGGGGAGTTACATAATGTATGAATGAATGAATGAATGAATCAACGGATGAATGAATGAATACGTAAAACATGAATGAATGAACGAACAAGTGAAAGAAAGAAATGAAAGAGTGAATACAAGATAAGACATGAAAGACGTTAGCGACAGGTATGACGGGCACGTGCAACGGGGCTCGCTACCCGCGCTGTACGGACGCCAACCTGGTCGATAACGCATTATGGCTCAAGATAGCCGCTATGTTAAATGACAAATAAAATACAAAATGGTCGTGGACAAACGGCGCGGGCGATGGGGGGAATACCGTGGCCGTCATGAGGAAGGATTCTGCGGCACGGGCGATGGGGGAGAATACCGTGGCCGGCCTAGGCGAAATTAAGACATAGAGCTTACGGGCTGCTTTGAGTGGGGGCTCGGCCGCTCAAAGAGACGTAAGGCCAGGCATTTCAAGAGACTATCAAGGTGTACCAGCCATCACGCTTCGATAGGTGAGAATGCCCAAGTGATATGTCCAAAATGGCTTATAAAGCCAGCGACCCATGCATGTAGATTAAGTGGACTATGCTGGTGGCAATCCACGTACAAGTTCTTGCATTGAAATCAAAGTAGTCTAAGTAAAATGAAGTGCCTCCTGAAAACATGTTCAATATGTAACACTCCCGAACATGCTTGAATGTAATATCCTGAACATGCTCGAAACGTAACACTCTGAACATGCTTGAAATGTAACACTCTGAAACATGCCTACGACGTGCTAGAACATGCCCACGACGCCCTAGAATCTGAGGCAGGAATACGCCCTTGACACTGAATGCTTACATGAATCATGTCTAGTTGAAATATATGAACTGTTATCTAACTTGGTTTACTTTAGACAGGGAAGGCCGGACGGTAAGTATGGGTAAGTCGTGCATGTATTTTCATGCGACACTTGAATTTGGCAACACGGGATAGGTTATGACATATGCCATAAAATTGATCCTAAGGCAAGATTAGAAAGACAATGAATGATAGACAGTGCACAAAAGTAAATGAAACGTGTTTGGTAATGATAGCATTGTGGGTGAGCTAGCCTCCCCACCAGTGCATAACAATATACTGATAACCCCACAGTCTGCTTGCAGGAAGCAGGAAACGTCGGCGGGTGCGGAGCTTTCCTCGAACGTGCTAAGGCGCGGAGCTATCTCTGGGGCCTTGGAATGTTGCAGAAGCTGAAGCACCCTATACAGGGCATAATGTATCGGAACATCGCCATGTATCATTCCATCTTGTAAGCCACTTGGCACACCTTTTATGTTTCAGAGAGGGAGCTTGAGCGATTTGTAATATCGGCCTAGCGCCGCTTGTAAACTTCTTGAATATCAATAAAAGTGTTTGAATTCGCTTCTACTTGTGTTCATTTACTTTCCGCTACAAATGGGGACACTCTGTGTGACTCTGTGGCCTAGCTCAAATCGACCGTTTCTGGACTTGGCCTTACACGGGCGCAACCTAGGCCCGTGCAGCATCACGCCTTAGCGAGGACGATCGCTCCTACGGAAACGGGGCGTGACAATCACCATGCTACTCCATATAGACAATATCACCATGCCACTCCACATCACTCTATACATAGTCATCATCACCATGCTAACTCTACATATCATCATACTTCTCCACATCACTTTACTCAGAGACATCATATGCATGCTCCTAACATAAATAGGAATGCTATATGTACTTATTGTGGTTTACATGGACACATTTCACCACAATGTAGAATTAGAAGATTAGTAGATAGAAAGATATATGCATGGTTTCCAAAAACTAACTTTTCAGGACCCTCAAGAACTTGGGTACCAAAGGTCACATCTACTCTTGATGTAGGTGGACCTTCCCTCCTCAACTAAGAGTAAGTGGATTCTCGATAGTGGATGCTCGCGACATATGACGGGAGACGCAAATCTTTTCGCATCACTATCGATGAAGAGAGAATGATATGTATCCTTCGGTAACAACATAAAAGGGTATATTATAGGTAATGGTATTATTGGCTATCCTCCCTCTTCCGTAATGAAGGATGTCTGCCTAGTGACCGAGTTAAAGCATAACCTGCTCAGCATTAGTCATCTTGCTGACCATGGATATGACATTAACTTTGGACAAAACAAATGCCTTATTTATGATAGGTCAACGGGAGACATTGCTTTTGAAGGGGTAAAAGAGGATAATATTTATATTTTTTTATTTGTCTATAGATACTAACAATGCAGGTAGATGCCTATATGCTCATAAGGATGAAAGATTATTATGGCACCAGCGTCTTGGTCATGCCAATATGGATACTATATCCAGGCTATCGACTAAGAAGCTAGTTAGAGGCTTGCCCGATATCACATTCAAAAAGGACACGGTATGTGCCGAATGTGAATTGAATAAGGCAACTAAGTCCTCATTTCATTCTATAAACTTTGTAAGTACTTCTAGACCTTTGCAACTTTTCTATATGGATTTATTTAGCCCTAGTAGAGTAGCCAGTCTTGGTGGAAAACTCTACGCCTTTGTTATTGTTGATGATTTTTCTAGATTTACTTGGGTTTTCTTTCTTACAAATAAAAGTGATGCTATTTCAGTTTTCAAGATTTTTGCAAAGAAAGTTCAAAACGAAAAAGGCTACATGATTACTCGAATCCGAAGTGATCATGGAGACGAATTCGAAAATTCTGATTTTGAAAAGTTTTGTGATTTTAATGGTTTTGATCATGAATTTTCTTGTCCAAGAACTCCTCAACAAAATGGTGTTGTGGAGCGAAAGAATAGGACTCTTGGCGATATGGCTAGAGTCATGTTGAACAAGTTTTCACTTCCGAAATACTTTTGGGCTGAAGCTGTCAGTACAGCATGCCACATTTTAAATAGGGTGCTTATTCGTCCTATTACGAAGAAAACACCCTATGAGCTTTGGTTTGGGAGAACCCCAAATGTTTCTTATTTTAGAGTTTTTGGTTGTAGATGCTTTATCCTTAACACCAAACACAACTTAGGCAAATTTGATGCCAAAGCTGACGATGGTATTTTCCTTGGCTATGTTGCCAAGAGCAAGGGATATAGAGTTTTTAACAAACGCTCATTAATTGTGGAAGAGTCTACAAATGTAACTTTTGATGAAGATAACAGTGCAGCAGCTACTCTTGATGATGATGTTGAGCCATCAACTTCTACTCCAATGAATACCACAACCGAAACCAATTCTCTGGAGGGCTTGCCAAAGAAATTCTCTTTCAAGCCGTCACATCCAGAAAATTTGGTAATAGGTGAGGTTTCACGTGGAGTAACTACTAGATCATCATTAAGAGACTCTATTGCTAGCACTGCCTTTATTTCACAAATTGAGCCGAAAAATATTTTAGAAGCATTTAATGATAAATTTTGGATTTCTGCTATGCAAGAGGAACTTAACCAATTCGAGAGGAGCCAAGTTTGGGAACTCGTTCCTAGACCGACCAATCACTCGATCATTGGCACTAAATGGGTTTTTAGAAACAAAGTAAATGAAGATGGTTCAGTCACACGCAACAAAGCTCGTCTAGTAGCCCAAGGATACAACCAAGAGGAAGGTATCGACTACGATGAGACGTATGCTCCTGTTGCTAGATTGGAATCCATTCGGACGCTTTGTGCATTTACAAATTTTTAAAATTTCAAATTATTTCAAATGGATGTTAAAAGTGCTTTCTTGAATGGATTTATTAATGAGGAAGTTTATGTGAAACAACCTCCTGGCTTTGAAAATCACAAATTTTTCGACCACGTGTTCAAGCTAAAGAAAGCGATGTATGGCCTCAAACAAGCCCCTAGAGCTTGGTATGAACGGCTAAGCAATTTCTTGCTTGAGAAATGTTTTTCAAAAGAGAAAATTGACACCACACTTTTCATAAAATCTTTTATAGACACTATTCTTTTAGTACAAATTTACGTAGATGATATTATATTTGGTTCTACTGATGAAACCCTCTGTAAAGATTTTGCCAAGTGTATGCAGACCGAGTTTGAGATGAGCATGATGGGGGAGCTCAACTACTTTCTTGGACTGCAAGTCAAATAAATGTCAAATGGAACCTTCATCTGTCAGTCAAAGTATACAAAGAACATGCTGAAAAAATTCGACCTTGACAACGTCAAACCAATCAGCACTCCAATGGCTACTTCAACTAAACTTGAACCAGATGATAGCGGCAAACCCGTGGACCAACGTAAGTATCGAGGTATGATAGGCAGTCTACTCTATTTAACTGCTAGTCTCCCTGATATTATGTTTAGCATTTGCCTGTGTGCTAGATATCAAGCAAATCCTAAGGAATCACACATGACTGCTGTTAAGCGTATCATTCGATACCTTAAGGGTACGGTTACAGTGGGCCTATGGTATCCCAAGTCAACATCATTTGACCTCATTGGTTACTCTGATGCTGATTTCGCTGGATGCAAGGTCGACCGTAAAAGTACGAGCGGTACGTGTCATTTATTAGGAAAGGCTTTAGTCTCTTGGTTTAGCAAGAAGCAGAATTCTGTCGCACTATCCATAACAGAAGCTGAATACATCGCAGCTGGGCGTTGTTGTGCACAAATTCTGTGGATGAAGCAAACCCTTGAAGACTATAACTTATCTTTCATGCACATTCCAATCTTTTGTGACAACACTAGTGCTATAAATCTCACTAAGAACCCCATTTGTCACTCACGCACGAAGCACATTGAAATACGTCACCACTTTTTGTGCGATCATCAGCAAAATGGCACGATTAACTTAGAATTTATTGACACTGATCATCAATTAGCAGATTTCTTTACAAAACCATTATCCGAAGAGCGCTTCAATTTTCTTTGTCGTGAACTTGGAATTTTGGATGAAGCTGTTATAAATTAAAATAATCCTGCATAAATATCGAGTATGTCGTGATTCTATTATGATGAACTTGCTATGGGTACAAGCCGAAAGGGCCCTTCTGACAACAAGACGTAAAAACCTAAGCGACACGGTGCACTAGTCCTCAGGACTACCGCTAGCTGGGATCCGGCCCCTGCAGCTAACCCACGGCAGCTTCAAAATATTGAATTATGATATAATTCCTTGTTTATTAGACGGTTCATTTTTATTTATCACTGGCTGACATACAATTTTTTTAACTTCACATTGCTGCTTCAAGTTCACTCTATGTCATTCTTTGTTTATCACTTGGATCGTTCCTTGTATTTATACTCCTTTTATTTTGGTCTTTCTTACTTAACCAATTTTTAGCCTGATTCCAGTTCTGTCACCAGAATCCGAAATTCGGGCCGAACTCTGCCCTTACCAGAGTTCGGGCCGAATTCGGTCTGGTTGTTCCAGAACCGGGAACAGCCTTAGCCGTTGATCAAATTATAGATCCAATGGCCATTATTGATTCCGACCAATTGAAACCCTTCTCTTATATTCGGGATCCTCTCCTTCTTCTCCTCCATCACCACCTTTTCCACCTCTCCAAACTCTTTTTCTCAAAACTCTAACCCTAATTTCTTCCTTCTAGAGCTCATCTCTTCCCTAAACTCAAGGAGAAGGCCTCTCTTTCAATTCTCTTTCATTGTTCATCACTAGTTTGAGGTATAATTCCATACTTGTCTATATCTCAATTTCTTTCATTATCTTTATTGTGTCATGGCTCCACGTTTGTTCAACCGCGGGAAGAGACTTCGGACCGAGGGAGCATCCTCGTCGAATGCTCCTCCTCGCGTTGAACCGCCCGTTGCACCACCCGTTGCACCGGCCGTTGAACAACAACCACCTATCCATCCATTGTTCAATCCTCCATGTCCACTTGACCCGAACACTTTTGACGACCGAATATTTGTATCACTCGACGCATCAAATGATTGGTTTAGTGATTTTCGGACACGTCCGGTGTTTGCGGGACACCCTATCAACTTTACTATATTCTCACAATATGATGCACTTTTCATGACCTTTGCCTTGATGAACTTGTTACCACAAATTCGGTCATTTATCGTAGTGCTATTCAAATATTCTACTGCAACCTAACCCATGATGATACACATATTTATTCACGGGTGGCAGGAATTGATATCTCTTTTGACGATTTCGAATTGGCCGAATATCTTGAACTCCAAGAGCCAAACTCATGGGAAATGCTTGTTGAAGCTCGATCATTTCAATTTCCCGATGGGTCTTCACTTGAAAGCTTCAAGGACGACTTGTGTACCCCGAACACACGTCCTCGTAAGCTTTTGGCCAAATATCTCAATCCCTATTTCTATGAACTTCATCGGATCATTTTCAACACCATTCTACCCAAAGCGGGTTCCACCGATGAAGTCACTTATTTTGAAATCTCGGCATTATATCATCTCCACTTTTATGTTCCCTTTAATCTTCCATGTACCATGATGGACTGGATGATTAACTGTAGGAAGAAACCAAGATCTTTGGTTTATGCATTATACCTTCCTATGATCTTTCGTGCGTTTCATGTACCCCTTGATGAGTGTCCATTCTTACCTGCCCCTGCCTTCCTCTCTAAGGCAAGGAGGCTTCAGGCGGCCGTTGGCTCACCAGTTGTGTCTGAGCATTCTGATGATGAGCCAGATGCCCCTCCTTTGGGACAGGATCCTCCTCCTCCTCCTCCTCCTGCCACTCTCGATTCTCTTCAGACCATGCTCCGCGATCGCTTCACCTTGGAGGATGATCGCTGGACTCAGCTGGATTACCGGACTACCTTGCAGATGAGTGCTATCAGCAACTCGTTGCACGACATTCGGTACTCCATGTCTCGTCATCCTTCCATGCCTATCCCTATGGAGCGGGACCCCGGTCGTGAGGGCTATCGTATCGATGACCCTTGGGTCATTCGCTACTTGGATCCAGATGCAGCCTTCGTGGACCCTCGTCGTTCCTTTACTGATCCATCAGACGACGCTGGACCTTCACGAGCTCGATGATGGATATGGACTGCTATTTGCTGCTGCTACTGAGGATCATAGCTTATGTTTCTTTATGCACTTTGGATTTTAGTTACTTTTAAGTACTTTTTATTGTATTAGACTTATTATGAGTTGTGACTCTTGAGACTTTTAGTCGTTATATCAGTTTATATGCAGTTTCTTCTCCTATCTTTTGGTGTGTTTGTCAGTTCTTAATTGTTTATTGTTAATTGCTAAATGCCAAAAGGGGGAGATATTTGTATATTCTATATTATTTTTTGTATCTGTGCTTTTGGGAGAAATGTTCTTATCAGGCCAACAAGATTCACAGCATTGTTTACGGGGGAGCTATTTTTTAAGCTCGGCACTGATTATGGGGGAGCTATGTTTTTAAATGTGTCCAGGTATGAATATTGAATATACAATTATTATTTTGTCAATTATCAATATGGGGGAGATTGTTGACACAAAGTCACAGTTAACCGAATATTGATAACATTGACTAAATAATACTTGTAATAATTCAATACGACACACGACGACTACATCCAGCTCAAGTCAGACGACAGCTCAGTTTTGTAATGCAAGTCATTTTTGAGTCTGTATTTTATAAATTTATTGAGTCTAGGCTGATATAAGCTGAGTTGTGCTGAGCTCTTGAGACTTAACCTATAACCTACCCAAAATCCATAAGCTCCACACATCCAAATAAGCCCATTGGACCTTAAGACCTATTCTGTGCTCTGGAGACAGAGTTCGGGCCAAACTCTGCCTCCACACAGAGTTCGGGCCGAACTCTGTCCCAAAAAAATTAGCACCCTAATTTTTAGGGTTGGCTGGTTGTTAGTTGTCCAACGGCCAAATATTTGAAAATTTCTACCAGAATTCTGGCCGAATTCTGCCTACTGGTATCCTATAAATAGGCCATGAATTCTCTCATTTTCATTCATCCAATCTTCTCTTCTCTTCTCTCTAAAGCTCAAATACAAGCCATACCCTTCTTCATCTACTGGCCTCAAGCTCCCTAAGCCTCAAGTGCTCAGCATTTTTCAGCTAGGAGTTTGTGCAAGAGTTCAAGAAGTCGCTTGAAAAATTCCAAGCATCGCCACTGCGATCTTTGTAAGAAGTTAACGTGCTCGTCTGAAGAAAAGGCACGGAGTGTAACTACGATTTCACAAATAGTGGATTTAATCCTGAGCTAGAGTTCTCAGGCCTGGACTAGTCCTTCACGAGGGAAACCAGGTTAAAATCGGTTGTGTTTGCGTATGCTTTCTTGCTCCTTATTTATTTTCGCATTTACTCTGATTAGTTTTACTTGTGAAAGAGTTTAAATTTTTAATTGGCTATTATCGCTATAAACTCTATTCACCCCCCTCTAGAGTTGCTATCTGTTCTTCAGGTACAACCATGTTTACGGAGCAGATGAACACAAAATCTTGGCTGGCACATGACCTTTAACGTGCGACGAGAGATATAGTTGATGTAATTATGTCAGTGGGTAGAACGATAACTATGATACTGAATTCAAAGTTCAGTGATTATGTATCGTATTATAGTTCTATCTCATGCTGAAAATTTTAAGTTGTCAACATAACTATCCTAATGCACGACGCATATTCACTGTAAAAAATGCTCGATCATATATTGAAATATGTGAGAAATTGTTGGGATTAATCCATTGATGACACCATTCCACTTTGGGACAAACCTAATTTGTGTATATTTCAATATTTGATAATTCATTTATTGAATGTATACATGTGGTGTATTACCTCAAGTAGTTAGTATGATACTGTTTTTTCTAAAGGAAAGGGTGTGGACGAAGGATGCAAAGTGACGCTTTGTCTGCTCACTTTGCACTTTGTATGCTCGCATCGGACGCGGAGTGCGGGATAGCATCGTGTTTGGTAGCTCCTCTTATGATACCGCCATTGTTAAACCTTCACAGTTTTGCTAGTCTCGCAGCAGGTTATTCAGTTTGTAATCTACTTTGAAAGTTACTCCTGGTTTGTAGCTCACAAAGTTAGGCTAATTATAAGGGCACAGCACATTTTGATCAGGGCTAGCCAAGTGTTAGTTTTCCATTATTTACAAGTTTACCACTAAAAAATTTACTCAGGGCTAGCCAACATGTGAGTATATAAGTCAACTTTTTATTTTTTTGCTCTCATCTCTTTCCTCACAAGAAGAAGAAGAAGGAAAAAAAAAGAACAAGAACAACAAGAATATGAACATCAATTTTTTCAAACCTAGTTTATTTTGATTTTTTGCTCTCTTCTAATTTCTCAGATTTCTTTCTCCAAACCCTAGTTTATTTTTCTTCTTCTTGTTTGGACATTATGGATAAAATCTTAGTTGTAGAAGAAATTAGGTTATCAAATCTATCAAATCTATTAATCTATTAGTCTATTAACCAATTTTTCTTTATTAATAGAAGAATTATGCATGAAAACCTAGTTGTAGAAGAAAACTATGAAAGAAATCCTAGTTGTAGAAGAATTGGGTTCATATCAGGACTGCCACAATTTTCTGACAGTCCTAGAAGTATTGAGGACTGCCAGAAATTGTGGCAGTCTTGAAATAGACTCGATGTACAACAGGACTGCCACAAATTGCTGGCTGTCCTAGAAGTACTGAGGACTGCCACAAATTGTGGCAGTCCTGAAAGGGACATGCTTTACAGCAGGACTGCCAAAATTTCTGATAGTCCTACATATATTGAGGACTGCCAGAAATTGTGGCAGTCCTCAAAGGGACTTGCTGTACAGCAAATTCCTTTCAGGACTGCCACAATTTCTGGCAGTCCTAAAGTCGAAATTCCCAAATGAAAAAAATATGTTACGATTTATTTCAATCTTGATAATAAGTGAAATATGCATTTTAGGATTTATTTTTATGCATTCTTTGTGAGGAAATAAGTATTTAAGCTTTATTTTCATGCATTTTAGGGTTTATTTAATTTTTAGATGCCATCGAAATTGGGAATGAGAAGAAAACTAGGATTTTGATGGAGATGGTGATGATGAAAATGGTGGAGAAGAAGAAAAAGAAGATGAGAAAAAAAACTAGGATTTTGATGGAGATGTGAGAATGTAAATGGTGGAGAAGAAGAAGAAGAAGAAGAAGATGGATAGAAGAAGAAGAAGAGGAGGAAAAATAGGGTTTGTGAAGAGAGAGAGTGAAATTTAGAAATGAGAGTGATTTTTGGGATTTGGGGGGGGGGGGCGGGGGGGGGGCTGTGGGGTTTGGACAGCCCCCTGAGTAGAATATTTTGATAGCCCGAGTAAAAGTTCCTCAAAATCTGGCTAGCCCTAATCCTGGCTAACCCCGATCAAAATGTTATGTGCCCTTATAATTAGCCCAAAGTTAGTGGGTTGACTACTCAGTTTTATAACTGAACAAGGGTCTGCTCCCCAATGTGCTTCAACACTTGCGAAAGAGGAGACAACATAGAAGAATTTTTTTTTTTTTAGACTTTCCTCTCTACTAGTGTTGTTTGTGCAACAGTGCATCAACGCTTATCCGAGTTGTCCATCAGCGCATCAACGCTTGCTCCACGAAAGAAGGTGTTAAGGAGAGCGTTCCAGAATTTCGATTTTCTGAATGATCGAAACTTGTTGGTTCCTGAAAACGAATCGGCACAAAAGACGATCAAATCTCATATTAAGCAACGATGATTTTGATCACACCCAACAAGACAGTTCTAATAATCTAATTAGCAAACTTTTCAACAATTGCTCCTACTTTCTTTTATTTAGGGTCTTCTTGGTAGTGGTGTTTTCATCGGTTCTTGGATATTTTTGAACTGACCGTTTATGAAAATTCATGATTGTTAATTGTTTTGAGGCACTAGTTTTGGTCGGTTCAAAAATCTTCCAAAATTGGTGTAAGGTAATTTTGGGTGGCTTTATAAACACCCAAATCTGTAGATTTTTTTAAAAATATATTATTTTATTTTATTTATATCATCACAAAAAATATATAATTATAACTACTAATATCCTTTCCTATAATTTTATTTGTGCAAAAAACTTTTAGAACAGCTCGTTAGTGAATTACCAAGTATGAATTGAACTGATTTAAAAGTCGCTACTTTAGAACCATCCAAAATCGGACCCTCGTAACCAATATTCTAAAAAATATTTTATAATCGTTATCCTTACAATTGTCAAGGAGACCACAGAAAATTATTCTGGTTGGCGGTTTTCACCGTTGGCAACCTATTTAGCAAGTTTTATTTGTTATTTCTGGTTCAGTTTGCTATGAAACATGCAACTAGGCAACAACACGTGCACAGGAATCTAGTGTCTAAAGAATTCAGGAAAGTCGCAAGTAAAGCTTACAAACTTGAGATTGCGGTGTGGGTACAAACAGAGGGAGAGTTTGGACCCTTGTTTGCCTCTTCTTCCTCCTTATCGCATCAAATAGATTTTGACATTGGAAAGAGCTCCAGACTTCTTTGCCTCTTCTTCTCGACATACAAAAGAGTTCACAATAAATACTATAACAACTGATACTTACTAGGCGGAGCAAGCAAGGAGAGATGTGGAAGAACGGAGTGGTCTTCTTCTTGTCACACTTCCTTCTTCTGCTGTCCCTGGGAGAAGTGGGCAACGGCCAATCCAATCTTCGTTACAGCAGAGATGACTTCCCATCCAGTTTCGTCTTCGGGGCCGGAACCTCTGCTTACCAGGTCGGTGTGGCACACAAAATTAATGAACCTGATCTGCTTCTTTCGGAGCCGGGCACACCGTGCGTCTTGATTTTTCCATACTTGATGGTATGAGAACGAGAGGCCAGTTTCAAGCTGCCACTGCATGCACTCATTCTTGTACCATCGAGTGGAGGAGAATCAAGATGCACGGTAAGCCTAACTCACTGAATAATTTCTCGTAACTGAGAAACAAAGGGTCGGCTTGGTAACGGTGTTTTCACCAGTACTGGGATATTTTTACAATACTGACCGTTTATGAAAATTCTTGTTTGTTAATTTTTTTGAGCACTGATTTTGGTGGGCTCAAAAATCTCCCAAAATTGATGTAATATAATTTTTGGTGGTTTTATAAACATCCCAATTTGATGGGTTTTGAGGTGTTTTAGTATTTTATTTCATTTATATCCTCACCAAAAATATATAATTATGGCTACTAATACCCTTCCATATTTAATTTTATTCGTGTAAAAACTTTCAAAACCGTTCGTTAGTGAACTACCAAGTATTGATGGGACTAGTTTAAAAGCAGCTACATAAAAACCCTTCAAAATCGGACCTCTCATAACCGCTTACTCTAAAAATACCTGATAACCGCTACCCAGAACTCTGTTACTGTCATTGTTGATATGTTTTTCGCGGGCTTTCAGGTTGAGGGGGCCGTTGCAGTGGATGGAAGGACTCCAAGCATTTGGGATACTTTCACTCATTCAGGTGAATAGGAAAATTATGGATATTTCTTTTTCTATTTATTTGGAATTAGTTTAGACATGTTCGTGTGGTCTCTTTGGCCCAAAAATTATTTATTGGTAATAAGAAAAGAAAAAAAGATTTTACATCTGCACATTGATTCTCCTCCACTTTATAGCATGGGAATGAGTGCATGCAGTGCCAGCCTGGAACAGTCCTCCTCATTTCCATGCCATCAAGTGGAGGAGAATCAAGATGCACTGTGAGTCCGGCTCACTGAATAATTTCTCCATTTTTAGATACTAAAGTTGGACGAATTGAGACCATTCAGTTAACAACTGACTACTCTACCACCACTGAGCTACTTAGGAAGAAGAAATCATATATAATTTCACGAAGGACTTCCTTATTCGATTTGATCCAAAATCAGGGGAAAAAAAACTCCTGGTGCTTATCGCTGGTCTTCAGGAAAAAAAATTAATAAGAGAGCAGTAGTCGAGTAGGGGTCTCTTAGCACATGTCATCTGTGTAACTGTAATTGTTTGTATTTCAAAAAACATCAATTAATCCTTTTTCCGTTGTCATCACAGGAAAACTGGCAGATAATAGTACCGCCGACATAGCTTCAGACGGTTACCACAGGTACAAGGTATGCCAAGTTAACAAAAATAGTCCATCCAAATTGGCTAATCTGTCGGTCGCGTCGGGTCTGCCACTCAGTTGAGAGCTATGAAACAAGTATGCGGTAGTTTAAAGTTGGAATTAGACGTTGATGCTGCGACTCAGGCATTACCCAATAGAGGTGCAGCAGGGCAAGTGATGGAATGCTTGCTGTTAGTATCTGTTACTGGACACGTTCGGCCTACGCTTTTTGAGACTTCCTCTACCCTCTACCCTCTACCCTTTTTCTTTTCCTCGACCTCACCAAGTTTCTTTCTTTTCTGTGTCTAAACTCAAAACTCCTAATAGAAAACTTCATGGAAAATGCCAATATCGATCCCATATCCGGTGAAAGAAAGTCCAAGACGAACATCTATTGGTCGTCCGCTTTCAGGCTTCCGGACTCCATTTTATTGAGCATGCAATATTCTTTGGCCCGGCCCCGAACCCACCTATAAGATCCATATGACCGGCTGATCATTTGTATACCGAAGGATGAAGGCAACTTCTGAAAATTGAGATCTAAATTTTTCTTGTTATTGATTGATCATTGACTTCAACTATTGACATGTATATATTTATGTATGGTAGTACAAAATAAAAATTCAGGAACTGTGCATGAAGGTTTACGTGATGATATCTAGTAAACAATGTAGAGTGAAAAAGAGAAAGAAAAAGAAATGAAAGGTAAGAAAATAAAAGGCTCTTGCAAGTAGCTACCTTAACTATAATAAATTTATAATTAGCAAAGTTGATATCCTAGAATATTATATTTAAGAACTAATATCCTGAACTCCTTTTCAACTTGCCATCCTAACATTAACAATGACAGTATCCTTCTTATAATTCATATTTTTGATGATGTTGGAGCTGGAACTTTAAAAGAGAGGAAGCACAGACAGGAAGTGAAGAGAGCTTCTAGACTTTGTGTAATTGCTACTTGCTGTTGCATTTCGTTTATTCAAGGTGCCGCTTTATATAGGCTATCAAAGAGAAAAGGTAGTAACTAAAGTATAGGAGCAATTTGCTCCAGACCGCACAAATGCCAAAGACCAAACAAAGGAGTGGCTCCTCACCAAACATAAGCTAAAGACTAGGACAAATAAAAATCCAACGGAATTAAGTCCAATAAATCACCCCCTAATCCTGTTGGATGGAATTAACCACGAGCCGTGCCCTGTGCTTGAGGACGCCGCCGTGCTCGTCCTTCTTGATCTTGTATACCTTCTTCAAACCGATTGGACGATGGTCGGGTGGGAGATTGACGAATTCACCGATTCTTGTGTCTTGCGGGTCTGCGCCTTGTCCACGCTCCTCGAGCTTGGCTGCCAGATCCACTGTCACTTCTTCATCCGCAAGAGCATCAAAGCCAGGAGATGATTCCCACCCTTCATCAGGTTCAGCACATTCCTTGGCAATCTCCTCTGACACCTGAGGAACCTCGACGCTCGGAATGCCGCGGTTATCGCCTCCGCGCAGCACGGGCACACAGACGATGATTAGGAGAGGTTCCGCCAGATGGTGCACTCGTCCGGGCAGTGGCCCAACTTCATAACCTTCTCCGTCCTGGCCGGACACACCTCCGACTGGCTGGGACACCGCCTCACCATCGTCATCATGGAGGTCTTCTTCTTCGTCGTCTCTCTCCTGATGGGCTTGGCCCCCGTCTACAGCGCTGAGGTAGAACCCGCCTCCTCGTGCGGGTTCCTTACCTCTTTCTCCGAGGTCTTCATCAACTATGACATCCTTCTTGGCTACATATCCAACATTGCCTTCACCAAGCTCATGTTGCGGCTTGGCTGGTGCGTCATGCTCGACATCGGCGTGGTCCCTTGCGTCTTCCACGACGTCGGGGGCCTCTTCATGCTCGAGTTCCCCCGGTGGCTCGTCATGCAGGGCTGCCTCGGAGACGCCAAGAGGATCCTCGAGCGGACCTCCGTCTCCAAAATTGCCGACATCAAGTCCTGCGTCGGGATCCCCGAAGACTGCTACGTCGACGCCGTGGTCGTCGCCAGGAAGAGTCACGGAGAGGGCGTGCGGAAGGGGCTTCTTTTTTGTCTGCTCGAGCACGTCGAGCTGGTACATCCTGGCGTGCTCCTCCGACGGCTGCTCCTTTTTCACCTCCGAAACCTTGGAGGCATCCGGATTCTCGACAATAATTTCTACTGTCTTCGCTGCGGGTGAGCCTCTTGAAATTGAGGCTGCAGCTTGTGGTGTAGTAGGCTCCCTTGACGTCATTGCCGCTCCGTGCGTCATAGGTGTTGCCGCATCTCCCGTGCCCTTCGGTATGTGCACAGCCTCATCCACCGCTTTTTGTGGAGTGATCACAGTCTCGATGACAGGATCATCGACTGAGATTTCTACCCAGCCTTGTGGTTCGGCACCGTCACCATTGTTCCAGTTCCATCTCTTTTCTTCCTCGAACACGACATCCCTGCTCACCTGGATCTTGCTGCATTGAGGATTATAGAGGCGATGTGCTTTGCAGCCCTCTTCCACGCCAAGTACACCAACGGCGTGCTTCGGTCATCAAGTTTCTTGTGATGAGGACCTGCAGTCTTCATGTGTGCGATGTTTCCAAAGATCCTTAAGTGTTCCAGGTTCGGTTTCTTACCCGCAGGCTTCATACGGCATGAGCGTACTGAGAGCTTTAGTTGGCAACCGGTCGAGCAGGTGCACAGCATGTCTGACCGCCTCGCCCCACATGCTTCGAGGAACATGCATGCTCTTGAGCAGGCTCCTTGTCGTTGCCATCACGGTGCGATTCCGACGCTCCACTACGCCGTTCTGTTATGGCGTATATGGTGCGGTAAGATGCCGTTGTATGCCTTCGCCTTCACAGAAGCTTGTGAATTCCTTGGACAGGAACTCACTTCCTCGATCAGTTCTGAGTGTCTTCATCTTGCTGTCACACTCATTTTCTACAAGAGACTTGAATTTCTTGAAAGCATCAAAGGCATCTCTTTTTTCTTTGAGCATATACACCCACATCATGCGACTGAAGTCATCAACAAGTAGAAGAAAATACTTGTTACCTGCAAGTGTAGCGGGTGTAATCGGGCCACAAATGTCGGCGTGCACAAGTTGCAGTGTCTTCTTAGCTCTGAAGCTTGCCTGCAGTGGGAACGGTAGTCGTGCTTGTTTGGCGATGAGGCACCCATCACAGAGCTGGTTTGGGTGACAAATCTTCGGCAATCCGATGGCCATTCCCTTCTCTGCCATCATCTTGAGCGCAAAGAAATTCACGTCCCCGAGCCTTGCATGCCACAACCAGACTGGGTCTTGTACTTTGGCCATTAGACATATCGGCTTACAAGATTCAAGAGCTATCTTGTACATGCGGTTATGCGATCTCCTCATCTTCATCAGCAGGATGTCGTTCCTGTCGAACACCCTCAAGTAGGAGCCGACAATCTCCATCTTGCTTCCATCTTCCGTTAATTGACCAAGGCTCAATATATTACTTCTTAAGCTTAGAATGAGTATACCTCCGACAGAAGTCGTTCCCCATTCTTGCATTGGAGCAGGATTGATCCCTTGCCCTCAATCCGCACGGTTGAGCCGTCGTCAAACTTGACATGGCCGGTGATATTCTGATCAAGGTCCTTGAACTTTCCTTGATGGCCCGTCATGTGGTTGCTAGCGCCATTGTCAAGGTACCAAACGTCGGTGTCGGCCTGCGCTCCTCCAGCTCCGCGCAAGTCTTGTTATATCTTCTCTTCATTGAGCATGACGAGGTTAGGCGTCTCCTCCTGAGTCTCTCCCAGCAGCAATGCGGCTTCCTCGTCTTGCGCTCGTGCAAGGTTCGCCTCCTCAACACGATGCTTGTTGCGACACTCCGACGCATAGTGCCCAAAGTTTTCACAATTGAAGCACTTGATTTTTGATTTGTCGTGGATGGAGCCTGAGCCGCGAGTCCCCTCACCCTCCTGGTGTTGCGCTATTTGGCCGCCATGGCCACCCCTACCGCGCCCGCGACCATGGCCACGGGGCTTGCTACGGCCCCGATCGTCGCTAAAGTGCCCCTCTTCTCTCGACGAAGAATCGGCGTCGTCTTTCTTCGACCGCACATGCCACTCAGCGTGAGTAAGCAAGAGTTGTCCGTTGTTGCTCTCGCCTCGACCGCGTATGCGTTCTTCGTACGCTTTGAGGCGGTCGATCGCTTCCTCGACCGGCATGGTCTCCACATCTACAAACTGCTCGATCACAGCAATGACATGCAAGTACTTGTCTGGGACGGCGACGAGCAGCTTCTTGATGATGACGACGTCCTCCATCTCGTCTCCCAATCCACGAATCTTGTTTGCGAGGGTCGTCAATTTTCTCGCAAACTCATCGATGGAGTCTGTCTCCTTCATACGAAGAGCCTCGAACTCACCCTTCAAGGTTTGAATCCTTGCCTTCTTTACCCGATCAGCGCTTAGGTACCTTGTCTTCAGGCTTTCCCAAACTTTCTTAGCCGTTTTGTGCTTGGCCAGCTGGACTAGGATTTCCTCGGGGACAGCTTGAAAAATGCACGCCAATGCCATCTTGTCCTTCTTCTTTTCTACGACCACCCCAGCCGCGGGTTCAATGGCGTCCCAAACACCTTGAGCCTCCATGAAGACCTCCATCTTGATCGCCCAAGTGGAGTAATTGCAAGACGTCAGCATCGGTAGTGCAGGGTTATGCTCCCCTCCTTTGTTGTTGGTGCCGACGATTGCTCGATGATTGACATCTTGTCGAGTCGAAGATACTTTGGCATACAACCTGGAGCTCCGATACTAAATGTTGGAGCTGGAACTTTAAAAGAGAGGAAGCACAGGCAGAAAGTGAAGAGAGCTTCTAGACTTTGTGTAATTGCTACTTGCTGTTGCATTTCGTTTATTCAAGGTGCCTCTTTATATAGGCTAACAAAGAGAAAATGTAGTAACTAAAGTATAGGAGCAATTTCCTCCAGACCGCACAAATGCCAAAGATCAAACAAAGGAGTGGCTCCTCACCACACATAAGCTAAAGACTAGGACAAATAAAAATCCAACGGGATTAAGTCCAATAGATGATACCCTACCTTATTGCCGTAGGATAGCTAGTTAAAACGAAACAGTTCAAGGTACTTACTACTTAGTAATAATAAAGGATAACAACTTTGTTGGATTGTATCTCGGAAGGCAGGGGGTGCCAGTGGAGCTGGTAATGTAGTCCCACATCGGAGTTCGGGTAGAAAGTGGGATCATGAGGTGTAGATAATTGAGATTGATTCAAGTTCTACATGAGAATTCCCTTTTAAGGCATGGACCCAATCCAATTTCGCATCTCACGGGCCAACTTCGGTTGGATCACACCGCGTTCCCAACAAGTAGTATCAGGACATGACCATATATATGATTGGATTTCATATTGACTATATTTCTTATATTTAAGAGCTAATATCGTGAACTTCTTTGCAATTTGCCATCCTACGACATTAACAATGACAGTACCCTTATTAAAGGATATCGACTTGCACTTCAGTAGTAGTTTATGGTATTTAGTTATGAATTCACCAAAATAAAACTCAGTATACATGTATTTTATAGTTCCTAATAAGCATGAATCCTACAGGAAGATGTCAAGCTCATGGCTGATACTGGTCTTGAGGCCTACAGATTCTCCATCTCTTGGTCAAGGCTTCTCCCAAGTATATACATGATAAACCAATGGCTTCTCACTTCCAGATGCTTTTAATGTAACAAAGAAATTTGTACAAATTCTAATTCTTACGGATGCTTTTCTTTCCAGATGGAAGAGGAGCTGTGAATCCAAAGGGCCTGGCGTATTACAACAATCTCATTGACGAACTAGTGAAGCATGGTCAGTTTCTTTGTCAACGCGAAGATTAAATTATTCATGTCTTATGTTAATGTCGCTGCTGCCATTGCACCAATACTCTAAAGTTGTAAACATAGTTGAGGGTTAAATATGTATTTTGTTTCGGTTAGAAAAAGCTTCTAAGAACCAACAATCACTCATGTCACAGCGGAAAAAAACAAACAAATCAACCGCAGCCAATAACAAGCACAACAACGAAATTTATGTGTAAAACTCCAACACGCCAAAAACACCACGGGAGCGAGAGAACTATATTAATAATACTCAAGAGGTACAAGCTGGAGATATATCACCAAGGTTCTCTTAGTTGTAGAGCAAGAAACTCCAAGAAGAACATCCAATCACCTTGAAGCTCTCAAACAGTAACACCCACACTTTGAAGATATTGTTGATGGGTTTTTTCTAACCCTCTATTTATAGGGTGTAGAGAGAAGGAAGATAAGCATAGATCCTTGATTTGAAAAGAACCAAATAAAAACCACATAACCTCTCAACCGAGGAACATCCTGTTGGGAACGCCGTGTGACCCAAACCGGAGTTGGCCCATGAGGTGCGATATTGGATTGGACCCATATGACTTAAAAGAGAATTCTCATGTAAGGCCTGAATCAATCTCAATTATCTACATTTTATGATCCCACCTCCTACCCGATGTGAGACTAAATTACCAACTCTATTGTCACCCCCTTTTGAGGGCTCAACCGGAAACGAGGTACAATCCTACAATCTTCACCTTAGCTCGTTTTTGCTGACCGAGCAACCAAGCACACTCCGGCTACCTTTGCTCGTTCCCTCTAGCCGAGCACCCTTGCTCGTTCCCGCTAGCCGAGCACATTGCTCGTTACCGACAGCCGAGCACCCAGGAGATCCAATATATTGTCATCTCGATCCATTCGACCACAAAACCAAACCGATACATTCATCCACACTGCCATTATGTGTCAACCACAATATCTTGCTCCACCTTGGACGCGCCAGACACACCTTTGAAGCCAATTCGTGTAGTTGCCTCTAACCTTAGGCCTAATCCACTTTCAGACCATCTTATAGAGGATGCTCCTACTCCACCTTGAGAAGAGAGTCCGTATAATCTGATTTTACACATGAGTGACCTTGAGAAGAGAGTCCGTATAGTCCGATTATATGCATGAACGTTCAACACCATCTGTCTTGAACCAATTAAAGCCGTTCAAACCAGCCCCGTAACCTTGGGCTCTGATACCACTTTTTGGGAACGTCGTGTGACCCGAACTGGAGTTGGCCCATGAGTTGCAATATTGGACTGACTCATATGCCTTAAAGGGAACTTACGTGTAAGGCCTGAACCAATCTCAATTATCTACATTCATGATTCTACCTCCTATATGTACCAACTCTATTGTCACCTCCTTTTGAGGGCTCAATCGAAAACAAGATAATCCAACACATCCAAAGAATTTGAGTCAATCTAACAGTTTTAACACGCCCCTGCATGTTGCCATTTTATGGTTTGTATGCTGGATTTATGTAGAGGTATTTATTTTAAAATAATTCACTTAAAATGTGCACCAGAACGGATTTGAACATGTAGGTTGATCAAGTTAAAGTCCCGGTCACTACATCCAGTGGGATAATCTTATAAAACTATAGAGCTTTGGTGTTGCGGGAGGAACTTCAACATAGTATAAGAGTAACCCAACTCCTAATTTTCTTAAACACACATTTACGCGTGTTTTATACAAAATTATACCGATGAGCAACTTCAGCTCCCATCTCACAAAAAAGTGTATTCGGCCTGCGAGAGTTTTGGTTCTTAGAAGTTTCTGTACGTGAACCTACAATTGAGCTAAGTAGATTTGCATAATTACACAAAAGATACATCATCACAAGTTGTACCTAAAAATCAAGGTTCACAATATGAGCCGATACTGATAAGTATCGTATCATTTTTGGCATGTCAAAACCGAAAGTCATCTCAATCAATGCCAATACCAAAATTGTGGCTCTCTTTTACGGTAAAGAATTTTTTAAAAGAAGAAGTATGGCAAAAACAATATCAAGGCAATGATTTGATGGTGTCCTGGATCAACATACTAAAATATATCAACATAATTTCTTATCAACACAATGTTACCATTGTCGAACTTCATGCTATAAATTCATAATGTTCAAACATCTTATTGTTATTTCATTAAAAATTATCTATGTGGGATTTTTGTCTAGACAACTAGCATACAATATCTTATGGGAATAATTCAGAAACGTTGAATGTATTCCGTAGAAATGAATAATGGGATGATTTTATTGATGGGCTACTACTTGCTACTTATAGAGATTCCAACTCCTTTTCATACTACATATTCCAATGTGGGACTAAAGTCCCTTATTGGTTCTCAACACTCCCCCTCAAGATGGACGATAGATATTAATCATCCACATCTTGTTACATAGCTTTGACAGACTCAATGAACTAAGACCTTTAGTCAGACAGTCTGCAACTTGTTCTTCTGAGCGAACATGGTCAATCTTCAGTATCCCTTGTTCCAGCTTCTCCTTGATGAAGAATCGATCGATCTCGATGTGCTTCGTTCTGTCGTGCTGAACTGAATTGTTGGCTATACTTATTGCAGCTTGACTATCGCTCAGAAGATGTAACGATGCTCCATTATCCAGCTTCAACTCTGTCAGAAGTACTTTCACCCACAGTAACTCTGACACTCCCAGAGCCATTGCTTTGTATTCTGCTTCAGCTGACGACCGTACTACCATTGACTGTTTCTTGCTTCTCCATGAGACAAGTTTCCTCCTACAAAGACACAGTACCCCGTGGTAGACCTTTTGTCGTCTGTGCAACTCGTCCAGTCTGCATCACAGTATTCCTCAACTTCTATGCGTTCATTCTTCTTGAATCATAGTCCTTTCCTCGGCGTCCCTTTCAGATATCTCAAGATCTGAAACACTGCTTCCATATGATCCGTTCTTGGATCATGCATGTGGCGACTTACTACACTCACCGCAAATGAGATATCAGGACGAGTGTGCCCCAGATAAATCAATATCCCTACAAGTCTTTGATACCTTTCACGATCAACTGGCTCTCTTGCTTCTGCTCCCAACTTGTACTTCTGGTCAATTGGAGTGACTGCTGCTTTGCATCCCAACATCCATGTCTCCTTTAGTAAATCTAGTGCGTATTTTCTTTGTGAGAGAACAATTTCTTGTTCGCCGTCACACACCTCGATACCCAAAAAGTACCTCATCGCTCCTAAATCCTTCACCTCAAACTCCTTCGCGAGTTTTGATTTCAGCTTAGTGATCTCGACCTCATCATCACCTGTGATTACTATATCATTCACATATACAGCAAGTATAGTAATGTGGCCTCTTGCATGCTGAAGAAAGACTGTATGATCTGCATTTGTTTGATGGTATCCCATGCCAGTAACAGCCTTTCTGAATCTGTCAAACCAGGCTCGAGGAGATTGCTTGAGCCCGTATAGTGACTTCTTTAGTTTACACACTTTTTCACGCGACGTCCCTCCGTCTGATTCTGTCGCGTAGCATCCTGGCGGGAGCTCTATGTACACTTTTTCTTGCAGGTCTCCGTGGAGAAAGGCATTCTTCACATCTAATTGGTATAACTTCCACCCATAGTTTGCTGCAATGGAGACCAGAGTTCTTACCGTGCTCATTTTTTCTACTGGGACAAACGTCTCATCATAGTCGATGCCATATGATTGTGTGTATCCTTTTGCAACCAACCTCGCCTTGTACCGCTCTACTTTTCCTTTTGACGTCTTCTTCACTGTGTACACCCATTTGCATCCTACAGTTTTTTTTCCTTTGGGTAATAGAACCAGCTCCCATGTCTTATTTTTCTCTAGTATCTCAAGTTCTTCCATCATTGCAGCTTTTCACCTTGGATCTTTCTTTGCTTCCTGCCAGCACTTAGGCAAAGAAGTAGAGTCTAACGATGCAATGAAGGCTCGATAATTCGGAGAAATGTTAGAATAAAACAAGAAATTGGTAATATCATGTTCATAATCATCATAACGACTAGGCGCCTTATCCGCATTGATGCGCGAAGATCTCCTTAAGGGAGCAATAGGTGGTGGAGAGATCATACCATCCAAGTCAGAGAGATCCGCATCAGAATCGGAGTGATTCAGTGCGGGGGCAACATCTTCATGAGTTGGTACTGGACTTCTGTTGTCTCTTTCTGTAGACTTGGAGCTCCTTTTCCATTGTCTCCCCCTGCGTAACATATGTATCTTCTTCTTCATTCTCCGTATCAGAGTCACTGCTATCTCCCCATTTCGTCCAATTTTTTACGACCGGGCACGAGACCGATCCGACTACCACGTTTGGACTTATTATCTCCCCCTCACGTCTAACACCCTCTGTGTTAGGTGTGTCACCAAACGCTGAACCTGCACCCGAACCATAGTATGGTTCCAGTTCTCTGAATGTAACGTCCATGCTTATAAACATCTTTCGCTCAACAGGGCTCCAACATGCATATCTCTTCTGAGTCGCTGTGTACTCGACAAATACACACTTAACCGTTCTAGGATCCAGTTTACCAACTCCTGGCCTATTATCTTGGACAAAACACACACCCAAATACTTTCGGGGAAACAATGTATGTAGTTGTACCAGTAAGCATCTCCAACGGTGTCTTCCAGTCCAATACCTGAGAAGACATTCGGTTGATGAGATAAGAGGTCGTCAATACAGCCTTGTCCCTATAAGTGTTTTAGGACATTCATAGCCAGCATCATCGTCCGTGCGACCTCGAGCAGGTATCTGTTCTTCCGTTCGGCCACACCATTTTGTGCCGGTGTATAGGCACATGAGGTTTGATGTAGTATTCCATGAGTGGATAAATGCTCAGCAAACAACTTATTTGTGTACTCCGTCCCATTGTCAGACCGGAAACACTTAATTTTAGCCCTATATTGTGTTATCATCCGACGATGAAAATCCTAAAAAGCCTCAAAGACGTCGCTTTTATTCTTCATAAGGTAGACCCATGTCACGCGGGCATAACAGTCAATAAAAGTGACGAACCATTGAAATCCGTTAATACTTGTTGTAGGACAAGGACCCCATACGTCCGAATGTATCATATCAAAAACAGCAAAACTTTTATTTCCAGAGCTCACATAGGAGCTTCTGCTATGTTTGCCCAACTCACATGCATTACAAACTAACTTCTCTTTATTAGCCCTTTGATGAAAGGACGGATTCATTCGACTAATAATTTTAAAGGAAGAATGCTCGACACGCTGGTGATGGAGTAGCAATTCGTCTTCTACACTGCGACGTGAAGTGTCCGGTTGTGCACTTGCGACCAAAGATGCCAGTGCTGTGTCCAGTCCGGTCCTGTCCAAATACCATAGCCCCTTATGCCATGTGCCAGTCCCTAGTCGTCGTCCTGTCCCCTTCTCCTGAAAAATTATCGTAGGAATGTCAAAGAAAACAGTACAGTTAAGATCAAGGATAATGGCACTAATAGAGATAAGATTGACAGGAAAAGACGGAGCATGTAAGACATTGGTGAGAGTGAGGGAAGGGGTACATGCAACAGTGTCTTTACCCATTACAGGTTTGGAGGTACCATCAACAGTCTGAATGCTCTCCGGCGTCGGTAGGTGAGTATAGTCCTGGAACTCACCGCGGGACCCCGTGACATGGCGAGATGTCCCAGAGTCCATAATCCAACCTAGCTGATGGTCAGATACAAGAGCATGTGCAGGTATACCTGTGCTGGTTTGGGCAAAGCAAGTGATGTGATTCCCCGAGGTAGATGATGCCGCATGAGGGTCGAGATTGTCGTCCGATCCCTGCTTCGAGCCGCGTAACCTCGCGAGGAAATTCCTTTCAAGAGGGGTTATTTCAGCCAGCTGCTTTTCTCTCCCTTCTTCCACCAGATTCGCTTTGTGTCATTCAAAAGAATTTTTCCTTCGACCAGCATATCCTCCTCTACCACCACGACGTATTCCACGGCCCCGTCCACGATCACTCGACTGACTTCGCAGGGGTTTTGGAAAATATCTGATATAATGTCCGGAGTCACCACAGTTGTGACAAACACCGTCCGCAGAGGGAGGCGGATTGAAGGCGGCAAGAGCAGACTTTTCAACAGCGACTTGCTCCCCCTGGAAGTAGCCCTTGTTGGGCATCAACTTCAACCGAGCTTCTTCCTGTGCCATGGCGGCTATAGCCCCTTCTAAGTTTGGAAGCTGGGGTTGGGCTAGGAGTACATTCTTTCTCTGCTCAAACACCAGATTGAGCTCCTTCAAAAACTTCATCATTCGGTGCCGCGAAATATACTCCAGGAATGCCTGAAAATATTTCGCAAATGCAGGCTCAACCCGTGCATCTTCCATCCCAAGAGGATCATAGTGATCCAGATCAGACCAGTACTTCTTCAACAGGGCTGCATACTCAGAGATGGTACGTTCTTCTTGGGTTACCATATCGAGTTCATCCTGCAGTTGGAAGACCCGCATGGGTTGCCCGAACCAGAGTACATATCCTTCAATGTCCGCATATATCAGCAGCAACCTCCATCGCCTCAACATTGCCCGACACCTGGTCGGTCAATGAGGCTGTCGACCACCCCGCCACTACGTTGTTGACAATCTCCCAAATAGCAAACTCCTTTGAGGAGGGATCGGCTGGCACCTTGGTTTGGCCATTGACATAGCCTACCAAGCCACGTCCCTTCAGCGTCCGCATTGCCTGCCGCGACCATTTCAGGTAGTTGGAAGGAACTTCCAACTTCGTCTCTAGCTTTTTCAACTTCTCCGTCTTGTAAGGTGACAGATCCACATCAGTATGGGTCACACGTGGGATCGCTTCGGTCAATCTCTTGGACAAGATATCATCAACCAAGGCCTGCATCTCCTATGCCGTCAGTTTTCCGCTGATTGTATCCATGACGTCGTCAATCTGTGTGAGGTCCTGTTGTATCCCAAGTCGTCGTCTTCGTCGTTTATCGTCTAACTGCTTTGTGCCCCGATCTCTTGTGTCTTCGTAGTCAACTGTTGAGACCCGCCGGGGGGGGGGGGGGGGGGGGGAGAGAACAACAAGGAGCCGTCTCACATATATTTCTCAGGTATACGAGCAACTAGAACAAGATTACATCGAACAAGGGGAACAACGATGTGGGTCGTTTACTCCTTGCATGATCGATTGTTCCAGCACTCCAAGTGTAAACAAGGAGGGGAGGGAAACCGACACTCCAAGTAAAAACAAGGAAGCGGTAGGAAAGATCCGGCACACCAAGTAAAAACAAGGAGGCGGAAAGGGGGGATCCGGCAAACCAAGTAAAAATAAGGAGACGGGGGGGGAGTAGGGGGGATCCGGCAACAGCGGGGAAGGGGGGGTTGTCACGCCCCGATTCATAGAGTCATTTATTCATATATTTTATCTCTTGGAATCGATCGTCCTCGCTTGGGCGTGATGCCGTACAAGTCTGGTATTGCACTTGTACAAGGCAAAGATGGTACATAATCGATTATTCTTCAAATAGGAACACATCGCAGCGGCAGAAGCAGATAAATTGAATTTAATAAGGACAATCTTTCTTATTGAGTAGAAGTACATCACTTCTTTATAGCAGCGGAGAAAAGAGTAACTTGAAGCCACACAGAGATATGTAGAACTTTATTCTCTTTATTGATAATTGAAGAAGAGTACAAGACTTGTATTGAAGTACAATGATTACAGCACATCTCACTTTACATTGGAAACCAACTGAACAATGCTATACAGCTTACATTTGATATTTGGATACAATGGATTTCAACTCGATATACCGACTTGGCTTACAATCTCACTGGTACAACTGATTACAATGTTCCATACATTATGCCTTTTATAAACAGAAGACATCATCTTGTGCAAGGAGAGCTTCTGTATGCCCAACAAATCTTCGATGCCGCGGGACCAATCAAGCCAATCTTCGTGTGAAGAACATTCCAAGCACGAGCACCTGCCCACAAAACGTGGGTCAGCACATCATCTATGTACTGGCGAGCAGAATCCAACCCACTCGCATAAACCAACATTTAAATGATCATTTAAGCATGCATTTATTAGAGTGATCTTTCTATTTGGGGCCTAGCATCAGTTTACAGTTCATGGGCAATAATCAGAGTGAAGCATGTAAACATATTCTTAGCAGCATTCATGTGGACATATCATTTATCATTCTGGGTGTTATCATGCAAAGGCATCATTGAGGCATACTAGGTGTTATCATGAAAAGGCATCATTGAGGCATCGTTAACATTAACAATTTAAGCATGTTATAACAGTTTTTACTTCAAGCATCACTTAGCATGTATGTTGTGTTTGAGCAATGATTATAGCAAGGCATCTTTCTAGCATACTAAATAGAATATGTTAAGCAGGCAAGTTAAACCAACTTATACAATATCACAATTATGTGATTTCTTACCGATAGCCGACTCCTCGTACCTGTATCAATTACAAGTTATCTGATGTACTTACTCTGCCTGCACAAAACATTCATTAGCATGCATCCTGACTACATGGTCACTGGTGTTGTTAAACCATATGGACTCTTCTCATTTCATTTCATTTTAAGATAATGCGGTCAGCATAGTAGGTGGCGAGCCTCTATGCCACCCCGTCTTATCCGTGCTCCCATAGCACTCATCATTATTTCCTCCTAGGCCGAATCGGTCCCCAGGGCCCTAGGAACCGTTCGAGGAAATTATTACTCAAACCTTGTATACAAGTTGTCCATGACCATGCGAATGCGTGTCCGACTCGATTGTGAACAAAATCGCATGGTAAAATATATTAAGGAAAGTAAAGGCAACAGTGCATCATTAGTCATATTCAATGACTTATTCATTTCATCATTACCATCATTTCATTTGGTGATCTCAACGATCCCAGCTTTATCATTTCTCATTCATTGCTTCATTGCAACGTATCTCATATCATTCCTTTCTTAAGGGGAACTTAACATTCATTTATTTCTTATAAGGGACAGGCAACATTTCATATTCTTGCAACAGATATACAGAGAGTACATGATTCTAGTGTTTCATTCAGTTCATTGATTCGATAGCATAGCCAGTTCATTTCTTATTCTATCATTCATAAGGCATCTCATTATTCAAGTGTCTACTTGTTCCAGCAGTGTTAAGCATAAGGGGCAATGTTATCAATTCATTCTCAGGCAGCAAATCACATTAACAGTTCAATGTGTTGTACATTTCAATAATTCTCAACAAAAGCATCTCTATTACTCAGCAACTAACATAAGGGACATTTAGGGGCAGTTCATAGCATTTCAATACTTCATCTATTAAGCATGAAGGAGTAAGGAGGAGGAAGGACAGTTCCACTCACCCAAAATTCTACTAAGCGTAGCTCCTCCAGCGAGCCACGTTCCAATATCCATTCCGTCTAGCCAGCTAAGAGTGACTGCATCAGTCTCAATTCTCCTGATTCCCAACATAAGTCACGGTCCAATATTCTGATCCCATCCAATAAGCCAACCAAATGCCTTGTGCGGAGCGGGGCATTACAGGGGTCGGCAGCAGTGAGAAGCGGGGGGGGGGGGGGGGGTAATCCGGCAACGGGCGGGGGGGGGGGGGTGGAGGGACTCCAGCAGTGAAAGGGAGGGGGGTTGGTGATCTCTCTATGGGATCAGCAACTGGGGGGGCAGCGGGGTGCGCGGGGGGGTTGGTGATCTCTCTATGGGATCAGCAACCGGGGGGGCGGGGCAGCGGGGTGCGCGGGGAGGGGAGGTCGGCAGCCGGAAGGGGGGTCGGGAGCGGGAGGGAAATTTTTTTTTTTTGTGTGGAGCGAGGGGTGTATGAGTTATGGCTCTGATACCATGTAGAAATGAATAATGGGATGATTTTATTGATGGACTACTACTTGCTACTTATAGTGGTTCCAACTCCTCTTCATACAACATATTCCAATGTGGGACTAAAATCTCTTATTGGTTCTCAACATATTCTATTATAAATTAATGAAAAACAATAAATAATATATAAGAATATACGTAATTTTATCAAAAAATGTACCTTAAATTTTTTTTTTTAATAAATAATTTGTTATTATCATTTGACTTCTTGAAACCAAGAACTCAAAAGCTCCAACCCGAAACCGGCAATACCAATGCTCGGTTCCAATACCGATAATGTGAACCTGGCTAAAAACACACTTTCACAAACCTTAAACTGAAAATTTATGGTTCAGCATTATCATATAATATCAAGATGAATACATACACATACTAGGATCAAGCAAGACAAGATTTTTTTTTTTCTTCCAAGTTTGGTGTTTTTCTGGTCACTTACTGTTTCTTGTGTCATGAAATAGGAATTAAACCACATGTCACACTCTACCATCTAGATCTTCCACAAGTACTTGAAGACGAGTACGGAGGATGGCTGAGCCCTAAGATCATGTAAAGTGTACACACCTCTTATAACCCTGCGAGTTTGTTATTACTGCGCTGATTTTGGGAGGTATGATGCAGTGATGATTTTAGAGGATACGCAGACGTATGTTTCAGAGAATTCGGAAACAGAGTTGCTCAGTGGACGACTACTGTAGAGCCTAACGTGGTAAGTCAGGGAGCTTACGACACAGGATTGTTCCCACCGGAGCGATGTTCATATCCTTTTGGCCTCACCAATTGCTCTGCCGGAAATTCTACTGTGGAACCCTATATTTCCACCCACATCATCCTCCTAGCGCATGCTGCTGTTTTTAACCTGTACAAAACCAAGTACCAGGTGAGCTAGTGCCTTGCTCTCCCAATATTGTTTCATAATTATGCCTATGATATGAATGCATTTACCTACAATTTGTATATGATTTCCCAAGTTGCATAAATATGACACTGTATAGATCTAAGCTTAAGATACGGATATTTTTCAGATAGGTAGTTATGTGTGTTGCACGAACAAGGACATGGATACGGGCACGGACACGACACGGACACGATACGGATAAGAATTTGTCGCCCTTTATAGTTGTCAAGTTGCACTCCGCAAGTTATATGATTGATACTAAGAAATAAATACAGTGACCCATCTATGTTTCACGAGTATTACATGGACTACCCCTAGAAAATAATTACGCTGACCACCCCTCTCCTTTATAATTTTTGTTAAACATAAGGGTGGTTAGTGCTAAAAGTTTCTACAGAAAATATAAACTATAGGGGTGGTTCGTGTAATAAGTTTCAAAGTAGGATAGTTTCTGTAATAGGTGTAAAATATATGGGTAGTTAACGAATTTGCTCTTGATACTAATCTCAAAATAAAGAATAAGAAGTTATATAATTGATGCACTATGAAGTATATATGAACTAGAAGTAGATATAATTGATGCACATGAAGTATATATATGAACTAGAAGTAGTTGACAATGTTTCTGTGTCCATGTCAACTTAAAGAATAAATAGAAAAAGACTAAAAAGTAAGAAGCAATTTAAAGTTTCCTTCTCACTGCAAGTTCTCTTAAAGGCAGAGAAAAAAGCAGATAGTTGATCAATGAGCAGTATTTTTTCTTGCTAACTTTTCCTATTTCACATCAGCTTATATGCAACCAAATAGAACTATTAATGCAAGCTTCCATTCCATATGCAGGCTGAACAAAATGGACAAGTAGGCATAAATGTGTACAGTATCTGGTTCTATCCCTTTTCGAATTCCTCTGCAGACGTAGAGGCAACCCGAAGAGTCATGGACTTCCTGGTAGGCTGGTGAGTGCTCGGCAATCGATCTGCACAAGTTTTTCGGAACCCTTTCCATTACTCTTCAATCTAAAGCGACGAATCTCGTTCTTCGTTAGGATCCTGGACCCCCTGGTTTTCGGAGACTACCCTGAGGTAATGAAGAAGATTGTCGGCCACAGGCTACCGTCTTTTACTGAGATGGAAGCAGCGCAAGTGAAGGGCTCTTTCGACTTCATTGGCCTGAATCATTACACATCTGTGTATGTTAAGGACACTTCTGCGGGTCCTAGGACGGCCCTTCGAGACTACACTGCAGATATGCTTGCAGAGCTAGTAGTGGGTAAGCTCTTGTTGTTGTTGTTGTTATTTGGTACTTGGCTCCATGGGACCAAAACTGAGTTTTCCAAGTCTAACCTGTGAATCCACATCTGACTGCAGTTTCTCGGAATGGCTCGGCTCCGGTAAGTTCATGATTACATCATCTTCTTCCTCTGTTTTGTTCGTTGCTGGACATGGCTAACAATGATGCGATGAACCAGTTCGTCCCAACCCTCATAACCAGCGACTCACCAGGTCTATCGAAGATGTTGGCATATCTTAAAGAAGCCTACGGGAACCCGCCTATCTACATTGAAGAGAATGGTACGAGGAGCATCGGAGTATCTCTCAGGCTTTAACTTCTACCCTAATGGCATCCCAACTATAGCACTCGGACATTTTTGGCACCTTAACTTTCCACTGTTCGATTTTGGCACCCAACTTCATAAATTGTTCTTTTGAAACACATTTAGTCAATTTTGAAGCATATCGGGACCACTTCAAAAGAATATGCTGGCAATACAAGTATTTAAATTGTATTTTTGTACTACAAGATATGGTTTTGAAGTGGCCTCGATGTGCTTCAAAATTGACGAATTTCAAAAGAGCAATTTAGAAAGTTGGGGGTGTCAAAATCGAGCAGTGGAAAGTTAAGATGACAAAAATGTCTGAACGCTATAGTTTGGGTGCCATTAGGATAATTTAGCATTTCTGCTCATGGCTCCATGTTTTGATGAGATGAGTCGCATTTTAATGGTTCTTCTTGTATCTGATACTACAGGTTGCGGGTCTCAAAGAAAAGTAGCGACACTCGAGGACACAGAACGCATCGACTACCTAAGCGCCTACATAGGAAGCACACTCGACGCTATCAGGTATTTAACACGCATGAGTCGAGAGAACAATATTGGTCGTTGCAATCGGTGTTTTAAAAACCGGACCGGAGATCGACCGGACAAAACACTAGGTCGGGTCAAACCGGTAAAACCAGTTTGTTCAACCACCGGGTTAACTGAAGTGGCCCAAGTTGATTTCCTTCTGGACACTGCTTTTTAGAAAAATATGCATTTACAACCGAATTTTGAAAAGGCAATGGGTCAACACTGATCCGGTCCGAAAAAACTACCGGTTAAGGGTCAACCTGTTGAACCGGCTGGTCCGGTTTTTGAAACACTGGTTGCAATGTGAGACAGGTTTCATGAACGTTAGGCTTACATGTATCTTTGTGTTACATCATGTAGGAACGGATCAAATGTGCAAGGTTACTTTGTGTGGTCATTCTTAGATGTGTTCGAGTTCTTGCTGGGCTACCAGTCGAGTTATGGTCTCTACTATGTGGATTTTGAGGATGGCAGCCTCAAGAGGCAACCGAAGCTCTCCGCCCATTGGTATTCTAATTTTCTGAAGACGAGAACTGAAGAAATCAGCATAAGGAAGAAGGATGGACTGCAAGAAATGTCTCGCAGCTCTCAGTGATTCTGGTCTCCATCTTATAAGTATTTGACGTAAGAAACGAAATTATATTCAAGAAGAGAAACATACGGATTAAAATTGTTTGATAAGTTTTGGAAACATAAAACCAAAGTTATGGAATCACTATCGCAGACCTTCTTATGTGTATCGAGATCGACTATATTGACAGTATCAATTTTTTTTTTACCGAAAAGTAAAAAAAATTCAAAATTTTTTAAATGTATTTTATACATCTAGACGTAATTTTTGTGTTGTTTATTAATACTTTTGAAATTGCACGAAATTATAGTTATATTTGCTGTTTGGTTTATCTGTGATAAATAAGCTTTCTTCATTTATATACTTTTGCAATTTTACTATGCTTTTACACTCTTACTGATTGTTCTTTTTCTTTTTTATGTCAAATTGACTGAAAAGAGATCTCCAATATCGATATTGGCCAATATCAATATCAATAGCGATCGGATAGAAACATGTCAAATCGTATCGGTCGATACTCTAAATTATGCATGAAACAAATACACCTTCATCTCCTACAAAGAGATTACACATATTGTAGTCAATTTTTGTTTTTTTGGCTTTTGTAGGAAAAAAAATTCCTCTGTATATGTCGAGACAAGTAGAGGAGATAATATAGGTGCAAGTAATCGAGAAATTATTTAGTGACGGACTCACCCCGTGACAGTGGTAGTGAAGCTGTCAAATAGTACAATGACACATGATAATATCTAGCCAAAAAAAAACCTAATCAAATAATTGTCAAATATTATTAAGATATTATTATGTTTCATTATATTACAAAAAATAGTAAGATATTAATTATTATGTGTCACTATATATTGTTCAGACTCACCATTCACTATTATCACATGGTGATACCATCCCACTCAGCCACTACTATATATAAAACTCAAGATCGGCCTTTCTCATTACTATATTAAGAATGGTGGGTACGTTTTTCTTCAGAAAATTGTATAGAAAACAAAGAAGTTCAATTCTATTATGTAAAAGGAACAAAGTTTAGGAAAAATTCAACTACAATCCCAATACGTCATTTTAAAGGGCGTATTTTAGTTTTTATAATTTACGCCATTGTAAAGGCGTACATTTTCCTCCAGACTTTTCTTTAAAAAAAGTGCAATTTATGCCGTTTTTCTGGACGTAAATTTTGCATTTTTCACCCCTTCGGAGAACAAAATTTATGAGATAATAAAAAATATAGAAAGAAAATTTAGCAAAAGTCTATTTTCGTCACTAAAAGCTCAAGTTTGTCACTGAAATGTCTTTTGGCTGCGCACACGGGACTTTGTGTGTTGGAATTTTATAGTGCCATGTCGATTCATGAGATGAAAAACATAAATTAAATTGCGGAAGCGTACCTGAATCCATTGCTAGGCTTGATGGATCTTGAAGCGATCGTCTCTTTATTGGGTTCGATCTTCCAACTTGCTACGACCCTTAATGACAAAGGTGAATCCGAATCCTTTGTCCCTCTCTTTCTGTTGATGGGGATGCAGAAGAGAAAAAGAAAGAACCTCCCTTTTGGTGGCCGTATAAGTTGGGGACCATAACCCTAATGAATACACATATTTATATATGTGTTGATATTTCTAATTTGGCCCCTCATCAAATTAGAATTATCTCCGGTATCTACACATTAATTCCATGACAATTATACCCTTAAGCCAATTTCCAAATAGACCACTTTAATTTGGCTTAATTATTTAGATAGCCCAAACACAATTAATTTTACATGTGTGGTCCCTTAATTATTGAATAATTCCAACAATCTCCCACTGGGCCACAAATGTAACCTTATAATTGTGTTAACCTTAGTGAGCTCATAAATTGCTATATTAATCCTTAGGGTATATCTGGACAATCTCGTCCATTAACCATATCAACATAGGATCAAAGCGGCATTCGTCACATATAGCGTAACTAAACCATCAATGGTCACATATACCAATATAGCTAAATGACATAGATCAATCATGGATGCGTAGCATGAAAATTACACGCAATGTGATCAATACATGTCTATTTCCAACTGGTCCTCCTTAACTTTAGTGAGATCAATACTTTAACGTAATGAAAACAGAATGAACTGAATTTTCATATATCTGATCAGATAAATATCCAAAATACTTTAATACATAAATGTTTCTAAAACCAAATAGCACTCAAATACATAAAATACAAACTCGCACTATATTGCCATATTCTTAATTAACACCCATATGAGCAGTATGCTCATGAAAGACCTTGGGTGATAATGCTTTTGTGAGCGGATCCGCTAACATGGAGTTTGTCCTAATGTGCTATATGGACACTATAACCATTCTGAATTCTTTCCTTCATAACTAGAAACTTTATGTCAATATCCTTTGACTTATACAAGTTTCTGTTGTTATTGGAATACAGTACTGCTGATTTATTGTCACACCATAATTTCATGTGGTCTTTCAACACCGTACTGTAGGCGCAGCCTTATGACAATTTCACAACCATATTCCCTGAATAGATACCCCACAGCATGTTATGAACCTTGCTTTCATGGTGGAAGAAATTATGAGTGCATGTTTGATACTCATCCAAAATATACCTCCATTAGTCAGCATAACCTGAAGTGGATCTCCTGCTGTGTTGGCATCCAACAAAATCGGAGTCGGAATACCTTATGATCTCCAGAATTATTCGATCTCCTACAAAGAGCATATAATTTCTTGTTCTCTATTAATTACTTAAGTAGTTTGGCTGCTACCCAATGATCCATCCATATTTGCTTAAATATCTGCCTAACATCCTAATATGTACGCAATATCCTGACGCGTACATTATTGAGCATACATTAGACTCCCTACAACTGATCATGAAGAACAAATCTATTGTATTTACTTAATTTTAAGGCTAACCTTAGGGCACTTGATTGAAACCGAATTTGTCTCATTTAACGAGAGGTGTCACCTGGTTTGCATTGAATACTTTAATCAATATACAAAACCAGAAAATTATTCCTACTCCCACTGAACTTGTGATACACACAATCTTCAACAATGTTCATCTCAAAACCAAACGAGATAATCACTTGAAGTACCTTTGACGAGAAGCTTGCTTGAGTTCATAAATAGATTTTGTCAATTTGTAAACCATATTCTTTGGGTCTTTCGACACAAAGTTTTCTGGTTGCACCATATAAACTGTTTCATCAATGTTACCATTGAGAAATATCGTTTTGACATCCATTTAATGTAATTCAAGATCAAAATGTGCAACATGTGCTATGATTGTTTTAAAGGAGTTTTTCAAAGATACCGAAGAGAAAAACTCTTTAAAATCAATCCCAAAATTTTGAGTAAAGTCACTACTACAAGACGTACTTTATACCTCTCCACATGACCCTTCGAATCCTTCTTGGTTCTAAATGTCCATTTGCAACCAATGGACTTCATACCTTTTGGTAATGGGATAAGTTCTTAAACTTTATTGTCTTGCATGGACCTATACTCCTTATTTATTGTATCAATCCACTTTGAGAACTGAAACTTTTTATGGCCTGACGGAAGTTGATTAGATCATCTTCCAGTATCCACAGTCTTCCTTACGTTCCTAGAGAAATATGACAATATTATCCGAAATTATATTTCTCATTTCTCTGGTGGACCATCTTAATATTACCGGTTCTTGAGGTTGTTGAGTTTGTTCCTTAGGAATAATTACCTTATCTTGAATGGGGTGCCGCTACGTTGTCGTTGTTCAGGTATCTCAACAACGACTTATAGAGGTAATTCGACATTGTCTTATTGAGACTCCGAATTCACTTCTTGATCATGACAGGTATAGAATCCTGCACATCGTCAAAAGTGATAGTAGGAATCATAATTGATTCCTTCTCAAAGACAATAATCCTGACTTTATTTCTTCCCCAAACTCAACATCCTCAAAAACTATTACACTTCTTGTCTCAAAATTTTCTTTTGTGTGGGATCGTTTAATTATTAACCCCTTGATTTGTCAGCATAGCCAATAAAGTAGCTGCTTACAATTGAACTTTGGTCTGTATTTCCTTTACACATTAATATAAACTTTAAAGTCTATAAAGTCAATAAAATCCAAATCTCATCAGACATAAGTCGTTCAACTCTATTTCTAGAGATGTGACCTAATCGCTTATGTAATAATGAGGCTAAAAATATTTATTGTGAATTTTGCGTTTAGTACCACATGACTCCACTTGCAAGGTTTTATTGTATTAAGATGCAATAGTTTCAATTAAATATAGGTTATCATAAACCTTAAGGGAACTGTTACCAATAATATTTGAATTTAAAGATAGACTAAACTTATTGTTTCTAAATGAGCAATGATAACCAGATTTGTCCATTAAGAAAACTGAAACTGAATTTCGTCAAAAGTGTCTATCAAATCCAAATAATAATCGGTTCCTAATAATAACCTAAAATATCCTATTGCTTCAACTTCTACCGAATTTTCGTCACCCACATAGATGTATCTTTCACCATCAATTGACTTTCGGTAACTCAGGCAACCTTGTCTAGAACATTAATGTGGGTAGTTCCACCAGAATCTAACTACCATGAGTTTCTTGGTATTAAATCTAAATTAACCTCAGAACAGATCAAATTTAGAAATATACTTTTCTTTATACGCCATGCGTGGTACTTTGTACATTTTTTCCTTATGTGTCCTGTCTTATCACAAAAGAACAACCCTTAGTTTTATATTGTTGTTTCTTTTGATCTGGACCCTTAGCAGCTACTGTATTCATTTCTTTTTGCCCTTAAAGTTTATCCCATTAAACATAAAAATTAAAATCTTATTGGCAGATATTTTAACAACATTAACTGTAAAGAGAACAAAGCAACAAAAACGGACATGCTCTAATTAATAACCAAAAAGTAAAATATAGTCAAACAAATCCAAACAATGGTGAACCCCATCTCAAGATACCTAATGCATCATTAATATCAAGTCTTTGGACAGTGATATTAACTGCAAGTGGTACTCTTGGTGTAGTGATCAAATGTTGACAATAAGTCATGTCAAACAATAAGCCTATCTTTGGATCGGGTTATTATTCACATGTAAACCGTATAATTGTCACACATTTATCACCACAAGTATGTGTGCAATTCGGCCAAGTATTAACCTTCCTTTGGGCCGGCTAATACCCGCATGAATATACATACACAAACATCCGACATCCCTCATAGACTATCTACGCAAGAGAGGTCACTTTGGCGACATCTTGTTTCAATGAGTCTACTTAGAATATTGGACAACTATTGCTAGTCTTAAAAGGCACCAAAAAATTGAATGTTGACTGAATTTTACGAAACTGAATCATGTCCAAAACTTTATATGCATGCATATTCATAAGATTATTACTCAAATAAAGTAATCAAAAGCATAATCATGAATTTCAATTTGACAAAATTGGATATTATCACTATAACAAAATTCATGAAATAATCTACGGAGGATATGCATCCAAAGAAAAATTCATAGACATTAACTGAAAATAATAACTCCAAAATATATATCCAAAACTGAACATATTTGGTCTAAACTGAGCATTATCAGCACCTCTTTCCTCTTTAAGTATCCAAATATCTAAAGAAAATCTTTTTTTTAAAAGAAGAACAAGCAAACTTTAGACCAATTTGGAGACTAATTATTTAATAACCGAATCCATCAATCAAAATATTACTTCAAATAATCCATAAAAGATTGTACCAAAATTTATTTACTATCTCATAAACATGTGAATCTTTTTGTATAATTTAAAAATATTATTTCTATATCATCACATGTATATGTACTAAAAATTGATGGTCCCGATATTACAATATTCTAGATCAGACCCCAATACGATATAAATTTAGACTAATAAATCCATAAATAAATAATATTAAAACCAAATACTAAACCCAAGCCATCTCATATTCACCATTAGTTCAAACAACGAATATTAAAATACGGATGAATTTACATCTTCAGTATTAAAAATAATCAATAATATTAAAAATTGATGGTCAATTTAGTTCAAACAACGAATATTAAAACCAAATACTAAACCCAAGCTATCTCATATTCACCATTAGTCAAAAAATAATAAATAAATCTATTTGAACTAAATTGACACATTAAATAAATCTCCAAAGTTAAAATCACCCATATTCGTACTTACTCAACATAAATATGAATCTCCATAATGAATGCACGATTTCTAAAGCAACATTAGATGTATATGTTCTAAATTGAATGGATCATCATAAAAAAAAAATTGTTTGAACAATCGTAACCCTAAATCAAATTAGATGAAACGATTTAGGGTTCCTGAAAAATACTAAAAAAATTATTCTGAAATTTTGATCTCATAAATCAAACATGGAGGCTCTGATACCACTTGTTGGAATTTTATAGTGCCATGTCGATTCATGAGATAAAAAACATAAATTAAATTGTGGAAGCGTACCTGAATCCATTGCTAGGCTTGATGGATCTTGAAGCGATCGTCTCTTTATTGGGTTCGATCTTCCAACTTGCTACGACCCTTAATGACAAAGGTGAATCCGAATCCTTTGTCCCTCTCTTTCTGTTGATGGAGATGCAGAAGAGAAAAAGACAGAACCTCTCTTTTGGTGGCCGTATAAGTTGGGGACCATAACCCTAATGAATACACATATGGATATATGTGTTGATATTTCTAATTTGGCCCCTCATCAAATTAGAATTATCTCCGGTATCTACACATTAATTCCATGACAATTATACCCTTAAGCCAATTTCCAAATAGACCACTTTAATTTGGCTTAATTATTTAGATAGCCCAAACACAATTAATTTTACATGTGTGGTCCCTTAATTATTGAATAATTCCAACATTGTGCACCATGCACACTGTATTTAATGTCTTTGGCTGTGCCTTTTGGTCCATTGTCTCCAACACTCGCCATCTTTATGAATGAAAGAAATAATACGTCTCCGTGGCTCGATCCACTGAACTACTCCTACCATTTTTTTAAATAAAAAATATATATATACCCTCGTTCCACTTATCTTCAGTCACCCAACCATTCACCCAACATGATCTTATGCTTCTATTTGAGAACCACAATGGTCACTAGAATTCGACTATTTTATAATGGTTTTTTCTAAGGGCACTACCAAAATTGTTAGGGGACATCACTTACTTGGGGGCAGCCTAAGAAGGTGGAGAATTTGCTAGGGGGCACCCAAAATTTGCTAGGGGCAGCCCAACCCCCAAACCCTTCTTTTCACTTTCATTTTTATTCTACACTCTCTCTCCTCAAGAAGAAAAAAAGAGCTCTCTCCCTCTCCCTCTCCTAAAACCCTAATTTCTTCTTCTCTACCACTCCACTCCCAATTCCTCCACCAAGATTTCTTCCACAACCTTCTCGAAGAGATGACACGCAAGTCAAAGCAACCGGAATTCAGGTACGTTCTTCTCTAATTTATTCGAGAATTTTGTACATTCTATTCGAAACCCTAGAATATTTTTAATTCTTGAAAAAGTTTTGATAAAATAGGTTTAGAATCTCTTTCACGTTCTTTTCCCTAATTTTCGAACACAAGAAACCCACATTTTATGTTGAAACCCTAACCCTAGAATACGACAAACTAGCATGTCGTTGTGGCAGTTCGGGTCTCATAACAGTAGGACTGCCAGGCCTGTGGCATTCCTCTTGTGAAAGAGGACTGCCAGGACTGTGGCAGTCCTGATTTTCAGTTGGACTGCCATAGGCCTGGCAGTCCTACTGTTATGACATATGGGGGTGGGTAATGCATGCTGTTTCTATTATTTAATAACTGTATGCTGTCATGCAGTCCACCGGCCTCTAACAAAAGAATACGGCCCACCGCATCAAAGCGGAAGGAACGTGCGGACGTCCTCTCGAGCGTCCGATAACAATTTCCGAACCGGCACCCCAAGCTCGGTCTCGGACGTCGCCACCGGCACGTCAAGCTCGGTCGAAGCAACGAGCTCCTACTCCTACGCGTTCTTCTGATGACGACGACAATGACGTGCCAATTGGCCGACTCCTATCACGTCAAGGCGGTTCTGCTCCATTTGATGAGGTCGGTCCTTCTAAGGAGGCCGATCCTTTTGAGGAGGTCGGTCCTTCTGAGGAGGCCGGTCCTTCTGAGCCGCCTGTCCGTCCGCCCGGTTGCTCAATGTTGGTTTCTTTTGAGAACCACATTGCGTATGAAATATGGAAGAACCCGGTATGTCACGAACCAATCCCAAATAATTGGGTCGAACAGGATCATGCCCAGCCTGTACCGTTGTTGAGACGGCGGCAGTAAGCTGTTCCATTAGCAGGTAACCATACAACAACAACTATATTTGTCACAACTCAAATTCGGAAATAAAATTTTATTAAACTTTGAAATGAAATACAACTGGAAAATGTACTGAAATAAATAACAGAGTTTGAAAATAAACAACAATGCTGAAAAAGAAAAACTATCTATCAGCCGGCTCATCGGCCTCAGTCCCAACGTCCTCCAATGGGGACTCTGGCAGCACTACTGGGTACAGAACATGGTCTTAGTAGCTGGTGATTAACAGCTCAGCATCCTCAATATCCCCTAAAAAGGTATCTCCAGTCAGTAGGGAGCAAAGTACAATTCATGCTAATTTAAAATAGTTAAAATTAATAATAGAATCATGCACTTTTAAACAGTTTAGAAATAAACAGTTTTCTAGCAGTAAAACAGTGTGATTTGAATAGACAATGAATATGACCGGCTTGGGATGTACAGTTGTATCCTATTGATACGATTCGGCTTATTCCCGTGTGTATGAGGGATAAGCTAATACAGTTCTAAGTTACAGTTGGCTTTGGTCATAAACATTACTCTACTCCCCCAGTCCCCAATCAGTACAGTAGTCACAATCAGTACTCTCATAGAGAGTTTCGTGTTTGCATCGTGGTTTAAACTTGCAGTAAAGCGATTATTAAAATAACTGTAAAATTAACACAAACTATACTTGCCTCAAAATGGACTTGACTGGAGAGGATGAAGACTTCGAGACAGGAATTCAGAATCGTCCTCGAATTCCTACATTCGAGAAATTGACTCAGATTCTAGGGTTACCAATCTAGCTACGCTAGTTGAAATCTCTATTTGAGTCCTAATCCATTTTACTTCTTATTTAAGAAAACAAACAAGATTACGATTATCGGTGCGTTGAATTTAATATGAGGGAGAAAGATCGTTTTATACTTTGTATTTGGAAAACTCGTCGATACCAGATTAATTGATTAAAACTTTGTATTTTTATAATTTATAAATATAAAACTAATTTCTTATTTAGTGAGAAATACATGATCGTTAACTAATATTAAAACTTGTAGATTTTAGGTGAGAAAACCTTTATTAATTTTTATAAAAAAATACTTTTTATTCAATTTATTCGTATACTACAAAAACTCGCAAAAACAGCAAACAACCAAAAACCTACGCTACCAAAATACAGTTACAGAACCAACAACCAGCTGAACTTATGCCCATTACAATTTATTTACATAAATTGAAATAAGACAAAACTGCCGTTACTCCTAAACTTTAATAAATTAAATATGAATAAAATAAATAATAAAATAAAGTAAATATGAACTAGTCTCAGATATGGTCCAATCGTCAACTAGGCTAATGCCTCAACGTCCGGGCAAAGCCGGTTTCGTTTGCACTTAGCCGGGGCCCATTGACCGATACGGTTGTCGCCCAAAATCTAAATATTAAATAAAATTCCGAAATCTATTTTAAAATTATTTTTAAAATATTTTTGAATTTATGGAAAAAAAAATCCAGCAGCATCTCCTCTATTTTTGGTCAACCCAAAAATTGGGAAATATGTCGATAATCTTTCCTGCAAATCCCAAACCAGGGAATCCCAAATATATGTATATAAAATAATCCACAACCAATCCACAGATTAATTCAGAATGACCCGAAATAATTTTGGAAGTCCGAATCCAACCAAAACATCACAGAACGCTACCGGAAAATTCGGAAAGCCCAAAATACATCGAAATCCCATTTCCGAAAAGTTTCGAAAAAACCAAACAATCAACAGAACCTTTCCGAAGGTTCCGAAAAATACGACGCCGCTAAACCGAATTCCCAAGAGGGAATCGGGGACCATTCTCATCACAGACTAAAGAAAAATGGGACGGAACAGGGGTTATACCTCTGGTTGCTCGGCTAGAGCTCTCAGATGTTTTAAAGAAGAGAAATAAAGATCCAAACAGCAACGAAAACCAGAACAGCGCTGGACAACGCTGTCCAAATCAACGGGCACTCGCGGAGTCAGCGCTGGGGTGCTGGCCGGGCACGGCAACAGCGGAGAAAGCTCTGGATCGGGGTCCGAGGCACGACGGGGCGCTGGGACAGCGCTGGAAACGGTGCACAGGGCTGCGCCGACGAAGAACGCCGACGAAGGGGCACGGAAGGGTCGCGCTGGAGAGTCGGGGAAGCGTCGGGGGACGCGCTTGGGCGAAGTCGGCGGCCGCTTCTTGAGGACGGGCCGGAGCTGGCCGCGCGGGGAGGGGCGCGCCGGCGGGTCGGCTGTGCAGCGTCGGGCGCGGGCTTGCTGGAGGGTGTCGGCGCTCAGGGAGGCCACGGCGGGGCACGGGCCAGGGGGTCGCCGGTGGCGTCGAGTCTGCGGTCGGTAGAGAAAGGTTTGGGTGTGGCTCTGGGGAAGTAAGCGGGAGAGTTTAGTTATTCTGGAAGAAGAAGAAAGAGAGGGTTGGGGAACAAGAAGCTTGTGGAGGAAAAAGTTGGAAGGAGATGGGGGTTATTCTCTTCTGTTGTGGGAAATTGTGAGGAAGTTATAAGGGGGTGAAGTGTTTGAGAGTGGTGGTTAGGAGATGAGGGTGTGGAGAAAAATAGGGGTGTGCTGGACGTGTGTGTGAGGGAGAGGAAGGAGTGGAGAAAAGTAGGGGAGTGTTGTGCTGGTCCTCGTGGACCAGCTCAAGAGTTATTATATATATATTTTTTTAATAAACCAAAGTTCAGAATTAGAAATAGGATAGAAGGGTTCAGGTCTGGGTTCGGGCTCGGGTCTGGGTTCGAATCCCTGTAAATAATTTTCGAAATAATTTTAACACTCAAAAATTATAATATTTATAATAGTAATAATAGAATACTAATATTAATTTATAAAACAAAAATTGGGTTTTACAATCTTTCCTCCTTAAAAAATTTCGTCCTCGAAATTTAAAGGCAGGGTTAGGGGGGTAGGATAAACTCAAATCAAACAGGTACGGGTACTATGCCCGTAACCCAGTTCCAACAATAAGATTTTCCAAGGCAGTCGTGGATGAGACGGTTTAGGGACAAGTTGCATTTATGATATCATCCATGCAGAAAAATACAAAAGCGAACCAAGGTACACGAGGTTGATCAGACCATCATGTACCGGTCCTGATTAGACAATATATTAATGGGTGCACCCAATAAAATACTGTCATGATCAAGCTTGATAAAGAAATAGCTTGCAAAACTAGGCTAACTTAGTAGCATTAGTCAAGTTTAGAACAAAAAGATAAAAAATAGGAGTTATGTGATGGCTCAAATCTTCTGATCTTTTTCTCACCTCTGACTATGCTTGCAACTGGTTTCTCTGGCACTGAAAGGTTGAGTCCAATCTTCAGCTCTGAATTTTCCAATATGTGACTCGGATCCGGAATGTAGCGTCTGAGCTGTGTAACGTAGAAGACGTTGCACACTCTCAAGATTAGCTGGTAGAGTTAACCGGTACGCTACTTCCAACTCGTCTTAAAACTTCAAATGGCCTTATGTACCTGGCCTCAATTTTCCCCAGCTCCGTCAAAACTGATTGTTCCTCTGGTAGGAGAAAACTTCACAGAAACGCTATCTCCTTCTTCAAACTTCACTGGTCGACGACTACTATCAACCCAATGCTTCTGTCTGTCTTGGGCAATCCTGAGCTTGTCCCTGATCATTCTCACCTTCTCTGCTGCATCGGTCACCTTCTCAGGTCCAAGCAACGCTCGTTCTCCGACGTCGTCCCAAGCAAATGGAGTGCGGCAACGACGTCCATAGAGTGCCTCGAACGGTGTCATACCGATACTAGCTTGGTAGCTGCTGTTGTAGGAGAATTCTACCAAGTGCAAATGGTCTTTCCAAGACCCTCCAAATTCTAAGACGCAGGATCACCGCATGTCTTCTAGCGTCTGGATTGTTCTCTCCGATTGCCCGTCAGTCTGGGGGTGGTAGGCGGTGCTGAACTTCAGTTGTGTTTCCAAACTGTCATGCAAACTCTTCCAAAAGTGAGAGGTAAATCTAGTATCTCTGTCAGATACGATACTTACCGAAACTCCATACATCCGGTAGATGTGTCGCATGTACAGTACTGCCAACTTCTCGGTGGATAGACCAACCTTGAAGGGGATAAAGTGAGCTGACTTCGTCAGTCGGTCCACGATAACCCAAATGGCATCCTTTCCTTCTTGGGATCGAGGCAGTTCCGACACAACATCCATTGTTATGTGCTCCCATTTTCACTCCGAAATGTCAAGCGGCTGCAATAGTCCTGCTGGTCTCTGTCTGCTAGCCTTCACTGGTTGACAAATTAAACATCTAGCAACATACCTGGCCACGTCTTTCTTCATTCCAAACCATCAAGCAATGGTACGCATATCCCGATACATTTTGTTGGCTCCAGGATGTATGGAATACTGCGACTGGTGCGCTTCTTGCATCGGCTCGTTCCTCAGTTCGCCAGTTGGTACACAAAGCCTCGTACCATTCTTCAGTGCTCTGTCACTGGCGATTGAGAATCCTTCAAGTGTTCCTGCCAGTACTTGATCTTTAAGTTTGCAAAGTGTCTCGTCTTGAAACTGCGTCTCCTTGATTTTGTCTATCAGACTCGAGCTCACTTGCAACTTCATCAACAGTAAATCAGCATCCAGCTCCTTCCTTCCAGGCAGTATAATCTCCAATCCAAGCTTCTCGATGTCCTTTAGCAGGTGCCGCTCCCTGGTCAAAACATCGTCATAGGGTATCGACTACGTGCATCTGCGACCACATTAGCCTTACCCGGGTGGTACTGTAGATCGATGCCAAAATCCTTCATCAGCTCCAGCCATCTTCTTTGCCTCATGTTCAGCTCCTTCGGAGTGAAAATATACTTCAGACTTTTGTGGTATATATATATTTCCACTCTCTCTCCATATAGATAATGCTTCCATAGCTTCAAAGCAAAGATGACTGTCGCAAGCCCCAGATCATGTGTGGGATGGTTCTTCTCATGAGTCCGTAATTGCCTAAATTCATAAGCAATCACTTTTTCATGTTGTTGAAGAACGCAACCCAGTCCTTTACCTGAGGCATCACTGTAGATTGAGAAACCACCAGTTCCTGCGGGTAGCGCAAGGATTGGTACAGTGGTAAGTCTCTTCTGCAGCTCCTCAAATGATGCCTGGCAACCTTCCGTCCAGATGAACTCTTCATTCTTCCGAGTGAGCTTCGTCATCGGCTCAGCAATTCTGGCAAAACACTTCACGAACTTCCGGTAGTAGCCAGCCAAGCCCAAGAAACTCCTGATTTCAGCAACTGAGCTTGGGGTAGACCACTTCTCAACGGCGGCTATCTTCTTCGGATCCACCGAAATTCCTTCTCCTGTGACAATATGGCCAAGAAAATCCACCTTGTCTAGAAAGAATTCACATTTGGAAAGCTTACCATACAACTTCTCATTCCTCAACTTTTCCAGAACTTTCCTGAGGTGCTCTTCGTGCTCCTCTTCCGTCTTTGAATAGATCAGAATGTCATCGATGACGACAACAACAATTGATCTAGGTATTCATGGAAAACCTTGTTCATAAGGTTCACGAACACCGCAGGAGCATTCGTCAGTCCAAACGGCATGACCAAGAATTCAAACTGCCCATACTTGGTGTTGAATGCCGTCTTGGGAATATCTTCCTTCCTGACCCTGATCTGGTGGTAGCCAGATCTAAGATCAATCTTCGAAAACACCTTAGCCCCGCTCAATTGATCAAATAGGTCATCGATCTAGGGCGAAGAGTACTTGTTCTTAATGGTGATACTGTTCAGCGCCCGGTAGTCGATGCACATCCGTACTGTTCCATCCTTCTTGTGCACTAACAAGACAGATACTTCCTAGGATGAAGTTCCGTCTTGGATAAATCCTAGAGCCTTCATTGATCTGGTCCTTCATCTTCTTGGCCTCCTTCGGGTTGACTCTATAGCATCCCTTAGAAATAGGGGAGAGCCGGGGACTAGGTCAACAGTGAACTCTATGTCTAGATCTGGGGTAATTCGGGAAGACTATCAGAGAAAACATCTACCATAAAGGTGTAACTAAGAAGTTTATTCATATGGAGAATTACAGCAAAAACTCTTATGATTGATCTAAGGACATACTGTTACAACTTCTTATGACAATAAATAATACTATTCAGCAGTCCTAGGTACTAATCTTTATGGTTCTGGCTGTTGCATGAGCAGTCTCTAACTGCTTCTTCTATGAACCTCGAGTCTGCATCATGCCTTATAGTAGGAGGCAAGGTCTGCTGGATAGGAAGAGTGTCCCTAAGTTGTGGCCTAACAGGAGTTGCTGGGATATGTGCTCTGGTTTGAGACTTAAGGTAATCCCTAAGTTGTGGCCTAACAGGTGTTGCTGGGATATGTGCTCGGGTATTGTTTTAGTGGTGGCCGTATTCATCTCCTGGTACGATCGACTTAAGGTAACCATATATTTCACGGCTTAGGAATTTTATTTGGGATATGTATATGACGTTTGTAAGCTACCAGTTTTTAGTATACTATATATATATATATATATATATTTTATAATTGATATATTTTTCTGTTGTTCGATATACAGAGGACATATCGTATCCTTAGGGCTGTGAGTCAAGGGAAGAAAACTATGTCCTGGCAGTTTGCAAGCTTATCGGAGGCCGTCCAGAGCAAAATCATACCGAACGGCTTGCACAAATTGGCACAAAACACCTATCGGACAATGGATAGTGCCCTCATATCCGCCTTTGTAGAGAGATGGCACCCGGAGACCAACACATTTTATCTCCCAGCAGGGGAGATGACCATTACACTTGACGACGTCTACCAGATACTGGTGCTGCCAGTGACCGGGCGCGTCATGACCAAAGAACATTACACCAATAAGAAATCCGTGAAATGGTACGAGAAGATCGTCAACTTCGTCTCAAGTCACCTTGGACTTCAGGCTACGAGTTTTACAACTCTGCCAGGCTTCAAAAAGTCATATAGAATTCCTCTATCATTTCTGGTGGACCACTTCATGGATATGGAGGTGGATGACGATGACGATGATATAGTCGACGCGGTGGCCCGTGCGTACATGTTGTTCGTCCTAGGAACGGTCGGCATTTCGGACAAGTCCGGAACGTCGATACATGTTAGGTACATGCTCAATTTATCTGAAGTGGATGACTTCATTGATATATCCTGGGAAGCGGTATCCTAGCCAATCTTTACCGCGAGCTCGGCATCGCATCCCGTGTCGGGACTAAGACAATAGCCGGCTGTCAGACTCTGCTACATGTAAGAAATCTTCTAACAATTTAATCTTGTATACTTCATTTTGTTGTTTATTTTTTTATTATTTATTTATAAATTGAATAGGCATGGATATACGAGCACTTTCCGATGCTCATACGGGCTGACCTGAACCCAGAGTATGTTGAACACCTTCCTAGAGTGTGTCGATGGAGGCCATCCCAGCTGGAAAGCAAAAATTGGCAAACACTGGCTTTCATTCATGAAGTACTAGACAATTTGGTGCCAAAAGAGGTACTAAATTTTGACTTACTTTGTCATATTAATTTTGCTTTGTTGTTAACTGTTTTTCTACAGATTTTTTGGAATCCATACCGGGATTTACGTGAGCAGAATCGTGAGGTCCAATCAGTTTCTTTATTTCATGGCATGATCACTTGCTATGATATCACGGAGCCGTACATGCCCGATAGAGTACTTCGTCAGTTTGGCTTCGTACAAACTGTGTCGAAGCGTACACTACGACTGTTGGAGCCTCCGCGCGGAACACAACATTTAAATTACAAACCAACAAATTTCGACTGGGTGACCGACTTTTACTCCGAGTGGCAACGACATGTACTTCAAGAATCTGAAAGACGACCGGTCACCCTGATGGCCTACTGCAACGAGGACTACATGCCGTACTTCCTGGGGGTCGGACATCCTAAGTTGTCAAACCCTACAAACTCGGGTCTCGTGGCCATCGGAGCAATTGGAGCTCTTCCTTCCAAAAATGTCTTATATGCTGGGTTGGTGAGGATGGTGAGTTTCGTATTTGTAATTAGACTGAGATTTCTATGTTTGTAGACTTAATTCACTTATACTTTCATTTACAGCCTCAAAAGGTGAAGGAATTGGCCCAGACACTCCGGAGAGGTTGCCAAAGTGACACTAGTATCGCGGTCACCAACGAGCTTGATCGCATCGATGACGTGGTCGAGTTCCCCTTCATGAATAATAGGGAGTCTCGTTCAAAGGCCCGGCATGATATGTAGTTGGATGTAGAATGATCATTAGTTGGATGTAATCTGGATGTTTTTGTAAAGATGTTTTTGTTGTTTGAAACTTGAAGAATATATTTGTTGTTTGGAAACTTAAGTTGTTGGCCAGACTTTTGAATGATATGTAGTTGACACTTATGTTTTTTTTTGAAGTTGGATATTTTGGCTGATATGTAGTTGTGATTTATGTTGTTATTTATGTACATGTTGGATATGTAGTTGTCTGATATGTAGTTGTTATTTACGTACATGTTGGATATGTAGTTGTCTGATATGTAGTTGTTATTTACGTTTGGAAACTTAAGTTGTTGGCCAATTTCTGATATTCTTGATTTAGTATCAGAGGATTGCCACCCCCCTGGAAGTCCTACTTAAGTGTAGGACTGCTAGGGGGTGGCAGTCCTATTTATAACTCTCTGTGATGAGAGTTTGAACTGAAATTCTCTGTCACAGAGAGTTTCAATTAGGACTGCCACCCCCTGGCAGTCCTATACAAAAGTAGGACTGCCAGGGTGCTGGCAGTCCTAATTAAAACTTGCTGTTACAACAAGTTTCAATTAGGACTGCCAGCACTCTGGCAGTCCTTCATAAGTGTAGGACTGCCAGGGGGTGACAGTCCTATTTGTAAGTCATTGAATTAATATTTGTTTACGATTCTAAAATTTCGACAAAAGTGCTAAAACGGAGGTCCAAACATCATTTTTTTGCGATTCTAAAATTTTGGAAGGTCGTCTAACGGTAAAGCGGTTATCTCAGGCTTCTCGAAAATACGCTCATTTTGCGACAAACCGGACCTCGTTTCGACCTCCCAATCAAAAGTTATGGCCCTCCAAAGTTTCAACTGACCATAAAATGCAGGAGAATGACCATTCTCCGTCTAAATTTACACGGAGAATGCCCATTCTCCGTGCTAAATTACACGAAGAATGGACATTCGCAGGAGAATGACCATTCTTCGTCTTAATTTACACGGAGAATGGTCATTCTCCGTGTAATTTAGCACGGAGAATGGTCATTCCAGTGTTAAAATGCAGGAGAATGACCATTCTCCATGTTAGAAATACGGAGAATGCCATTCTCCGTGTTAATTTACACGGAGAATGGTCATTCTCCTGCGTTTTAACACTGGAATGACCATTCTCCGTGCTAAATTACACGGAGAATGGCCATTCTCCGTGCTAAAACACAGGAGAATGGTCATTTATATAACATCAAGTTTCAATTATGACTGCCAGCACTTTGGCAGTCCTCCTCTTGTGTAGGACTGCCAGGGGGGTGACAGTCCTAATTGAAACTCTCTGTGATAGAGAGTTTCAAAACTCTCATCACAGAGACTTACAAATAGGACTGCCACCCTCCTGGCAGTCCTACATTAAATTAGGATTGTCAGGGTGCTGGCAGTCCTAATTGATACTTGCTGTAACAGCAAGTTTCAATTAGGACTGCCAGCACCCTGGCAGTCCTAATTTAATGTAAGACTGCCACGGGGGTGGCAGTCCTGATACTGGATCGGATAGCCATTCTCCGTCAAAATTACACGGAGAATGGCCATTCTCCGTGCTAAATTACACGGAGAATACGACATTCTCCGTGCTAAAACACAGGAGAATGGCTATTTATATAACAACAAGTTTCAATTAGGACTGCCAGCACCCTGACAGTCCTAATTCAATATAGGACTACCAGGGGGGTGGCAGTCCTGACACTGGATCTGATACTTTAACAAATTGGTATATTTTGCCACACATACTTGTACACAGGTAAACACATATAACACAGATAGCACACATGTAAACACATAAATAGCACACAGGTAGACACATATAACACAGATAGCACACATGTAAACACATATAACATACTGAACTTCATATTTCACTCTATACAAAATTTACTCCATATAGATTAGTGGACTTCATATTTCACTATATACAAAAGTGGTCCTCCATATACAAAATGTCAAACTATAAATATATCCATACTTAGTCGATTTCGACGTCGTAGTGGTCAGCAGGTAAGTCTCTTGGCTCCTCAAACTTCAACAACTTCTTACAATGGTTGATCTGATCAACGAAAGGTGTGGTCCAAGCGATGGCTTCGACCGGTGCTCTTTTGTACCAAACTGTTGAAGGTAGAGGAATCGGAGAATGAGCGATCATCTTTAGTATAACGAAGTGATCCCCGATCAGACCTATTAGACATAGGTTAGACACTTCATGGTCCGTCGGAGGAGCGCACATCGGAAAGAATGTATTATTAATATCCAACGAGATAAGTACAACAGGTATCATGTACCTATTAGCAAATAAATAGCCGACAGACGGGACTGACATGTAGTGGTCTTTCCCGGTAATACTATCGGTGCAAGGGATACTTAACAACAAACTTGCAACCATTTCTTTGCTTAGAATGCGGGAGTAGAATGGAAGACGAGTCTCTAACTCCTCGTACAGCTCATGCCTCACCCATCTCCATCCATCTTTGTCATTATAACCAAGATGCCTTGCAAGCGCATGAAATTCACAATGGCCGTCACCAGGGACATCGACAATAGACCAAATGTAACTTCGAAGCGCAGGTTAAAATTTGTCAATATACAAACACGTTGTTTGGCTTGCAACGGTATCTTCTCTTGGGAGGTCCATTTTCTCCATTTTTCGGCGAACGACAAGCTTGCCCTTCCGTGCAGGCGAAGGTTGCTGTAAGCGTCGTTCAACATGCTCAAAGGACGATGGATCTCTCTTAGTCGACTCCAGCCTTCTCTTCTGTGAACTAGTCAATCTTGTTTGAGGCCTGCCTTTAGGATTGGAAACAACGGACGGCTCATGCATTCTACTACTCACCGGACATGCAATTTCTTGGATTTTAAGCTCAATAGATATCTGTTCCGCTCCTACTGAGGCACACCACCTTGCGTGGAGAAGTTTCACTTGTGGCAAAGAGAAGAAATCATCGTCCGTTTTTACTAGGGGCATCATAGACAACTGCCTCCAACGTTGATCGACAGCATCTACTGGAATAGGAATGGATTCACAGCGATATTTATTAATCTGATGTGCACAAGGGAGGCCCAGTATATGTCGATATACACACCCGCAAACCTCGAGATCAAACCTGTCACGACCCGGTCCCAATTTCTTGGGTCGAATCGGATCATGCCCAGCCTGCACCGTTGTTGAGACGGCGGCAGTAAGCTGTATCACTCATGCAGGTAATCAACAACACAGACTAATTGCCACAACTTTAATATTCCGATAATTAAAAAAACTTGTCCAACAAAGTTACAACTGATAAAATAAATAGTCTTTTCAATAACAACAACTGAAAATAGTAATTGACAACAGCTAAAAAGTAGACTCGTCATCTCCAAGTCCAGCATCATCTGGTAGCACAACTGGATACAACTCAGGATCATAATAGCTACTAATCAGTAGCTCTACATCATCAATAGGACCTAAAAATATAGTCTCCAGTCAGGAGGGAGCAAAGTACAATTCATGATATTTTAACAATTGCAATAATAATGGAGTTATGTATTTTTAAACAAGTTGAAATAAATGGTTTTCCAACAGTTAAAACAGTGTGATGTGAATAGGCAATGAATATGACCGGATTGGGTTGTACAGTTGTATCCTATTGATACGATATGGCTTATCTCCGTGTGTATGAGGGGTAAGCTAACATAGTCATTATACTATTTTGGATGTGGTCATACTCATTACACTACTCCTCCAGTACCCAACAGTTAAACAGTCAATGCTCTCAGAGAGAGTTCCGTGTTGCATCGTGGTTTAAATTTACAATAAAACTATTACTAAATAATTGTAAACTACCACAAACTGTACTTGCCTCAAATTGGACTGGACTTGAAGGGTTGAGACTTCAGAATTGAGATTAGCCTCGTCCTCAAAATCCTACAGTCGAAAAGTTCATCTCAGATTCCAAAATCGCCATGCTAGCTATGCTAGTTGCAATCTCTAAGTTTTGTCCTAATCAATTTTAATCTTTATTTAGTTAACACGAACAAAACACGATTATCGGTGCGTTGTAATTATAAAACATCAATATATTTCGAAAAAACTTGTATTTATCAGTTTATTCGAAAAACTTGGTATTTATAATTATCTATAAAAATACATTTTTCTTTAAATGAGAATAACGTGAATTTCTAAAATATTATAATTATTATCAGTATTCCTAAATTTACGCTTTCGAACATCCACCACAAAATCATATCCATATTACTAATTATTATAAATTTGCAGAAAAATAAATGGGCTTATGCCCTTTATAGACCATTTTACATGAATTAAAATAAGAAGAAAAATATTAGTTAGTCCCTAAAAATCCTACAATTTAATTACAAAATAAAACTGTAAATTTAATAGTGAGTCTCAGATATTGGTCCAATCGTCATATAGGCTAATGCCTCAACGTCCGGACGAAACCGGTTTCGTTTGTACTTAGCTAGGGCCCATTGACCAATACGGTCGTCGCCCAAAAATCCAAAATAATATTCTTTTCCGAAAAAACTATTTTAAAATTATATAATTAAATTTTATAGAAAAATCCGGCAGCACTCCCTCTATTTTCGGGTCAACCCAAAACTGGGAAAATGTGCCATAAATTCCAACAATTATCCCAAACCAGGTAAACTCAATATTTATACATAAAATATTCACAAAACATTTCCCAATTTAATTCAAAAAACCCAAAACGAATTCAGAAATCTCTAAACCATCTCGGAAAACATCACAGCAACCAACAGAAACTTTTTCGAAAATTTCTCGGAAAAATCCAAACCAAGCCAACAAAACTAAGAAAACCACAGAACCTATTTCCAAAGCCAACAATTCAAAACCGAACCTACAGAACTCTTTCCGAAGAGTTCTCGGGAAAATCCCGAAACTAAAACGTAACAAAAACCAAATTCCCGAAGAGAATTCGTGGGCCAAAATCATCACAGACCACTACGGGAGGGATGAACTACTATGATTATACATAAATTACCCAAATGACAGAATCCAAAGGGTTGCCTCGGACTCGGAACACGCCTCACCGGGGTACAGCTGCGTAAACTACGCGAATCCGCAGAAACGGAACCGGAACTCGGAATCGAACCACGCCGGAGGGCACACACGGGGACTGGACCGCTCGGGACAGGCTGCGCGCACACCCAAAAGGAATCGGGGCGCCGGGAAGCGGTGGGCGACGGCTGGGCCGGGGTGCTGGGCCGGGATCGGCTCGGAGAAACGCTGGAGGGGCGACGCGGGGTGCTGCGCCAGTCAGAGGGGTCTGGATCGCCGGATCGGTGGGGGAAGGCTAGGGATTTGGAGTTTTGGGGAAAAAGAAAGAATGGAGATGGGGTGGAGAGAAGGGGTTGGAAGAGGATTTTATATAGGAGAAGAATAGGGGTTATGGGAGAAGAAGGGCTCCAGCGGTTGGGGAAGCCGAGGGGTTCGGCCGGCGAAAAACCGAAACCAAGGAGGCTCGTCGGTTCTACGAAGAAGAAAGGAGGGGTCGTCCAACCCTCAGTGAGTAAATAGAGAGATTAGAAAGAGTTAATGAAGAATGTGTTAAAGAAATAAGTTAATGAAAGCAATAGTGAGCTCAGAGAAATGGAATTCATTCCATTCGAATTAGAGAGAGAAAAGAGTTAATATCAGTAAGTGGTTTTAATAAGTGGAAAGGAAAAGATTCCATAATAGATTTATATAATATTTAACTTTAGATTTTTATATGAAACCGATCTCGGTTTTTGGAATTGATTCCGAGTCGGGTTTCGAGAATGGGAACGGGTTCGGGTCTGGCCAGACAATCAAAAGTCCAGGAATTTATATATTTTTTAAAAATAATAATTTTTAATCTAACTAAAACACAATATTAATTAATTAGAAAATTATGGGTTTTGACAAAAATTTCCAGAATATTAATTTTCTAAAAATACATTTTTCTAAATTAACAACTAATAATGATTTAATAATTAGCTAATTAAATTATTTATCTAAAAGTTACGGGTTTCACAACCTTCCCTTCTTAGAAAATTTCGTCCTCGAAATTAAAGGATAGGGTTAGAAATTACCTCAGGTCTCAAACAAGTACGGGTACTGCTCCCGCATCCCATCTTCTTGCTCCCAGGTAGACTCGCCTGGGGAATCGTGCCTCCACATAACTCTGACTATGGGAGTCACCAAAGTCCTGGTCCTCTTCTCGCCTCTGTCCAAAATCGCCACAGGCTTCTCTGGCACTGTGAGGCTCGGTCCAATCTCCAGCTCCGAATGATCCAGAATGTGACTCGGATCCGGGATGTAGCATCTGAGCTGCAAAACGTGGAAGACGTTGTGCACGCCCTCAAGATTAGCTGGTAGAGCTAACCGATATGCTACTTCACCAATTCGGCTCAAAACTTCAAATGGTCCGATATATCTGGACTCAGCTTCCCAGCTCTGCCAAATCGGATAGTTTCTCTGGTGGGGGAAACCTTCACAAAGACACTATCTCCTTCTTCAAACTCCAGTGGTCGACGACTGCTACCTGCCCAATGCTTCTGTCTGTCTTGGACAATCCTGAGCTTATCCCTAATCACCTTCACCTTCTCTGCTGCATCAGTCACCATTTCTGGCTCCAGCAGTACTCTTTCTCCTATGTCGTCCCATGCAAGTGGAGTGCGGCAACGACGTCCATAAAGAGCTTCAAATGGTGTCATACCAATGCTAGCTTGGTAACTATTATTGTAGAAGAATTCCACCAAATGCAAGTGGTCCTTCCAAGACCCTCCAAATTCCAAGACGCAAGATCTCAACATATCTTCTAGCATCTGGATGGTCCTCTCCGATTGTCCGTCAATTTAGGGATGATAGGCTGTGCTGAACTTCAGTTTTGTTCCAAGTCGTCATGCAAACTCTTCCAAAAGTGAGATAAATCTAGTATCTCGGTCAGATACAATACTTGCCGGTACTCCATGAATTCGGTAGATGTGCCGTATGTACAGTGCCGCCAACTTCTCGGTGGATAAACCAACCTTGAAGGGGATAAAGTGAGCTGACTTAGTCAGTCGGTCCACAATAACCCAAATGGCGTTCTTTCCTCTTTGGGATCGAGGCAAACCTGACACAAAGCCCATTGTTATGTGTTCCCACTTTCACTCCGGAATGTCCAGCGGCTGTAGAAGTCCTGCGGGTCTCTGTCTGCTAGCCTTCACTTGTTGACAAATCAAGCATCTAGCCACAAATCTGGATACATCCTTCTTCATTCCATACCACCAAACGATGGTAAGCATATCCCGATACATCTTATTAGCTCCAGGATGTATGGAATACTGCGACTGGTGCACTTCTTGCATCAGCTCATTCCTCAGTTCGCCAGATGGTACACACAGTCTCGTACCATTCTTCAATGCTTCGTCACTGACGATAGAGAATCCTTCAAGTGTTCTTGCCAGCACTTCATCTCTGAGTTTGCAAATCGTCTCGTCTTGGAATTGTGTCTCCTTGACTTTGTCCATCAGACTTGAACGCAATTACAACTGTATCATGGTTGAGTCAGCTCCAGGTATAATAGCTTCTCGCCCCAGTTCTTTCATCTTTTCCTCAGGCAGTACAATTTCCAGACCAAGCTTCTCTATGTCCTCCAACAAGTGTCGCTCCTTAGTCAAGAACATCGCCACTGGGTATCGACTAAGTGCATCTGCAACCACATTAGCCTTATCCAGATGGTACTGCAAGTCGATGTCAAAATCTTTCATCAGTTCCAGCCATCTTCTTTGTCTCATGTTCAGCTCCTTCTGAGTGAAAACATATTTCAGACTTTTGTGGTCTGTATATATATTTCCACTCTCTCTCCATAGAGATAATGCTTCCATAGCTTCAATGCAAAGATGACTGCAGCAAGCTCCAGGTCATGTGTGGGATAGTTCTTCTCATGAGTCCGTAATTGCCTAGATGCGTAAGCAATCACTTTCCCATGTTGTTGAAGAATGCAACCCAGTCCTTTTCCAAAGGCATCGCTGTAGATTGAGAAACCGTCGGTACATGCGGGTAGCGCAAGTATCGGTGCTGTTGTAAGTCTCTTCTTCAGTTCCTCAAACGATGCCTGGCAAGCTTCCGTCTAGATGAACTCTTCATTCTTCCGAGTGAGCTTCGTCATTGGTACAGCAATCTTAGCAAAATCCTTCACAAACTTCCGATAGTAGCCAGCCAAGCCTAAGAAACTTCTGATTTCAGCAACTGAGCTTGGGGTAGACCACTTCTCAACAACAGCTATCTTCTTTGGGTCCACCAAAATTCCTTCTCCTGTGACAACATGGCCAAGAAAATCCACCTTGTCTAGAAAGAATTCACATTTGGATAGCTTACCATATAACTTCTCTTTCCTCAAAGTTCCCAAAACTTTCCTGAGGTGCTCTTCATGCTCCTCTTCAGTCTTCGAGTAGATCAGGATGTCATCGATGAAGACAACGACAAACTGATCTAGGTATTCATGGAAAACCTTGTTCATAAGGTTCATGAACACAGCGGGAGCATTCGTCAGTCAAAACAGCATGACCAAGAATTCAAACTGCCCATACTTGGTGTTGAACGCCGTCTTGGGAATATCCTCCTTCCTGACCTTGATCTGATGGTAGCCGGATCTGAGGTCTATCTTCGAGAACACCTTGGCTCCACTGAGTTGATCAAACAAGTCATCGATCCGGGGCAGAGGGTACTTGTTCTTGACAGCATCCAACGTTGATCGACAGCATCTACTGGAATATGAATGGATTCACGGTAATATTTATTAATCTGATGTGCACAAGGGAGGCCCAGTGTATGTCGATATACACACCCGCAAACCTCGGGATCAAACCCGACAAACTTTGACCTTTCAGTCTCATCAACTATTAAGGCCAACGCCTTGTGAGATATCACGCGCATTAAAGCATCTAAGAGTACTTCCTTTCTATGCTCATGCTTGACTATATTCAAACTCATCTCAAATGATGCCTTAATTTCATTCACCGTTCGGTCTACTGATAAATGTATAGCTTGTCAAACAGAGACAAAGTTGCCGAGAGATAATTTTAGGTGGCTCTTCAATAAAGAGTGTGCTCCTTCGACACGGTTGGTAGTTGTCATGCCGTAATGCTTCACCACATTCGACCATGCTAAGATGAATTGTTTTTTATACGGTTCAAGCCATATATCTTTGATATAAAAAATGCATGTCGGCTCCCTCGCCTCCCACTTTTGCTTGAACAAGTACATACGGCGTCGTAACTGGCAATCGTAGAGGCTCGCCACACACAATTCTAATCATTGTAGAATTCGTCAAAAATTTACATGTCGATTTTACCATCCTCCTTCTGAACTTCATCTTACATTGGGCTTGAATATTACGATTGACATGCCAAGTGCATAGCAATGTATCCGCTTGAGGAAAAACAATACGAATAGCATTAACTAGGGCATACTCTATGTCGGTAACAAATACTGATGGCTCTGTATAACCAGTGTAAAGTGTTTTCAGTTTCTCTAATGCCCATGTGTAGTCTTCAAGTTTCTCACTCTTCATGAAGCAAAATGCCACTGGAAATGTTTTCCAAGTAGAGGTGAACCCGACAACATGAAAGAGAGGCATCTTGAACCTGTTGGTCTTGTACGTGCAATCAAGGACTAACACGTCGGCAAAAGACCTGGCCAAACTTGTGCAATCGGAATGAGCCCAAAATATTAAAATTACTTCATTACTCTGGGGATGTCTTCTATGGAACTCAACATAATGATTATCGGCAAGCAACTTGAGCACTTCTCGCATCGCCATTCTTGATTTCGTCCGGACAGCGTTTGAAGAAGATATGGCGTTGTATATTGACTTCATTGTAGACTTGTTCTTCTCATCTTCATGTCGTATGACGGAATATATTTGTCTTGGTGCAACTCCGGAGGTGGACAAGTCTTCGACTATCTTCTTCTCTGTATGGTTCAACCGTCCGACATACGGATGAGCCAATAGTGTCTCGGCAATCTCACGGTTGTGGGTTCCATTCTTCACTTCTACTGTCCATTTCTCTTTTTCTTCGTTTCTAATATGTATCGTGAATGGACAACCACATTTCCTCGTTCCAACATTTTTTCTTGGAACTTTACTTTGGATAACTGTGTTTTTCTTGTGCGTTCTGAACACACCACCTCTTTCACAGCCAACCACCACAGTTTGTCGTCCCGGTCGATTTTGGGCCGATCTGGATATCACTAGCACTATGTTATTTTTCCGTCCATCTTCTCGACACCAATGTACTGCACCCTCGCTTGATTCAAAACAAAGATCGGTCCAGAATAAATTGGCTACATTGACTGCAATTGGAGCCGGTACCACAAAATCGGAAGATCTCAAGTCCTACAATAGAACTTAAAAGTTAGTACAATTAGACAACATCATAAAGCAAATAGGTTTCATAGATTAGGACTGTGCATAAGATTGGCGTCCATAAATAGCAAATCGTTTTAATAACAAGACCGTCTTATGTACAGCAATTGGTGTCCATAAATATCAAACACCTTTACTAAATGTATTGACTAAAACTTTGCATTCAGGTATAACAAATTAGGACTGCCAGAGAGGTGGCAGTCCTTCACATAAGAAGGACTGCCAGGACCCTGGCAGTCCTACACATATGTAGGACTGTCAGGGTCCTGGAAGTCCTTCTTATGTGAAGGACTGCCACCTCTCTTACAGTCCTAGTCTATGATCGGGACTGCCAGGGTGCTGGCAGTCCTCTATGTCACAACACGAATTTTAACCCGATGAAAAGTTAAAATTTGGATACCAAGAGGGCTTCCGATGCATCAAAGTGGTCTTCGGACGTGGCGGGAACGTGTTCTTCGGACGTGGCGGGAACATTCGATGATCTCGGTTGTTCCATGTTTAATATTTTTCTACATTAAACACATAATTCAACTTTTATATGTGAAATTCATGTTTAAAACATTAAACATATATTAATTCTTTGACTTACCAATAAATGGGAGAAGTCAATGACCTAGAGTTGAGGGAGAAAACAATTTGGAAAAAATGTAGGAAGAAAAGAAAAGAGTTGGGGTTAATTTCTTTGACCTAGAGTTGAGGGAGAGAAGAAAAGAGTTGAGGGAGAAAAGAAAAGAGAAGAGGGAGAGAGAAAATGAAAATAAAAGTTGGTATTTATACCTTTGCTTGGGCTAGCCCCAAGTAAAAAAATTTGATGGCAAACTTGTAATATTTTGAAAGTTTTTTAGACTAGCCCCTAGCAAAAAGGGTGGTGCCCTTAGAAAAACCTTTATAATACATTGAAAGTCATACTAAGAAGAAATAATTATCCAAACAGTCCCTAATGGTCTAAAGTTGCAAGTTATTTTTTTTCTTTTCTTTCACTTTAATCTCCTGCTCCTGCTCCTCGTGCTCCTGCTGTCTTCTTCTTCTTCACTTCCTCATCCTCCTCCTTGTCTACCCACCTCCGGCGCAGCCCGCAGGCTAGCTCCCCCTCCCCGGCCGGATCTTGAGAGACCCCGGCTCCTCGATGTCGCCTATCCCCTTGCCAAGTAAGTAATTTTGAACCCTTGCCACGTCAAAACCCGACACGACTAGTAATACACGAAACGGCACGCCCAGTAAGTGTCCGTGTCCGACACGGGCACGAAGAACAATCTTGGAAGCGTCCGTGCTCTCTTCCTAGACCTAGCTGAAGTAGGCGACATTGGATAGACGTAGATGAGCAGAGAAGTTCGGTAATAACAGGAAGAATTGAAAGAAGGAGGAAAAAAAAGTGAGTTGGGGCATTGATCTATTGATCGAGGATGTGATTAAGGAAGGATATGTGACATTTCCAAGGCGTGGCGGAAATAGCTACAGATTCGGATCTAGACCGATATCAAAATCGTCGGAACCAGAGAAAAAAATTGGTCCATTTGTATTAGCATAATGTAACTTTTCATAACGACGCGGTGGACATGGCACGACACGTATTTTGGTGTGTCCTGGTCAAGGTTCTAAACGGTGGTAGGCGGGTGCACGACGGAGAGAGTCCGTCTACCGCCTAGGCGGTTGATACATTTTGGGCATTTTTTTATACTATTTTACTACTGTTTTTTTTGCATAATATGCATGTTTTAAGGGTGATTCACGCATAACTTAGTTGTAGAACGAAAATTTATAAAGTTTTAGTTTTGTAAAAGTGAACGATGGGCCCATAATGCTTGCATAACCTTTTGGCCAAAACATCTTGTTAGGTGTTGCTCCGTCTAAGCGCCCGCCTACGCCATCTCACCTCCGCCTATGCCGCCAAACCTCCGTTGGTGGCCTACTTCACTGCCTACCGCATAAGCGATGTGGAAAGAGACCGCCTACCGCCTAGGCGGCCACCTGGTGTATTTTGGAGTATCTGTATTATTTTTGATACATGTCCAATACAACACGGCCCATATTTTTTGGATATATATTATGAAGACTAGCTCAACTTCTTACTTTTCATTAAGCAGTACACACAGATTACTCTCCAAAAGTGTCTCAGCATTCAGTATAATGTTATCACAATTGTAAAGTCCATCTACTCTTTAAGGGTATGCTTGGCAATTGTTGGGTGGCGGTTACGTGGTGGTTTTAAAGTACCGGACGTACCGGTTATGAGCGGTTACGGGGGTTCGGTTTTGAACGATTTTAAGTAACAACTTTTAAACCAATCTAACCCATGCTCAGTAATTTATTAACGAGCTGTTCTAAAAGTTTTTTAAAATAGTAAAATTATTTATATGCCCATATGTAAACAAAAATCCTCCCAAAGAAAGATTATATCATTGCCCTTCCAAACAATAGCTTATACAATCAAATAACTTACAAGATATAGGTGCCAGATACTATATACAGAAAAATAAAAAATTTACGTATTCCGGGAATGGGGAGTGACAAACATATAGTGTGTTTGATCTGTCTTGGTGTTATTAGACGTTGGTTCGTTATCTTCAAATGGGTTGGCATCACTTTCGTGATCGTGTCCGTGATCCCACTTTTGTGATAACAATTGGTATTAGAGCTCTCCAGTTCTTGAAAGGGAAGGTACTGTTGACACAAAGTCATAGTTAACCGAATATTGATAACATTGACTAAATAATACTTGTAATAATTCAATACGACACACGACGACTACATCCAGCTCAAGTCAGACGACAGCTCAGTTTTGCAATGCAAGTCATTTTTGAGTCTGTATTTTATAAATTTATTGAGTCTAGACTGATGTAAGCCGAGTTGTGCTAAGCTCTTGAGACTTAACCTATAACCTACCCAAAATCCATAAGCTCCACACATCCAAATAAGCTCATTGGACCTTAAGACCTATTCTGTGCTCTGGAGACAGAGTTTGGGCCGAACTCTGCCTCCTCACAGAGTTCGGGCCGAACTCTGCCTCTACACAGAGTTCGGGCCGAACTCTGTCCCCTAAAAATCAGTACCCTAATTTTTAGGGTTGGCTAGTTGTTAGTTGTCCAACGGCCAAATATTTGAAAATTTCTACCAGAATTCTGGCCGAATTCTGCCTACTGGTATCCTATAAATAGGCCCTGAATTCTCTCATTTTCATTCATCCAATATTCTCTTCTCTTCTCTCTAAAGCTCAAATACAAGCCATACCCTTCTTCATCTACTAGCCACAAGCTCCCTAAGCCTCAAGTGCTCATCTTTTTTCAGTTAGGAGTTTGTGCAAGAGTTCAAGAAGTCGCTTGGAAAATTTTAAGCATCGCCACTGCGATCTTTGTAAGAAGTTGACGTGCTCTTTTGAAGAAAAGGCACGGGGTGTAACTACTATTTCACAAATAGTGGATTTAATCCTGAGCTATAGTTCTCAGGCCTGGACTAGTCCTCCACGAGAGAAACCAGGTTAAAATCGGCTGTGTTTGCGTATGCTTTCTTGCTCCTTATTTATTTCCGCATTTACTCTGATTAGTTTTACTTGTGAAAGAGTTTAAATTTTAATTGGCTATTATTGCTATAAACTCTATTCACCCCCCCTAGAGTTGCCATCTGTTCTTCAATTGGTATCAAAGCTCGGTTCTCTCAACAAGGACTAACATCCTAGAGCTGATCCATAGCAACCACACAATCCTTGATTTCCAATCACGGTGAAGGGCAGTCCACTCATAGGCCTCCCCTATTTGATGGAACTAACTACGCATATTGGAAAATAAGGATGAGCTTTTATCTCAAGTCGCTAGACTTTGACCTGTGGACTATCGTCACTGATGGTTACAAAAAGTCCGCCAGGATAGTTGTCAATGGTGATCTCGTCGAGAAATCACATGACAAATATTCTGACGAGAAGAAGAAACAGGCAAGTCTAGACGCGAGAGCAATTAATGCATTATTTTGTGCTATAGACAGGAATGAGTTCAACACGGTCTCAACATGCACCACCTCTCACGAAGTATAGAGACTTCTAGAAGTGACGCATGAGGGAACCACCCAAGTCAAGGAATCAAAGATAAGCCGTCTCGCTCAAGAATATGAGGCTTTCAAGATGAAGCCAAATGAGACGATCACGCAAATGTTCACAAGATTCCTTGACATCATCAATCCCCTATCTTCGCTCGGCAAACAATACTCAAATCACGAGAATATTCGCAAGCTACTTAGGAGGCTACCAAAGATTTGGAACCCTAAGGTGACAGCCATCATAGAAGGAAATGATCTCACAACCATGTCCATGGAGACCTTGATGGAAAAGCTGATGACTCATGAGCTTGACCTCAAGGACTTCGAGGAGCCTGCTCCTAAGGCTAAGGAGATCACACTCAAAGCTCACCGACGGAGGGCCGACCCCGAAGAGACGGATGACGACAACTCAGAAGGTGATGATCAAGCTCTCCTTGTCCGTAACTTCAAGAAATTCCTTCGCTTCAACCAAAGAAAGAAGGACCCACAAAAAGACGACGAAGAAGAGCCAACCTGCTACGGTTGCAAGAAGACTAGATACGTCCGAAAAGACTGTCCATTCTTAAAGAAGAGCAACCGCTATGAGAAATCTTACAAGAAGACTTCCTCAAAGAAATATGCCAACATGAGCATTTGGCATGAAAGCGAAGCTAGTGAATCCGAGGAAGAAAAGGACTCTCCTCAAGACGCTGTAAACGTGTGCCTAATGGCAACGTCCGACAAGGTATCAAACGAAACTCTTGATGACTTTACTTTTGATGAACTTGGTGATGCTTTTACCGATTTACTTGATGATCATAAAAAGGTCATTGGTAAATATAAACATGCCAAGAAAAAGATCAAAAGTCATGAAGTCGAAATTCAAAGACTTTCTTTACTGCTTGATAACATTAGGGACACTTCACCCACGGATATCATAAATGAGGTATCTAAGCTTAAAATAAGCTTACATGATGCCGAAGCACGCATTGAACAACAAACACAAGAAATCACAGCACTCAACACAGAGCTTGCAGAAGAAAAGAGTAGACACAAGATTTCTATTACTAAGATACATGGTTTGAATGCTAAGGTTACTGAACTGCTAGCTGTCTCCAAGAAATTAGAGACTAAATTGGGAAAACAGGTTGCTCAACATCAAACCCAATCACATGAGACACACACGAAGCATGACACTACTCATACTAGTCAACCACGTCATCCACCTGCAGCTCATAATCATGCTTACATGTACACACACTTTCATAATGCACACAAACCACATGCACGTAGAAATAATTATCATGCTACACATAGATACAATCATCACCATGTTGCACAAAAACAACATCACTATCACTCTACATATAGACATCATCACCATGCTACTCCATATAGACATCATCACCATGCTACTCCATATAGACAATATCACCATGCCACTCCATATCACTCTATACATAGTCATCATCACCATGCTAACTCTATATATCATCATACTTCTCCATATTACTTTACTCAGAGACATCATATGCATGCTCCTAACATAAATAGGAATGCTATATGTACTTATTGTGGTTTATATGGACACATTTCACCACAATGTAGAATTAGAAGATTAGTAGATAGAAAGATATATGCATGATTTCCAAAAACTAACTTTTCAGGACCCTCAAAAACTTGGGTACCAAAGGTCACATCTACTCTTGATGTAGGTGGACCTTCCCTCCTCAACTAAAAGTAAGTAGATTCTCGATAGTGGATGCTCGCGACATATGACGGGAGACACAAATCTTTTCGCATCACTATCGATGAAGAGAGAAGGATATGTATCCTTCGGTAACAACCTAAAATGGTATATTATAGGTAATGGTATTATTGGCTATCCTCCCTCTTCTGTAATAAAGGATGTCTGCCTAGTGACCGAGTTAAAGCATAACATGCTCAGCATTAGTCATCTTGCTGACCATGGATATGACATTAACTTTGGACAAAATAAATGCCTTATTTATGATAGGTCAAGGGGAGACATTGCTTTTGAAGGGGTAAGAGAGGATAATATTTATATTTTTTATTTGTCTATAGATACTAACAATGCAGGTAGATGCCTATATGCTCATAAGGATGAAAGATTATTATGGCACCAGCGTCTTGGTCATGCCAACATGGATACTATATCCAGGCTATCGACTAAGAAGCTAGTTAGAGGCCTGCCTGATATCACATTCAAGAAGGACATGGTATGTGCCGAATGTGAATTGAATAAGGCAACCAAGTCCTCATTTCATTATATAAACTCTGTAAGCACTTCTAGACCTTTGCAACTTCTCCATATGGATTTATTTGGCCCTAGTAGAATAGCCAGGCTTGGTGGAAAACTCTACGCCTTTGTTATTGTTGATGATTTTTCTAGATTTACTTGGGTTTTCTTTCTTACAAAAAAAAGTGATGCTATTTCAGTTTTCAAGATTTTTGCAAAGAAAGTTCAAAACAAAAAAGGCTACATGATTACTCGAATCCGAAGTGATCATGGAGGCGAATTCAAAAATTCTGATTTTGAAAAGTTTTGTGATTTTAATGGTTTTGATCATGAATTTTCTTGTCCAAGAAATCCTCAACAAAATGGTGTTGTGGAGCGGAAGAATAGACTCTTGGCGATATGGCTAGAGTCATATTGAACAAGTTTTTACTTCCGAAATAATTTTGGGCTGAAGCTGTCAGTACAGCATGCCACATTTTAAATAGGGTGCTTATTCGTCCTATTACGAAGAAAATACCCTATGAGCTTTGGTTTGGGAGAACCCCAAATGTTTCTTATTTTAGAGTTTTTGGTTGTAGATGCTTTATCCTTAACACCAAAGACAACTTAGGCAAATTTGATGCCAAAGCTGACGATGGTATTTTCCTTGGCTATGCTGCCAAGAGCAAGGGATATAGAGTTTTTAACAAACGCTCATTAATTATGGAAGAGTCTACAAATATGACTTTTGATGAAGATAACAGTGCAACAGCTACTTTTGATGATGATGTTGAGCCATCAACTTCTACTCCAATGAATACCAAAACCGAAACCAATTCTCTGGAAGGCTTGCCAAAGAAATTCTCTTTCAAGCCGTCACATCCAAAAAATTTGGTGATAGGTGAGATTTCACGTGGAGTAACTACTAGATCATCATTAAGAGACTCTATTGCTAGCTGTAACGCTCCAGTCCCAAAATACGTAGGACTAGGAACGAAGACATGCCAGCTGTATTCATACGAAGTATACTCCAATATATGGAATCCTCGTATGAATACATAAGCTGTAAAAATAGTAGAACCATAACTAATCTCATCCACAAGAATAAAAGGTATCATATAATCAATTATGAATTTGTCTTGATACAATATGTTGGACGGAGACAAATCCACTACCAACAAGTAAAGAAAAAGTACATGATAGAATAAATGATTTTGGCGAGCAAAGCGAAGACGATCCAAGTGCAATCATCCTCGAAAAAAATAGCGATGATCACGGCTAGAGCTAGAACACCTGCGAAAGACAATAGCACACACCTGGAGAGATAACCAGGTCCTCAGAGGGACGTAACAAGACACATAATATCATGCCATATAAACTGAAAAAATATTGCTCAAATAAATAAGTAAATCGAATTATAATATGGTCCAATACACACCTACTGAACGAGCGTACCATCCCTCCAACCAAACAAAGACAAGAGATGGTAAACTAATTCACGGTGATGTACCTTTCCATGCTATGAATCCAATATGGTATCCGGACCCCAACAAGGTTCAATACCTTCTCATAGAAGTAGTAAGTCACACCTACAACAAAACAAGGACAAAATGTGACAAACTAATCCGCGACAAGTTATTGTTCCAAGCACGGTCAGATACAAGTACCCAAACCAAAAGTACTCGTACCTAACAGATAAAGGTAGACTACCATTCTAAGTGATATGTAGTTAAGAACAATCCTTCCTACGCATGGGCCCTGGCTGAATAGGATCGGCATGGTCCCCCCTTGGGTACCAGAGGCCCCACCAGTAAGAGCATGACATTCCGCAGAATCGTCAGTGGCCGTCAGTAATCATGGGTCATCAACCCCGTATCTCCAGCGGAGAGTCCGGGGCACAAGAGAAGTGCATCGAAGCCCATACGCTAAGGAATTATCCTCCCCGCCCAATGCCTACTGTGTTGTATCCACAACACAAACCACTATAACCGCTAAGTCAAACTAGCATGCAACCTCTATTAGCGGTTATTCCTATCGCACGGCTTGTACGTACTGATGGCCAGCCAATCACACACTTCCGTGTTCTACATGCGACACACAACTTCGTGGTACAACGTGTCAAGGCCATGTATGCAACACACAAAGGTTGTCCCTTAAATCTAGGTTTAATATGTAAAAATAATACATAACAGGAAATATAAATGAACAGTAAGTTCTAACAGGTTATGCCATGTATCACAGTTTATTTTGCATAAAGAAAATAAGTAATGCATGAAATATGAGCTAAAATAATTAAACAGCGAATGGCAAGGTGTCTTGCCTGGTAGGACGCCTGGTGTACTACAATGATCAATGTGGCACGGAATATGACTTCGGTGCAACAACTATGCATGGGGACCTCTGATGGTGGCATGGACAGTTCCATTGGGTCCAGGATGGTCAATTTAGTTAGGGTTGACATAAGGTAGTCTCGAAATGGACGAAGGAATAGGAACAACAGGACTTGGATACGGACATGAAAGAAATTAAAGAAATAATGGATAATTAAATATTTATATATATACGAGTTTTTAGAAATATTTAAAATCCTAAAACTAGTTTTCATAAGTCAAAATAAGTATAAGAAAAGTACTCACAGTCAAGAAAATTATTTTTTTGGATAAAATACTAAGTTCGTCAAAAATTAGATATTAGATAGGAGCTATATTTTTATTAGTAAAATAATATTTGATAAACACGCAAAAATTTAGACAAAAATTTCTATGTTTTTTTTATTCAAACTATTCTAAATAAATATCTAAAAGTCATAAAAACTCTTTTCTTATATTAAAGCTAATATTCAACTGGGTAGAAAATATTAGAATCACCAAAAATAATACGCTAATATAGTTCAAAAATATCTCGATGTATATTAATAATAATTAACAAAACGAATATAAGTAAGCCAAACAAATATACTTAACTAATATCAAAATAATATTAATAATATTAGTAATATAGCAATTATAACTATACAATAGATTTTGTACATATATAAAAAATAAAATAATAATAACAATAATAATAATAATAATAATAATAATAATAATAATAATAATAATAATACCTATTGATATCAATAATAATAGTAATAATAGATATTAGGAGAGGAAGAAAATAAAAGACTAACAAAACACAAACAGCAACAAAAAAATAACAAATAACAAAAAAGTAATAATAAAACCAAAAAAATAGTACATGTGCAGCAATGCTGCTCGTTTACTGTTTTTAGAAAGGAAGCAAAGGAAAGAGAGAGAAAGCAAAGGAAAATGGGGAGAGAATAATTCGAGAGGGAGAGGAAGAGGTGACCGGGAGGAGTCGGGGAGATCGGAGGCTAGGGCGGCTCGGCTGGGCGGAGGTCGGGTCGTGCGGTGGAGGAAAGGAAGTCGACAGGGGCTGAAGAGAGCGGGGGAACTGCGGGAAGAGTTGGAGTCGAAGGCGGCGGAGAACTCGCTCCAGAGCGGAGACGGAGCTACGGGCGGCGGCGGATGGAGAAAAGGGGGTTTCCGGCGAGGTTGAGCGGAGGTCGACGCGGCGAAGGGGGAGAGGCCACGGCGGACACGGCGCACGGAGGGCGGACGGTTCTACCAGCCACGCCGGATGCGTGCGGAGGAAATCGGGGGTTCCGGCGGTGGTCGACTCAGGTGAGGTTAGGGTTAGGGTTTTCTTTTGTTTTGGTGTTTTCACGGCCGGTGGCCGAGGGGAGTCGGGATGGCTGTTGGCGGTGGTTGGCTAATATTTTAGGGAAATTTTGATGTGGTGATGACGAAAGTAGGGAGGCTGGTCGGACGGATGCGCTGGAGTGGTGGGTGGTCGGCCGGAGTGGCCCGATGGTGGTGGTGACGGCTGGGCTGTGATGGTGGCGGTGGGCCTGTAGTAGTTGGGGCGGATCGGGTGGCCGACGTGTGGTAGAGTACGGCAAGGGGTGCGCGGCTTGAGGCCGGGGATCGAAGGATGCAGGGAGTGGGACATGGAAAGAGACTAGGGTTTAGAATAGGATTAGGATTTGCTGTGTCGAAATCGTATCCGACATGTGGACACGAGGAAGATGAAATGTATATGTAATAAAATATTAAAAAGGAAAAATAGGGCACGGACACGATGCACAACTTGGGTTGTAGAAATTTGTGGAGGAATAATGTATTGGAGGAGCACCTGCATATTTATAGGATGTGGGAATTCCCAATTAGATAAAGTTTAGGATTTGTTTAAACCCAAAATAGATAATTCGATATATAATTTAATTTAATTCAATAATCCAATTCCAAATCAAATCCAAATTTAAATTCTTTCGGCTTAAAATCAATTGAGAAAATTCAAATTCCAAATATCTAATCTATTTAAATAATTTTTAAATATTGAATCAAGATTTAAATTGCCAAAATATTTTCAAAATATGCATTCCAAAAAATGCTATTATAATAATTTTGAAAATACATTATTATTTAAAAATAAACTAATAAAATATTATGAAATATATATATATATATATATATATATATATATATATATATATATATATATATATATATATATATATATATATATATATATATATATATATGCAAGCACGAGTAATATTTATGCTTTTCTAGTATACAATAGGAACATCATTCACTATTAATAACTGCATAAATGAAGGCTTCTAGTAACTAAAATAACAACTTGGAAATGATAGCAAAATAATATTTATATATATTATTTTGAAATTATAAAAAATATAGGAAAAATGTTTTTCTAAAAATATGTACGCTCGCACATATTCGCACTCGTCGAGCAATTCCGAAAAATAAAATTTTCGGCGACGTACAATACGACTACGCGACGTACAATACAAAATCTTAAATCAGTACCAAAATTGATACAATAATTAAAAAATATAGTAGAATATTAGGGGTTTTACATCCTACCCAACTTAAAAGAATTTCGTCCTCGAAATTAAAAATTAGGAGGGGGTGAGAAGGCACAACGGTAGATAGAAGGGCTTAAAGAAGTTTATATGCTCGTAGTCTAGGTTGAGGATATGATTAAGAGACGATTGTAATCACTTCTTAAATTCAAATGATTAGAAAGTCAAAATTGTAGAATTAGGGTCGAGGGAAAGGTCGAGAAGTTTATGATGAAGACATAACAATGTCGAGTGGTAATGGTCTTAATTGATAGGACAGCTAGAGGAATTTCAAGTACAAGTGCCTTCGTCCTTCCAAAATCGGTGAAGGCGAAAGCGATTTAAGGAGTTCAATGATGACATTATCAATTACGAATACGTGGTTCAAAGGCGTTCGTATAGATTTCAAAAGAATCATCAAGGCAGTCGTGGATGGAATTTTAGAGGACAAGTTTAATTATGTTCCGTCCACGTAGAATAATAGACAAAGGCGAACCAAAGTACACTCGGTTGATCAGACCATCATGCACCGCTTCTGATTAGATAATATGTTAGTAAGCGTGCTCAATAGCATAAGTCATGAACAAACTCGATAAATGGATGAGTTTGCAAAACTATATTATAGTTGCAACATTAGTCAAAGTGGTAAAAACATAGGTACGAGAGATTTAGATTAAAAGAGGACAGAATGATTTAAGTCATACAGTTGTCCTATAGTCTTCTTGTCCAAGTCCTTGGTTGGCTAGACGGGTTAGGTCCTCTATATTCTAGGATCTAAATAAGTTTGCTAATATATGTCACTAGGTCAAAGGGGTTGTTAGTTCATAAGATATTTTACCTAACTTAAAGAATTTAAACTAATGGTGTTTTGTGACAACTAACTAGTAGGGTCAATCTCTAGCAAGCACGAAGAGAAGATAAGAATAGGGATGGAAGGAAGCAAGCAAGATGCAATTGATGAGTCAAACGGTAGATAAAATCAAGGAAAGAGGTCAAGTATGTGGATGAGATCCTAAACTACTAATCCTATTCGCAGGCTTGCTTTGTACGGTAAAGTAACCAAACAATTTATCTTGACCTGCATGGGCCACCACAAAAATGTAACGCCCCAGTCCCAGAATACGTAGGACTAGGAACGAAGACATGCCAGCTGTATTCATACGAAGTATACTCCAATATATGGGATCCTCGTATGAATACATAAGCGGTAAAATATAGTAGAACCATAACTAATCTCATCCACAAGAATAAAAGGTATCATATAATCAATTATGAATTTCTCTTGATACAATATGTTGGGCGGAGACAAATCCACTACCAACAAGTAAAGGAAAAGTACATGATAGAATAAATGATTTTGGCGAGCGAAGCGAAGACGATCCAAGTACAATCATGCTCAAAAAAAATAGCGATGATCACGGCTAGAGCTAGAACACCTGCAAAAGACAATAGCACACACCTGAGAGATAACCAGTGTAGTGTTCCGTCCCACAAAGTCAATCGGAGGAATCGAAACGCCGACGGCGTTGGAACTTGGCCTTGTAACGGCTCCTCAAAGGCTCGCTCGTTCGAGACGAATCCTCGCACAGGTGGGGTAGTTTCGGTGAACTTGCCTCATCTTAGCCTTCACTTAATAACTCGCATGTTTTCAACTTGCGTAAGTAGGCTAATCTAAAAGCTACGCACCAACATAGCTAAGGGAATAGTCCCATCGGGTCGAAATGTCTAGAACATGGAAAAAGGTCCCACGGTCAACATAAAAGTCGGCTCAGCGTACTTTCAAATGACACTCGATCCTTCGATCCCGTGGCTTGGGAGAAGAAAGTTGGCTTAAGTTCCTAAGTTGCCCCGACACTCGAATTGGCCTAAGTCATAGGTGTCGCCTGCGTGAATGCTTGAGAAAACATGTACGGTCCCGTCGTTTGGTCCCAACACTTGAAATAGCCTAAGTCATAGGCGTCACCTGCGTGAATGCTTGGTAAAGCATGCACGGTCCTGACCCGCAAGGCTTGGCATAGCCTTCGCACGTCCCGCGAGTTAAGTCGTCTTGCACGGCTCGTCGGCTAAGTCTAGGCACGAACTTGGTTGTTCAAGTCGACCCCGTGCATAGCACGTTCCCTTGACGCGGAGCTCGGCGTAGCCTTTGCTCGTCGAGTCGTTGCCCGAACAAGTTAGACAAGTGTTGTGCTGGGCTATCGAAGCCATTCTAGCACTGTCCCGCTCTATCTGCGGTTGTCAAGTCGCATAGCCCCTTGAGAACAAGGCTCGTCGTATAAGTATATGACTTGAGCGTTAGCGTCGCCTATAGAACCAGGCCTGTCTAAGGTACAAGTTACGATCAGTTTAGTAAAAAGCTTGCCACGAACAAAGAAAGTCCATGCGACTGGTTGTCGTCGAGATCGGTCCCGCTACTTGGGAGTCTCGTTAACTCATGATATGTCCCGCACACGAGATCAGTCCCCTGGCTTGGGAGTCTCGCTAAGTCTTGATATATCCCGCACACGAGATCGGTCCTGCGGCTTGGAAGTCTCGTTAAGTCTCGATAGAAAGAAAGAATGCATGGTCATGTTGAGAAAGGACTGGATAGACTGGATAGATCGAGTATGCATGGTCATTGGGCAACTTCTTAACAATGTGTAGTCTTCTTGAGTGATCACCGGGGCGTCGGGATCATTCGGCCCGGGGGAAGCGAGTGTGGCTCAAAGTATGATGCTGGATGACCGCATGGGAGAGTTCGGCCCTACCGGGCTAGCTACCCGTGTAGGTACAGGCCGATATCCTACGAGCCATGTCCAAGATAGCTTGAAATTGCTAGTGACCACTCATATAGATGTGTCGGCAGATAGCGGCACACCGCATGTATGCCTTTGGATTGAGTCTAGTGCTTGAATGCAGGTCTAGTCGGTAACACAAGGTCTGGGCCTAAGACTGGGCTGCAGCATAGGCACCGTGCTTGGCACGATAGATGGCATCGGGATATTCATGGAACCAATACTATGTTTCACAAGTCTTGTCTAAGTTAGCAAATAAGTCGATCCGGAAGGCCGCAAGGCGGTAGCATGATAAAGTCTTGATATGTTACGAGGCACACCCTCAATCATGAAGCACGGACAAGTCTAAGCAGATCTTAAGGCACGAATCAAGTCTAGCGGCACGGCCTGCACGAGTCGTCCCATTGCCGTCCTTGGCACTTGAATCATTGGCACGAGGATTGGTCTAGAGGCGCTTGAGTGTAAACAAAGGTCTTGGCATGGCCGAGTTCGCGTAAGTTGCTCCTCGGCATAGCGTTGTCTTGAATATGTCTAAGTTGCGAATAGAATGTGGCACGACCCTGCCGTCCCGAGTTGAAGTTTGGTCAAGTACCTAGGCAATGAGGTACTGCCTCGATCGAAATACACGTCGGTATTGTAGCACGACTCTGTCGTTGCACATCGAGTTGGTTAGATATCAAGTCTTAAAACTGATCCTAAGGCAAAACTAGAAAGACAATCGAAAGGGACTTAAGCTGCACAAAATGAACGTGTCAGTTATGTATGGGTGGGCGAGAAGCTCACTCCACCAGTACAGTTGAGTACTGACACCCACACAGTGTTCATGTGCAGGCACAGGTAGAAGCTCGTGGCGCGGAGCTCGCTTGGATGTGTCGAGGCACGGAGTTCCTTGGTGACTCGAAGCGTGCGGCCGCGTGGATTGAAGACTTATACAGGACATAATGTATGGACATTGCCTTCCGAAGCTTTCGCTGGCTCAAACAATTATATCGAGAGATGAGAGAGAGCAGAGTGACTTGTAAATGAGAGAAAAGTGAGCACGAGAGACTTGTAATTTGGCCTTGCGCCTACAAATGTAATCTTGTATTCAATATCAATAAAAAAAAGTTTCTGCTGAATGACTTGTGTTCATGTGTACTTACTTTAAAATTTCTGCTGCGTATTCAATGTATCTGCTTGGGACTTCTGTACGACGACCCCGTCGCTGCCGCTGTAATCGGTTGTTATGGAACTGCCTTGTACGAGCGCAATCTAGGCTCATGCGGCATCATATCTTAGCGAGGACGATCGCTCCTACGGAAGCGGGGCGTGACATAATGGTATCAGAGCACGGCTTTACGTCCTTGGACTTCACGTCGACTTTCTCAGTTTTGAAAGCTCGTCGTTGGAAAATAAGTGTGCGCTCTCTCTCAAATGTCCCTCGACATGTCCATACAATAAGTCTAAATATTTTCAAAAGCTCGTACAAGCATTCAGTCGAACGCATCGTTAGGCCATCGCCGGGCGCATCTGTAGGCCCTTGTGCCGAACGATGTTAAACTTGACTCGATAGAGAACACATGCTAAGTTAACAAGTCACGTGCGTGCCTAACTAGTCCTGCGTTGACCCTAGCAATTGAGCGTGCAAACTCGAATATAGTCCGCACGGGATAGCCATGCGTACGTCCTTTTGGCTATGTTGTGCCTCGTGTCGCACACCTCGACCTTTTGGTATAAACGAATCGCGAGCAATATTAAGTATCGCTCGGTCTGGAACAGTGATACACTTAGAGTGTATGTCAATAGGAACGCTATCGAACTAAAGCTTAGGCGTACACGAAAGATTGACTTGGATTTCGAGGAAATAGTGCGAACGACTTAGCGCGTCGATATGACGCGAACGATTACGCCAGGGATTCATCGAACGAATCCGAAGGATGTCTTAGCGAATGACGCGAACGTGATTGCGGGCTAGATCGGTTGGCTCGAATCCGAGTGGTGTATAGATTTTCTTAGAAATCATTCGAGCGAAGATTGAGGATTACGAGTAACGGCGAGTATATCGGCGAGGCGATGTGATCGCGCAAAGCCTTAGATCGCGTCACGCTTGGTTGATCGTGACTTCGAGTGTCCCGAACGAGCATCTCGTTCGAAAAACTTGCGAATAGGCAATGCGAGTTAGAAAACAATATCGAAATGATTCGAAACGATGAATAAAAATGAATGGTCTTGATCGAGGAAACTTAGAGGATCGCACGTACGATATCGGATTGATGCAAATAAAATGTGACTTGAGTTTCAAAAAACGATCTTGAAACGAGCTTGAGGAATGGCGTTCGAACTTGATCTTGAATATCGAGAAAATTGTGGTATATCCAGTTCGGACAATAGCATCAGTCATACGACTCGAAATTGTTGCAAAGGAAGATCGTCAGGTTACGCATATCGTTGATGATATTAAGGCGTATCAAAGATCGATATGCGATAACTCGGGGGTACTCTAACTCAGCGAAAGATGATCGTACAAATGTCATTGTTCCGATGGATAATATACTCGGGATATTGAAACGTGTCGAGGAAAAGATAAACTTGGATCGAGGATTTTCTAGTTGAACGAATGACAAACGAATTATCAAATTGAGATCTTGACTTAGAGGAAAAATAAAATGCTTGGATTTGCTTCGACGATAACCCCAACTTCGACATTCTTGTCTTATGCGAGCGCAACTCTAGCCTCGCACATGCGTCACGCCGATTAGGGCGATCACTCCGCGTGAGCGCTGGTATGGTGATTCATACAGCGGGAGTGATTGAACTTACATGGCGTGGCAATTTGTATGCTTCGACTTGTGGTTTGACGCGAAGATGATTCGAGAATGACCTAGCGTGCTTGACGATCGAATTTGAGGATTGCGTAGGTCCAATCCGTGTATCGAGAATGAATGGGTCTAGACTCAAACAAGAGTTACGCCCCGATGAGAATGATTATTCCACGGGACCGTTGCATGGTGATTCATGAGCCACCGTGGATAATCGAATTCGCGTGAGATTGGGGCACAATATATTGTCAAAGCTAGACGACCTCATGAGCGAATACATGAATTGGTTAGAATTGGTGATTTGAATGAACTCAAATACGCGCAACGAATGCACTGATACGAATAGGTGATCGTGCTCGATATTTGAAATCTGAGTGACGCGAGCTTGGGTAGAAAACCCCGTACTACCGACTATGGTTTGACCCTAGGATTGGGGTCAGTATTGGCATTATTATTGGGGAACTATGATTCCAATCCTGACATTGACTTAGCCTCGTAAAGATTGGCCTAGCGGTTAGGCAAGACGCCCCTGTTGCAGAGTTATCAATCGAAGAATTGATCTTAAGGATTGGCATGGATGGATAGCGTGAATCAAGGATAGAAAAACCCCGCTCACGAGATTCGGCTGACATGCATATATTTCAGGGACGCTTGGGTATGTGCACGATGCGACTCGAGTGAGAATGACAAATTCTCCATCATACGGCTTGGCTGAATGCATGTATTTTGGGGACGCTTGGAATGCATGCACGATCCAGCCAAGTGATACGATGAGTTCAAGCAAGACTTGAAAAGAAAGTGTGTCGAGATCTTGAAATCATATTAACGAAAAGAATGATAATAGTGCGAGCGTGGCTCGAAATCGAAGGAACGCGTAGGCGGAGTGTATACGATAGTTTCGTGTTTGGGCGATTAAGTCTTGGCCATAGAAATGGTAGGATGGCTTGCCTTCAGAAAAGTCTCGAGGACGAGACTTGTTCTGAGTGGTATATGTTGTAGTGCCCCGTCCCGTAAAGTCAATCGGAGGAATCGAAATGCCGACGGCGTTGGAACTTGGCCTTGCAACGGATGCTCAAAGGCTCGCTCGTCCGAGGCGACTCCTCGCACAGGTGGGGTAGTTTCGGTGAACTTGCCTCATCTTAGCCTTCACTTAATAACTTGCATATTTTCAACTTGCACAAGTAGGCTAATCTAAAGTCTACGCACCAACATAGCTAAGGGAATAATCCCGTTGGGTCAAAATGTCTAGAACATGAAAAAAGGTTCCACGGTCAACATAGAAGTCGGCTCAGCGTGCTTTCAAATGACACTCGATCCTTCGATCCTGTGGCTTGGGAGAAGGAAGTTGGCTTAAGTTGCTAAGTTGCCCCGACACTCGAATTGGCCTAAGTTATAGGCGTCGCCTGCGTGAATGCTTGAGAAAGCATGCACGGTCCCGTCGTTTGGTCCCAACACTTGAAATAGCCTAAGTCATAGGCGTCGTCTGCGTGAATGCTTGGTAAAGCATGTACGGTCCTGTCCCGCAAGGCTTGGCATAGCCTTCGTACGTCCCGCGAGTTAAGTCGTCTTGTACGGCTCGTCGGCTAAGTCTAGGCACGAACTTGGTTGTTCAAGTCGACCCCGTACATAGCACGTTCCCTCGACGCGGAGCTCGGCATAGCCTTTGCTCGTCGAGTCGTTGCCCGAACAAGTTAGACAAGTGTTGTGCTGGGCTATCGAAGCCATTCTAGTACTGTCCCGCTCTATCTGTGGTTGTCAAGTCGCGTAGCCCCTTGAGAACAAGGTTCGTCGTATAAGTATATGACTTGAGCGTTAGTGGCGCCTATAGAACCAGGCCTGTCTAAGGCACGAGTTACGATCAGTTTAGTAAAAAGCTTGCTACGAACAAAGGAAGTCCACGCGACTGGTTGTCGCCGAGATCGGTCCCGCTACTTGGGAGTCTCGTTAACTCATGATATGTCCCGCACACGAGATCGGTCCCCTGGCTTGGGAGTCTTGCTAAGTCTTGATATGTCCCGCACACGAGATCGGTCCCGCGGCTTGGAAGTCTCGTTAAGTCTCGATAGAAAGAAGGAATGCATGATCATGTTGAGAAAGGACTGGATAGACTGGATAGATCGAGTATGCATGGTCTTTGGGCAACTTGTTGACAATGTGTAGTCTTCTCGAGTGATCACCGGGGCGCCGGGATCATTCGACCCGGGGAAAGCGAGTGTGGCTCAAAGTAGGATGCTGGATGACCGCATGGGAGAGTTCGGCCTCACCGGGCTAGCTACCCGTGTAGGTACAGGCCGATATCCCACGAGCCATATCCAAGATAGCTTAAAATTGCTAGTGACCACTCATGTAGATGTGTCGGCAGATAGCGGCACACCGTATATATGCCTTTGGATTGAGTCTAGTGCTTGAATGCAGGTCTAGTCGGTAACACAAGGTATGGGCCTAAGACTGGGCTGCAGCATAGGCACCGTGCTTGGCACGATAGATGGCATCGGGATATTCATGGAACCAATACTATATTTCACAAGTCATGTCTAAGTTAGCAAATGAGTCAATCCGGAAGGCCGCAAGGCGGTAGCATGATAAAGTCTTGATATGCTGCAAGGCACGCCCTCAATCATGAAGCACGGACAAGTCTAAGCAGATCTTAAGGCACGAATCAAGTCTAGCGGCACGGCCTGCACGAGTTGTCCCATTGCCGTCCTTGGCACTTGAATCATTGGCACAAGGACTGGTCTAGAGGCGCTTGAGTGTAAACAAAGGTCTTGGCACGGCCGAGTTAGCGTAAGTTGCTCCTCGACATAGCGTTGTCTTGAATATGTCTAAGTTGCGAATAGAATGTGGCACGACCCTGCCGTCCCGAGTTGAAGTTTGGTCAAGTACCTAGGCGATGAGGTGCTGCCTCGATCGAAATACACGTCGGTATTGTAGCACGACTCTGACATCGAGTTGGTTAGACGTCAAGTCTTAAAACTGATTCTAAGGCAAGACTAGAAAGACAATCGAAAGGGACTTAAGCTGCACAAAACGAACGTGTCGATTATGTATGGGTAGGCGAGAAGCTCACTCCACCAGTACAGTTGAGTACTGACACCCATACAGTGTTCATGTGCAGGCACAGGTAGAATTTTGTGGAGCGGAGCTCGCTTGGATGCATTGAGGCACGGAGTTCCTTGGCGACTCGAAACGTGCGGCCGCATGGATTGAAGACTTATACAGGACATAATGTATGGACATCGCCTTTCGAAGCTTCCGCTGGCTCAAGCAATTGTATCGAGAGATGAGAGAGAGCAGAGTGACTTGTAAATGAGAGAAAAGTGAGCACGAGAGACTTGTAATTTGGCCTTGCGCCCATAAATGTAATCTTGTATTCAATATCAATAAAAAAGTTTCTGCTGAATGACTTGTGTTCATGTGTACTTACTTTAAAATTTCTGCTGCGTATTCAATGTATCTGCTTGGAACTTCTGTGCGATGACCCCATCGCTGCCGCTGTAATCGGCCGTTATGGAACTGCCTTGCACGAGCGCAATTTAGGCTCGTGCGGCATCACGCCTTAGCGAGGACGATCGCTCCTACGGGAGTGGGGCGTGACAACCAGGTCCTCAGAGTGACATAACAAGACACATAATATCATGCCATATAAACTGAATAAATATTGTTCAAATAAATAAGTAAATCGAATTATAACATGGTCCAATACGCACCTACTGAACGAGCGTACCATCCCCCCAACCAAACAATGACAGAAGATGGTAAACTAATTCACGGTGACGTACCTTTCCATGCTATAAATCCAATATGGTATCCGGACCCCAACAAGGTTCAATACCTTCTCATCGAAGTAGTAAGTCACACCTACAACCAAACAAGGACAAGATGTGACAAACTAATCCGCGACAAGTTATTGTTCCAAGCCACGGTCAGATACAAGTACCCAAACCAAAAGTACTCGTACCTAACGGATAAGGTATCCTACCGTTCTAAGTGATATGTAGTTAAGAACAATCCTTCCTACGCATGGGCCCTGGCTGAATAGGATCGGCATGGTCCCCCCTTGGGCACCAGAGGCCCCACCAGTAAGAGCATGACGTTTCGCAGAATCGTCAGTGGCCGTCAATAATCATGGGTCATCAACCCCGTATCTCCAGCGGAGAGTCCGGGTCACAAGGAAAGTGCATCGAAGCCCATACGCTAAGGAATTGTCCTCCCCGCCCAATGCCTACTGTGTTGTATCCATAACACAAACCACTATAACCGCTAAGTCAAACAAGCATGCAACCTCTATTTGCGGTTATTTCTATCGCACGGCTTGTACGTACTGGTGGCCAGCCAATCACGCACTTCCGTGTTCTACATGCGACACACAACTTCGTGGTACAACGTGTCAAGGCCATGTATGCAACACACAAAGGTTGTCCCTTAAATCTAGGTTTAATGTGTAAAAATAATACATAGCAGGAAATATAAATGAACAGTAAGTTCTAACAGGTTATGCCGTGTATCACAGTTTATTTTGCATAAAGAAAATAAGTAATGCATGGGGACCTCTGATGGCGGCATGGACAGTTCCATTGGGTCCAGGATGGTCAATTTAGTTAGGGTTGACATAAGGTAGTCTCGAAATGGGCGAAGGAATAGGAACAACAGGACTTGGATACGGACAGGAGAGAAATTAAAGAAATAATGGATAATTAAATATTTATATATCTATACGAGTTTTTAGAAATATTTAAAATCCTAAAACTAGTTTTCATAAGTCAAAATAAGTATAAAAAAAATACTCACAGTCAAGAAAATCATTTTTTGGATAAAATACTAAGTTCGTCAAAAATTAGATATTAGATAGGAGCTATATTTTTATTAGTAAAATAATATTTGATAAACACACAAAATTTTAGACAAAAATTTCTATGTTTTTCTTTTATTCAAACTATTCTAAATAAATATCTAAAAGTCATGAAAACTCTTTTCTTATATTAAAGCTAATATTCAACTGGGTAGAAAATATTAGAATCACCAAAAATAATACGCTAATATAGTTCAAAAATATCTCGATGTGTATTAATAATAATTAACAAAACGAATATAAGTAAGCCAAACAAAAATACTTAACTAATACCAAAATAATATTAATAATATTAGTAATATAGCAATTATAACCATACATTATATTTTGTACATATATAAAAAACATAAAATAATAATAATAACAATAATGGAAATAACAATAATAATAATAATAATAATAATAATAATAATAATAATAATAATAATAATAATAATAATAATAATAATAATAATAATGATAATGATAATAATAATAATAATAATAATAATAATAATAATACCTATTGATATCAATAATAAATAGTAATAATAGATATTAGGAGAGGAAGAAAATCAAAGACTAACAAAACACAAACAGCAACAAAAAATAACAAATAACAAAAAAAGTAATAATAAAACAAAAAAAACAGTATATGTGCAGCACTGCTGCTCGTTTACTGTTTTTAGAAAGGAAGCAAAGGGAAGAGAGAGAAAGCAAAGGAAAATGGGGAGAGAATAATTCGAGAGGGGGAGGAAGAGGTGACCGGGAGGAGTCGGGGAGATCGGAGGCTAGGGCGGCTCGGCTGGGCGGAGGTCGGGTCGTGCGGTGGAGGAAACGAAGTCGGCGGGGGCTGAGGAGAGCGGAGGAACTGCGGGAAGAGTTGGAGTCGAAGGCGGCGGAGAACTCGCTCCAGAGCGGAGGCGGAGCTACGGGCGGCGGCGGATGGAGAAAAGGGGGTTTCCGGCGAGGTTGGGTGGAGGTCGACGCGGCGAAGGGGGAGAGGCCACGGCGGACACGGCGTACGGAGGGCGAACGGTTCTACCAGCCACGCCGGACGCGTGCGGAGGAAATCGGGGGTTCCGGCGGCGGTCGACTCAGGTGAGGTTAGGGTTAGGGTTTTCTTTTGTTTTGGGGTTTTCCCGGCCAGTGGCCGAGGGGAGTCGGGATGGCTGTTGGCGGTGGTTGGCTAATATTTTGGGGAAATTTTGATGTGGTGATGACGGAAGTAGGGAGGCTGGTCGGGCGGATGCGCTGGAGTGGTGGGTGGTCGGCCGGAGTGGCCCGGCGGTGGTGGTGACGGCTGGGCTGTGATGGTGGCGGTGGGCCTGTAGTAGTTGGGGCGGATCGGGTGGCCGACGTGTGGTGGAGTACGGCAAGGGGCGCGCGGCTTGAGGCCGGGGATCGAAGGATGCAGGGAGTGGGACATGAAAAGAGACTAGGGTTTAGAATAGGATTAGGATTTGTTGGGTCGAAATCGTGTCCGACATGTGGACACGAAGAAGATGAAATATATATGTAATAAAATATTAAAAAGGAAAAATAGGGCACGGACACGATGCACAACTTGGGTTGTAGAAATTTGTGGAGGAATAATGTATTGGAGGAGTACCTGCCTATTTATAGGATGTGGGAATTCCCAATTAGATAAAGTTTAGGATTTGTTTAAACCCAAAATAGATAATTCGATATATAATTTAATTTAATTCAACAATCCAATTCCAAATCAAATCCAAATTTAAATCTAATTTAAATTCTTTCGGCTTAAAATCAATTGAGAAAATTCAAATTCCAAATATCTAATCTATTTAAATAATTTCAAAAATTGAATCAAGATTTAAATTGCCAAAATATTTTCAAAATATGCATTCCAAAAAATACTATTATAATATTTTCAAAAATACATTATTATTTAAAAATAAACTAATAAAATATTATGAAATATATATATATATGTAAGAACGAGTAATATTTATGCTTTTCTAGTATACAATAGGAATATCATTCACTATTAATAACTGCATAAATGAAGGCTTCTAGTAACTAAAATAACAACTTGGAAATGATAGCAAAATAATATTTATATATATTATTTTGAAATTATAAAAAATATAGGAAAAATATTTTTCTAAAAATATGAACGCTCGCACATATTCGCACTCGTCGAGCAATTCCGAAAATTAAAATTTTTGGCGACGTGCAATACGACTACGCGACGTACAATACAAAAATTTAAATCAGTACCAAAATTAATAAAATAATTAAAAAAATATAGTAGAATTTTAGGGGTTTTACACCAGCACTGCCTTTATTTCACAAATTGAGCCGAAAAATATTTTAGAAGCTTTTAATGATGAATTTTGGATTTCTGCTATGCAAGAGGAACTCAACCAATTCGAGAGGAGCCAAGTTTGGGAACTCGTTCCTAGACCGGCCAATCACTCGATCATTGGCACTAAATGGATTTTTAGAAACAAAGTAAATGAAGATGGTTCAGTCACACGCAACAAAGCTCGTCTAGTAGCCCAAGGATACAACCAAGAGGAAGGTATCGACTACGATGAGACGTATGCTCCTGTTGCTAGATTGGAATCCATTCGGATGCTTTGTGCATTTGCAAATTTTCAAAATTTTAAATTATTTCAAATGGATGTTAAAAGTGCTTTCTTGAATGGATTTATTAAGGAGAAAGTTTATGTGAAACAACCTCCTGGCTTTGAAAATCACAAATTTTTCGACCACGTGTTCAAGCTAAAGAAAGCGCTATATGGCCTCAAACAAGCCCCTAGAGCTTGGTATGAACGGCTAAGCAATTTCTTGCTTGAGAAAGGTTTTTCAAAAGGGAAAATTGACACCACACTTTTCATAAAATCTTTTAAAGACACTATTCTTTTAGTACAAATATACGTAGATGATATTACATTTGGTTCTACTGATGAAACCCTCTGTAAAGATTTTGCCAAGTATATGCAGACCGAGTTTGAGATGAGCATGTTGGGGGAGCTCAACTACTTTCTTGGACTGCAAGTCAAACAAATATCAAATGGAACCTTCATCTGTCCGTCAAATTATATGAAGGACATGCTGAAGAAATTCGACCTTGACAACGTCAAACCAATCAGCACTCCAATGGCTACTTCAACTAAACTTGAACCAGATGATAGCGGCAAACCCGTGGACCAACATAAGTATCGAGGTATGATAGGCGGTCTACTCTATTTAACTGCTAGTCGCCCTGATATTATGTTTAGCGTTTGCCTGCGTGCTAGATATCAAGCAAATCCTAAGGAATCACACATGACTGCTGTTAAGCGTATCTTTCGATACCTTAAGGGTACGGTTACAGTGGGCCTATGGTATCCCAAGTCAACATTGTTTGACCTCATTGGTTACTCTGATGCTGATTTCACTGGATACAAGGTCGACCGTAAAAGTACGAGCGGTACGTGTCATTTATTAGGAAAGGCTTTAGTCTCTTGGTTTAGCAAGAAGTAGAATTTTGTCGCACTATCCACAACAGAAGCTGAATACATCGCAGCTGGGCATTGTTGTGCACAAATTCTGTGGATGAAACAAACCCTTGAAGACTATAACTTATCTTTCATGCATATTCCAATCTTTTGTGACAACACTAGTGCTATAAATCTCACTAAGAATCCCATTTGTCACTCACGCACGAAGCACATTGAAATACGTCACCACTTTTTGCACGATCATCAGCAAAATGGCACGATTAACTTAGAATTTATTGACACTGATCATCAGTTAGCAGATTTTTTACAAAACCATTATCCGAAGAGCGCTTCAATTTTCTTTGTCGTGAACTTGGAATTTTGGTTGAAGCTGTTATAAATTAAAATAATCCTGCGTAAATATCGAATATGTCGTGATTCTATTATGATGAACTTGCTATGGGTACAAGCCGAAAGGGCCCTTCTGACAACAAGGCGTAAAAGCCTAAGGAACACGGTGCACTAGTCCTCAGGACTACCGCTAGCTGGGATCCGGCCCCTGCAGCTAACCCATGACAGCTTCAAAATATTGAATTATGATATAATTCCTTGTTTATTAGATGGTTCATTTTTATTTATCACTGGCTGACATACAAATTTTTCAACTTCACATTGCTGCTTCAAGTTCACTCTCTGTCATTCTTTGTTTATCACTTGGATCATTCCTTGTATTTATACTCCTTTTATTTTGGTCTTTCTTACTTAACCAATTTTCAGCCTGATTCCATTTCTGTCACCAGAATCCGAAATTCGGGTCGAACTCTGCCCTTACCAAAGTTCGGGCCAAATTCGGTCTGGTTGTTCTAGAACCGGGAACAGCCTCAGCCGTTGATCAAATTATAGATCCAATGGCCATTATTGATTCCGACCAATTGAAACCCTTCTCTTATATTCGGGATCCTCTCCTTCTTCTCCTCCATCACCACCTTTTCCACCTCTCCAAACTCTTTTTCTCAAAACCCTAACCCTAATTTCTCCCTTCTAGAGCTCATCTCTTCCCCAAACTCAAGGAGAAGGCCTCTCTTTCAATTCTCCTTCATTGTTCATCACTAGTTTGAGGTATAATTCCATACTTGTCTATATCTCAATTTCCTTCATTATCTTTATTGTGTCATGGCTCCATATTTGTTAAACTGCGGGAAGAGACTTCAGACCGAGGGAGCATCCTCGTCGAATGCTCCTCATTGCGTTGAACCTCCCGTTGCACCACCCGTTGTACCGGCCGTAAGATATTCGGCCAATTCGAAATCGTCAAAAGAGATATCAATTCTCGCAACCTGTGAATAAATATGTGTATCATCATGGGTTAGGTTGCAGTAGAATATTTGAATAGCACTACGATAAATGACCGAATTTGTGGTAACAAGTTCATCAAGGCAAAGGTCATAAAAAAGTGCTTCATATTGTGAGAATATAGTAAAGTTGATAGGGTGTCTCGCAAACACCAGACGTGTCCGAATATCACTAAACCAATCATTTGATGCGTCGAGTGATACAAATATTTGGTCGTCAAAAGTGTTCGGGTCAAGTGGATGTGGAGGATTGAACAACGGATGGATAGGTGTTTGTTGTTCAACGGCCGGTGCAACGGGTGGTGCAACGAGCGGTTCAACGCGAGGAGGAGCATTCGACGAGGATGCTCCCTCGGTCCGAAGTCTCTTTCCGCGGTTGAACAAACGTGGAGCCATTACACAATAAAGATAATGAAGGAAATTGAGATATAGACAAGTATAGAATTATACCTCAAACTAGTGATGAATAATGAAGGAAAATTGAAAGAGAGGCCTTTTCCTTGAGTTTGTGGAAGAGATGAGCTCTAGAAGGGAGAATATAGGGTTAGGGTTTTGAGAAAAAGAGTTTGGAGAGGTAGAAAAGGTGGTAATGGAGGAGAAGAATGAGAGGATCCCAAATATAAGAGAAGGGTTTCAATTGGTCGGAATCAATAATGGCCATTGGATCTAAAATATGATCAACGGCTGAGGCTGTTCCCGGTTCTGGGACAGCTAGACCGAATTCAGCCTGAACTCTGATAAGGGCAGAGTTCGGCCCGAATTTCGGATTCTGGTGACAGAAATGGAATCAGGCAGAAAATTGGTTAAGTAAGAAAGACCAAAATAAAAGGAGTATAAATACAAGGAAAGATCCAAGTGATAAACAAAGAATGACAGAGAGTGAACTTGAAGCAGCAATGTGAAGTTGAAAAATTTGTATGTCAGCCAGTGATAAATAAAAATGAACCGTCTAATAAACAAGGAATTATATCATAATTCGATATTTTGAAGCTGCCATGGGTTAGCTGCAGGGGCCGGATCCCAGCTAGGGGTAGTTCTGAGGACTTGTGCATCGTGTCGCTTAGGCTTTTACGCCTTGTTGTCAGAAGGACCCTTTCGGCTTGTACCCTTAGCAAGTTCATCATAATAGAATCACGACATACTCGATATTTATGCAAGTTTATTTTAATTTATGACAGCTTCATCCAAAATTCCAAGTTCACGACAAAGAAAATTGAAGCGCTCTTCGGATAATGGTTTTGTAAAGAAATCTGCTAACTGATGATCAGAGTCAATAAATTCTAAGTTAATCATGCCATTTTGCTAATGATCACGCAAAAAGTGATGACGTATTTCAATGTGCTTCATGCGTGAGTGACAAATGGGGTTCTTAGTGAGATTTATAGCACTAGTGTTGTCACAAAAGATTGGAATATGCATGAAAGATAAGTTATAGTCTTCAAGGGTTTGCTTCATCCACAGAATTTGTGCACAACAACGCCCAGCTGCGATGTATTCAGCTTTTGTTGTGGATAGTGCGACAGAATTCTGCTTCTTGCTAAACCAAGAGACTAAAGCCTTTCCTAATAAATGACACGTTCCGCTCGTACTTTTACGGTCGACCTTGCATCCAGCGAAATCAGCATCAGAGTAACCAATGAGGTCATCAGGGCGATACTTACGTTGATCTACGGGTTAGTCAACCACGAGGGAAACCAGGTTAAAAGAGATATCAATTCAAAAAAGAGGAAGGTATCGACTACGATGAGACGTATGCTCCTGTTGCTAGATTGGAATCCATTCGGATGCTTTGTGCATTTGCAAATTTTCAAAATTTCAAATTATTTCAAATGGATGTTAAAAGTGCTTTCTTGAATGGATTTATTAAGGAGGAAGTTTATGTAAAACAACCCCCTGATTTTGAAAATCATAAATTTTCCGACCACGTGTTCAAGCTAAAGAAAGCGCTATATGGCCTCAAACAAGCCCCTAGAGCTTGGTATGAACGGCTAAGCAATTTCTTGCTTGAGAAAGGTTTTTCAAAAGAGAAAATTGATACCACACTTTTCATAAAATCTTTCAAAGATACTATTCTTTTAGTACAAATATATGTAGATGATATTATATTTGGTTCTACTGATGAAACCCTTTGTCAAGATTTTTCCAAGTGTATGCAGACCGAGTTTGAGATGAGCATGATGGGGGAGCTCAACTACTTTCTTGGACTGCAAGTCAAACAAATGTCAAATGGAACCTTCATCTATCAGTTGAAGTATACAAAGGACATGCTGAAGAAATTCGACCTTGACAACGTCAAACCAATCAGCACTCCAATGGCTACTTCAACCAAACTTGAACCAGATGATAGCGGCAAACCCGTAGATCAACGTAAGTATCGAGGTATGATAGGCAGTCTACTCTATCTTACTGCTAGAGTACTTTTAAAAATGACTAGTGATGTCTGCCTAGTGACCGAGTTAGTCAACCATTGCAAGTGTTCAAAAGCAATGTCTGCCTAGTGATCGAGTTAGGACTGTGACTTTGTGAATTTTGAAATTTATTTATATTTTTATTATTTTATAATATCATGTGGTGACACAAAGTCACAGTCAACCGAATATTGATAACATTGACTAAATAATACTTGTAATAATTCAATACGACACATGACGACTACATCCAGCTCAAGTCAGACGACAGCTCAGTTTTGCATTGCAAGTCATTTTTGAGTCTGTATTTTATAAATTTATTGAGTCTAGACTGATGTAAGCTGAGTTGTGCTGAGATCTTGAGACTTAACCTATAACCTACCCAAAATCCATAAGCTCCACACATCCAAATAAGCCCATTGGACCTTAAGACCTATTCTGTGCTCTGGAGACAGAGTTCGGGCCGAACTCTGCCTCCACATAGAGTTCGGGCCGAACTCTGTCCCCTAAAAATCAGTACCCTAATTTTTAGGATTGGCTGGTTGCTAGTTGTCCAACGGCCAAATATTTGAAAATTTCTACCAGAATTCTGGTCGAATTCTGCCTACTGGTATCCTATAAATAGGCCATGAATTCTCTCATTTTTATTCATCCAATCTTCTCTTCTCTTCTCTCTAAAGCTCAAATACAAGCCATACCCTTCTTCATCTACTAGCCACAAGCTCCCTAAGCCTCAAGTGCTCAGCATTTTTCAGCTAGGAGTTTGTGCAAGAGTTCAAAAAGTCGCTTGGAAAATTCCAAGCATCGCCACTGCGATCTTTGTAAGAAGTTGACGTACTCTTCTGAAGAAAAGGCACGGGGTGTAACTACTATTTCATAAATAGTGGATTTAATCCTGAGCTAGAGTTCTCAGGCCTGGACTAGTCCTCCACGAGGGAAACCAGGTTAAAATCGGCTGTGTTTGCGTATGCTTTCTTGCTCCTTATTTATTTTTGTATTTACTATGATTAGTTTTACTTGTGAAAGAGTTTAAATTTTTAATTGGCTATTATCACTATAAACTCTATTCACCCCCCTCTAGAGTTGCCATCTGTTCTTCAATTGGTATCAGAGCTCTGTTCTCTCAACAAGGACTAACATCCTAGAGCTGATCCATGGCAACCACACAATCCTTGATTTTCTATCACGGTGAAGGGTAGTACACTCATAGGCCTCCCCTATTTGATGGAACTAACTACACTTATTGGAAAACAAGGATGAGCTTTTATCTCAAGTCGCTAGACTTTGACCTGTGGACTATCGTCACTGACGGTTACAAAAAGCCCGCCAGAATAGTTGTCAATGGTGATCTCGTTGAGAAATCATATGACAAATATTCAGACGAGGAGAAGAAATAGGCAAGTCTAGACGCGAGAGCTATTAATGCTTTATTCTGTGCTTTAGACAGGAATGAGTTCAACAGGGTCTCTACATGCACCACCTCTCACGAAGTATGGAGACTTCTAGAAGTGACGCATGAAGGAACCACCCAAATCAGGGAATCAAAGATAAGCCATCTCACTCAAGAATATGAGGCTTTCAAGATGAAGCCAAATAAGACGATCACGCAAATGTTCACAAGATTCCTCGACATCATCAATCCCCTGTCTTCGCTCGGTAAACAATATTCAAATCACGAGAAGATTCGTAAGCTACTTAGGGGGCTACCAAAGATTTGGAACCCTAAGGTGACAACCATCATAGAAGGAAATGATCTCACAACCATGTCCATGAAAACCTTGATGGGAAAGCTGATGACTCATGAGCTTGACCTCAAGAACTTCGAAGAGCCTGCTCCTAAGGATAAGGAGATCGCACTCAAAGCTCACCGACGGAGGGCTGACCCCGAAGAGACGGATGACGACAACTCGGAAGGTGATGATCAAGCTCTCCTTGTCCGCAACTTCAAGAAATTCCTTCGCTTCAACCGAAGAAAGAAGGAACCACAAGAAGACGACGAAGAAGAGCCAACCTGCTATGGTTGCAAGAAGACGGGACATGTCCGAAAAGACTGTCCATACTTAAAGAAGAGCAGCCGTTATGAGAATCCATACAAGAAGACTTCCTCAAAGAAATATGCCAACACAAGCATTTGGCATGAAAGCGAAGCTAGTGACTCCGAGGAAGAAAAGGACTCTCCTCAAGACACGGCAAATGTGTGCCTAATGGCAACGTCCGACAAGGTATCAAACGAAACTCTTGATGAATTCACTTTTGATGAACTTGGCGATGCTTTTACCGATTTACTTGATGATCATAAAAAGGTCATTGGTAAATACAAACATGCCAAGGAAAAGATCAAAAGTCATGAAGTCAAAATTTAAAGACCTTCTTTACTGCTTGATAACATTAGAGACACTTCACCCACGGATGTCACAGTTGAGGTATCTAAGCTTAAAAATAAGCTTACATGATGTCGAAGCACGCATTGAACAACAAACAAAAGAAATCATAGCTCTCAACACGAAGCTTGCAGAAGAAAAGAGTAAACACAAGATTTCTATTACTAAGATACATGGTTTGAATGCTAAGGTTACTGAACTGCAGGCTGTCTCTAAGAAACTAGAGACTAAATTGGGAAAACAGGTTGCTCAACCTCAAACCCAAGAGACACACACAAAGCATGACACTACTCATTCTAGTCAACCACGTCATCCACCTGCGACACGTAATCATGCCTACATATACACATACTTTCACAAAGCACACAAACCACATGCACGTAGAAATAACTATCATATGTTACAAAATCATCATGCTACACATAGATACAATCATCACCATGTTGCACAAAAACAACATCACCATCACTTTACATATAAACATCATCACCATGCTACTCCATATAGACAATATCACCATGCCACTCCACATCACTCTATACATAGTCATCATCACCATTCTAATTCTACATATCATCATACTTCTCCTCATCACTCTACTTATAGACATCATTAGCATGCTCCTAATATAAATAGGAATGCTACATGTACTTATTGTGGTCTACATGGACACATTTCACCAAAATATAGAATTAGAAGATTAGTAGATAGAAAGATATATGCATTGTTTCCAAAAACTAACTTTTCAGGACCCTCAAGAACTTGGTTACCAAAGGTCACATCTACTCTTGATGTAGGTGGACCTTCCCTCCTCAACTAAGAGTAAGTGGATTCTCGATAGTGGATGCTCGCGGCATATGACGGGAAACGCAAATCTTTTCGCATCACTATCGATAAAGAGAGAAGGATATGTATCCTTCGGCAACAACCTAAAATGTTATATTATAGATAATGGTATTATTGGCCATCCTCCCTTACCCGTAATAAAGGATGTCTGCCTAGTGACCGAGTTAAAGCATAACCTGCTCAGCATTAGTCATCTTGCTGACCATGGATATGACATTAACTTTGGACAAAATAAATGTTTTATCTATGATAGGTCAACAGGAGACATCACTTTTGAAGGAATAAGAGAGGATAACATTTATATTTTCTATTTGTCTAGAGATACTAATAATGCAGGTAGATGCCTATATGCTCATAAAGATGAAAGATTACTATGACACCAGCGTCTTGATCATGCCAATATGGATACTATATCCAGGCTATCGACCAAGAAGCTAGTTAGAGGCCTGTCTGATATCACATTCAAGAAGGACACGGTATGTGCCGAATATGAATTGAACAAGGCAACCAAGTCCTCATTTCATTTCATTAACTCTGTAAGTACTACTAGACCCCTGCAACTACTCCATATGGATTTATTTGGCCCTAGTAGAGTAGCCAGTCTTGGTGGAAAACTCTATGCCATTGTTATTGTTGATGACTTTTCTAGATTTACTTGGGTTTTTTTCTTACAAATAAAAGTGATGCTATTTCGGTTTTCAAGATTTTTGTTAAGAAAGTTCAAAACGAAAAAGGCTACATGATTACTCGAATCCGAAGTGATCATGGAGGCAAATTCGAAAATTCTGTTTTTGAAAAGTTTTATGATTCTAATGGTTTTGATCATGAGTTTTCTTGTCCAAGAACTCCTTAACAAAATGGTGTTGTGGAGCGGAAGAATAGGACTCTTGGCGATATGGCTAGAGTCATGTTGAACAAGTTTTCACTTCTGAAATACTTTTGGGCTGAAGCTGTCAGTACAGCATGCCACATTTTAAATATGGTACTTATTCGTCCTATCACGAAGAAAACACCCTATGAGCTTTGGTTTGGGAGAATCCCAAATGTCTCTTATTTTAGAGTTTTTGGTTGTAGATGTTTTATCTTTAACACCAAAGACAACTTAGGCAAATTTGATGCCAAAGCTGACGATGGTATTTTCCTTGGCTATGCTGCCAAGTGCAAGGGATATAGAGTTTTTAACAAACGCTCATTAATTGTGGAAGAGTCTACAAATGTGACTTTTGATGAAGATAACAGTGCAGCAGCTACTCTTGATGATGATGTTGAGCCATCAACTTCTACTCCAATGAATACCATAACCGAAACCAATTCTCTGGAAGGCTTGCCAAAGAAATTCTCTTTCAAGCCGTCACATCCAAAAAATTTGGTGATAGGTGAGGTTTCACTTGGAGTAACTACTAGATCATCATTAAGAGACTCTATTGCTAGCACTGCCTTTATTTCACAAATTGAGCCGAAAAATATTTTAGAAGCTTTCAATGATGAATTTTGGATTTCTGCTATGCAAGAGGAACTCAACCAATTCGAAAGGAGCCAAGTATGGGAACTCATTCCTAGACTGGCTAATCACTCGATTATTGGTACTAAATGGGTTTTTAAAAACAAAGTGAATGAAGATGGTTCAGTCACACGCAACAAAGCTCGTCTAGTAGCCCAAGGATACAACCAAGAGGAAGGTATCGACTACGATGAGACGTATGCTCCTGTTGCTAGATTGGAATCCATTCGGATGCTTTGTGCATTTGCAAATTTTCAAAATTTCAAATTATTTCAAATGGATGTTAAAAGTGCTTTCTTGAATGGATTTATTAAGGAGGAAGTTTTTGTAAAACAACCCCCTAGTTTTGAAAATCTCAAATTTTCCGACTACGTGTTCAAGCTAAAGATAGCGCTATATGGCCTCAAACAAGCCCCTAGAGCTTGGTATGAACGGCTAAGCAATTTCTTGCTTGAGAAAGGTTTTTCAAAAGGGAAAATTGACACCATACTTTTCATAAAATCTTTCAAAGACACTATTCTTTTAGTATAAATATACGTAGATGATATTATATTTGGTTCTACTGATGAAACCCTTTGTCAAGATTTTGCCAAGTGTATGCAGACCAAGTTTGAGATGAGCATGATGGGGGAGCTCAACTACTTTCTTGGACTGCAAGTCAAACAAATGTCAAATGGAACCTTCATCTGTCAGTCGAAGTATACAAAGGACATGCTGAAGAAATTCGACCTTGACAACGTCAAACCAATCAGCACTCCAATGGCTACTTCAACCAAACTTGAACCAGATGATAGCGGCAAACCCGTAGATCAACATAAGTATCGAGGTATGATAGGCAGTCTACTCTATCTTACTGCTAGTCGCCCTGATATTATGTTTAGCGTTTGCCTATGTGCTAGATATCAAGCAAATCCTAAGGAATCACACATGACCGCTGTTAAGCGTATCTTTCGATACCTTAAGGGTACGGTTACAATAGGCTAATGGTATCCCAAGACAACATCATTTGACCTCATTGGTTACTCTGATGCTGATTTCGCTGGATGCAAGGTCGACCGTAAAAGTACGAGCAGTACGTGTCATTTATTAGGAAAGGCTTTAGTCTCTTGGTTTAGCAAGAAGCAGAATTCTGTCGCACTATCCACAACAGAAGCTGAATACATCGCAACTGGGCGTTGTTGTGCACAAATTTTGTGGATAAAGCAAATCCTTGAAGACTATAACTTATCTTTCATGCACATTCCAATCTTTTGTGACAACATTAGTGCTATAAATCTCACTAAGAACCCCATTTGTTACTCACGTACGAAGCACATTGAAATACATCACCACTTTTTGCGTGATCATCTGCAAAATGGCACGATTAACTTAGAATTTATTGACTCTGATCATCAGTTAGCAGATTTTTTTACAAAACCATTATCCGAAGAGCGCTTCAATTTTCTTTGTCGTGAACTTGGAATTTTGGATGAAGCTGTCATAAATTAAAATAAACCTGCGTAAATATCGAGTATGTCGTGATTCTATTATGATGAACTTGCTATGGGTACAAGCCGAAAGGGTCCTTCTGACAACAAGGCGCAAAAGCCTAAGCGACACGGTGCACTAGTCCTCAGGACTACCTCTAGCTGGGATCCGGCCCCTGCAGTTAACCCATGGCAGCTTCAAAATATTGAATTATGATATAATTCCTTGTTTATTAGACGGTTCATTTTTATTTATCACTGGCTGACATACAAATTTTTCAACTTCACATTGCTGCTTTAAGTTCACTCTCTGTCATTCTTTGTTTATCACTTGGATCTTTCCTTGTATTTATACTCCTTTTATTTTGGTCTTTCTTACTTAACCAATTTTCTGCCTAATTCCAGTTCTGTCACCAGAATCCAAAATTCGGGCCGAACTCTGCCCTTACCAGAGTTCAGGCCGAATTCGGTCTAGCTGTCCCAGAACCGGGAACAGCCTCAGCCGTTGATCATATTTTAGATCCAATGGCCATTATTGATTCCGACCAATTGAAACCCTTCTCTTATATTCGGGATCCTCTCCTTCTTCTTCTCCATCACCACCTTTTCCACTTCTCAAACACCTTTTTCTCAAAACCCTAACCCTAATTTCTCCCTTCTAAAGCTCATCTCTTCCCCAAACTCAAGGAGAAGGCCTCTCTTTCAATTCTCCTTCATTGTTCATCACTAGTTTGAGGTATAATTCTATATCTCAATTTCCTTCATTATCTTTATTGTATCATGGCTCCACGTTTGTTCAACTGCAAGAAGAGACTTCAGACCGAGGGAGTATCCTCGTCGAATGCTCCTCCTTGCGTTGAACCGCTCGTTGCACCACCCGTTGCACCGGCCGTTGAACAACAACCACCTATCCATCCGTTGTTTAATCCTCCACGTCTACATGACCCAAACACTTTTGACGACCGAATATTTGTATCACTCGACGCATCAAATGATTGGTTTAGTAATTTTCGGACACGTCCGGTGTTTGCGGGACACCCTATCAACTTTACTATTTTTTCTCAATATAATGCACTTTTTCATGACCTTTGCCTTGATGAACTTGTTACCACAAATTTGGTCATTTATCGTAGTGCTATTCAAATGTTCTACTGCAATCTAACCCATGATGATACACATATTTATTCACGGGTTGCGGGAATTGATATCTCTTTTTACGATTTCGAATTAACCGAATATCTTGAACTCCAAGAGCCAAACTCATGGAAAAAGCTTGTTGAAGCTCGATCATTTCAATTTCCCGATGGGTCTTCACTTGAAAGCTTCAAGGATGACTTGTGTACCCCGAACACACGTCCTCGTAAGCTTTTGGCCAAATATCTCAATCCCTATTTCTATGAACTTCATCGGATCATTTTCAACACTATTCTACCCAAAGCGGGTTCTACCGATGAAGTCACTTATTTTGAAATCTCGGCTTTATATCATCTCCATTTTCATGTTCCCTTTAATCTTCCACGTACCATGATGGACTGGATGATTAACTGTAGGAAGAAACCAAGATCTTTGGTTTATGCATTATACCTTCCTATGATCTTTTGTGCGTTTCATGTACCCTTTGATGAGTGTCCATTCTTACCTGCCCCTGCCTTCCTCTCTAAGGCAAGGAGGCTTCAGGCGGCCGTTGGCTCACCAGTTGTGTCTGAGCATTCTGATGATGAGCCAGATGCCCCCTCCTTTGGGACAGGATCCTCCTCCTCCTCCTGCCACTCTCGAATCTCTTCAGACTATGCTCCGAGATTGCTTTACCTTAGAGGACGATCGTTGGACTCAGCTGGATTACCGGACCACCTTGCAGATGAGTGCCATCAGCAACTCGCTGTACGATATTCGGTATTCCATGTCTCGCCATCCTTTCATGCCCATTCCTATGGAGCGAGACCCTGGTCGTGAGGGATTTCGTATCGATGACCCTTCGGTTCTTCGCTACATGGATCTGGATGCAGCATTCGTGGACCCACGTCGCTCCTTTACTGATCCAGCAGACGACGCTGGGCCTTCACGAGCTCGATGATGGATATGGACTACTACTTGCTGCTGCTACTGAGGATCATAGATTATGGTTTATGCATTTTGATTTTAGTTACTTTTATGTACTTGGTTTGTATTAGACTTATTATTAGTTGTGACTCTTGAAACTTTGGTAGTTCTATCAGTTTATGTGCCATTTCTTATATTATGACTCTTGAGACATTTTGTCGTTATATTAGTTTATATGCAGTTACTTCTCTTATCTTTTGGTGTGATTGCCAGTTATTACTTGTTTATCTTAAATTGCTAAACGCCAAAAGGGGGAGATATGTATATTCTATATTCTTTTTGTCTATGTATATGTGCTTTGGAAGAATATTCTTATCAGGCCAACAAGATTCAAAGCATTGTTTACGGGGGAGCTATTTTTTAAGCTCGGCACTGATTATGGGAGAGCTATGTTTTTAAATGTGTCCAGGTATGAATATTGAATATACAATTTTTATTTTGTCAATTATCAATATGGGGGTGATTGTTGACACAAAGTCACAGTCAACCGAATATTGATAACATTGACTAAATAATACTTGTAATAATTCAATACGACACACGACGACTACATCCAGCTCAAGTCAGACGACAGCTCAGTTTTGTAATGTAAGTCATTTTTGAGTCTGTATTTTATAAATTTATTGAGTCTAGACTGATGTAAGCTAAGTTGTGCTGAGCTCTTGAGACTTAACCTATAACCTACCAAAATCCATAAGCTCCACACATCCAAATAAGTCCATTGGACCTTAAGACCTATTCTGTGCTCTGGAGACAGAGTTCGGGCCGAACTCTGCCTCCACACAGAGTTCGGGCCGAACTCTGTCCCCTAAAAATTAGCACCCTAATTTTTAGGATTGGCTGGTTGCTAGTTGTCCAACGGCCAAATATTTGAAAATTCCTACCAGAATTTTGGCCGAATTCTGCCTACCGGTATCCTATAAATAGGCCATGAATTCTCTCATTTTCATTCCTCCAATCTTCTCTTCTCTTCTCTCTAAAGCTCAAATACAAGCCATACCCTTCTTCATCTACTAGCCACAAGCTCCCTAAGCCTCAAGTGCTCAGCATTTTTCAGTTAGGAGTTTGTGCAAGAGTTCAAGAAGTCGCTTGGAAAATTCCAAGCATCGCTACTGCGATCTTTGTAAGAAGTTGACGTGCTCTTCTGAAGAAAAGGCACGGGGTGTAACTACTATTTCACAAATAGTGGATTTAATCCTGAGCTAGAGTTCTCAGGCCTGGACTAGTCCTCCACGAGGGAAACCAGGTTAAAATCGGCTGCGTTTGCGTATGCTTTCTTGCTCCTTATTTATTTCCGCATTTACTCTGATTAGTTTTACTTGTGAAAGAGTTTAAATTTTTAATTGGCTATTATCGCTATAAACTCTATTCACCCCCCTCTAGAGTTGCCATCTGTTCTTTAATAAATAAGGAGCAAGAAAGCATACGCAAACACAGCCGATTTTAACCTGGTTTCCCTCGTGGAGGACTAGTCCAGGCCTCTAACTAGCTTCTTAGTCGATAGCCTAGATATAGTATCCATGTTGGCATAACCAAGACGCTGGTGCCACAATAATCTTTCATCCTTATGAGCATATAGGCATCTACCTGCATTGTTAGTATCTATAGACAAATAAAAAATATAAATATTATCCTCTTACCCCTTCAAAAGCAATGTCTGCCTAGTTACCGAGTTAGGCAATTGTTGAATTTTGAATTTTGAATCATGTAGCCTTTTTCATTTGCAATGCAAGTCATTTTTATTTGTCCGAGTTTTGAATTGTTGAATTTTGAATTTTGTGATTTTCATGCCAAATGTAAGTATCAAGGGCGATACTTACATTGCTAGTTGTCCAACGGCCAAATATTTACCTGAGAACTCTCTAAATCTCAAATACAAGCCATACCCTTCTTCATCTACTAGCCACAAGCTCCCTAAGTCTCAAGTGCTCAACATTTTTCAGTTAGGAGTTTGTGCAAGAGTTCAAGAAGTCGCTTGGAAAATTCCAAGCATCGCAACTGCGATCTTTGTAAGAAGTTGACGTGCTCTTCTGAAGAAAAGGAACGGGGTGTAACTACTATTTCACAAATAGTGGATTTAATCCTGAGCTAGAGTTCTCAAGCCTGGACTAGTCCTCCACGAGGGAAACCAGGTTAAAATCGGCTGTGTTTGCGTATGCTTTCTTGTTCCTTATTTATTTCCGCATTTACTCTGATTAGTTTTACTTGTGAAAGAGTTTATATTTTTAATTGGCTATTATCGCTATAAACTCTATTCACCCCCCTCTAGAGTTGCCATCTGTTCTTCAATTGGTATCAGAGCTCGGTTCTCTCAACAAGGACTAACATCCTAGAGCTGATCCATGGCAATCACACAATCCTTGATTTCCAATCACGGTGAAGGGCAGTCCACTCATAGGCTTTCCCTATTTGATGGAACAAACTACACATATTGGAAAACAAGGATGAGCTTTTATCTCAAGTCGCTAGACTTTGGCCTGTGGACTATCGTCACTGATGGTTATAAAAAGCCCGCCAGGATAGTTGTCAATGGTGATCTCGTCGAGAAATCACATGACAAATATTCTGACGAGGAGAAGAAACAGGCAAGTCTAGACGCGAGAGCAATTAATGCTTTATTCTGTGCTATAGACAAGAATGAGTTCAACAGGGTCTCTACATGCACCACCTCTCACGAAGTATGGAGACTTCTAGAAGTGACGCATGAGGGAACCACCCAAGTCAAGGAATCAAAGATAAGCCGTCTCACTCAAGAATATAAGGCTTTCAAGATGAAGCCAAATGAGACGATCACGCAAATATTCATAAGATTCCTCGACATCATCAATCCCCTATCTTCGCTCGGCAAACAATACTCAAATCATGAGAAGATTCACAAGCTACTTAGGAGGCTACCAAAGATTTGGAACCCTAAGGTGACAGCCATCATAGAAGGAAATGATCTCACAACCATGTCCATGGAGACCTTGATGGGAAAGCTGATGACTCATGAGCTTGACCTCAAGGACTTCGAGGAGCCTGCTCCTAAGGCTAAGGAGATCGCACTCAAAGCTCACCGACGGAGGGCCGACCCTGAAGAGACGGATGACGACAACTCAGAAGGTGATGATCAAGCTCTCCTTGTCTGCAACTTCAAGAAATTCCTTTACTTCAACCGAAGAAAGAAGGACCCACAAGAAGACGACGAAGAAGAGCCAATCTGCTACGGTTGCAAGAAGACTGGACACGTCCAAAAAGACTGTCCATTCTTAAAGAAGAGCAACCGCTATGAGAAATCTTACAAGAAGACTTCCTCAAAGAAATATGCCAACATGAGCATTTGGCATGAAAGCGAAGCTAGTGAATCCGAGGAAGAAAAGGACTCTCCTCAAGACGCTGCAAACGTGTGCCTATGGCAACGTCAAACAAGGTATCAAACGAAACTCTTGATGACTTCACTTTTGATGAACTTGGTGATGCTTTTACCGATTTACTTGATGATCATAAAAAGGTCATTGGTAAATATAAACATGCCAAGGAAAAGATCAAAAGTCATGAAGTCAAAATTCAAAGACTTTCTTTACTGCTTGATAACATTAGGGACACTTCACCCACGGATATCACAAATAAGGTATCTAAGCTTAAAATAAGCTTACATGATGCCGAAGCACGCATTGAACAACAAACACAAGAAATCACAGCACTTAATACGGAGCTTGCGGAAGAAAAGAGTAGACACAAGATTTCTATTACTAAGATACATGGTTTGAATGCTAAGGTTACTGAACTGCAAGCTGTCTCCAAGAAATTAGAGACTAAATTGGGAAAACAGGTTGCTCAACCTCAAACCCAATCACATGAGACACACACGAAGCATGACACTACTCATACTAGTCAACCACGTCATCCACCTGCAGCTCATAATCATGCTTACATGTACACACACTTTCATAATGCACACAAACCACATACACGTAGAAATAATCATCATGCTACACATAGATACAATCATCACCATGTTGCACAAAAACAACATCACTATCACTCTACATATAGACATCATCACCATGCTACTCCATATAGACATCATCACCATGCTACTCCATATAGACAATATCACCATGCCACTCCACATTACTCTATACATAGTCATCATCACCATGCTAACTCTACATATCATCATACTTCTCCACATCACTTTACTCAGAGACATCATATGCATGCTCCTAACATAAATCGGAATGCTATATGTACTTATTGTGGTTTACATGGACACATTTCACCACAATGTAGAATTAGAAGATTAGTAGATAGAAAGATATATGCATGGTTTCCAAAAACTAACTTTTCAGGACCCTCAAGAACTTGGGTACCAAAGGTCACATCTACTCTTGATGTAGGTGGACCTTCCCTCCTCAACTAAGAGTAAGTAGATTCTCGATAGTGGATGCTCGCGACATATGACGGGAGACGCAAATCTTTTCGCATCACTATCAATGAAGAGAGAAGGATATGTATCCTTCGGTAACAACCTAAAAGGATATATTATAGGTAATGATATTATTGGCTATCCTCCCTCTCCCGTAATAAAGGATGTCTGCCTAGTGACCGAGTTAAAGCATAACCTGCTCAGCATTAGTCATCTTGCTGACCATGGATATGACATTAACTTTGGACAAAACAAATGCCTTATTTATGATAGGTCAACGGGAGACATTGCTTTTGAAGGGGTAAGAGAGGCTAATATTTATATTTTTTTATTTGTCTATAGATACTAACAATGCAGGTACATGCCTATATGCTCATAAGGATGAAAGATTATTACGGCACCAGCGTCTTGGTCATGCCAACATGGATACTATATCCAGGCTATCGACTAAGAAGCTAGTTAGAGGCCTGCCTGATATCACATTCAAGAAGGACACGGTATGTGCCGAATGTGAATTGAATAAGGCAACCAAGCCCTCATTTCATTCTATAAACTCTGTAAGTACTTCTAGACCTTTGCAACTTCTCCATATGGATTTATTTGGCCCTAGTAGAGCAGCCAGTCTTGGTGGAAAACTCTATGCCTTTGTTATTGTTGATGATTTTTCTAGATTTACTTGGGTTTTCTTTCTCACAAATAAAAGTGATGCTATTTCAGTTTTCAAGATTTTTGCAAAGAAAGTTCAAAACGAAAAAGGTTACATGATTACTCGAATCCGAAGTGATCATGGAGGCGAATTCGAAAATTCTGATTTTGAAAAGTTTTGTGATTTTAATGGTTTTGATCATGAATTTTTTTGTCCAAGAACTCCTCAACAAAATGGTGTTATGGAACGGAAGAATAGGACTCTTGGCGATATGGCTAGAGTCATGTTGAACAAGTTTTCACTTCCGAAATACTTTTGGGCTGAAGCTGTCAGTACAACATGCCACATTTTAAATAGGGTACTTATTCGTCCTATTACGAAGAAAATACCCTATGAGCTTTGGTTTGGGAGAACCCCAAATATTTCTTATTTTAGAGTTTTTGGTTGTAGATGCTTTATTCTTAACACCAAAGACAACTTAGGTAAATTTGATGCCAAAGCTGACGATGGTATTTTCTTTGGCTATGCTGCCAAGAGCAAAGGATATAGAGTTTTTAACAAACGCTCATTAATTATGGAAGAGTCTATAAATATGACTTTTGATGAAGATAACAGTGCAGCAGCTACTCTTGATGATGATGTTGAGCCATCAACTTCTACTCCAATGAATACCACAACCGAAACCAATTCTCTGGAGGGCTTGCCAAAGAAATTCTCTTTCAAGCCGTCACATCCAGAAAATTTGGTAATAGATAAGGTTTCACGTAGAGTAACTACTAGATCATCATTAAGAGACTCTATTGCTAGCACTGCCTTTATTTCACAAATTGAGCCGAAAAATATTTTAGAAGCTTTTAATGATGAATTTTGGATTTCTGCTATGCAAGAGGAACTCAACCAATTCGAGAGGAGCCAAGTTTGGGAACTCGTTCCTAGACCGGCCAATCACTCGATCATTGGCACTAAATGGGTTTTTAGAAATAAAGTAAATGAAGATGGTTCAGTCACACGCAACAAAGCTCGTCTAGTAGCCCAAGGATACAACCAAGAGGAAGGTATCGACTACGATGAGACGTATGCTCCTGTTGCTAGATTGGAATCCATTCGGATGCTTTGTGCATTTGCAAATTTTTAAAATTTCAAATTATTTCAAGTGGTTGTTAAAAGTGCTTTCTTGAATGGATTTATTAATGAGGAAGTTTATGTGAAACAACCTCCTGGCTTTGAAAATCAATAATTTTTCGACCACGTGTTCAAGCTAAAGAAAGCGCTGTATGGCCTCAAACAAGCCCCTAGAGCTTGGTATGAACGGCTAAACAATTTCTTGCTTGAGAAAGGTTTTTCAAAAGGGAAAATTGATACCACACTTTTCATAAAATCTTTTAAAGACACTATTCTTTTAGTACAAATATACGTAGATAATATTATATTTGGTTCTACTGATGAAATCTTCTGTAAAGATTTTGCCAAGTGTATGCAGACCGAGTTTGAGATGAGCATGATGGGGGAGCTCAACTACTTTCTTGGACTGCAAGTCAAACAAATGTCAAATGGAACCTTCATCTGTCAGTCAAAGTATACAAAGGACATGCTGAAGAAATTTAACCTTGACAACGTTAAACCAATCAACACTCCAATGGCTACTTCAACTAAACTTGAACCAGATGATAGCGGCAAACCCGTGGACCAACGTAAGTATCGAGGTATGATAGGCAGTCTACTCTATTTAACTGCTAGTCGCCCTGATATTATGTTTAGCATTTTGCCTGTGTGCTAGATATCAAGCAAATCCTAAGCAATCACACATGACTGTTGTTAAGCGTATCTTTCGATACCTTAAGGGTACGGTTATAGTGGGCCTATGGTATCCCAAGTCAACATCATTTGACCTCATTGGTTACTCTGATGCTGATTTCGCTGGATGCAAGGTCGACCGTAAAAGTACGAGCAGTACGTGTCATTTATTAGGAAAGGCTTTAGTCTCTTGGTTTAGCAAGAAGCAGAATTCTGTCGCACTATCCACAACAGAAGCTGAATACATCGCAACTGGGCGTTGTTGTGCACAAATTATGTGGATGAAGCAAACCCTTGAAGACTATAACTTATCTTTCATGCACATTCCAATCTTTTGTGACAACATTAGTGCTATAAATCTCACTAAGAACCCCATTTGTTACCCACGCACGAAGCACATTGAAATACATCACCACTTTTTGCGTGATCATCTGCAAAATGGCACGATTAACTTAGAATTTATTGACTCTGATCATCAGTTAGCAGATTTTTTTACAAAACCATTATCCGAAGAGCGCTTCAATTTTCTTTGTCGTGAACTTGGAATTTTGGATGAAGCTGTCATAAATTAAAATAAACCTGCATAAATATCGAGTATGTCGTGATTCTATTATGATGAACTTGCTATGGGTACAAGCCGAAAGGGTCCTTCTGACAACAAGGCGCAAAAGCCTAAGCGACACGGTGCACTAGTCCTCAGGACTACCTCTAGCTGGGATCCGGCCCCTGCAGGTAACCTATGGCAGCTTCAAAATATTGAATTATGATATAATTCCTTGTTTATTAGACGGTTCATTTTTATTTATCACTGGCTGACATACAAATTTTTCAACTTCACATTGCTGCTTCAAGTTCACTCTCTGTCATTCTTTGTTTATCACTTGGATCTTTCCTTGTATTTATACTCCTTTTATTTTGGTCTTTCTTACTTAACCAATTTTCTGCCTAATTCCAGTTCTGTCACCAGAATCTGAAATTCGGGCCGAACTCTGCCCTTACCAGAGTTCAGGCCGAATTCGGTCTAGCTATCCCAGAACCGGGAACAGCCTCAGCCGTTGATCAAATTATAGATCCAATGGCCATTATTGATTCCGACTAATTGAAACCCTTCTCTTATATTCGGGATCCTCTCCTTCTTCTCCTCTATCACCACCTTTTCCACCTCTCCAAACTCTTTTTCTTAAAACCCTAACCCTAATTTCTCCCTTCTAGAGCTCATCTCTTCCCTAAACTCAAGGAGAAGGCCTATCTTTCAATTCTCCTTCATTGTTCATCACTAGTTTGAGGTATAATTCCATACTTGTCTATATCTCAATTTCTTTCATTATCTTTATTGTGTCATGGCTCCACATTTGTTCAACCGTGAGAAGAGACTTCGGACCGAGGGAGCATCCTCATCGAATGCTCCTCCTCGCGTTGAATCGCCCGTTGCACCACCCGTTGCACCGGTCGTTGAACAACAACCACCTATCCATCCATTGTTCAATCCTCCACGTCCAATTGACCCGAACACTTTTGACGACCGAATATTTGTATCACTCGACGCATCAAATAATTGGTTTAGTGATTTTCGGACACGTCCGGTGTTTGCGGGACACCCTATCAACTTTACTATATTCTCATAATATGATGTACTTTTTCATGACCTTTGCCTTGATGAACTTGTTACCACAAATTCGGTCATTTATCGTAGTGCTATTCAAATGTTCTACTGCAACCTAACCCCTGATGATACACGTATTTATTCACGGGTTGCGGGAATTGATATCTCTTTTGACGATTTCGAATTGGCCGAATATCTTGAACTCCAAAAGCCAAACTCATAGGAAAAGCTTGTTGAAGCTCGATCATTTCAATTTCCCGATGGGTCTTCATTTGAAAGCTTCAAGGACGACTTGTGTACCCCGAACACACATTCTCGTAAGCTTTTGTCCAAATATCTCAATCCCTATTTCTATGAACTTCATCGGATCATTTTCAATACTATTTTACCCAAAGCGGGTTCCACCGATGAAGTCACTTATTTTGAAATCTCGGCATTATATCATCTCCACTTTCATGTTTCCTTTAATCTTGCACGTACCATGATGGACTGGATGATTAACTGTAGGAAGAAACCAAGATCTTTGGTTTATGCATTATACCTTCCTATGATCTTTCGTGCGTTTTATGTACCCCTTGATGAGTGTCCATTCTTACCTGCCCCTGCCTTTCTCTCTAATGCAAGGAGGCTTCAGGCGGCCGTTGGCTCACCAGTTGTGTCTGAGCATTCTGATGATGAGCCAGATGCCCCTCCTTTGGGACAGGATCCTCCTCCTCCTCCTCCTTCCACTCTCGAGTCTCTTCAGACCATGCTCTGCGATCGCTTCACCTTGGAGGATGATCGCTGGACTCAGCTGGATTACCGGACTACCTTGCAGATGAGTGCTATCAGCAACTCGCTGCACGACATTCGGTACTTTATGTCTCGCCATCCTTCCATGCCTATCCCTATGGAGCGGGACCCCGGTCGTGAGGGCTATCGTATCGATGACCCTTGGGTCATTCGCTACTTGGATCCAGATGCAGCCTTCGTGGACCCTCGTCGTTCCTTTACTGATCCATCAGACGACGTTGGGCCTTCACGAGCTCGATGATGGATATGGACTGCTATTTGCTGCTGCTACTGAGGATCATAGCTTATGTTTCTTTATGCACTTTGGATTTTAGTTACTTTTATGCACTTTTTATTGTATTAGACTTATTATGAGTTGTGACTCTTGAGACTTTTAGTCGTTATATCAGTTTATATGCAGTTTCTTCTCCTATCTTTTGGTGTGTTTGTCAGTTCTTAATTGTTTATTGTTAATTGCTAAATGCCAAAAGGGAGAGATATTTGTATATTCCATATTATTTTTTTGTATCTGTGCTTTTGGGAGAAATGTTCTTATCATGCCAACAAGATTTACAGCATTGTTTACGGGGGAGCTATTTTTTAAGCTCGGCACTGATTATGGGGGCGCTATGTTTATAAATGTATCCAGGTATGAATATTAAATATACAATTATTATTTTGTCAATTATCAATATGGGGGAGATTGTTGACACAAAGTCACAGTTAACCGAATATTGATAACATTGACTAAATAATACTTGTAATAATTCAATACGACACACGACGACTACATCCAGCTCAAGTCAGATGACAGCTCAGTTTTGCAATGTAAGTCATTTTTGAGTCTGTATTTTATAAATTTATTGAGTCTAGACTGATGTAAGCTGAGTTATGCTGAGCTCTTGAGACTTAACCTATAACCAACCCAAAATCCATAAGCTCCACACATCCAAATAAGCCCATTGGACCTTAAGACCTATTCTGTGCTCTGGAGACAGAGTTCGGGCCGAACTCTGCCTCCATACAGAGTTAGGGCCGAACTCAGTCCCCTAAAAATCAGCACCCTAATTTCTAGGGTTGGCTGGTTGCTAGTTGTCCGTGTTTGCCATTGATTGTAAAAGAACAGAACAATTATCGGAGGACTGAACTTAGACTCACAATACAAACTCGCTCGTACAAAGAAAGCCTAGGGACGAAAACCTAGGTACAGCAGACTAAGTACGATTGTTTATTTTTGATTCTGGGGGGTGACGATAGAGGCTCGAAAAAGCGACGGCCGCTCTGCCTTACTCCTTGGACGATCAGTATGCAGCCTTGGCTCGGGGAAGATCTGCTTGGCGTTGACGAAGAAAGGCTCTTCTTACTCTCCTCGGGTTGCTCTCCTGGCTTCTCTCTCTCTGTGAGTATCAAGAAGAAGGGGGAGCTCTCTCTGTGTAGATCTCTCTCTTCTTATTTTTTTATTCTTTTGTTGCTAACCTCTTTCTCTCTCCTCTTCTCTTTTTTTTTCGCATGGGAAAGATGCTGGCTATTTATAGGAGTGGGGTGTGATCATTAGGGTTTGTTGATGATTATCTGTTTGGAATGTCGGCGCTTCCTTCATTCTATCTGAGCCCTTGATCCTGATCATAATGAATCTCGGCCACTAATGCTGATAGCACCAAATCTCATGAGCAGTTAATGCTGACTGCTTTAAATTCTCGTGATTGATTATGCCAATATTTGATTGCTCGCCACGTGTCCTATTGGCTTGATGATAAATGATATGCCCTGATCTCGGCAATTATGATAATGGTGTCAAATATTCTTATTGGGATTCGGTTGAATCTTCAATGCCATGTGTTTTAATTGAAGGTCCTGCCAGGGCCGCATAGGATGGCCAACACTTGAACCGCAGAGAGATACTCTTCATGAGCCGCATGAGTCAATGCCTCATCGAGCCGCAGGGGACAAACTTTTCGTGAGCCGCATATGCGTAGTCTCTGCGAGCCGCAGGGGACGAACCCTCCATGAGCTGCATATACATAGTTTCTGTGGGCCGCCTGAGTTAACATGGTATTGAGCCGCATAGACCGGGCTAATGGGTGGACCGCATATGGCGGATTCCTGTTAATCATATTAGAGTGATTCCTCGCTGAGCCGCATGAAGCTGTTCTCTACCCGAGCCGCATGAGACTTTTGCCACGTGGCAATCTAGGATTTCTGACAGATCGGGTCAGAGATTGTCTTCTTTCCCCGAGGAGTCTGTCATTATGGCAGAGCCATTATGACGCTTTATATCAGAGACGTCGCAGCCGTCGAGTCATGTCAGAGTATTAAATGAGGCCATTACTTCCGTAGCCAGCTGTGGGGGGATCACACGTGGCGTCAATTGAGCCGCATGTTCCTGCTGAACCGCATATATGCCCGAACCGCATGAGTCTGAGGGTCTTCTTTCGGGCCGCATGGGGCAACTCCAGTTATGAGCCGCATAGGCTTGCTATCCAAAGCCGCATGGGCTATCTATGCTTTTATTCTAATATTTTCCATGCTTCTACAGGACCCCCTTCAAAGTTTTCAATTTGTAAAATTGAAACACTTTGAATAAAAAGCATGGCCCCGTTTATGCCGCATAGGATGTTCTGTTTACCTGAGCTTCCTGGCCGCATTAGCATCTCGGCCGCATAGCTCCTTCTGGCCGCATAGGCTCTTTGCCATGCGTCCTGACCTCGTGAGCAAATCTTCATTAATTGCTTTCGATTTGATTTAACGTCGTCTTTTGGGGGAGGATCCCAAGGGTCGGTTTTTGCTTTGACCGAAGCGTTTTCGCCTTTATTTTTGGAGGCGGCGCGTAATCCGAGGCGTCTTTCTACTTCATGGATCGCCTATAAATAGGAGTCTTTCAGCTCTTGGGGATTTCTTTATCTCCTTTCTTTGCTTGAATTTCCTGTTGTCAGTTTTGCTCTTCGTCGTCCTCCTTCATCTATCGACCATGGCTCCTAAGAGATCTGCTGCATCGAAGGCCGCGAAGGGCAAGGCAGTTGCTGCGGCGGCGACTGCAGCGACGAATGTGGTCGCTCCTCCGTCGGCTGCTGTAGGCGTTGTCCATCCTGATGTTCACCCGTCCATCGCTGGTAAGGGGGTCACTCCGAAAAACCCTAACTGCTGCCATGGCTCTGTTGCATACTTTATGCACAAGCCACATGTACGAGATGTATCGATGTGGCCGCATAGGCACTTCGTCCATTATGGCCGCATGAGTTTGTCATATTCGATCAGTGCCGCATGTGTGTTTTCGACTTGGGCCGCATAAGCGTTGCTCACTTTTGAACCGCATGAACTTGATGGTTTGTAGCCGCAGTGGTTTATATGAGTCGGGCTTAGCCGCATGAATTTATAAACCCTTCTGAATCTGAGTCGTACGGATTTGGTTAATTCAGAGCCGCATGGAGCTATGACGCGCAGAGCCGCATGGACCTATCTGCTGATGAGCCGCATGAGGCTGTGGCAACCTTAGCCGCATAGACTTCAGTAATCTTTTCTAATACTTCTGTCTTCTTTATTTGTCTTCTGACCTTGTTTCTTTTGCATGTCTTCAGTGACTCTGCCCGTGAATCCTGCTGGGGAACTTATGGTAGGCTCGCGTCAGTTAGCCTCGGGCGTACATCGGGATGACTTAGTTCGTCAAGTGTCCGAACAGCTACTTGTTGATGAACCTTTAGAACGGCTAAATGTCATCAGGGTTCAATCCTTTCAATTTCTTGTTGATATGATAAGCTCTGGGCAGTCTGACGGGAAGTATCTGAAACCGGTCTTCCTCTTTGGGGATGCGTTGGTTGTAGAAAACTCCCGAGTGTTGGATGTTTCGGAGAGTTGGGATTTTGACCTGGATGGGATGCCGATTCACATCTCTATTATGAAGCGCCATTTCCCTTTTGAGTGGTTCAATATGATCGTTCTGGATAGGCAGATGCCGGACACCCTCACTCCAACCAGACCGGGGATGTTTGTTGGTAATATCCGTTATAACAGAGCCACTAGGTCAGTGCGCGCAGTCAAAGATCCAGCCAGTCGGTCCGTGATGGGGTTAGTTCCAGGTACCTTCATCAATACCCCGGGTCCTAATTTTTCATTCTTCCAGGCTGATACCTTCCTGAGTCAGCTAGCTTGCAAAGGGTCCTATCCTATTGGTAGGTTGGTCCTGCCGAGCTGGGTACACCCCATTCCTCCGTGTGCTAATCTGTCTTCATGGATCCTACGGAAGTATGAAGAGTTTTTGTGGGGAGTCAACCTTTATGAAGCTATACGGGGTACCAGCCACGGATTGCCCGTTAATAAGCCCCTGTTCATGGCCCTTCTGGAGATGTACAATCATCGAACGGGGACCTTTTTTACCCCTGTTAGAGAATTAGGGCTCGCTCTTCACGAGATGTATGCTGTCTCCAAGCTCCCCTGGGGGGATGAACCCTTCGAAGTGTATACTCCGACGAATGAGGAGCTCCAAAATTTGGATCAGCGATTCCCCGGTTTCGTCACCGTGTATCAAGAATTATTATGCCATCATAGCACCTGTCACCGGACGACTATCCAAAAAAATGATAGCTCGGAGGGGGACTCTCCCCATACTAAATCTTGGGTTGCATACCTTTTCAAATTTAGCGCGGATGGCCGAGTTACTTCCCGAGATCGTTTAACTCCTAAAGAAATGGAGGTCTTGATGTCGACTGCCCGGAGGTCGAGGTCTCACAGTGACAGGTTCGGGAGCCAGATTGACTCCTTTAGCTACTTTCGTTATGGCACCCGACGGTTGTCCGAGAAGGCACTCTTGGCCGGATTTTTAATGGTATGGCTGCGCAATTGCGTGGCCTCAGGAGGGGCAGGCTCTATTGAGAGGATCAGTCGCCATTTCATTCTTCCTGCTGTGAAGTTGGCCTTTGGGGTCAGGCTGGCCCTCCTTCCTGCTATGGTGTGTAGTATTCAACATGGTCTTCGTGCCTTCTCATCCAAGGTCATTGCTCGTGACGTGGCAATGAATTTTGAACGTGTAGAATTGCCTTACCATTACTTACTGGGATGGCTATTGCTGCATTATCAATCCTTGATGAGACCCGGGACGGGAGAAGGCGTTACAGGTGATGACGCATTTTTTTTCAAGTATCACCACCAGCCTTGGGAATGTAGTACCATGCCGGCGTGTCGGAGGATACTGGCGAGGGTGGATGGGTACAATTTCTTCGTATCCGTTCCTCATTTCACTGATCAAGAGGTGAGGAGTGTTCATGTTGATGGGGTCGGACCTCCTCATTTCTTGCCTGAAAAGATGCATTTTTGGCTGCGCAACATTCGCCCGGCGCATCTAGTTTACCGGAATCGCACCACTGTGTATTTGGAGCCCTACTTGCCTAGTAGGTTTGCCCGTCAATTTGGGTATAGTCAGCTGTTCCTCGGGCGCCCCAGTTCTCACCTGGGATTTGAAGGCAGCATTCTTGACGGCATCAGAGCATGGAGCTACTATGACACCTATCATACTCGGACTAGCTTCTTGGTCCCTGCCGTAAATGTGACGGATGAAATCCTGCATATGGCAGACCTGTATCATGTCACGGCGAATCCTTCTCCCCTCGATTTTGACTTGAGGACTAGCTTCATTGTGGGCACTCGCCTAGCAGAGAAGGCTATGACGTCGAGAGCAAAGAAGAAAAGGGCGAATAGGGTTCCCTCGCCCGATTCCGAATCCTTTGACACAATTGAGAAAAATAATGACCGGGACAGCGAAGACTCCTTTTCTTCGGGTGATGGGATAATGGCGGGTCAGCCTCCAGTTATGGCTGCTGAGATGGCGATGGAACAACCGTCGGCCGTATTTGACGAAGCAGTGGACCCGTTACCGTCTACGTCGGAGGAGGTACGGGTAGATCTATCGCCCGCCATGCCTGGTCCTTCGCGTAAGCGAGGCAGGCATGAGCTTACCGGCGGAGAAGTAACTTTTTCTGTAAAGAGAGTGGCTGTCGGTCCCCGTCGGCTGCTTATTACGGAGAAAGGTGAGGGTGTAGACGATGTTCCGGAGGTAAGTCCAAGCCGGAGTTCTATCTTTATTGTAGTCTTCTTTCCTCTCGGGGACATGACTTGGTCATTTCTTTTTATAGGTGTCTGACGAACCAGGCTCTCCTGGACCATCCGCTGCTCCAGTAGTTGATCCGGCCCTTGCCGTTTTGATTGGCGACATGTGTGCCGCGGTCCTCTCTGCGGGGGCTCTCTCAGCGGCGACTAAGGACTCCCAAGCTGCTGAGGCTCCAGCCCGGGGTGACGGGATTTCTGAATTTCAACGAGATAACACCATCCTCGGTGCATCCCCTTCCGAGGATGCAAGGGCAGATGAGTCTTTTATTCCTGACTCGGAGGCTGTTGGTGAAGAGGTTGTGATGGCTGTAGGCAAACCTCAGCCTCCACATTCTTCCACTGGTAAGCTGAGCCACATATTGACTACCGAGGGGGCTTATTCGCTATATCAACATATCCTTCGGGTCAAGTCGATTCATGGTTGCCTTGGCCCTGCAGGTCCTGACCCTTTACCTCCCGTCGCGGATGTTCCCAGGGAGAGTTCGGTTGGCCATTATCCGGACGAAAGGAATGTTTCTTCTCCTCTCTCTCATGTTGAAGAGCCTCCTGCCGTCTCCGGGCAGACGGGGAGGGAGTTGGCAATGGTTTCCGCCTCGTCTTCCGCTGTTGACACGGCTCCGGAAGTCGACTTCTCGACCTTGTCGAGCATCCAAATCCTGCGGGCTGCTGAAGAGGAGTTGGCCGCTGTTCAAGCGTCTTTCCGTGCAGATTTGGTTTCTCTGGTGGCAGGAGCGGCAGACTCCGTCGCGTCTTCTTCCGTGCTACCAGCCACACTCCCGCTGACACCGGTTTCCTCGGAGGCTCTGGACGAGGTGACGCAGGATGTGGTTGACAGCTTTTATCGCCACTTAGGGAGGGGTATAAATGCTGCCGTGGACCGGGGGGTCCCTTTTTCTCTGTCTCTACGGGGAGCTCGGGGTCAAATTGACACTCTGAAGGGTCTTCCTGGCGGGCTGGGGTTAGCAGCGTTCCTGGAGCCTAAGCTGACAGAGGCTGACCAGCTTGTGACCCAACTGCTGGCAGTACGGCAGGCTGGTTTGCCTGTCGCGATCGAACGAGAGCGGGGCTTCCTGGTTGCGGCTCGGGACAGGATCAAGCTCGCTCGAGAAACTGTCGGGCCGGCTGTGCAGGGGGATCTTGACAAGTTTTCCGCCTCCTATGACCGGCTGGGTCGTCGGAGTCAGGCTTGTAGGGCCCGGGAAGAGTCTGCCTCTCGTGGAATAGCTGACACGAAGGAGCGGATTCTCGCGCTCCAGGAAGAGTTAGCCTTCTTAGAGTCAGAGTGGGAGGCTGCTCATGCAGAACAGGAGTCGATTGCTCGGGAGGCCGAGCGGATTTCTCGAACTTCTGCCAACCTGGAGCGATCTTTTAAGAAGTTCGAGGACAACTGGCAGGCCCACGTTCATCTGGAGGACCCGACGGTGTTGAACCAGGAAGCTGAGCGCCGAGCCAAACAGAGGTTTGAGCGGTCGGTCGCCTTGATAAAGGACCGCCTCACGGTGTTATGTGCCCCGGAACAGTGATCCGCCCTCTGTCTTCTTCTGCTTCTTTTTTTTTTTTTCCACATGTGTATATTTTTATTTGGAAGGGATGTGATCCCCAATGATGTAGCCCTTTGATTTTTTGGACAAATGAGCATGTTTCAACTCATCTTTTCTTTCTTGTATCGGCGTTCATGGAATCGGACTTGCTGAGGGGTTATTTGTGGACCTGTTACCCTAGGCGTACCTTGGTTTTTGGTACGGATAACAAGTTTGATCAGGATGTCCGGGACAGCCATGACAAAATGGTCATGGATGTTCTCGGTACTGGGGAAAGGAATGCCGTAGAGCAGCTGGGCTCCCGGGGCATGGTAAGATGGTGGATTTATGCCAAGAAGCTTAGCAAGGGATATTTGTGGACCTGTTACCCTAGGCGTACCTTGGTTTTAGGTACGGATAACAAGTTGGAAGGAAGCCAGTCATATTTGCTCCGAGGTTACGAGGGCGTAGCAAACATGAGGGTTTTACCGTGGAATCTTCCTACTCAGAGGTAATGCGAACATGGTAGGGGGAGACTTCACAGAAGACTTTTCTATAATCAATAGTGGTCAACAGAGGACATTTGTGGTCAACAAAGGACATTTGTGGTCAACAGAGGACGTTTGTGGTCAACAGAGGACATTTGTGGTCAACAGAGGACATTTGTGGTCAACAGAGGACATTTGTGGTCAACAGAGGACGTTTGTGGTCAACAGAGGACATTTGTGGTCAACAGAGGACATTTGTGGTCAACAGAGGACATTTGTGGACCTATTATTCTTGTCGCACCCCGGTTGTGGGTACGGACAATAGGTTGAAAGGGAACCAACATACTTGCTCAGAGGTAATGTGGACATGGCAAATATGGCGATTTCTTCGACGGAGCCTTCCCACTCAGAGGTAATGAGGACATGGCAGGAGTGGGCCCAATGAAGAAGGGGTGCATAGAATTACTCAGAGGTAGGAGGACATGGAAGTTCTATGCGAGAGGGCGGTTTGTTTTTGGTGGAAGTGAAAACGACTCAGAGGTAATGATGACATAGTCGTTTCGGAGATTAGTGGATCGATTACCCTTTTTGTGCACTGGGAGCACGGGTAGTGGATCATGAGGGAGGATCTCTTTCAGAAAGAAAGTTCAGAGGTATGATTATACGTGACTTACTATCTGAGAGAGTGACCGGAATGTAAGTACATAATTTGGATTTTCTAGAATATTGAGGAAATGAGAGTTCAGTGGCACCAGCGGGTGCATGGCTCGGTAATCTGAAATGTTGTGGATGTGGGTTCAGTGGTATCAATGGATACATGACTCGATAATTTGGAAAATGGTGGGTGCGAGTTCAGGGGTACTAAGAGAGTACATGACTCGATAATTTGGAGAATGTTGTCTAAACATAGTATTTCTTCAGAAACTTGCCGTTGACGGGCAACATAAGCAAGTCCCCATTCTGCTTGGCGAGGCGGTAGGCGCCGTTAGAGAACACAGTCTCGATGACAAATGGACCTTCCCATTTTGGCTGGAACTTGCCTGCGGTTTTGTGAGTCATAACCATTGGTCTCCGAACTGCCAGAACGAGATCGCCCACTTGGAATGTTCTGATTTTGACCTTCTTGTTGAAGGCTCCTGAGATACGTGCTTGGTATAGCTCGATCCTTTGCTGGGCTAGTAGGCGCTTTTCGTCTAAGGCCTCCAACTCTTATAATCGACGTCGATAGTTATCATCCGTTGTCAATTGATAAGTGAGAGCGACGCGGAGTGAGGGAATCTGAGTTTCCAGTGGGAGGACTGCCTCACTCCCGTATACTAAAGAGAATGGTGTATTCCCAGTAGCTGTTCGAACTGTGGTACGATAAGCCCATAAGCATTCGCCGAGCTTCTCGTTCCAGTCGCGTTTGTTAGAGGAGACAAACTTCTTGAGGAGTTTGATGATTGTTTTATTGAATGCCTCTGCCAACCCGTTTGCTGCTGGGTTATATGGTGTCGAAGCGATATTCTGAATGCGGTGCTTATCGCAGAATCGGTAGAATGCATGGCTTATAAACTGTAGACCATTATCATGGATGATCCTCCACGGTAGTCCGAAGCGGTAGATGACGTGATGCTTAAGGAAGCTGATCACGTTTGAGGTCTTAACTTCTGTGAGTGGGACGGCTTTCGACCATTTGGAGAAGTAATCGGTGATCGCAAGTATGAAGCGATGTCCTCGGGAGGAAGGTGGGGTGATTGGGCCAATGATATCCATTCCCCATGCTTCGAATGGCCAGGATGCCACCGTTGGATGTAGAAACTCGGAGGGTTGGTGAATGAAGTCTGCATGGACTTGGCAAGCCTTACATTTTCTGGCATAGTCTATTGCGTCTGCCACCATCGGGGGCCAGTAGTAGCCCATACGGCGAAGGCGGTCCTGTAGCTTAGGGCCAAGCTGATGGGCCCCACAGACACCATCGTGAGCTTCTCGTACAGCTTCTTTGGCTTCTGCGTTTGACAAGCACCGGAGTAATAATCCGTCGTAGGATCGTCGGTACAGCATTTTTGTCTCTGTGTCGTAGAAGAATCTGAGAGAACGCCGTCTGATGGAGGTGGCTTCCTTTGGGTTCTCCGGAAGGATGTCGTATGCGACGAAGTCAATGAACGGCTGTCTCCAGTCTGGTGTTTCGTCGACCGTCCGGACGGAATAGCTCGCCACGAATTGAATATTGTTCTTGGGACAGACCAGTTCGTGGCCTATCACTTCAACCGAGTGATGCGCTTGGTTCGGCACTGCTAAGGAAGCGGCAAGGCCTGCTAGGGCATCGGCTTCGATATTTTGAAGTCTGGGGACGTGTTCGATGAAGAATCCCTCGAAAGAGGAGATAATGTTGATTGCTATTTGGTGGTAGGGGATCATGTCTTCATGGCGGACTTCGTACGACCCCCGAATCTGATTGACGATTAATTGTGAATCGCCGTATGCTTCGAGATGTTCTATACCCAGCTCCTTTGCGAGTTGGAGGCCAATGACCAAAGCGTTGTACTCGGCCATATTGTTGGAACAGGGTTCCGTGAGAGAGTAGGCGCGATTGATCACTAGCCCGGTAGGAGAGATCAACACCACTCCGACCCCGACGACGATATTTCCCTTGGGTCCGGTTCTTGAGGCGCCATCGAAGAACATTCGCCATATGTTATCGTGAGTGGCTGTATTCGAATCGGCGACCTCGTCTGGGATCTCTTCATAGATTCTGGATGACTCCGATCCTGGGTGGGCTGCCAAAAAGTCTGCTAGGGCTTGACCCTTGACAGCCTTCTATGGGACGAAGATCATATGATATGGGGATAGCAGTATTGCCCAGGTAGCGAGGCGAGAGCTGAGCGCCCCTGGTTTAGTCATGAGGACCCTGAGGGGATTTACCCGTGAGATCACATGTATGGTTTGTCCTGTAACATAGTGCCGCGTCTTTTGAATAGCGAACACCAAGGCGAGGCATTCTTTCTCCACGGCAGTGTATCGGTGTTCGGGCCCGACCATCATTCGGCTGAGGTAGTATATGGCCTGTTCGTGTCCTGCGTCATTATTTTGTGCCAGCAGGGCACCGAGGGAGTGTTCCATTGCTCGTACATAGAGCAAGAATGGTTTTCCAGGGACCGGGGCCACCAGGACTGGAGGTTTTGACAAATATTCTTTGATGTCGTCGAAAGCGCGTTGGCATTCTTCGTCCCATGCGAATGAGACTCCCTTCTTCATGAGTTGTGTGAACGGCCGGCATCGTCCGGAGAGATTGGAAATGAACCTTCTGATATAGGCTAGCCTCCCTTGGAGGCCTCTGAGTTCGCGGAGATTTTTCGGGGGACCCATCTCCATTATTGCCTTGGTTTTCTCAGGGTCTACATGGATACCCCGTGCAGTGATGATGAAACCTAAGAACTTCCCGCTGGATACGCCCAAAAACGACTTTGTAGGGTTCATCTTTAGGTTGTGGGCTCGCATCAGGTCGAATACCGTCTTTAGATCTTGCAGATGATCCTCCTTGCGGCGACTCTTGACAGCGATGTCGTCGACGTAGCATTCCACTGTTTTGTGCAAATGTTCTCTGAAAATGATACTCATAGCCCGCTGATATGTAGCGCCAGCATTCTTCAGACCGAAAGGCATGACTGTGTAGCAGTATGTGCCGATCGGTGTTCTAAATGATGTGTGCTTCTCATCGTCGGGGGACATCTTGATTTGATTGTATCCCGAGAATCCATCCATGAATGACATACGTTCGAAGCCGCATGTGTTGTCAATCATGATGTCCGTGATCGGGAGGGGAAATTCGTCTTTCGGACATGCCTCATTTAGATTACGGAAGTCGATGCAGATTCGGATCTTCTCGTTCTTCTTAAGGACCGGGACTATATTGGCGACCCAGTCAGGGTGTTGCTCCTCACGGATGAAGCCGCTGGCTATCGGTTTGTTGACTTCGGCTTCGATCGCGTCCATGACGCCCGGGCGGAAGCGTCGTTGCTGCTGCTTGACTGGCTTTGCATCCGGCCGTATATTGAGTTTATGGAGAGCAATGTCGGGATCTAATCCCGGCATGTCTTCGTAACTCCATGCAAATACGTCAATGTATTCTCGGATGAGTTCCAGCAGTGATTCTCGTTCCTTGTCTGTTAGGCTTTTACTGACGAAGATTGGCTTCGGAGAGGATTCGGTGCCGAGGTTGACCTGCATAACTTCGTCCTCCGTAGGAGGTTCTCTTAGCTCGAACCGCTTTTCCCATTGTGCGTCTAACTGTTGGGCCCACGGCTCAAGCTCGAGAATTTCAGGAATGTCCTCGTCTTCTTCGTAAGCGTCAACAAATGCCATGTTGACTGATAGGACTTGTCTGAATACGTCCCCAATGCTTGTGTCTGAGTCGAAAGTTGGTGTCCCGGTTGAGTGTGACTGCCAGTCGCATTCTTCATCTGAGCTTTCAGGGGTCGTAGTTGGCGTTACATACCCTAAACCGCATCGGGTTTTGTTATAGTAGTTCCGTGGTTTGCCCGTCGGGGCTGGTGTCTTCAAAGGTAATCGTCGTCCAGTGCCGTAGTTCAGTCCTGACGTTGTCTCTAGATCATACCCCTGTTTCTGCATGAGATATTTGGATTGAGGGCTATAGAGATACAGAGGCAGTCTTTCGTTAGCTGACCCGAAGTCGACTTCTTCCATGGCGAGGGGATGCGGGTTGTTTGTCCGGCCGAAGATGATTGGGTGGTCCCCTCCTTCGATTATTCGGTAAGCGTCTTCTACTGGAGTAAGTTGGATAGCGGTGTACACATTTGTCACCTGTGTGTGTAGGTGAGTGCCTATACCGTGTTCCATAGCATACATTGTACATAGCTTATTGAGCTCGGTGTAGTTCAAAGATAACCCTTTATTGATGAAGTAAGGTATCTTTTCTAGAGGGATTACATCGTCTGCGGAGGGAACATCAGTGTGGGCAGCCACATACTTGGCTAGCTCTGGTTCCTCTTCGGCTACCCCCTGTGTGAATGAAGATTGAGAGGGCGTCCTAGTCAGCTTGATCTTCCGAGGTTCAACTGACGGAGCGGAGCGTGGGGTTATCGGTAGACTAGCAACCCCCAGTCTGGCACTCGATGTGGAGCGAGGGGTAGCTGGTTCGCTAGAAGTGTCAGACCTTGTATCGGGATGATGACCTTTCTTGGGAAGGCGTATTGTCAGTGGCCCATCGGAGGGATTGAGTTTCTCCGTCTGGGGTTGAATGATTCTCGGCAGTCTGATGGTAAGTGGCCCTGTTGTGGGTCTCGGCACTTGGCCGGACCTTGGCAGCCGGATTCTCAGCTGCTCTTCCTGTGCCGAGAGACTGATTGCGTCCTTACGCAGAGTAGCCGTAAGGGGTGCAGAACTGCCCGGTTTGCGAGCCTGGAGACGGATTGTCAGGGGTTCTTCTGATCTTGTGGTCGTCTTGGTGTGAGCTTGCACCTCCTCTTCGACCAGATGCTTCTTTGATTTTTCGTAAAGACAGGAGTCTGAGTAATAAGATTCGACCCCCTTGAAGGGATCGATATCAGCAAACTCTGTCCTCACGAAGCCGTGCTTATCGACATATTTGAAGCACTGGTGTAGCGTGAAAGGCACGATCATGTAATCTTGTATCCAAGGCCACCCCAGAAGGATATTGTAAGAAGTGTCGGCATCTATGACGTAGCAGGTGACTTCTGATTGGAGATCGCCAATCTGACATTTCAAGCGAATCTTCCCTATTGGGTAGCTCCTGCCCGAATTTAAACCGCTAATGGCGGTGCTTGTAGGCGTCAGGCGATGCATTGGAATGCGAAGATGATGTAGCAGACCCTTCGGAATGATGCTTATGGAGGACCCGGGGTCAATGTGCATTCGGTCTACCTTTACTTCGCCGATGTATCCAGTGTAGTATAATGGGCGATCGTGCAGGTTAGTTTTGATGAGCATATCCTGCGGAGAGAATACGATATTGGGCATTGCACCTGTACACGCACTATCTTGGAGATCTGTAGGCTGATTATCTCCCGTGAGGTTGACCTGAGCCAAGTATGCGTCGGCATTTTGGAGCGCCTCACTTAGAGCTGTGCGGACATCTTTTGAGAGTCTCAGGAGTTCGTATAAGGATAATTTGGCCGGTGTGTTAGCCAATTGCGCCAAGATGTCAAAGTTATAGGGCCTCTCCAGCCCCTGAGGTGTCTTCTTTCGGAGAGATTTGTCGAAGCGAGTCTCCTTCGGCCTAGGCTTGTCGGTCGTCGAAGGCTGAGCCGGTCCCGGAGTATCAGCGTTTGTGGGCTGCTGATCATTAGTCGGATTCTCGGCCACTGGTTGGGCTTGTGCTCCAGATCGGGTAGTGACGGCTGAGACTTCCTCCTCCTCTGCCGAGGTGGTGCGGCATGATCTGACCTTTCCACTTTTCTTTTTAGAGGATAAAGTGGGCTGAGTCACCTTATGGACTAGGTCCGGATGGACCCACATGATCTCCCCTCGTGATGTGGTGAGGGGTATTAGGCCAGGAGTTTGATCACGGGCAGGCGGAAGGTTAGTGATTTCCATTGTTGCCAGAGGGATGGGCATGACACCGTCTTGAGTCTCTGTTGGAGGGAAATTGCCGAATTGTACGGACACCATGTTGGCTGCTACAGTTACCTCCTCGAAGTCGATAGCCAGAGCGTTTGAATCGATGAGGTTCTGGATATAGCGTTTCAGTTGGTAGCAGTCGTGTGTAGCATGGTGGACGTAGCGGTGGTAATGGCAGAACTTCGGATTTTCCAAATCAGCAGGCCGAGGTTCCCGCCTTGGTGGAGGAAGCTGAATTCTATCTCCTTGTATAAGCATGTCCAAGATAGGCTTGACGTGGCCGTCTTCGAAAGAATAAGTGATTTGAGGCCATTGTTTGTCCGCTGGCTGTTGCTCGGGCTTCTGGGCTGTATCGGTCACCATGGCCTGCTTGCCTTTGTTGTCTCGGTTGGAGGGGCTACCCCCATTGTCGTTGCTGGCGTTGGGACGCTTCCCCTTGTTCTCTTCCTCTGAGATATGCAACCCCAGTTGGCGAGCTTTCTTCAATCGTTCCTCGGCACTTGTAGCGCTGATGATAAAGGCCTTCCAGTCCTTGAATTGACTTTCGCCCATCCAGAGACTAATTGTTGGGAGTAGTCTCTTTTGGCAAATTTCAATCAAGGAAGAGTCCGGGTTGCCAGATGGTAGCTTCATTGCGGTTTGACGAAACCGCTCAATGTAATTCCTTGTCAGCTCTTTCTCTCCTTGGACGACGTCCATGAGGGTAGACATCGTGACGTCCTGCCCTACCTCATAGAACCTCTCCAAGAACAAGCGTTTGAAGCCAGCGAAGGAGTGGATGCAATTATCTGGCAGGTTGCGGTACCAATCAAAGGCGACTCCTTCCAGTGCCCCAATGAATAACCGTGTGAGGATGGCGTCCTCATGGGGCAGATGGTCGGTAGTGACCTCAAAGTAAGTGATGTACTGGCTTGCTGAAGTCTTACCATCATATGGGTTGGCTTATATCTTGGGGGAAAGGGCACATCCCTCCATTCAGCCGGGTATGGTTGCCGTATTCTGAGGTCTTGAGAATTTTCTCGGGCGTGGAACATCGCTCGAAGCTCCTGAACCTCTCTCCTTACTTCTCGGGCCTCATCTGTCGTGGTAGGGGCCGTTATCTCGGGAGCATTATTGCCCGGGTTTGGTGCCGCTGAATTTGAATCTATGTTGTTCGCGGAACCGGTGCTTGTCTGGCCAGGTGTCACTCCCTGCAGAGTAGGCAGTGCCGCTTTGATTTCGTCTACAGACTTGACCAAGGCATGCAATATGGCCTCCAACGTGTCAATGCGCTGGCGATCGCTGGAACCGCCTTGATTGCTGTCTGTCATGAATACCGTCTTCACATGAGGAGTGACGGAGGGAGTGGTGGAGGATGTACCCTCCGAGTCGTACCCATGCGTCGAGAAATCATCTGGATATGTGGGGATGTTCTCTTCAGGTTCGGACTCGGAAGGAACACTATTCCCAGCTTCGGAGCTTGCTTCGTCTAGAGAATCATGGGTGTCCTCGGGGATATCAGCATCTGTTGTACCCGATGGGAGGGTTATTTCTCGGGGTTCGTCTCCTTGAAACATTGGATTATTGTGGATGTTCGGAGGAGTACTACCCCCAGCTCCTACGACCCCCAGGGTCGGGGACGATGAGCCTCCTATTGCAGCAGATTTTGTCTTCGAACGGGTGTGTTGGTATACTCCAGTGGATGGCAACCGTTTAGCCGACAATTTCTTAGCTGTAGTGGCCGATATCTTTGGACTGGAGATGCTCGTCTTCTTCCCTCTCCCCTCCACGGGGACTTTCTGCGCGGAATTGCAGGAGGCAATGGGAGGTGCCTCGTCTTCCGAGCTCGAATATTGTAATCTTTGGAAGACGGATGGCCGGTCTTCCGCTACTGCCGTGTTGTTGTAACAGCAGTTGACGATAATCTGGGTGCAGTGACGTCCCTGTGAGGACTCTCTGCACGCTGAGGCTCCTTCTCTTTCCTTGTGTTTGTGGAGGATAGCTTCACGCAGGTCAGAGGAACCACTTTGTCCGTTTGCCGCCGGGGGCTGGACTCGAGTGGTTTTATACAACTTTCCGTCAGAGGCCCGCGTGATACTCAACGGGACGCCCCGATAGTCAGAGGTTGGGGCAGCTGTCTGGACTTGATGAGCCCGCGCTGCCCTAGACTTTTTCTTTTTAGCACTTGTGGGTGCGTAATAGGAAGAGTCCACATTAGGTATCACAGAGTCTGGATTTTCATCCAGAAAGTGACCAGAGTTAGGACCGCATGAGAGTCGGTCGAAAACTGATCGAGAGAAGCGCGGTAGAGACGCTATACGGCTAGCGTTGGGTGTCGTGCAGGCTATTTGCATGCGACTGTCTTCTGTTGTGGGACAAGTTCTTATGCGGTTAGGAGTCACGACCGTGCAGGCTGGCCGCATGCGGTTGGCATCTGTGGCCGCATGGGTTTTCTGCAAACGATTGACTTTACTGGCCGCATGAGTCTCATCCATGCTGTCGGGAACTGTAGTCGCATAAGTTATGCGGCTGACAGAAGTAGCCGCATGAGTTTTCTTCATGCGGTTGACGGATGTAGCTGCATGGGCTTTCTCCTTGCGGCTAATATTCTTCTGCGGTTTGGTCCGCGTAGAGTCCCTCTTTGTCCCTGCAAGTCCAGCATCATAATGTTTTCTTTTGCCGAACTTGGGGACAGCAGAGTTGTCTACGACCTGAAGTGGGACCGCAGGAGAATCCTTCTCGCCGTCTTGAGCAGCAGAGGGCATCCCATCGAGGGCTTGAAGAGGAGCAAATGACTTCGGTCTCCATTCTTTGCGAGCCTTCGTGGTGCGGGTGCGCTTCTGAGCCAGGCCAGCACTGCCTTCAGAGAGCATCTCTTCGAACGCCTGTTGGTCGAAGCGGACGACCATCTTCTTTTGTGTGGAGCCAAGTTTGGCTGCATCTGATTGCGTCACCAACTCCTCAGCCGTGGAGAAGTTAGTCCCCAGCAGAGTCGCCATCGTGTTTGCCATTGATTGTAAAAGAACAGAACAATTATCGGAGGACTGAACTTAGACTCACAATACAAACTCGCTCGTACAAAGAAAGCCTAGGGACGAAAACCTAGGTACAGCAGACTAAGTACGATTGTTTATTTTTGATTCTGGGGGGTGACGATAGAGGCTCGGGAAAGCGACGGCCGCTCTGCCTTACTCCTTGGACGATCAGTATGCAGCCTTGGCTCGGGGAAGATCTGCTTGGCGTTGACGAAGAAAGGCTCTTCTTACTCTCCTCGGGTTGCTCTCCTGGCTTCTCTCTCTCTGTGAGTATCAAGAAGAAGGGGGGAGCTCTCTCTGTGTAGATCTCTCTCTTCTTATTTTTTTATTCTTTTGTTGCTAACCTCTTTCTCTCTCCTCTTCTCTTTTTTTCGCATGGGGAGGATGCTGGCTATTTATAGGAGTGGGGTGTGATCATTAGGGTTTGCTGATGATTATCTGTTTGGAATGTCGGCGCTTCCTTCATTCTATCTGAGCCCTTGATCCTGATCATAATGAATCTCGGCCACTAATGCTGATAGCACCAAATCTCATGAGCAGTTAATGCTGACTGCTTTAAATCCTCGTGATTGATTATGCCAATATTTGATTGCTCGCCACGTGTCCTATTGGCTTGATGATAAATGATATGCCCTGATCTCGGCAATTATGATAATGGTGTCAAATATTCTTATTGGGATTCGGTTGAATCTTCAATGCCACGTGTTTTAATTGAAGGTCCTGCCAGGGCCGCATAGGATGGCCAACACTTGAACCGCAGAGAGATACTCTTCATGAGCCGCATGAGTCAATGCCTCATCGAGCCGCAGGGGACGAACTTTCCGTGAGCCGCATATGCGTAGTCTCTGCGAGCCGCAGGGGACGAACCCTCCATGAGCCGCATATGCATAGTTTCTGTGGGCCGCCTGAGTTAACATGGTATTGAGCCGCATAGACCGGGCTAATGGGTGGACCGCATATGGTGGATTCCTGTTAATCATATTAGAGTGATTCCTCGCTGAGCCGCATGAAGCTGTTCTCTACCCGAGCCGCATGAGACTTTTGCCACGTGGCAATCTAGGATTTCTGACAGATCGGGTCAGAGATTGTCTTCTTTCCCCGAGGAGTCTGTCATTATGGCAGAGCCATTATGACGCTTTATGTCAGAGACGTCGCAGCCGTCGAGTCGTGTCAGAGTATTAAATGAGGCCATTACTCCCGTAGCCAGCTGTGGGGGGATCACACGTGGCGTCAATTGAGCCGTATGTTCCTGCTGAACCGCATATATGCCCGAACCGCATGAGTCTGAGGGTCTTCTTTCGGGCCGCATGGGGCAACTCCAGTTATGAGCCGCATAGGCTTGCTATCCAAAGCCGCATGGGCTATCTATGCTTTTATTCTAATATTTTCCATGCTTCTACAGTCCAACAGCCAAATATTTGAAAATTTTTACCAAAATTCTGGCCGAATTCTGCCTACTGGTATCCAATAAATAGGCCATAAATTCTCTCATTTTCATTCATCCAATCTTCTCTTCTCTTCTCTCTAAAGCTCAAATACAAGCCATACCCTTCTTCATCTACTAGCCACAAGCTCCCTAAGCCTCAAGTGCTCAGCATTTTTCAGTTAGGAGTTTGTGCAAGAGTTCAAGAAGTCGCTTGGAAAATTCCAAGCATCGCCACTGCGATCTTTGTAAGAAGTTGACGTGCTCTTCTGAAGAAAAGGCACGGGGTGTAACTACTATTTCACAAATAGTGGATTTAATCCTGAGCTAGAGTTCTCAGGCCTGGACTAGTCCTCCACGAGGGAAACCAGGTTAAAATTGGCTATGTTTGCGTATGCTTTCTTGCTCCTTATTTATTTCCACATTTACTCTGATTAGTTTTACTTGTGAAAGAGTTTAAATTTTTAATTGGTTATTATCGCTATAAAATCTATTCACCCCTCTAGAGTTGCCATATGTTCTTCAGGTACAACCATGTTTACGGAGCAGATGAACACAGAATCTTGGCTGGCACATGACCTTTAACGTGCGACGAGAGATATAGTTGATGTAATTATGTCAGTGGGTAGAACGATAACTATGATACTGAATTCAAAGTTCAGTGATTATGTATCGTATTATAGTTCTATCTCATGCTGAAAAATTTAAGTTGTCAACGATAACTATCCTAATGCACGACGCATATTCACTGTAAAAAAATGCTCAATCATATATTGAAATATGTGAGAAATTGTTGGGATTAATCCATTGATGACACCATTCTACTTTGGGATAAACCTAATTTGTGTATATTTCAATATTTGATAATTCATTTATTGAATGTATACATGTGGTGTATTACCTCAAGTAGTTAGTATGATACTGTTTTTTCTAAAGGAAAGGGTGTGGACGAAGGATGCAAAGTGACGCTTTGTCTGCTCACTTTGCACTTTGTATGCTCGCATCGAATGCGGAGTGCGGGATAGCATCGTGTTTGGTAGCTCCTCTTATGATAACGCCATTGTTAAACCTTCACAGTTTTGCTAGTCTCGCAGCAGGTTATTCAGTTTGTAATCTACTTTGAAAGTTACTCCTGGTTTGTAGCTCACAAAGTTAGGCTAATTATAAGGGCACAGCACATTTTGATCAGGGCTAGCCAAGTGTTAGTTTTCCATTATTTACAAGTTTGCCACTGAAAAAATTTACTCAGGGCTAGCCAACATGTGAGTATATAAGTCAAATTTTTATTTTTTTGCTCTCATCTCTTTCCTCACAAGAAGAAGAAGAAGGAAAAAAAAGAACAAGAACAACAAGAATATGAACATCAATTTTTCCAAACCTAGTTTATTTTGATTTTTTGCTCTCTTCTAATTTCTCATATCTCTTTCTCCAAACCCTAGTTTATTTTTCTTCTTCTTGTTTGGGCATTATGGATGAAATCCTAGTTGTAGAAGAAATTTGGTTATCAAATCTATCAAATCTATTAATCTATTAGTCTATTAACCAAATTTTCTTTATTAATAGAAGAATTATGCATGAAATCCTAGTTGTAGAAGCAAACTATGAAAGAAATCCTAGTTGTAGAAGAATTGGGTTCATATCAGGACTGCCATAATTTTTTGACAGTCCTAGAAGTATTGAGGACTGCCAGAAATTGTGGCAGTCTTGAAATAGACTCGATGTACAACAGGACTGCCACAAATTGCTGGCTGTCCTAGAAGCACTGAGGACTGCTAGAAATTGTGGCAGTCCTGAAAGGGACATGCTTTACAGCAGGACTGCAAAAATTTCTGACAGTCCTACACATATTGAGGACTGCCAGAAATTGTGGCAGTCCTCAAAGGGACTTGCTGTACAGCAAGTTCCTTTCAGGACTGCCACAATTTCTGGCAGTCCTAAAGTCAAAATTCCCAAATGAAAAAAATATGTTACGATTTATTTCAATCTTGATAATAAGTGAAATATGCGTTTTAGGATTTATTTCCATGCATTCTTTGTGAGGAAATAAGTATTTAAGCTTTATTTTCATGCATTTTAGGGTTTATTTAATTTTTAGATGCCATCGAAATTGGGAATGAGAAGAAAACTAGGATTTTGATGGAGATGGTGATGATGAAAATGGTGAAGAAGAAGAAAAAGAAGATGAGAAAAAAACTAGGATTTTGATGGAGATGTGAGAATGTAAATGGTGGAGAAGAAGAAGAAGAAGATGGATAGAAGAAGAAGAAGATGAGGAAAAATAGGGTTTGTGAAGAGAGAGTGAAATTTAGAAATGAGAGTGAGTTTTGGGGTTTGGGGGGCTGTGGGGTTTGGACAGCCCCTGAGTGGAATATTTTGATAGCCCGAGTAAAAGTTCCTCAAAACCTGGCTAGCCCTAATCCTGGCTAGCCCCGATCAAAATGTTATGTGCCCATATAATTAGCCCAAAGTTAGTGGGTTGACTACTCAGTTTTATAACTGAACAAGGGTCTGCTCCCCAATGTGCTTCAACACTTGCAAAAGAGGAGACAACAAAGAAGAATTTTTTTTTTAGACTTTCCTCTCTACTAGTGTTGTTTGTGCAACAGTGCATCAACACTTATCCGAGTTGTCCATCAGCGCATGAACGCTTGCTCCACGAAAGAAGGTGATAAGGAGAGCGTTCCAGAATTTCGATTTTCTGAATGATCGAAATTTGTTGGTTCCTGAAAACGAATCGGCACAAAAGACGATCAAATCTCATATTAAGCAACGATGATTTTGATCACCCCCAAAAAGACAGTTATAATAATCTAATTAGCAAACTTTTCAACAATTGCTCCTACTTTCTTTTATTTATGGTCTTCTTGGTAGTGGTGTTTTCATCGGTTCTTGGGTGTTTTTGAACTGACCGTTTATGAAAATTCATGCTTGTTAATTGTTTTGAGGCACTAGTTTTGGTCGGTTCAAAAATCTTCCAACATCGGTGTAAGGTAATTTTGGGTGGCTTTATAAACACCCAAAATCCGTAGATTTTTTTTAAATATATTATTTTATTCTATTTATATCATCACAAAAAATATATAATTATAACTACTAATATCATTTCCTATAATTTTATTTGTGCAAAAAACTTTCAGAACAGCTCGTTAGTAAATTATCAAGTATGAATTGAACTGGTTTAAAATCGCTACTTTAAAACCATCCAAAATCGGACCCCTCGTAACCGATATTCTAAAAAATATTTCATAATCATTACCCTTACAATTGTCAAGGAGACCTATAAAATTATTCTGGATACCGGTTTTCACCGTTGGCAACCTATTTAGCAAGTTTTATTTGTTATTTCTGGTTCAGTTTGCTCTGAAACAGGCAACAACACGTGCACAAGAATCTAGTGTCTAAAGAAGGTTTTTTTTAGGGCACTTTTACTAGGGGGCAGCCCTTACTTAGGGAGTAGCCCAGAAAGTGGAGATTTTACTAGGGGCAGCCCAAATTTTACTAGGGGCAGCCCAACCCCCCAAACTCACATTTTTTTCCCATTTCATAACTTCCTCTCTCTCTCCTCCAAAAGAAAAAAAAGAGCTCTCTCTCCCTCTCCCAAAACCCTAGAAAATTCTCCTCCACCACTATAATCCTAATTCCTCCACCAAATTTCTTTCAAGAACACTCCCACATTCGACGAGATGACACGCAAGTCGAAGAAATCGGATTCTAGGTACGTTCTTCCCTAATTTCTTCTATAATTTTCTACATTATATTCGAAACCCTAGAATAGTTTTAATTGTCTAAAAACTTTTGATAATTTAGGTTTAGAATGTATTTAGGGTTTATGAATGATATTTTCGAACACGACAAACCCACAATTTATCTTCAAACCCTAACCCTAGAAAACGACAAACTAGCGAGTCCTTTGTCTGTTGGCCGAGTACAGTAGGACTGCCAAGCATGTGGCAGTCCACATGTAAACAAGGACTGCCACAGTCCAGGCAGTCCTCTTTCAATAGAGGACTGCCAGGCCTGTGGCAGTCCTTATTTACATACAGACTGCCACATGCTTAGCAGTCCTATTGTAACAGTTCTATTTTAATTTGCAATGTATATTAATTGTACGGTCGCACAATCCATTGTTCTATAGGGGTAACAGTCCTCCGAACGCACCAAAAAGAATACGCCCCACCGCGTCAAAGCGGAAGAAACGCACGGAATGTCCTCTTGAGCGTCCGATTACAATTTCCGAACCGAAGCGCCAAGGTCGGGCTGGGACACTGAGACCCCCACCGGTTGCACAAGCTTGGTCGAAGCAACGAGCTTGTACTCCTTTTTCTTCTTCCAGTGACGACGACGACGTGCCAATTAGCCAACTCCTACCACCACGTCAAGGTGGTTCTGCTCCATCTGAGGAGGCCGGTCCTTCTGAGCCACATGTCCGGCCGCCAGGTTACTCAATGTTGGCTTCTTTTGAGAACCATATTGCATATGCAATATGGAAGGACCCGGTATGTACATTACTTTTGTAAGCTACCAGTTTAGTATATGATATATATATGTATTTCATATTTTTTATGTTTTTATATGTTGTTTGATATACAATATCGTATCCTTAGGGCTGTGAGTCACGGGAAGAAAATCGTGTCTTGGCCGTTTAGAAGCTTACCGGAGGCCGTCCAGGTTAAAATCGTACCGAGCGGTTTGCATAATTTGACAGATTATGCCTATAGGACAATGGATAGTGCCCTGATATCCGCCTTTGTGGAGAGATGGCACCCGGAGACCAACAGGTTTCATCTTCCATGCGGGGAGATGACCATTACACTTGACGACGTCTACCAGATACTGGAGCTACCAGTTACCGGTCGCATCATGACCAAAGAACATTACAGAGATGAAAAATCCACAAAATGGTACTCGAAGATCGTCAAGTTTGTCTCAAGTAACCTTGGACTTGAGGAAACTAGTTTTACAACTATCCCCGGCTTCAAGAAATCATATGGAATTCCTCTGTCATTTCTGGTGGAGCACTTCACGAATATGGAATTGGATGAGGATGATGATGAGTTGGTCGACACGGTGGCCCGTGCTTACATGTTGTTCATCCTAGGAACGGTGGGCATTTTGGACAAGTCCAGAACCTCGATACATGTGAGGTACATGCTCAATTTATTGTCCGTGGATGACTTCATTGATATATCGTAGGGTAGCGGTATTCTCGCCTATCTTTATCGCGAGCTCGGCATCGCATCCCGTGTCGGGACTAAGACAATTGCCGGATGCCAGACTCTGCTACATGTAAGAAAACTTCCAACAATTTAATCTCGTATACTTTATTTTGTTGTTTATATTTTGTGACTATTAACTTATAAATTGAATAGGCATGGATATACGAGCACTTTTCGATGCTCAGGCGGGGTGACCTGAACCCAAACTATTTTGAACACCTTTCTAGAGTGGCTCGATGGAGGCCGACCCAGGTGGAAACCAAAGATTGGCAAATACTGGCTTCCATTCGTGAAGTACTTGACAATTTGGTACCAGAAGAGGTAATAAATTGGAACTTATTTTTTTATGTTAAATTTTTTTTGCTGTTAACTATTTTCCTACAGATATTTTGGGATCCATACCGAGATTTGCGCGAGGGGAGTCGTGCCATCCAACAAGTTTCTTTATTTCATGGCATGATCACATGCTATGATATCACGGAGCCATACATGCCTGATCGTGTACTTCGGCAGTTTGGCTTCGTGCAAAGTGTGCCGAAGCGCACACTACAGCTGTTGGAACCTTCCCGCGGGACCCAACCATTGAACTACAAATCGGCGTATTTCGACTGGGTGACCGACTTCTACTCCGAGTGGCAAAGGCACCTGCTTGGGAAGATGAGAGTCAACCGGTCACCCAGATGGCCGTCTGCAGCGAGGACTACATGACGTACTTCCGGCGGGTCGGACATCCTAAGTTGTTGAACCCTACAAACCCGGGTCCCGAGGCCGTAGTAGCTGTTGGAAATCTTCCTTCGAAAAACATCTTGTATGCTTCATTGGTGAAGATGGTGAGTTCCGCATTAGTAATTAGTTTGAGATTTTCATGTTTGTAGACTAAATTCAATTATACTTTCATTTATAGTCTAGAAGGGCGAAGGAACTGGCCAAGACACTTCGGAGCGCTTGCCAAAGTGACACTAGTGTCTTGGTCGACACTAGTGCCTTGGTCGCCAACGAGCTTGAGCGCATCGACGACGAGGTTGAGTTCCCATTCATGCGTAATGCGGAGTCTCGTTCGAAGGTCCGCCATGATATGTAGTATGATTGTCTGATTGTCTGAAGTTGGGTATTTTGGATGTTGATATTTTTGGGTGTCGAACATGTTGTTGGATACTTGTGTTGAAATATTTTTGGATGTTGATATTTTTGGGTGTCGAACATGTTGTTGGATACTTGTGTTGAAATACTTGTGTTGGTTATGTGTTGGATACTTATGTTGAAATACTTCTGTTGGATATGCCAGCCCCCTGGCACAGAGAGTTTCAATTAGGACTGCCACCCCCCTGACAGTCCTATACAAAAGGAGGACTGCCAGGGTGCTGGCAGTCCTAATTGAAACTTGCTGTTACAGCAAGTTTTAATTAGGACTACCAGCACTCTGGCAGTCCTTCATAAGCGTAGGACTGCCAGGGGAGTGGCAGTCCTATTTGTGAGTCATTGAATTAATATTTGTTTGCGATTCTAAAATTTCGACAAAACTGCTAAAACGGAGGTTCAAACATCATTTTTTTTGCGATTCTAAAATTTCGGAAGGTCGTCTAACGGTGAAGCAATTACTTTCAGGCTCCTCGAAAATACGCTCATTTTGCGACAAACCGGGCCTCGTTTCGACCTCCCAGTCAAAAGTTATGGCCCTCCAAAGTTTCAACTGACCATAAAATGCAGGAGAATGACCATTCTCCGTGTAAATTAACACGAAGAATGGCATTCTTCGTGTTTTTAACACGGAGAATGGACATTCTCTGTCTTAATTTATACGGAGAATGGTCATTCCAGTGTTTTAGCACGGAGAATGACCATTCTCCGTCTTAATTTACACGGAGAATGGCCATTCTTCGTGTAATTTAGCACGGAGAATGGCCATTCTCCGTGTAATTTAGCACGGAGAATGGTCATTCTCCGTGTTTCTAACACGGAGAATGGCCATTCTCCGTGTTAATTTACATGGAGAATGCCATTCTCCGTGTTAGAAACACGGAGAATGCCATTCTCCGTGTTAATTTACACGGAGAATGGTCATTCTCCTGCGTTTTAACACTGTAATGACTATTCTCCGTGCTAAATTACACGGAGAATGGCCATTCTCCGTGCTAAAACACAGGAGAATGGCCATTTATATAACAACAAGTTTCAATTAGGACTGCCAGCACCCTGGCAGTCCTAATTCAATGTAGGACTGCCAGGGGTGGCAGTCCTAATTCACAGAATATTTCATCTAGGACTACCACACACAGGGCAGTCCTTCACATGTGTTGGACTGCCCTGTGTGTGGCAGTCCTAGATGAATTGTTCTGTGATCAAATCACAGAACATTTTAGCAAGGACTGCCACAAACAGGGCAGTCCAACACATGTGAAGGACTGCCCTATGTGTGGCAGTCCTAGATGAATTGTTCTGTGATCAGATCACAGAACATTTTAGCAAGGACTGCCACACACAGGGCAGTCCAACACATGTGAAGGACTGCCCTGGGTGTGGCAGTCCTAAAAAAGACAACACCTGGATAAAAGTAACACACATGTATGACACACATGTATAACACCCAAAACACACAAAACACACATGTATAACACCCAGATAAAAGACATATAACACATGGATAAAAGTAAGAAACATATATTGGACTTCATATTTCATAGTTTAATGTATACAAAAGTGGTCCTCTATAACCAAAATGCCAAAATGTATACAAAAGTGGTCCTCCATATAACACATTGATACTCAGTCGATTTCAACGTCACAGTGGTCAGCAGGTAAGTCTCTTGGCTCCTCAAACTTCAACAACTTCTTACAATGGTCGATTTGATGAGCGAAAGGTGTGGTCCAAGATCTGGCTTCGACCGGTGCTCTTTTGTACCAAACTGTTGAAGGTGGAGGAATTGGAGAATGACCGATCATCTTTAGTATGACGAAGTGATCACCGATGTGACCTATAGTACATAGGTTAGAATGTCCATGGTCCGGCGGAGGTGCGCACATCGGAAAGAATGTTTCTCTAATACCCATCGAGAAAATTATGAGAGGTATCATGTACCTATTGGCAAATAAATAGCCGGCAGACGGGACTGACATGTAGTGGTCTGTCCCGGTAACACTGTCGGTGCAAGGGATACTTAACAACAAACTTGCAACCGTTTCTTCGCTTAGGAGGCGGGAGTAGAATGGAAGACGAGTCTCTAACTCCTCGTACAGCTCCTGCCTCACCCGTCTCCATCCGTCTTTGACATCATAACCAAGATGTCATGCAAGCACATGGAATCTACAATGGCCATCACCGGGGACATCGACAATAGACCAAATGTATCGACGAAGCTCAGGTTGGAATTTATCAATATACAAACTCAGTGTTTGGCTTGCAACGGTATCTTCTCTTGGGAGGTCCATTTTCTCCATTTTTCGACGAATGACAAGCTTGCCCTTCCGTGCAGGCGGAGCTTGCTGTAAGCTTCGTTCAACATGCTCAAAGTGCGATGGATCTCTCCTAGTTGACTCCAGCCTTCTCTTCTATGAACTAGTCAATCTTGTTTGAGGCCTGCCTTTAGGATTAGAAACAACGGTCGGCTCATGCATTGTAGTAGTGACCGGACATGCAATTTCTTGGATTTTAAGCTCAATGGACTGCCGCTCCGCTGCTACTGAGGCTAACCACCTTGCGTGGAGAAGTTTCACTTGTGACAAAGAGAAGAAATCATCGTCCATCTTCACCACAGGCATCATAGACAACTGCCTCCAACGTTGATCGACTGCTTCTATTGGAATAGGAATGGATTCACGGCGATATTCATTAATCTGTGCACAAGGGAGGCCCAGTGTATGTCGATGTACACATCCGCAAACTTGGGGATCAAACCCGACATCCTTTGACCTTTCAATCTCATCACATATTAATGTCAACGCCGTGTGTGATACCACGCGAACTAAAGCATCTAACAGTACATTCTTTCTATGCTCATGCTTGACTATATTTAAGCTCATCTCAAATGATGCCTTAATTTCATTCACCGTCCGGTCTACCAATAGATGTATAGCTTGCCAAACAGAGACAAAGTTGCCGAGAGATAATTTTAGTTGTCTCTTCACTACAGAGTGTGCTCCTTCGACACGGTTGGTAGTTGTCGTGCCGTAATGCTTCACCAAATTCGTCCATGCTAAGACGAAGTGTTCTTTGTGCGGTTCAAGCCATGTATCTTTAATGTATGAAATGCATGTCGGCTCCCTCGCCTCCCACTTTTCCTTGAACATGTACCATGCGGTGTCGTAACTGTCAATCGTAGAGGCTCGCCACACACAATTCCAGTCATTGGAGAATTCTTAAAAATTTTGCATGTCAATTTTACCTTCCTCCTTCTGAAACTTCAACTTACATTGGGCTTCAATATTACGATTGACATGCCAAGTGCATAGCAATGTATCCGCTTGAGGAAAAACAATACGAATAGCATTAATTAGGGCATACTCTATGTCGGTCACAAGAACTGACGGCTCTGTATGACCAGTGTAAAGTGTTTTCAGTTTCTCCAATGCCCATGTGTAGTCTTCAAGTTTTTCACTCTTCATGAAGCAAATGCCACCGGAAATGTTTTCTGAGTAGAGGTGAATCCGACAATATGAAGGAGAGGCATCTTGAACTTGTTGGTCTTGTACGTGCAATCAAGGACTAACACGTCGGCAAAAGACCTGGCCAGACTTGTGCAATCTGGATGAGCCCAAAAGATTGAAATTACTTCATTACTCTGGGGATGTCTTCTATGGAACTCAACGTAATGATTATCGGAAAGCAACTTCAGCACTTCTTGCATCGCCATTCTTGATTTGGTCCGGACAACGTTCGAAGAAGATAGGGCGTTGTATATTGACCTCATCGTAGACATGTTCTTCTCATCTTCATGCTGTATGACTGAATATATTTGTCTCGGTGCAACACCGGAAGTGGACAAGTCTTCGGCTATCTTCTTCTCCGTAGGGTTCAACCGTCCGACATACGGATGACCCAATAGTGTCTCGGCAATCTCATGATTGTGGGTTCCATTCTTCACTTGTACTGACCACTTCCCTTCTTCTTCTTTTCTAATCTGGATCGTGAATGGACAACCACATTTCCTCGTTCCAGCTTTCTTTCTTGGAACTTTATTTTGGATAATTGTGTCTTTCTTGTGCGATCTGAACACACCACCTCTTTCACAGCCAACCATCACACTGTGTCGTCCCGGACGATTTCGGGCCGATCTGGATATCACTAGAACCAAGTTGTTTTCCCGTCCAACTTCTCGACACCATTGTACCGCATCGTCGCTTGATTGAAACGAAAGATCGGTCCAAAATAAATGTCCTACATCAATTGCAATTGGAGCATGTACCGCAACCTCGGAAGATCGCAACTCCTACAATAGAAGTTAAAAGTCAAAACTAAACAACTACATAAAGCCAAAATGTATACAGATAAATGCGTCACAGAGGAGTCTGTACTTGGTCACAAGTTGAGACACTTCAAGCGTATCTGTCTGCAACATATAATCCTTAGTTCTCTAAAATTTAGTTATAAATGTAATATAGTTGCTACTTGAAAGTAACATCAGTATTTGGATCAATGTTCATATTTGGGTTATATATATATATACGATTGATCCCTATATATTTTTTTACTGTTAAAATATGGTTCTGTATTTACTCTTTATGTGATATGTCTTCATTTCTCCACTTAAGTGAATGTAAAATGATACTCATATTATTATTTATAGAGTTAGCTAGAGGATCATGTTAAAAATATTGGTGATAAGTTGGTAAGGCAGGCTGCTTCAAAGATAAATGACTTGGACACAGAGGACTGCCAAAGATATGGCAGTCCCTCACATACAGAGGACTGCCCCAAATGTGGCAGTCCCTCACATATATAGGACTGCCACATCTCTGGCAGTCCTATATATGTGAGGGACTGTCACATTTGTGGCAGTCCTCTGTGTCAAAGTCCAATTTTTCACCCGAAGTAAAGTTCAAAGTGTAGTTACCACGAGGGTTTCCGATGCGTCAAAGTGTTCTTCGGACGTTGTGGGAGGAGAGTATCCAGCATTTGATGGTCCGGGTTGTTCCATTTTCTATTTCTTTCTACATTAAATACAAAATTCAACTTTTATATGTAAAATTTAGGTTAAAACTTAAAATATTACACAAAAATAAATTCGACGACTTACAAATAAATAGGAGAAGTGATTGACACTGTTACTAGATATTCTACCAAAAATCTTCAACAATTTTAGGTTGGGGGACAATTTCACCTATGTTAGGTTAATTATAGATTTATATGAGGAGGAAAAAAAAAGAGTGGAGGAAGAGAAGTAGTAGAGGAAGAAAGAGAGATGAAATAAAATCACATTGGCTTTTATAGTATTTTTTGGGCTGCCCTCCAGTAAAAAAAATCTATGGCAGACTTGTAATTTTTTCAAAAAAATTTGGGTTGTCCTCTAGTAAAAGGGGTGGTGCCCCTAAAAACCCCCTAAAGAATTCAGGAAAGTCGCAAGTAAAGCTTACAAACTTGAGATGTGCGGTGTGGGTACAAACAGAGGGAGAGTTTGGACCCTTGTTTGCCTCTTCTTCCTCCTTATCGCATCAAATAGATTTTGACATTGGAAAGAGCTCCAGACTTCTTTGCCTCTTCTTCTCGACATACAAAAGAGTTCACAATAAATACTATAACAACTGATACTTACTAGGCGGAGCAAGCAAGGAGAGATGTGGAAGAACGGAGTGGTCTTCTTCTTGTCACACTTCCTTCTTCTGCTGTCCCTGGGAGAAGTGGGCAACGGCCAATCCAATCTTCGTTACAGCAGAGATGACTTCCCATCCAGTTTCGTCTTCGGGGCCGGAACCTCTGCTTACCAGGTCGGTGTGGCACACAAAATTAATGAACCTGATCTGCTTCTTTCGGAGCCGGGCACACCGTGCGTCTTGATTTTTCCATACTTGATGGTATGAGAACGAGAGGCCAGTTTCAAGCTGCCACTGCATGCACTCATTCTTGTACCATCGAGTGGAGGAGAATCAAGATGCACGGTAAGCCTAACTCACTGAATAATTTCTCGTAACTGAGAAACAAAGGGTCTGCTTGGTAACAGTGTTTTCACCAGTACTGGGATATTTTTACAATACTGACCGTTTATGAAAATTCTTGTTTGTTAATTTTTTTGAGCACTGATTTTGGTGGGCTCAAAAATCTCCCAAAATTGATGTAATATAATTTTTGGTGGTTTTATAAACATCCCAATTTGATGGGTTTTGAGGTGTTTTAGTATTTTATTTCATTTATATCCTCACCAAAAATATATAATTATGGCTACTAATACCCTTCCATATTTAATTTTATTCGTGTAAAAACTTTCAAAACTGTTCGTTAGTGAACTACCAAGTATTGATGGGACTAGTTTAAAAGCAGCTACATAAAAACCCTTCAAAATCGGACCTCTCATAACCGCTTACTCTAAAAATACCTGATAACCGCTACCCAGAACTCTGTTACTGTCATTGTTGATATGTTTTTCGCGGGCTTTCAGGTTGAGGGGGCCGCTGCAGAGGATGGAAGGACTCCAAGCATTTGGGATACTTTCACTCATTCAGGTGAATAGGAAAATTATGGATATTTCTTTTTCTATTTATTTGGAATTAGTTTAGACATGTTCGTGTGGTCTCTTTGGCCCAAAAATTATTTATTGGTAATAAGAAAAGAAAAAAGATTTTATATCTGCACATTGATTCTCCTCCACTTTATAGCATGGGAATGAGTGCATGCAGTGCCAGCCTGGAACAGTCCTCCTCATTTCCATGCCATCAAGTGGAGGAGAATCAAGATGCAGTGTGAGTCCGGCTCACTGAATAATTTCTCCATTTTTAGATACTAAAGTTGGACGAGTTGAGACCATTCAGTTAACAACTGACTACTCTACCACCACTGAGCTACTTAGGAAGAAGAAATCATATATAATTTCAAGAAGGACTTCCTTATTCGATTTGATCCAAAATCAGGGGAAAAAAAACTCCTGGTGCTTATCGCTGGTCTTCAGGAAAAAAAATTAATAAGAGAGCAGTAGTAGAGTAGGGGTCTCTTAGCACATGTCATCTGTGTAACTGTAATTGTTTGTATTTCAAAAAACATCAATTAATCCTTTTTCCGTTGTCATCACAGGAAAAATGGCAGATAATAGTACCGCCGACATAGCTTCAGACGGTTACCACAGGTACAAGGTATGCCAAGTTAACAAAAATAGTCCATCCAAATTGGCTAATCTGTCGGTCGCGTCGGGTCTGCCACTCAGTTGAGAGCTATGAAACAAGTATGCGGTAGTTTAAAGTTGAAATTAGACGTTGATGCTGCGACTCAGGCATTACCCAATAGAGGTGCAGTAGGGCAAGTGATGGAATGCTTGCTGTTAGTATCTGTTGCCTACGCTTTTTGAGACTTCCTCTACCCTCTACCCTTTTTCTTTTCCTCGACCTCACCAAGTTTCTTTCTTTTCTGAGTCTGAACTCAAAACTCCTAATAGAAAACTTCATGGAAAATGCCAATATCGATCCCATATCCGGTGAAAGAAAGTCCAAGACGAACATCTATTGGTCGTCCGCTTTCAGGCTTCCGGACTCCATTTTATTGAGCATGCAATATTTTTTTGGCCCGGCCCCGAACCCACCTATAAGATCCATATGACCGGCTGATCATTTGTATACCGAAGGATGAAGGCAACTTCTGAAAATTGAGATCTAAATTTTTCTTGTTATTGATTGATCATTGACTTCAACTATTGACATGTATATATTTATGTATGGTAGTACAAAATAAAAATTCAGGAACTGTGCATGAAGGTTTACGTGATGATATCTAGTAAACAATGTAGAGTGAAAAAGAGAAAGAAAAAGAAATGAAAGGTAAGAAAATAAAAGGCTCTTGCAAGTAGCTACCTTAACTATAATAAATTTATAATTAGCAAAGTTGATATCCTAGAATATTATATTTAAGAACTAATATCCTGAACTCCTTTTCAACTTGCCATCCTAACATTAACAATGACAGTATCCTTCTTATAATTCATATTTCTTGATGATGTTGGAGCTGGAACTTTAAAAGAGAGGAAGTACAGACAGGAAGTGAAGAGAGCTTCTAGACTTTGTGTAATTGCTACTTGTTGTTGCATTTCGTTTATTCAAGGTGCCTCTTTATATAGGCTAACAAAGAGAAAATGTAGTAACTAAAGTATAGGAGCAATTTGCTCCAGACCGCACAAATGCCAAAGACCAAACAAAGGAGTGGCTCCTCACCAAACATAAGCTAAAGACTAGGACAAATAAAAATCCAACAGGATTAAGTCCAATAAATCACCCCCTAATCCTGTTGGATGGAATTAACCACGAGCCGCGCCCTGTGCTTGAGGACGCCGCCGTGCTCGTCCTTCTTGATCTTGTATACCTTCTTCAAACCGATTGGACGATGGTCGGGTGGGAGATTGACGAATTCACCGATTCTTGTGTCTTGCGGGTCTACGCCTTGTCCACGCTCCTCGAGCTTGGCTGCCAGATCCACTGTCACTTCTTCATCCGCAAGAGCATCAAAGCCAGGAGATGATTCCCACCCTTCATCAGGTTCAGCACATTCCTTGGCAATCTCCTCTGACACCTGAGGAACCTCGACGCTCGGAATGCCGCGGTTATCGCCTCCGCGCAGCACGGGCACACAGACGATGATCAGGAGAGGTTCCGCCAGATGGTGCACTCGTCCGGGCAGTGGCCCAACTTCATAACCTTCTCCGTCCTGGCCGGACACACCTCCGACTGGCTGGGACACCGCCTCACCATCGTCATCATGGAGGTCTTCTTCTTCTTCGTCTCTCTCCTGATGGGCTTGGCCCCCGTCTACAGCGCTAAGGTGGCCCCCGCCTCCTCGTGCGGGTTCCTCACCTCCTTCTCCGAGGTCTTCATTAACTACGACATCCTTCTTGGCTACATATCCAACATTGCCTTCACCAAGCTCATGTTGCGGCTTGGCTGGCGCGTCATGCTCGACATCGGCGTGGTCCCTTGCGTCTTCCACGACGTCGGGGGCCTCTTCATGCTCGAGTTCCCCCGGTGGCTCGTCATGCAGGGCTGCCTCGGAGACGCCAAGAGGATCCTCGAGCGGACCTCCGTCTCCAAAATTGCCGACATCAAGTCCTGCGTCGGGATCCCCGAAGACTGCTACGTCGACGCCGTGGTCGTCGCCAGGAAGAGTCACGGAGAGGGCGTGCGGAAGGGGCTTCTTCTTTGTCTGCTCGAGCACGTCGAGCTGGTACATCCTGGCGTGCTCCTCCGACGGCTGCTCCTTTTTCACCTCCGAAACCTTGGAGGCATCCGGATTCTCGACAATAATTTCTACTGTCGTCGCTGCGGGTGAGCCTCTTGAAGTTGAGGCTGCAGCTTGTGGTGTAGTAGGCTCCCTTGACGTCATTGCCGCTCCGTGCGTCATAGGTGTTGCCGCATCTCCCGTGCCCTTCGGTATGTGCACAGCCTCATCCACCGCTTTTTGTGGAGTGATCACAGTCTCGATGACAGGATCATCGACTGAGATTTCTACCCAGCCTTGTGGTTCGGCACCATCACCATTGTTCCAGTTCCATCTCTTTTCTTCCTCGAACACGACATCCCTGCTCACCTGGATCTTGCTGCATTGAGGATTATAGAGGCGATGTGCTTTGCAGCCCTCTTCCACGCCAAGTACACTAACGGCGTGCTTCGGTCATCAAGTTTCTTGTGACGAGGACCTGCAGTCTTCATGTGTGCGATGCGTCCAAAGATCCTTAAGTGTTCCAGGATCGGTTTCTTACCTGCAGGCTTCATACGGCGTGAGCGTACTGAGAGCTTTAGTTGGCAACCGGTTGAGCAGGTGCACAGCATGTCTGACCGCCTCGCCCCACATGCTTCGAGGAACATGCATGCTCTTGAGCAGGCTCCTTGTCGTTGCCATCACGGTGCGATTCCGACGCTCCACTACGCCGTTCTATTATGGCGTATATGGTGCGGTAAGATGCCGTTATATGCCTTCGCCTTCACAGAAGCTTGTGAATTCCTTGGACAGGAACTCACTTCCTTGATCAGTTCTGAGTGTCTTCATCTTGCTGTCACACTCATTCTCTACAAGAGACTTGGATTTCTTGAAAGCATCAAAGGCATCTCTTTTTTCTTTGAGCATATACAGCCACATCATGCGACTGAAGTCATCAACAAGTAGAAGAAAATACTTGTTACCTGCAAGTGTAGCGGGTGTAATCGGGCCACAAATGTCGGCGTGCACAAGTTGCAGTGTCTTCTTAGCTCTTAAGCTTGCCTGCAGTGGGAACGGTAGTCGTGCTTGTTTGGCGATGAGGCACCCATCACAGAGCTGATTTGGGTGACAAATCTTCGGCAGTCCGGTGGCCATTCCCTTCTCTGCCATTATCTTGAGCGCAAAGAAATTCACGTCCCCGAGCCTTGTATGCCACAACCAGACTGGGTCTTGTACTTTGGCCATTAGACATATCGGCTTACAAGATTCAAGAGCTATCTTGTACATGCGGTTAGGCGATCTCCTCATCTTCATCAGCAGGATGTTGTTTCTGTCGAACACCCTCAAGTAGGAGCCGACAATCTCCATCTTGCTTCCATCTTCCGTTAATTGACCAAGGCTCAATATATTACTTCTTAAGCTTAGAATGAGTATACCTCCGACAGAAGTCGTTCCCCATTCTTGCATTGGAGCAGGATTGATCCCTTGCCCTCAATCCGCACGGTTGAGCCGTCGTCAAACTTGACATGGCCGATGATATTCTGATCAAGGTCCTTGAACTTTCCTCGATGGCCCGTCATGTGGTTGCTAGCGCCATTGTCAAGGTACCAAACGTCGGTGTCGGCCTGCGCTTCTCTAGCTCCGCGCAAGTCTTGTTATATCTTCTCTTCATTGAGCATGACGAGGTTAGGCGTCTCCTCCTGAGTCTCTCCCAGCAGCAATGCGGCCTCCTCGTCTTGCGCTCATGCAAGGTTCGCCTCCTCAACACGATGCTTGTTGCGACACTCCGACGCATAGTGCCCAAAGTTTTCACAATTGAAGCACTTGATTTTTGATTTGTCGCGGTTGGAGCCTGAGCCGCGAGTCCCCTCACCCTCCTGGTGTTGCACTATTTGGCCGCCATGGCCACCCCTGTCGCGCCCGTGACCACGGCCACGGAGCTTGCTACGGCCCCGATCGTCGCTAAAGTGCCCCTCTTCTCTCGACGAAGAATCGGCGTCGTCTTTCTTCGACCGCACCTGCCACTCAGCGTGAGTAAGCAAGAGTTGTCCGTTGTTGCTCTCGCCTCGACCGCGTATGCGTTCTTCGTACGCTTTGAGGCGGTCGATCGCTTCCTCGACCGGCATGGTCTCCACATCTGCAAACTGCTCGATCACAGCAATGACATGCAGGTACTTGTCTGGGACGGCGACGAGCAGCTTCTTGACGATGACGACGTCCTCTATCTCGTCTCCCAATCCACGAATCTTGTTTGCGAGGGTCGTCAATTTTCTCGCAAACTCATCGATGGAGTCTGTCTCCTTCATACGAAGAGCCTCGAACTCACTCTTCAAGGTTTGAATCCTTGCCTTCTTTACCCGATCAGCGCCTAGGTACCTTGTCTTCAGGCTTTCCCAAACTTCCTTAGCCGTTTTGTGCTTGGCCAGCTGGAGTAGGATTTCCTCGGGGACAGCTTGAAAAATGCACGCCAATGCCATCTTGTCCTTCTTCTTTTCTACGACCACCCCAGCCGCGGGTTCAATGGCGTCCCAAACGCCTTGAGCCTCCATGAAGACCTCCATCTTGATCGTCCAAGTGGAGTAATTGCAAGACGTCAGCATCGGATAGTGCAGGGTTATGCTCCCCTCCTTTGTTGTTGGTGCCGACGAGTGCTCGATGATTGACATCTTGTCGAGTCGAAGATACTTTGGCATACAACCTGGAGCTCTGATACCAAATGTTGGAGCTGGACTTTAAAAAAGAGGAAGCACAGACAGAAAGTGAAGAGCGCTTCTAGACTTTGTGTAATTGCTACTTGCTGTTGCATTTCGTTTATTCAAGGTGCCTCTTTATATAGGCTAACAAAAGAAAATGTAGTAACTAAAGTATAGGAGCAATTTCCTCCTGACCGCACAAATGCCAAAGATCAAACAAAGGAGTGGCTCCTCACCACATATAAGCTAAAGACTAGGACAAATAAAAATCCAACGGGATTAAGTCCAATAGATGATACCCTACCTTATTGCCGTAGGATAGCTAGTTAAAACGAAACAGTTCAAGGTACTTACTACTTAGTAATAATAAAGGATAACAACTTTGTTGGATTGTATCTCGGAAGGCAGGGGGTGCCAGTGGAGCTGGTAATGTAGTCCCACATCGGAGTTCGGGTAGAAAGTGGGATCATGAGGTGTAGATAATTGAGATTGATTCAAGTTCTACATGAGAATTCCCTTTTAAGGCATGGACCCAATCCAATTTCGCATCTCACGGGCCAACTTCGGTTGGATCACACCGCGTTCCCAACAAGTAGTATCAGGACATGACCATATGTATGATTGGATTTCATATTGACTATATTTCTTATATTTAAGAGCTAATATCGTGAACTTCTTTGCAATTTGCCATCCTACGACATTAACAATGACAGTACCCTTATTAAAGGATATCAACTTGCACTTCAGTAGTAGTTTATGGTATTTAGTTATGAATTCACCAAAATAAAACTCAGTATACATGTATTTTATAGTTCCTAATAAGCATGAATCCTACAGGAAGATGTCAAGCTCATGGCTGATACTGGTCTTGAGGCCTACAGATTCTCCATCTCTTGGTCAAGGCTTCTCCCAAGTATATACATGATAAACCAATGGCTTCTCACTTCCAGATGCTTTTAATGTAACAAAGAAATTTGTACAAATTCTAATTCTTACGGATGCTTTTCTTTCCAGATGGAAGAGGAGCTGTGAATCCAAAGGGCCTGGCGTATTACAACAATCTCATTGACGAACTAGTGAAGCATGGTCAGTTTCTTTGTCAACGCGAAGATTAAATTATTCATGTCTTATGTTAATGTCGCTGCTGCCATTGCACCAAAACTCTAAAGTTGTAAACATAGTTGAGGGTTAAATATGTATTTTGTTTCAGTTAGAAAAAGCTTCTAAGAACCAACAATCACTCATGTCACAGCGGAAAAAAACAAACAAATCAACCGCAGCCAATAACAAGCACAACAACGAAATTTATGTGTAAAACTCCAACACGCCAAAAACACCACGGGAGCGAGAGAACTATATTAATAATACTCAAGAGGTACAAGCTGGAGATATATCACCAAGGTTCTCTTAGTTGTAGAGCAAGAAACTCCAAGAAGAACATCCAATCACCTTGAAGCTCTCAAACAGTAACACCCACACTTTGAAGATATTGTTGATGGGTTTTTTCCAACCCTCTATTTATAGGGTGTAGAGAGAAGGAAGATAAGCATAGATCCTTGATTTGAAAAGAACCAAATAAAAACCACATAACCTCTCAACCGAGGAACATCCTGTTGGGAACGCCGTGTGATCCAAACCGGAGTTGGCCCATGAGGTGCGATATTGGATTGGACCCATATGACTTAAAAGATAATTCTCATGTAAGGCCTGAATCAATCTCAATTATCTACATTTTATGATCCCACCTCCTACCTGATGTGAGACTAAATTACCAACTCTATTGTCACCCCCTTTTGAGGGCTCAACCGAAAACGAGGTACAATCCAACAATCTTCACCTTAGCTCGTTTTTGCTGACCGAGCAACCAAGCACACTCCGGCTACCTTTGCTCATTCCCTCTAGCCGAGCACCCTTGCTCGTTCCCGCTAGCCGAGCACATTGCTCGTTACTGACAGCCGAGCACCCAGGAGATCCAATATATTGTTATCTCGATCCATTCGACCACAAAACCAAACCGATACATTCATCCACACTGCCATTATGTGTCAACCACAATATCTTGCTCCACCTTGGACGCGCCAGACACACCTTTGAAGCCAATTCGTGTAGTTGCCTCTAACCTTGGGCCTAATCCACTTTCAGACCACCTTATAGAGGATGCTCCTACTCCACCTTGAGAAGAGAGCTCGTATAATCTGATTTTACACATGAGTGACCTTGAGAAGAGAGTCCGTATAGTCCGATTATATGCATGAACGTTCAACACCATCTGTCTCGAACCAATTAAAGCCGTTCAAACCAGCCCCGTAACCTTGGGCTCTGATACCACTTTTTGGGAACGTCGTGTGACCCGAACTGGAGTTGGCCCATGAGTTGCAATATTGGACTGACTCATATGCCTTAAAGGGAACTCACGTGTAAGGCCTGAACCAATCTCAATTATCTACATTCATGATTCTACCTCCTATATGTACCAACTCTATTGTCACCTCCTTTTGAGGGCTCAATCGAAAACGAGATAATCCAACACATCCAAAGAATTTGAGTCAATCTAACAGTTTTAACACGCCCCTGCATGTTGCCATTTTATGGTTTGTATGCTGGATTTATGTAGAGGTATTTATTTTAAAATAATTCACTTAAAATGTGCACCAGAACGGATTTGAACATGTAGGTTGATCAAGTTAAAGTCCCGGTCACTACATCCAGTGGGATAATCTTATAAAATTATAGAGCTTTGGTGTTGCGGGAGGAACTTCAACATAGTATAAGAGTAACCCAACTCCTAATTTTCTTAAACACACATTTACGCGTGTTTTATACAAAATTATACCGATGAGCAACTTCAGCTCCCATCTCACAAAAAAGTGTATTCGGCCTGCGAGAGTTTTGGTTCTTAGAAGTTTCTGTACGTGAACCTACAATTGAGCTAAGTAGATTTGCATAATTACACAAAAGATACATCATCACAAGTTGTACCTAAAAATCAAGGTTCACAATATGAGCCGATACCGATAAGTATCGTATCATTTTTGGCATGTCAAAACCGATAGTCATCTCAATCAATGCCAATACCAAAATTGTGGCTCTCTTTTACGGTAAAGAATTTTTTAAAAGAAGAAGTATGGCAAAAACAATATCAAGGCAATGATTTGATGGTGTCATAGATCAACATACTAAAATATATCAACATAATTTCTTATCAACACAATGTTACCATTGTCGAACTTCATGCTATAAATTCATAATGTTCAAACATCTTATTGTTATTTCATTAAAAATTATCTATGTGAGATTTTTGTCTAGACAACTAGCATACAATATCTTATGGGAATAATTCAGAAACGTTGAATGTATTCCGTAGAAATGAATAATGGGATGATTTTATTGATAGGCTACTACTTGCTACTTATAGAGATTCCAACTCCTCTTCATACTACATATTCCAATGTGGGACTAAAGTCCCTTATTGGTTCTCAACACTCCCCCACATCCCCATCTTGTTACATAGCTTTGACAGACTCAATGAACTAAGACCTTTAGTCAGACAGTCTGCAACTTGTTCTTCTGAGCGAACATGGTCAATCTTCAGTATCCCTTGTTCCAGCTTCTCCTTGATGAAGAATCGATCGATCTCGATGTGCTTCGTTCTGTCGTGCTGAACTGGATTGTTGGCTATACTTATTGCAGCTTGACTATCGCTCAGAAGATGTAACGGTGCTCCCTTATCCAGCTTCAACTCTGTCAGAACTGCTTTCACCTACAGTAACTCTGACACTCCCAGAGCCATTGCTCTGTATTCTGCTTCAGCTGACGACCGTGCTACCATTGACTGTTTCTTGCTTCTCCATGAGACCAGGTTTCCTCCTACAAAGACACAGTACCTCGTGGTAGACCTTTTGTCGTCTATGCAACTCGTCCAGTCTGCATCGCAGTATTCCTCAACTTCTATGCGTCAATTCTTCTTGAATCATAGCCCTTTCCTCGGCGTCCCTTTCAGATATCTCAAGATCTGAAACACTGCTTCCATATGACCCGTTCTTGGATCATGCATGTAGCGACTCACTACACTCACCGCAAATGAGATATCAGGACGAGTGTGCCCCAGATAAATCAATCTCCCTACAAGTCTTTGATACCTTTCACGATCAACTGGCTCTCCTGCTTCTGCTCCTAACTTGCACTTCTGGTCAATTGGAGTGACTGCTGCTTTGCATCCCAACATCCATGTCTCCTTTAGTAAATCTAGTGCGTATTTTTTTATGAGAGAACAATTCCTTGTTCGCCGTCACACACCTCGATACCCAGAAAGTACCTCATCGCTCCTAAATCCTTCACCTCAAACTCCTTCGCGAGTTTTAATTTCAGCTTAGTGATCTCGACCTCATCATCACCTGTGATTACTATATCATTCACATATACAGCAAGTATAGTAATGTGGCCTCTTATATGCTGAAAAAAGACTGTATGATCTGCATTTGTTTGATGGTATCCCATGCCAGTAACAGCCTTTCTGAATCTGTCAAACCAGGCTCGAGGAGATTGCTTGAGCCCGTATAGTGACTTCTTTAGTTTACATACTTTTCCACGCGACGTCCCTCCGTCTGATTCTGTCGCGTAGCATCCTGGCGGGAGCTCTATGTACACTTTTTCTTGCAGGTCCCCGTAGAGAAAGGCATTCTTCACATCTAATTGGTATAACTTCCACCCATAGTTTGCTGCAATGGAGACCAGAGTTCTTACCGTGCTCATTTTTGCTACTGGGACAAACGTCTCATCATAGTCGATGCCATATGATTGTGTGTATCCTTTTGCAACCAACTTCGTCTTGTACTGCTCTACTTTTCCTTTTGGCGTCTTCTTCACTGTGTACACCCATTTGCATCCTACAGTTTTTTTTTTCCTTTGGGTAATGGAACCAGCTCCATGTCTTATTTTTCTCTAGTATTCCAAGTTCTTCCATCATTGCAGCTTTTCACCTTGGATCTTTCTTTGCTTCCTGCCAACACTTAGGCAAAGAAGTAGAGTCTAACGATGCAATGAAGGTTCGATAATTCAGAGAAATGTTAGAATAAAACAAGAAATTGGTAATATCATGTTCATAATCATCATAACGACTAGGCGCCTTATCCGCATTGATGCGAGAAGATCTCCTTAAGGGAGCAATAGGTGGTGGAGAGATCATACCATCCAAGTCAGAGAGATCCGCATCAGAATCAGAGTGATTCAGTGCGGGGGCAACTCTTCAAGAGTTGGTACTGAACTTCTGTTGTCTCATTCTGTAGACTTGGAGCTCCTTTTCCCTTGTCTTCCCCTGCGTAAAATATGTATCTTCTTCTTTATTCTCCGTATCGGAGTCACTGCTATCTCCCCATTTCGTCCAAATTTTCACGACCGGGCACGAGACCGATCCGACTACCACGTTTGGACTTATTATCTCCCCCTCACGTCTAACACCCTCTGTGTTAGGTGTGTCACCAAACGCTGAACCTGCATCCGAACCATAGTATGGTTCCAGTTCTCTGAATGTAACGTCCATGCTTACAAACATCTTTCGCTCAACAGGGCTCCAACATGCATATCCCTTCTGAGTCGTTGTGTACTCGACAAATACACACTTAACCGCTCTAGGATCCAGTTTACCAACTCTTGGCCTATTATCTTGGACAAAACACACACCCAAATACTTTCGGGGGAACAGTGTATGTAGTTGCACCAGTAAGCATCTCCAACGGTGTCTTCCAGTCCAATACCTAAGAAGACATTCGGTTGATGAGATAAGAGGCCGTCAATACAGCCTTGTCCCGATAAGTGTTTTGGGACATTCATAGCCAGCATCATCGTCCGTGCGACCTCGAGCAGGTGTCTGTTCTTCCGTTCGGCCACACCATTTTGTGCCGGTGTATAGGCACATGAGGTTTGATGTAGTATTCCATGAGTGGATAAATACTCAGCAAACAACTTATTTGTGTACTCCGTCCCATTGTCAGACCGGAAACACTTAATTTTAGCCCTATATTGTGTTATCACCATAGTTTAAAGTATCGGCCGATATCGATCCGATACGGACGATACCGATACGGTTTGACATGTCCCGATCCGATACCGACCAATACCCGATACTGACAGATACCGACATTGGGGGTCTCTTCTACTATCAATTTGGCAAAGAAAATTGAAAGAAAAAAGACAAATCAACAAGGGTAAGAAGGTTGTAAAAGCAAATAAAAGAAGAAAATTGATCTATTGCATGTAAAACAATCGGTAAGGGTGACTACTATTTCATTTAATTTCAAAACTACTAAGAAATAACACTGGAAATACTTAAAATTATGCCTAAATGTATAAAATATATTTTTTAAATGTTAATAATTTATTACTAATTATTTGTTTTCCGATACCAAAAAATCCGATACTCCGATCCGAAACTGTCGATACTACCGATATCGCCGATATCGATACTCATAGGAATGGTCCAATACCGATTCCGATACCGATACTGTGAACCTTGATCACCCGACGATGAAAATCCTGAAAAGCCTCAAAGACGTCGCTTTTATTCTTCATAAGGTAGACCCATGTCACGCGGGCATAACAGTCAATAAAAGTGACGAACCATCAAAATCCGTTAATACTTGTTGTAGGACAAGGATTCCATACGTCCGAATGTATCATATCAAAAACAACGAAACTTTTATTTCCAGAGCTCACATAGGAGCTTCTGCTATGTTTGCCCAACTCACATGCATTACAAACTAACTTCTCTTTATTAGCCCTTTGATGTAAGGACGGATTCATTCGACTAATAATTTTAAAGGAAGAATGCCCGACATGCTGGTGATGGAGTAGCAATTCGTCTTCTACACTGCGACGTGAAGTGTCCGGTTGTGCGCTTGCGACCAGAGATGCCAGTGCTGTGTCCAGTCCGGTCCTGTCCAAGTACCATAGTACCTTATGCCATGTGCCAGTCCCTAGTCGTCGTCCTGTCCCCTTCTCCTGAAAAATTATCGTAGGAATGTCAAAGAAAACAGTACAGTTAAGATCAAGGATAATGGCACTAATAGAGACAAGATTGACAGGAAAAGACGGAGCATGTAAGACATTGGTGAGAGTGAGGGAAGGGGTGCATGCAACAGTGCCTTTACCCATTACAGGTCTGGAGGTACCATCAACAATCTAAATGCTCTCCGGCGTCGGTAGGTGAGTATAGTCCTGGAACTCACCGCGGGACCCCGTGACAAGGCGAGATGCCCCAGAGTCCATAATCCAACCTAGCTGATGGTCAGATACAAGAGCATGTGCAGGTATACCTGTGCTGGTTTGGACAAAGCAAGTGATGTGATTCCCCGAGGTAGATGATGTCGCATGAGGGTCGAGACTGTCGTCCGATCCCTGCTTCGAGCCGCGTAACCTCGCGAGGAAATCCCTTTCAAGAGGGGTTATTTCAGCCAGCTGCTTTTCTCCCCCTTCTTCCACCAGATTCGCTTTGTGTCATTCAAAAGAATTTTCCCTTCGACCAGTATATCCTCCTCTACCACCACGACGTATTCTACGGCCCCGTCCGCGATCACTCGACTGACTTCGCAGGAGTTTTGGAAAATATCTGATGTAATGCCCGGAGTCACCACAGTTGTGACAAACACCGCCCGCAGAGGGAGGCGGATTGAAGGCGGCAAGAGCAGACTTTTCAACAGCGACTTGCTCCCCCTGGAAGAAGCCCTTGTTGGGCATCAACTTCAACCGAGTTTCTTCCTGTGCCATGGCGGCTATAGCCCCTTCTAAGTTTGGAAGCTGGGGTTGGGCTAGGAGTACATTCCTTCTCTGCTCAAACACCGGATTGAGCTCCTTCAAAAACTTCATCATTCGGTGTCGCGAAATATACTCCAGGAATGCCTGAAAATATTTCGCAAATGCAGGCTCAACCCGTGCATCTTCCATCCCAAGAGGATCATAGTGATCCAGATCAGACCAGTACTTCTTCAACAGGACTGCATACTCAGAGATGGTACGTTCTTCTTGGGTTATCCTATCGAGTTCATCCTACAGTTGGAAGACCCGTATGGGTTGTCCGAACCAGAGTACATATCCTTCAATGTCCGCCATATATCAGCAGCAACCTCCATCGCCTCAACATTGTCCGACACCTGGTCGGTCAATGAGGCTGTTGACCACCCCGCCACTACGTTGTTGACAATCTCCCAAATAGCAAACTCCTTTGAGGAGGGATCGGCTGGCACCTTGGTTTGGCCATTGACATAGCCTACCAAGCCACGTCCCTTCAGCGTCCACATTGCCTGTCGCGACCATTTCATGTAGTTGGAAGGAACTTCCAACTTCGTCTCTAGCTTTTCCAACTTCCCCATCTTGTAAGGTGACAGATCCACATCAGTATGGGTCACACGTGGGGTCGCCTCGGTCAATCTCTTGGACAAGATATCATCAACCAAGGCCTGCATCTCCTGTGCCGTCAGTTTTCCGCTGATTGTATCCATGATGTCATCAATCTGTGTGAGGTCCTGTTGTATCCCAAGTCGTCGTCGTCGTCGTTTATCGTCTAACTGCTTTGTGCCCCGATCTCTTGTGTCTTTGTAGTCAACTGTTGAGACCCGGGGGGGGGGGGGGGGGGGGAGAACAACAAGGAGCCGTCTCACAGATATTTTTCAGGTATACGAGCAACTAGAACAAGATTACATCGAACAAGGGGAACAACGACGTGGGTCGTTTACTCCTTGCATGATCGATTGTTCCAGCACTCCAAGTGTAAACAAGGAGGGGAGGGAAACCGACACTCCAAGTAAAAACAAGGAAGCGGTGGGAAAGATTCGGCACACCAAGTAAAAATAAGGAGACGGGGGGGGGGGGAGTAGGGGGGATCCGGCAGCAGCGGGGAGGGGGGGGGGGTAATCAGGCAACGGTGGGGGGGGGGGGGGGGGGGGAGGGACTCCAGCAGCGAAAGGGAGGGGGGTTGGTGATCTCTCTATGGGATCAGCAACCGGGGGGGGGGGGGGGGGGCAGCGGGGTGCGCGGGGAGGGGAGGTCGGCAGCCGGAAGGGGGGTCGGGAGCGGGAGGAGAATTTTTTTTTTTTGTGGAGAGAGGGATGGATGAGTTATGGCTTTGATACCATGTAGAAATGAATAATGGGATGATTTTATTGATGGACTACTACTTGCTACTTATAGAGGTTCCTACTCCTCTTCATACAACATATTCCAATGTGGGACTAAAATCTCTTATTGGTTCTCAACATATTCTATTATAAATTAATGAAAAACAATAAATAATATATAAGAATATACGTAATTTTATCAAAAAATGTACCTTAAATTTTTTTTTATAAATAATTTGTTATTATCATTTGACTTCTTGAAACCAAGAACTCAAAAGCTCCAACCCGAAACCGGCAATACCAATGCTCGGTTCCAATACCGATAATGTGAACCTGGCTAAAAACACACTTTCACAAACCTTAAACTGAAAATTTATGGTTCAGCATTATCATATAATATCAAGATGAATACATACACATACTAGGATCAAGCAAGACAAGATTTTTTTTTTCTTCCAAGTTTGGTGTTTTTCTGGTCACTTACTGTTTCTTGTGCCATGAAATAGGAATTAAACCACATGTCACACTCTACCATCTAGATCTTCCACAAGTACTTGAAGACGAGTACGGAGGATGGCTGAGCCCTAAGATCATGTAAAGTGTACACACCTCTTATAACCCTGCGTGTTTGTTATTACTGCGCTGATTTTGGGAGGTATGATGCAGTGATGATTTTAGAGGATACGCAGACGTATGTTTCAGAGAATTCGGAAACAGAGTTGCTCAGTGGACGACTACTGTAGAGCCTAACGTGGTAAGTCAGGGAGCTTACGACACAGGATTGTTCCCACCGGAGCGATGTTCATATCCTTTTGGCCTCACCAATTGCTCTGCCGGAAATTCTACTGTGGAACCCTATATTTTCACCCACATCATCCTCCTAGCGCATGCTGCTGTTTTTAACCTGTACAAAACCAAGTACCAGGTGAGCTAGTGCCTTGCTCTCCCAATATTGTCTCATAATTATGCCTATGATATGAATGCATTTACCTACAATTTGTATATGATTTCCCAAGTTGCATAAATATGACACTGTATAGATCTAAGCTTAAGATACGGATATTTTTCAGATAGGTAGTTATGTGTGTTGCACGAACAAGGACATGGATACGGGCACGGACACGATACGGATAAGAATTTGTCGCCCTTTATAGTTGTCAAGTTGCACTCCGCAAGTTATATGATTGATACTAAGAAATAAATACAGTGACCCATCTATGTTTCACGAGTATTACATGGACTACCCCTAGAAAATAATTACGCTGACCACCCCTCTCCTTTATAATTTTTGTTAAACATAAGGGTGGTTAGTGTTAAAAGTTTCTACAGAAAATATAAACTATAGGGGTGGTTCGTGTAATAAGTTTCAAAGTAGGATAGTTTATGTAATAAGTGTAAAATATATGGGTAGTTAACGAATTTGCTCTTGATACTAATCTCAAAATAAAGAATAAGAAGTTATATAATTGATGCACTATGAAGTATATATGAACTAGAAGTAGATATAATTGATGCACATGAAGTATATATATGAACTAGAAGTAATTGACAATGTTTCCGTGTCCATGTCAACTTAAAGAATAAATAGAAAAAAGACTAAAAAGTAAGAAGCAATTTAAAGTTTCCTTCTCACTGCAAGTTCTCTTAAAGGCAGAGAAAAAAGCAGAGAGTTGATCAATGAGCAGTATTTTTTCTTGCTAACTTTTCCTATTTCACATCAGCTTATATGCAACCAAATAGAACTATTAATGCAAGCTTCCATTCCATATGCAGGCTGAACAAAATGGACAAGTAGGCATAAATGTGTACAGTATCTGGTACTATCCGTTTTCGAATTCCTCTGCAGACGTAGAGGCAACCCGAAGAGTCATGGACTTCCTGGTAGGCTGGTGAGTGCTCGGCAATCGATCTGCACAAGTTTTTCGGAACCCTTTCCATTACTCTTCGATCTAAAGCGACGAATCTCGTTCTTCGTTAGGATCCTGGACCCCCTGGTTTTCGGAGACTACCCTGAGGTAATGAAGAAGATTGTCGGCCACAGGCTACCGTCTTTTACTGAGACAGAAGCAGCGCAAGTGAAGGGCTCTTTCGACTTCATTGGCCTGAATCATTACACATCTGTGTATGTTAAGGACACTTCTGCGGGTCCTAGGACGGCCCTTCGAGACTACACTGCAGATATGCTTGCAGAGCTAGTAGTAGGTAAGCTCTTGTTGTTGTTGTTATTTGGTACTTGGCTCCATGGGACCAAAACTGAGTTTTCCAAGTCTAACCTGTGAATCCACATCTGACTGCAGTTTCTCGGAATGGCTCGGCTCCGGTAAGTTCATGATTACATCATCTTCTTCCTCTGTTTTGTTCGTTGCTGGACATGGCTAACAATGGTGCGATGAACCAGTTCGTCCCAACCGGCCTCGTAACCAGCGACCCACCAGGTCTATCGAAGATGTTGGCATATCTTAAAGAAGCCTACGGGAACCCGCCTATCTACATTGAAGAGAATGGTACGTGGAACATCGGAATATCTCTCAGTCTTAACCTTCTACCCTAATGGCACCCCAACTATAGCGCTCGGACATTTTTGGCACCTTAACTTTCCACTGTTCTATTTTTGCACCCCAACTTTATAAATTGTTCTTTTGAAACACATTTAGTCAATTTTGAAGCATATCAGAGGACCACTTCAAAAGAATATGTTGGCAATACAAGTATTTAAATTCTGTTTTTGTACTACAAGATATGGTTTTGAAGTGGCCTCGCTGTGCTTCAAAATTGATAAATTTCAAAAGAACAATTTAGAAAGTTGGGGTGTCAAAATCGAGCAGTGGAAAGTTAAGATGACAAAAATGTCCGAACGCTATAGTTGGGGTGCCATTAGAATAATTTAGCATTTTTGCTCATGGTTCCATGTTTTGATGAGATGTCGCATTTTAATGGTTCTTCTTGTATCCGATACTACAGGTCGCGGGTCTCAAAGAGAAGTAGCGACACTCGAGGACACAGAACGCATCGACTACCTAAGCGCCTACATAGGAAGCACACTTGACGCTATCAGGTATTTAGCACGCATGAGTCGAGAGAACAATATTGGTCGTTGCAATCAGTGTTTTAAAAACCGGACCGGAGATCGACCGGACAAAACACTAGGTCGGGTCAAACTTGTAAAACCAGTTTGTTCAACCACCGGGTTAACCGAAGTGGCCCAAGTTGATTTCCTTTTGGACACTGCTTTTTAGAAAAATATGCATTTACAACCGGATTTTGAGAAGGCAATGGGTCAACACTGATCCGGTCCGAAAAAACTACCGGTTCACGGGTCAACCTCTTGAACCGGCCGGTCCGGTCCGGTTTTTGAAACACTGGTTGCAATGTGAGACAGGTTTCATGAACGTTAGGCTTACATGTATCTTTGTGTACATCATGTAGGAACGGATCAAATGTGCAAGGTTACTTCGTGTGGTCATTCTTAGATGTGTTCGAGTTCTTGCTGGGCTACCAGTCGAGTTATGGTCTCTACTATGTGGATTTTGAGGATGGCAGCCTCAAGAGGCAACCGAAGCTCTCCGCCCATTGGTATTCTAATTTTCTGAAGACGAGAACTAAAGAAATCAGCATAAGGAAGAAGGATGGACTGCAAGAAATGTCTCGCAGCTCTCAGTGATTCTGGTCTCCATCTTATAAGTATTTGAAGTAAGAAAAGAAACTATATTCAAGAAGAGAAACATACGGATTAAAATTGTTTGATAAGTTTTGGAAACATAAAACCAAAGTTCTCAGTATCGGAATCACTATCGCGGACCTTCTTATGTGTATCGAGATCGACTATATTGACAGTGTATCAAATTTTTTTTACCGAAAAGTAAAAAAAAATTCAAAATTTTTTAAATGTATTTTATACATCTAGACGTAATTTTATGTGTTGTTTATTAGTACTTTTGAAATTGCACGAAATTATAGTCATATTTGCTGTTTGGTTTATCTGTGATAAATAAGCTTTCTTCGTTTATATACTTTTGCAATTTTACTATGCTTTTACATCCTTACTGATTGTTCTTTTTCTTTTTCTTTTTATGTCAAATTGACTGAAAAGAGATCTCCAATATCGATATTGGCCAATATCAATAGCTATCGGATAGAAACATGTCAAATCGTATCGGTATCTGTCGTATTGTATCGGTCGATACTCTAAATTATGCATGAAACAAATACACCTTCATCTCCTACAAAGAGATTACACGTATTGTAGTCAATTTTTGTTTTTTTGGCTTTTGTAGGAAAAAAAATTCCTCTGTATATGACGAGACAAGTAGAGGAGATAATATAGGTGGAAGTAATCGAGAAATTATTTAGTGACGGACTCACCACGTGACAGCGGTATTGAGTCTGTCTAATAGTACAATGACACATGATAATATCTAGCCAAAAAAAAACTAATCAAATAATTGTCAAATATTATTAAGATATTATTATGTTTCATTATATTACAAAAAATAGTAAGATATTAATTATTGTCACTATATATTGTACAGACTCACCATTCACTATTATCACATGGTGAGACCATCCCACTCAGCCACTACTATATATAAAACTCAAGATCGGCCTTTCTCATTACTATATTAAGAACGATGGGTATGTTTTTCTTCAGAAAATTGTATAGAAAACAAAGAAGTTCAATTCTATTATGTAAAAGGAATAAAGTTTAGGAAAAATTGAACTACAATCCCAATACGTCATTTTAAAGGGCGTATTTTAGTTTTTATAATTTACGCCATTGTAAAGGCCAGATTTTCTTTAAAAAAATTTGCAATTTATGCCGTTTTTCTGGACGTAAATTTTGCATTTTTTCCCCCCCCCTTCAGAGAACAATATTTACGAGATAATGAAAAATATAGAAAGAAAATTTAGCAAAAGTCTATTTTCGTCACTAAAAGCTCAAGTTTGTCACTGAAATATTTTTTGGCTGCGCACACGGGACTTTGTGCACGATGCACACTGCATTTAATGTCTTTGGCTGTGCCTTTTGGCCCATTGTCTCCAACACTCGCCATCTTCATGAATGAAAGAAATAATACGTCTCCGTGACTCAATCCACTGATCTACTCCTACCATTTTTGTAAAAAAAAATATATATATACCCTCGTTCCACTGATCTTCAGTCACCCAACATGAACTTATGCTTCTATTTGATAAGGTAATTTCTAAGGGCACCACCATATTTGCTAGGGGACAGCCCAAGCAGGTGGAGAAATTGTTGGGAGGGCATCCACAATTTACTTGGGAGCAGCCCAACCCCCCAAATCCTAATTTATTCCCTCTTCTCTTTCCTCCTCCTCCTTCCTCCGGCGGCGACGCCACCACCACTACCAGCAGCCACTGCCGCCTCCTTCCTCCACCACTACGAGCAGCCACCGCCACCACCACTACCAGCGACGGCGCCACCAGCAGCAGCAGCAGCAGCAGCAGAAGGAGGAGGAGGAGGAGGAGGGCGTGGAGGAGGAGCAGCAACAGCCACCTCATCCTTCCCCCTCATCCTCCCACGAGCTCCGCCGCCACCTCGCCTCCCTCTCCCGCGACCCTCGACTCCCGCGATTGTATTTCGTCCCCCTCGACTCCCTCTCCCGCGAGCTCCACCACCACCTCGCCTCCCTCATGTCCGAGCTCCTCGACCTCGTCAACCGCGGCTACGCCGACTTCGTCAGTCCATCTCCGAGGAGGACTGCCAACTTGATGGCAGTTCTAGGACTGCCACTATGTTGGCAGTCCTAACGTAGGACTGCCAAGTTGCTGGCAGTCCTAGGACTGGCTTGGGCTGCCCCCAAGTAAAAAAATGGATGACAAACTTGTAATTTTTTTTGAACATTTTTAGGCTGCTCCCAAATAAAAAGTGTGGTGCCCTTAGAAAAAACCATTTGATAACCACAATAGTCACTAGAATTCGACTATTTTATAATACATTGAAAGTCATACTAAGAAGAAATAATTATCCAAACAGTCCCTAAGGGTCTGCTTGGTAATGGTGTTTTCACCAGTTTTGGGGTATTTTTGAACCGACCGTTTATGAAAACTCCTGCTTGTTAATTTTTTTGAGGCACTGGTTTTCGTCGGCTCAAAAACCCCCCAAAACCGGTGTAATGTATTTTTGGGTGGCTTTATAAACACCCCAAATCGACGGGTTTTGAGCGGCTTTATTTTTTTATTCCATTTATATCCTCACAAAAATAGATATAATTATAACTACCGATACCCTTCCCTATTTAATTTATTCGTGTAAAAAACTTTCAGAACCGCTCGTTAGTAAATTACCAAGCATGGATTGGACTGGTTTAAAAGCCGCTACTTAAAAACCATCCAAAACCGGACCCCTCATAACCGCTCATAACCGGTACTCTAAAAACACCTCATAACCGCTACCCGATAATTGCCAAGCAGACCCTAAGGTACTGTTTGGGAAGGGTGAAAAATGGAAGGAAAAAAAAAGTTGAGGGGAAAGTGAGAGGAAAATTTTAAATGATGGTGTTTGGAAAGGGGGAGAGAACATGGGAGAGGAAAATTTGAGAGGAAAAAGTAGGTGGGTCCCACCAAAAAATTTTCCTCCCAAATGTGGGAGGAAAATGGAGAGAGATGAGAGGAATTTGATGAATTTACTCCACCACCCCTCAAAAAGTTAATATTAAATCATCATTTGAGAATACCAAAGAGGAAATAGTAATTATACCTATATCCATAAACAAATAAAAAATTGTTTTTAAACTTTTCCTTCCCCTACTTTTTGTCCATCCAAACAAAGGAAGGAAAAATTAACTTTTCCTCCATTTTCCTCTCCTCCATTTTTCTTTGCCTCAAATTTTCCTCTCCCTCCCCATAAATGTTCCCAAACACTAGGGGTGCAACTCGGGCGGGTTGGGTCGGGTTTGAGCCCAACCCGAGCCCAACCCGATAGATCATAAGCCTAGTCCAAGCCCAAGCCCGACCCGACTTCGGGTTCAACATATGAAGCCCAAGACCAAGCCCGGAGGATCGGGTTGGACTCGGGTTGGGTCGGGTTTATCGGACTCTAATATGATATTTGAAATAATTTTAAACAAGAGTAATATTAAATGCATAATCAAATAGCAATCAAGCCTCAATCATTACAAAATAAAATAGAAATGAGATTTAGGACAAGGAATTGAAGAGTTCGGGTGAAAAAAATTATCGTTTAAACTTTTTATTTAAGTAGTATGAAACAATATATATATATATATATATATATATATATATATATATATATATAAATTATATGTATGTCGGGTTTCGGGTTCTTCGGGTTACACAACACATGAACCCAAGTCCAACCCGATTTTTGATCGGGTTCAAATATTTTAACCCGAGCCCAAGCCCGAACCCGAATATCTTCAACCCGAACCCAACACATTAACGGGTTTACCCGATCGGGTTCGGGTTTAGCCCGCCCGAGTTGCACCCCTACCAAACACAGTGTAATGGTCTAAAGTTGCAAGTTAATTTTTTTTTTTTTCTTTTCTTTCACTTTAATCTCCTGCTCCTGCTCCTGCTCCTGCTCCTCGTGCTCCCGCTGTCTTCTTCTTCTTCACTTCCTCGTCCTCCTCCTTGTCTACCCACCTCCGGCGCAGCCCGCAGGCTAGCTCCCCCTTCCCGCCCGGATCTTGAGAGACCCCGGCTCCTCGATGTCGCCTATCCCCTTGCCAAGTAAGTAATTTCGAACCCTTGCCACGTCAAAACCCGACACGACTAGTAATACAACGAAACGGCACGCCCAGTAAGTGTTCGTGTCCGACACGGGCACGAAGAACAATATTGGGAGCGTCCGTGCTCCCTTCCTAGACCTAGCTGAAGTAGGCGACATTGGATAGACGTAGATGAGCAGAGAAGTTCGGTAATAACAGGGAGAATTGAAAGAAGAAGAAGAAAAGAAAAAAGCGAGTTGGGGCATTGATCTATTGATCGAGGATGTGATTAAGGAAGGATATGGTGACATTTCCGAGGCGTAGCTGAAATAGCTACAGATTCGGATCTAGACAGATATCAAAATCGCCGGAACTACTAAAAAAAATCGCTCCATTCAACCATTTTGTATTAGCATAATGTAACTTTTCATAACGACGCGGTGGACATGACACTGACATTTATTTTGGTGTGTCCTGGTCAAGGTTCTAAACAGCGGTAGACGGGCGCGCGGCGGAGAGAATCTCCCTGCCGTCCGTCTAGGCGCCGTCTAGACGGTTGATACATTTTGGACATTTTTTTTACTATTTTACCATTTTTTTTTTTTGCATAATACGCATGTTTTAAGGGTGTTCCACGCATAACTTAGTTGTAGAACGAAAATTTATAAAGTTTTAGTTTTGTAAAAGTGAACCATGGGCTCATAATGCTTGCAAAACCTTTTGACCAAAACATCTTGTTAGGTATTGCTCCGTCTAGGTGCACGCCTCCGCCGCCTCACATCCGCCTACGCCGCCAAACCTCCGTTGGCGGCCTACTTCACCGCATAACGCAAAAGCGGTGCTGAGAGAGACCGCCTACCGCCTAGACGGTCGCATGATGTATTTTGGAGTATCCGTATTGTCTTTGATACATGTCCAACAATACGGCCCATATTTTTTGGATATATATTATGAAGACGTCAAAGGAGCTCAACTTCTTACTTTTCATTAAGTAGTATACACAGATTACTCCCCAAAAGTGTCTCAGCATTCAGTGTAATGTTATCTCAATTGTAAAGTCCATCTACTCTTTAAGGGTATGCTTGGCAGTTGTTGGGTGGCGGTTTTAAAGTATCGGTTACGAGGGGTTCGATTTTGGACAATTTTAAGTAACAACTTTTAAACCAATCTAACCCATGCTTGATAATTTATTAACGACCTGTTCTAAAAGTTTTTTAAAATAGTAAACTTATTTATATGCCCATATGTAAACAAACATCCTCCCAAAGAAAGATTGGGCACCCTATAGTAATGGTTTGACAAATAGTTACAAGCATAAAATGGTTTATTGTCCTTCCAAACAATAGTTTATACAATCATATAACTTACAAGCATAAAATGGTTTGACGAATAGTAAATCATAAATGTTGAGAGCAAAACATTCACTACCACATCAATGGACCGCAAAATTTTATGAGAATCCGTAAAATTTAAAAAACTCACATTTTGGTGTGGAAGTAGCCGTCAGATGGGACCCCAAAAGAAACAAAGATGAGAAAGAAAAAAATATGGTTATTAGTAATTGTAGTTATATTTTTTTATAAGAATATAAATAGAAGGAAAAAAAATATATAGAAACCCTCAAAACACTCCGATTTGGGATATTTATAAAGACACCCACAATTGCACCGCACTGATTATGGAGGATTTTTGAGCCCACCAAAACCAGTAATTCAAAAAATTACTAAGCAATTTTTTTTAAATACTTCATAAATGACCGGTTCAAAAATGTTCCAAAATCGGTAAAGTACCATTGTCAAGCATACCCTAAACCAACTGAATAAATCATTGTGCATCAGAAACTATAGGGTGCCCAAACCGAATGCCGGCTTCACGAGGACATGGTGTGGTGCGTATCTTCGAAAGATCTTCCCATGCTTTTCGTAGTACAATGACTTTCTTGTTATGGTGCTTCGTGCTCTATCTTCAAAGTTCCTTCATTGGCTGCCTATCTCACCATCAAGGGAACATGTAAGTACGCATTTAGAAATATAGAATGCTATTTCATCTGCGTATCTCTTTGGTCTATGATTCCTTGTTAATCTGTTTAGCCTCTGCTTCCTTGTTAAGTTAATTCATCATCATGTGCAATTTTAGCCGTGACGTGAAGGTGATGAATGTTGGAGAGGAACTCGAGAAGGAAACCTTACCGTTGAATATGGGCCAACGTGTTTATCATATACACGGTCTCAAAGAGTCTAGATGGTATGAAGTCAAAATATCGTATCCAGCATCTGTGCGTGCTTTCGTCTCTGCTTAATCTGATGTTGCACAGTTCACGTTACATGTGTGCTTGACCAGTCCTATATGGAATGACAGATTCCTGCAAGCTTCTCCCTCCAATTGAAGAGTGATGGACCGGATCTTTGGTTAAATAAGAACAGAAGATTGTTAAATACAGAGAAAATAATTTTCAAGTTTGAGGTGAGTGTAGAGTCTTTTTCTTTGATGTGTTTGGTTGGTAGTTGTTCATAAAAGGTTTATATTGCAGAACTCTGGTTACGATGAAACGTATCTTCTAGTAACTGTTGAAGCTGCTGGAATTGTTGCGAAACCAGGAGTAAATGAAAGAGAAAATGTATTGTTTAACATTGGTAAGCACTTGTTCATCTTCTCTTTTATCTATGTATTGTTCTATTTATAATCCTTAGAAACTCTTTGCTTTATCTTGGCAAGTCCAAACATATTGACTCATTTCTTGCTAGTCAAATGGCAAAAGACTACTTGTAGGCCTCCTCTTACTTTAGTATTTGCTGGAGTTGTATTGAATGTTGAGATAATACCTTTGAAACTAGTTGATGTACATCAGGTTTCACTAGGATTATGTAATTGAAATTCCTTAGGCTGGGTTTCACGTTGCTTATTTAGCTTGATTATGCTTATAATTTTGAAAGCAACCACAAAAATGTTTGGTAAGAGCTGTTTATGCTTGTTCTTTTTGATAAGTTTGTTCGTTTTTGGGTCAGCTTTTGCAAGCGGCCTCTTCCTGCGTTCAAAAACTGCCAAAATTAACTAGTTTATCAAAAAAAAAAAAGAAAAAAAAAGAGCAGAAGCAGCTGCTAGCAAACAACTTACCCTGCTACAACAACACCAACTAAGCGTACAACAACAAAACCTTCATCCCAAATTTTTTGGGTCGGCTGTTTGAATCCTCTCTTGGCTTTATTAAGGGCCATGTCCTTTGCAACACTAACAAAAACCATATCCTTCTTTAGAACTTCAGCCCATGTTTGTTTAGGCAAACAACTTTTGCTGATGCTTGTAAAAAAAATTAAGTATATGCAGGCTAAATAAGCAATACCAAACCCAGCCTTAGTACTTAGTAGTGCCCTGGAAAGCGGGTTGTAAAAGGTTGGTGTTAATTTGTGATAGTAAAGTCAACTTGTGATAAAATACTGCAAAGTCACAATATAAGAAATTATAGTAAGTAAAGAGTCTGAGGAATAAGTAAGACATAGCTTAGAGAGCGGAAGCAATGCGAAGACAATCTTGTGAGATAGTATCACGGTAGTCAAAGGCGCGCCTCACCCTTCACTAGGCGAGGCCCCTTTCTCCAGGCGCACCCATGACGCGCCTAAGGCACGCCTTTTAGCAAGGCGCAACCAAGAATAGATGCGCCTTATGAATTTTTTTTGTATATATAGAAGAAATTTTGAGACATGGAAATAACCCTTACCTCATACAAGTGGGAGAGAGGTAGCCCTTTCCAAGGTTACCAAAGTTGGTTACAGTTGAACTAGAAAAACTAAAATTTACTAAAAACGTGGTAGAGAGAATACAAACTCTTGTTAGTTCAGTTGATTACTACTGCTACTACTGCTATGCTAGTTCATTTGGTTATGCTTTAACACATTTTTGTTTGTTTTAATATGTTATTTGGTTTTATTTCTTATATTACTAATTTATTTATTTATTTATATATGTATATTTTTATTATTTATTATTTTTGCGCGTCGTTGCACGTGCCTTAAGTGCGCCTTATGCCTCGGGCGATATGGACCCTTTGCGCCTCAAGTTCGCCTTGCGCCTTTGACTACCTTGGATAATGTCTCGAATCCAACCCTAATCGGACTCCTCAAGCAAATTCTACTTAAGGTTTCACTATCTAAAGGTGTTCTCAGAAGTCGGAACTAGTAATATTACACCCCAATCTCTATAACTCCAAACCAGAGATTCAACGTTTTTTAAACATGCAAAAGATATTGCATCTATAAACTTCCAAGAGGAGTAGATACTCTTTGCAAGATATTTGAGTCTAAGATCTCAAAAGAGAAAAAGAAGTAAGATAAAAGTCTTTCACAATTAGCTCTTACTATGGTTTTGGAAGAGTATCGAGGCATACTACTCTTTTCTCTTGATTCGGTTAGACAAGGTTAGCTCTAGTGGGGCTCTTTTTTTTTTTTTTTTTTAACACCGAAAAAATTCACATATTGTTTTTTTGTCTGAAAGCTACTCCCATCTGAAGAACATAACTGGTGGACAGGTAAAAGTAAAACTAGCTATTATAATATTAAGGAATATGCAAGAAACTAAAGCTGCATCCAAATTGCATTGGCCATACTAGATTATGGCTTCTGGCGTCCTTTGTTCGGGATATCTCAGTATGACCCGGATATCGGCCAATATAAAGGTTTCAAAGTAAAATCAATACAATTTGTCTAACCTGTTTGAAAAAACAGGTAATTGAACTATACAGGCCTGCATACCATTCGGCTATATGGATATACTGGACATATGAAGCAATGTTATATTAAGCAATTTTACACAAGCCATGGTTGGTTACATATTAGTAGCAATTTATATATATATATATATATATATATATATATATATATATATATATATAGACACACACACACACACACAAAATATATATATATATATATATATATATATATATATATATATATATATACACACACACACACACACACACACACCCCCCCCCCCCCCCCCCCCCCCCCCTACCCACACAACAACAAATTAATTGCAAAAGCGTTTCTCTTGTACGAGAGGAAAAAAGCGGTATTTCCCTCTAGCATGTCGGCAACGATTGCTGAAATTACCTTCTCTCTTCTCTTCTCCTTTGTTAAAACAAATTGACTTTTGAGCTTCTCTCTGATTCTTGTTATATATCTCATATATGTTATGAATTATTATTCTATACCTCAATGGGGTCATATATTCCTATATGTGCGATATATAATCCGGTATCCGCTTTACAATATGGGGATCCACTCACTAGTATTGGGCCGATACCCAACATCGAAAACCTTGCTGGTGTCTCAATCTTTCTGCCTTGACCAGATATAGACTGTGAACTGTATAGTGAGAGTTGGATTGTCAAAATCTGTTAGGGGTCAAAAAATTCAAATTTTGATCCATTTCATGCATGAGTCTGAACTAGATTCATGTATATAGTTCAGTTTTACAACTCGATCGAGATAATTCCGACTGCTGAGCGACTGCTGGCAATACTCAATTTTGCAACATGATTTTAGCCATGATTGGATGAAAAAATGCTTAAAATAATATTTAGCTACGGAAATCTACTTTATTTGAGAGTTGGAAGTACATCTCGTGATATGTATGAATTTTTAGAGGTGTTAGACTTGACAGCAAAAGGCAGTCAGCACAATAATACTGTCTCACACCTTGACTTTACCTTGATCTAATTACACTTTTTAGAATTTAAGGATAGATGATCTGTTGAGGACTCCTAAATTCCATAGGAGTGTAATTGTGTTGGTTGGTATGGATTGTATTCTGACTAATGAGTTTTTGGTCATGAAAAGTTGGTGTTGAGAGAATCAATCATAGCCGAGTTCACATTTAATGATCCCATACCATAATCAAGGATTTGGACAAGTATGCTATGATCAAATAAGATATGAACCTTATCCTAGGCTTCTGGCCTAGGTTTTATTGACATGGAGATGGATTAGGATATGGACACGATACAGATTTGGAATGCGGTATTTTAAAAAAGTCAAAGAAAACTTTAGCACAAGGGTACAACATGGATACGATTACACATACGCACTTGAAAAGATATCTATATACATATTATTTTTATTATATCTTAATAATATATATATTTATGCATGTTTTCCAGTGTGTATCAAGAGTGGATGGAGTGATCCCTCAAGCAATGGGCAATTGAGTTTTTTTTTTTCATGGCATGCCTTTAGCTCTAATTTCTTATTATCTCCATCCTACACAATTTATTATTTGAGATATTGCGTCAATTGGAATTAAAATCAAGGATCTAAAAACTAGCTATAATTTGGTGGGTTGTTCTCCCTAAAAAATTGGGTTTAAGTTATAACTTTCAGTATCACTTTTGAACCTGTCCTTTTGCTTGGATATCCTATCGCTGGCATTGTTAGTGGATGTTCTTCTTTAAGACGGACCGCACTAATCTCATTATGTCTTTATTTTCTCTTTGCATGTGGTTGTTCTCTTTTTAGCAATCCTCTTTTGTTGTTTGAGATCTGTTTGCACAACATAGAGTATCATGGTAATCTTGAGAAATCAAATCTTATGTTCTTCTTAATGTGGCATATGTTTTTTTTCTTAACTGGTTGCCTTTTCTACATCTTAACTGGCAGGCCTTTGGTTGACAAATAAGTTGAATTCAAATATGTCCTCAATCCCTGTTTCTTTTCAATTGAACTTGATCACATAATAATTTTATCTGAACCTTTTCAGCAAGGATTGGTTGGTGAGTAACTAATTGCCTACTTGGGATTACTATTGGTAGCTGAACAAATTGTGTAAATTGTTCCATTTATCCTTGAGAGCCAGATTTACCAAGATGTTCACATTGTTTCTAAGATTTACTTGGTTTTACTATGCAAACACCCGATAGATTGGAGCTTAATGTTCATGGTTTTCCATTGTTATCGTATAGTGAAGATATTTGTTTATCATGGATAATCGTCTGGAGAATCTCACTACACGATATTTGCCTTTCCAGTTTGTGATGAATTATCATTTGGGATCCCGCATAAAGCTTGGTGGGTTGGAATGGCAGCGGTCCTATGCTTGATATTAGCAGCTATTGTTCCGTATTTCTTCCCATCACACCTGCTGCTGAATATTCAGAATTCGCGATCTAGCTACGCTTCCATGAACAAAGCTTCATGAACTAACATGACGACTATAGAACTTAATGCTTCTGCAGGTAATTGCTTTAGTTTCTTTTCTTCTTTCCAGAACAATGCTATTTAGAATTCAAATCTGATGTTCATATAGGGATCAAATATATTGATCAATAATAAATAATGATTGTTTCTCTAGACTGTTACCTATATGATTCAAGCAGAAGAGTATCTGAGGCCATTTAAGAAAAAGTAGGTAAGCTGTATTTGAATAAATCAAGGTTTTCAAGTATCGGGATTGGTTTTGGCCCTTCTTACAAGTATTGGTTCCGGCAGTTCCGGATTGGAGTTTCTGAAAGTTAAATTAAAATAATTATTATTAAAACTAGAAATATTTTATATATTTAAACATAATTGTATGTTTATTTATTTTTCTTGTTAGCTTTGGATGGAATATTGGGATTGATGGATTGAATCTAGAAATGTGCAACTTCGACAAATGAAACGGTTACAATGTGTCGAAAAGGAAAATCTTATTGTCACGTTGTAGTGTATAGATCTTCAACATGCCGAATCATTGTCCGACATTGTTTTCTCTATATTTCTCTCTTTCCCTTGTAGTTCTTTCTTTGCTGAATTTACCGGGAAAGAGAGTCCCAATGTTGCTATCGGCCGGTATCGATAGTGGTCAGCACACATGGAGGCAGGCCAAAAACGATACTCTACGAACAATATGTATGGGTATCAGTCGATACTATGAACCTAGGAATAAATCTTATCTTTGTGGTAACAGCTCTTACAAGATATAGGTTGTAATTCAAATAACAGTAATGCCCATGTTTTATTGGTGGCGGCAAGTGAATTATGACTAGATTAACAAAAAAAGGCCGAACTTAATCAAATTTGTTTCCTACCCAAGGATTGGTTAAGGTTTTATTTTAAGATCGGTCCATTAGGCTTTCCAACTTGAATTAACCAACCGACCAAAAAAAACTTAATTATATATTATTTTTATTATTCTTATATTTGTTATTTATGTTATCATATATACTATATTAAGAAAAAGATAAAAGTTTAGACTTGTGTACTAAGCTTTTAGCTGACTAGCAGGAGTAGCGGGAGGTTACCGCATGTGTAGTTGACAACTCAGCTTCCTGTATGGCGGATATCGTCATGGCACTTTTGGCAGCTTTATGACGATGTTGATGTCCGGAACATGTCATTTTGGAGAAGAACAAGTTGATTGTTGTGCCAAAGGTTGTTAGGGAAGTGGACTGTAGAAGCATGGAATTTCAGAACCCGAAAGTCTATGCGCCAGACTACATGTGCCAAAGCTTGGACAAAGTACTTCATAGCAAAAAGCAACAAATATAGACATTGAAGGAGGACTTTTTATTTAACATATAAAAGTCTATTACATGTCTAAGGAAGATTGTACAAAGGAGAATTTCTACAAAGAAAGGATCCTAAGTCTACATCCAACAGTCATCATGCGCCCTCAAGTAGGCGCAGCAATCAACATGCGCCCTCAGCCAAGCGCATCCCACCATGCGCCCTCAGCAAAGCGCATCCTTTTCAGCAGCTCAGTTATGTGCATCCCCAGTTATGTGCATCCCTTGGGCAGCTCGGTTATGTGCATCCCTTCAGCAGCCCAGTTATGTGCATCCCTTCAGCAACCCAGTTATGTGCTGCTCTTCCAGCCAGGCTCACCTGATAAATGCTTCGACTAATGAAGCATTTAACCCTCTGGCTGGAACCAAGGAAGACAAGAGCACCGCAAATCTGTGGCCAGGGGAGACTTCGAAAGAGCCTCCAAAGGCGAAGGAAGACCGTGATCGAAACCGCGGTTAAAGGAGCAGCTTTCAACACAACCAGAGTGGGCAACGCCCACTTTGAAGGAAGAAAGAGCCTAGCACCGCCATTCCGATCTACGGCTCTTCCGGAATAACGAAGACGAGGCCGGAGCATCCTTATCTTTGGATGCAACAGGCATCTTCCGCATGCCTCGGAAGCCCTCGACTCCGACTTTTGGATGTAACAGTCACCTTCAAGTGCATCAACGAAGACACTGCGTCGCATCTTCACCCTCGGGAGCATCTCGTCAACAGAATGCATTCGAGCACACAAGTTCATGTCGGAAAGACGTGAGAGAACGGGAGGCCAACCCTCTCTCCATACCACTATTTATAGGCCGGGCAAATCAAACCCATGCGCCAAGTGGATGGCTCTCCGAATTTCGTGCAATGAATTTGCATTAAATGGATGAACCAGACACTTCGAATTCAGCCAGGTCAAAACGGCTATTTAAAGCACTCGAAGAACGTAACAGTTGCACCATCAAAGACGTCTCACGAAGCGGATGCGCCGGCCAGACCGCGCATCACACAGACGCGTCCTTCTACATCAAGCGCATCATAGGGATGCGCCCCCATGCGTCCCCATACGCCTAGTGGAACGCCAACCGACGCGCCCATTCAGCTGTCCATCGAATGTCACAAACATTAAATGCTGAACTGACAGAGTTGGCAGCACGCCTCCCAAAGTCTGAGCAGTCGGCAGCTTTTTCAGAAGACGAAGCATCGCCAACGTCAGCATCATTATTACTTCTCTCCGACGGCTATTGCCACGTGGCCACCCAACCAGCTCGCATGCGCCTCCGCAGCCATGCGCCCAAACGTGCATACGTCTCAAAAACTGTGCGCCTCAGACTTTTTACTGATCCCTAAGGACAGAAGGAAAGTCACTGTCACAACTCTGCATGCGCCTCAAAAGCCATGCGTTCCAGACTTCTCCCTGATCCCAAAAGACAGGAGTAAAGTCACTACTGAGCTCTGCATGCGCCTCAAAAGCCATGCGCCCAGAATGGTTCGTGACTCCTAAAGGTTACGAGCCAAAGTCTCTTCATGCGCCCAATCCTAGGCGCATCCTATCAGATCATCCCCCACCAAATCCGAGATCTCCGAGCCATGGGTCGACGACACGTGTCCTTTGACTCAACTCATCCAAGATCTCAGCAACAGAAAGATCTTCTTCTCTGCTACGTGTCGGTTCACAACAGCAACATGAAGAAGTCAATCCCCTCGATCATGGCGCATCGTCCATGCGCCTCCATCAGCAATCAACACGTGGCGTCCCCGCGTACAGGCGCATCCTACATATGCGCGCATGAGCAGCCAGCCTGCAAGACTATAAATAGAGGGATCATTTCCTTCTTCTACACACACACAGACGGACCAATCTACGCGCATACATATCAACCTCCACAGCGAACAGACAGAGACTTCGCACCACCAGAGAGGCAGATACAGACACTCAACGTCTTCCTCCTCTCAGCAAGCTCCAACATCCAGAGCAATCCAGACCTTCAGAAAACCGATAACCGTCGTCAGATCGTCAACGGAGTCAACGCATTACCACTCACTCCATCGGCACAAAGGACCCAGATTAAACAAAAGTGTACTTCTAGGACTACGTCTAAGTCCTATATTGTAACACTGTTCTGTTTGTATTGAAATTTACATCAAAGAATTTTAATGGCAAACAAGCTGGCGAATCTGCTGGGGACCTCTTTTTCCTCCACCGAGAAAGCTGTGTCGCAGTCCGACGACGTGAAGGTGGGCTCCTCCCACAAGACGCTGGTCGTACGCCTCAATCAACAGGCGTATGAGGAGTTCATATCTGAAGGCAGTGCGAGTCCTTCGAAGCGGCTGCCAAAGTCGAAGAAGACCCGCCGAGTCTGGGTGCGCAAGGTCGACGCCTCGGACACCACCACCGAAGGGGATGCGCCAATCCAGCCTTCCCTTCCTGCTGACGTCCTCAGCAACCAAGATGCGCCCGCTGGTGCAGCGCATCTCTCGGGGAAACGTGCGGCTAACCACGTTCTCCAGCCATCTCCCTCTCAGGCGAGGAAGATGCGTCGACGGAGCAGGGGCGCAGCCAATGCCCCGCGCATCACCTCTGATGCGCCACAGAAGATCTCTGTCTTTGACAGACTTACTCGCTGTAGTGGCGAGGAGAATTTGGATTCTGAGTACTACGCGCCCCAGCGGTCTGGTATGAAGAAATCCAAGGCAGCACGGGTCATGCGTCCCAAACGTGCTATGCCAGCAACAAGCCAGAAGCATGCGCTCACAATCATGCGCGCTGCTGATGGTAAGTTGTACAAGGTCGACTCGAGTGCTACGGCGCCGAGAACGAGCCGACCTTCAAAGCCTGTGTCTCACTTGGGCGCATCTACTGCGTGCACAACTAAGTCGAGTAAGGCAAATCCAGTGGTCTTGAACTCCCGCGCCTCCTCCGATGGTGCGTTTGAGGTCCGTTCAAGTCACTCCAAATGCTGTGGTTCCCCCACTACTGATCGGGATACCTGTTTGGTATTAGATCAGGGGGCACAGCACTCACTTGACCATCCCGGCGCTTGGCCTTGCCATGCGCTTGAAGGGGGTGCGAAGGTGGCACTCTCCTCCAACGATCTGCGTAACGTGATTACTCACAAGCGCCGATCAGGAGAGTTGACTGACAAGCACGATGCGCCTCTCACGGGGCATACTTGTGCTGTGGTCACCATCAACTGCTGTTGCAAAGCGGCAGTCCCACCAAGGCAGTCGGTGTTCCAGCGGCTGCAATCATCGACACCCCTCCGACGTCGCCTCGGAAAGAAGGTGTCAACAGAGGAGGAACCAATGGTTGCTTCATGCAACGTGATCTCCAACTCCTCGTCAGTCAGAAAGACGACTGGCAGTCTCTCATCCTCGTCCAAGAGCCAGCCGAGGAAAACCAAGATAGCTGTCTCATCCTCTGGAGTGTTCGAAGGCACTCGAGCGAGGAAGAAGTTCTTGGAGGAAGCTGGGGGTAGTCAGACCCTTGTCGAGCCTCATTCCGAAGACGAGTGTGTCCAAAGCACACTTGGGGCAGATCCTCGAGGCGAAGTCAGCCTCCCAGAAGCCCCTGAAGACGAGAATATCCCCCAGATATAGCTGGGGGTAGCCTAGCATCTGCGGACCCGAGTTCCGGAGACGAAGAGGCCCTTCAAGACGGAGCTGAGGGTAATCAGGCCCTTGCAGATGCGCCTGTGGTGAATGTTCTCCCGAACATAGCCGGGGGTAGCCCAGACGAAGCTTCAGGAGAGGCAACTCCCCTACAAGGGAGTGAGGCCGAGAGTGAGGCCTCAACTCATCCATCCACTCCCGGCCGCGTCATGACAGTGAACGTGACTGAGGCTGATGTCGAGTCTGATGCGCCGCCAACAGACCTCGTCCAGCGCATAGATACCCTGGAGGGAGGACTCAAAACCCTCTCTGCCTCCATGCAAACACTAACTCAGGCAGTGTTTGAGATACGGTCAGCTTTGACCAGGACACCTTCTGCCGGTCCCGACCCCGGGGCCAACGGAGAATCGAGTGTACCCCTTCAACGGGTATCCTCGGACGCAGATCGCCGAGAAGCACCTGGGACGTCGGAGCCCTCAAATGCTCAACATCCGGTGGTGCCACCTTCCCCGACTCCCAGCTCCACAGAAGACGTGGTCGAGATGATCAGGGACTTGCGCGAGCGCTTTGAGTCCAAGACGAGACAAGAGGAGCGCCAGAAAATGGGCATCCCCCAGCCTTATCCCCTCGAGTGGAACAAGGTGGTTTATCCTCCAAAGTATAAACCACAAACACTGACGCCGTACGACGGGAAGGACTCTCCTCGTCGCTACCTGACGTATTTTCAGTCTCAGACGGGACATCTTCCGAAGGAGGACGCGCTTCTTACCAGCATATTTGTTGGGGCACTGAAAGGAGTGGCGTACGACTGGTACTGCAGCCTCCCCGACAATTCAATATCTTCCTTCGACGACCTGACGCGCCTCTTTCTCGACCGTTTCTACGACGGCGGGAAGGACATGACAATGGCGTCCCTTATAGAGATACGCCAGAAGGAGAAGGAAACAGTTCGAGTCTTCATCGAACGTTTCCGACAGGCCTGCTTCAGACTGCCCCCGGGCATGCCAGAACATGCGCTTCTCTCCTCCTGCAGCATGAACATGCTGCCTGCAGTCAAGCTCTGGCTCAACTCTACTCCTCCTCCCGACTGGAGCTCCTTGATCATTGAAGCAGAAGCCGCGGAGAAGAAGGCAGCCAACGCTCGTCTTCTAGGAGTCAGTTTCCCTGCCTTCGAGGACAAGGGAAAACGGCCTGCAACCAACAACCCCGCACGAGAGGCAAAGGGGAAGCATGCATTGACTGTCAATGCCTCAAAAGGTGTATCAGCACCTGCTCAGAAACCTCTACTTGCACCAAGGCCGAAGGAGGTTTATTCGTTCAACGACGAGGACACCCTGCAACTCTTTGAGATACTGAAGCAGGGTGACAAGATCAAGCTTCCGGACCCTAAGCGTCCCGATGAGGTTGGGAAAGTGGACAACCCGAGGTACTGTCACTACCATCGGTTTGTCGGACACCCAACCAAGGACTGCTATGTCCTCAAAAATTACATCCAGCGCATGATTAATGCGGATGTAATCTCCGTCGACTACGAAGAGAAGACGGTGTCAGCCAACGTGGTGTCACTCCAGTTTGGCACCCTGCCGCCGACTACAACACAGGATGGCGTCGTCCCCATCCCGAAGGCGACAATGGAGGTGGTTAACTTACCACCAACCAGTGACAATGTGAGTGGACTCATCCCACTCACCACATCTCGAGGAGAGATCTTGTGGGTTCACCCCGATCTCATCTCCGAGGTGACTCAACCGGAGGTACGCCCTACCTCCAAGTCCAAAGGCAGGAAGATCAAGTCTCGCCGCATGGTCTCTTCTTCAGCGGAAGAGGCACTTCCTGTGCAGACGCGTTCACAACAGAACGTCCAACCCGACGAAGCTGCCGTCGAGGTGGTGCCTCCTGGCACCGTCCCTGCTGTCCAGGACGAGGGCCCGTCTAAGCCCTCAGCAGCCAATAAACAGAAGCAGATAGATGCCAGCTTCGATAGGCCTCTGCGAAAAGAGAATGCTTCGGGGCTAGCCAAGTCCCACAACTTCGACATACTGGCGCAACTCGCCAGTACTCCTGCCCGCCTATCCCTGTTCGAGCTCCTCCGTCTTTCCAAAGACTCCCGAGAAGCTCTCTGCGAAGCTCTAAAGGATGCTGAATCCTTTCTCAGTCAGGTCAAGCAGCCGGAAGATCTTCCGATTGTGTGCAAGCACTGTCACTGTACGGAGGAGGTTATTCCCAATATAACCTTCACCCAACAGGACATGTTGCTCAAACACAATCGACACAACAGGCCGCTGTATTACACAGGGTACATCGGTTCAGTCAAGGTGAAGCGGATTCAGATCGATCCGGGTTCTTCCCTCAGCATCATCCCGAAGACGCTGCTCTCAACACTGGGGATCCCAATGTACCGACTGGCGCCCTCCAACACGACAATCAGTGGTTTCAATGCCAGCAAAAGCGAACCACTGGGCAAAATACGATAAAAGTGCCACATCGGTAACCTCAGAACCGAGGTCACTTGTTATGTCGTGGATGCTGAAGTCAACTACAACATTCTGTTGGGTCGCCCATGGCTGCACAAGTACATGGTGGTGCCATCCACGCTCCACCAATGTATGAAGTACGTGTCCACCAACAACGTCATCCGTACGGAGTTCGCGGACATCGACCCCTTCAAAGGGATTGAAGCCTACTTCACCGATGCCGACTTATACAAGTCACCTGACGAGGAGGAGGCCAATGATGCTGATGACGAAGCAGAAACAGCAGCAGAGCCGGACATGGAGCCTGAGGTCACTCCTGATGCTCCTTTGAAGATCCGACTCAAAGGCAGACCGCCTCAGAAGTTGCCCCCCATGAGCATTAAGCTATCCGGGAAAGCACCAGCTGCTCCTGAAGCTCCCCTGAAGATACGGCTCAAGGGAAAGCCGCCTCAAACATCGGCTCCCCTTGTGGCAAAACTACAGGGGAAGGCGCCAGGCACCGGAGGCACAACAGAGGCACCTCTGAAGGTGCGTCTTAAGGGCAAGCCGCTGCCATCCCAGCCGCCGGAGAAGGCTCATGTAGTCCTTTCCGACTCCCAGATCAACGCTGTGGTGGACCCTCCCGATCCTACTACAGTGCTTATAGATGAAGAGCTGAGAGAATATATCTCGGCCGATGTAGATGCCCCATCCCTCGACAATGTAATCCCACGGGATAAAATCTCGCATTTCATCAATAATAGAGTGTCTTTTAATTATTCTAGTCTTCCACATTGGAATGCCATGTATACATTAGATAACGCTCAACGGTCGTTGCAAACACAAATAACGACCGTTCACCATGTAAATCGAGTAGTCCCGTCCCAAGGGGTCTGTTACGTAGTCCCACCACGGAGTCGAGACGAAGAATCCATCATCTTCGGCAAGGTTGAGCGTCATCAAGACGTCCCGCCACTCGAGCCAGAACCAGATGCCGGCAGAATGCAACTCTATCGGTACACGGACAAGGCAAAGTACCTCATCCAAAAGATGGGTTACGACCTAAAAAGCGACAAAGGCCTGAACTACGGCAGAGGTCGACGACTCCCTCTCCGGCTTCCAACACCTAAAGGAAAGCCGCAGGACTACTACAACAAAACTCGACGGGGGGTAGGCTATGTCACGCCGCCGTCAACTTCAGAGAATTCAGACGCAGAGGAAGTTGAACATTCTCACTCGTCTGAAGCATCAACGTGGGATTCCGATACCAGTATCGGATCTGTCTTCAAGAGAGTGCTGTCAGCCAACATGACATCTGCACAATCTCAAGAAGAAGAAGGCGAAGACCAAGCGCCGGAACTCTTCAAAGAAGAACCCTGGGCTCAACGCTTGGGACAACAATGGGAGTCTCGTTTTGAATTACGTGAACCTTCCACCGAGGATGAAGTCGAGCAGATCGACCTTGGGGATGGATCTTCTTCCAAACCCATCTTCGTCAGTAAAAGCCTAAAAGGAGAAGACCGAGAATCTTTAATCCAGCTGGCTAAAGAATATATCGACGTCTTTGCATGGAGCTACGAAGATATGCCGGGACTTGATCCCCAAATCGCGATGCATAGGTTGAACATCTTGCCTGATGCCAAGCCTATCAAGCAACAACAGCGGCGTTTCCGTCCGGACATCATGAACGCCATCGATCAGGAGGTAGACAAACTCTTGACTAGCGGCTTCATCCGTGAAGAGCAACACCCAGATTGGGTAGCCAACGTTGTCCCCGTCACCAAGAAGAATGGGAAGATACGAGTCTGTATCGACTTCAGAGACCTCAACTCTGCTTGCCCGAAGGACGAATTCCCGCTTCCAATCACCGACGTGATGATCGACAACACATGTGGTTTCGAGCGCATGTCTTTCATGGACGGGTATTCGAGCTACAACCAGATCAAGATGTTCCCCGATGACGCAAAACATACGTCATTCAGGACTCCAAAGGGCGTTTTCTGCTACACAGTGATGCCCTTCGGCTTGAAGAATGCTGGTGCGACATACCAACGTGCTATGAGCACCATTTTCCGTCAGCACCTTCGTAAGACAGTCGAATGCTATGTCGACGACATCGCAATCAAGAGCCGTCTCAAAGGAGATCACCTGCAAGACCTCAAGACAGTCTTTGACCTCATGCGGGCGCATCAACTCAAGATGAACCCCACTAAATCCTTCCTTGGGGTTTCGAGCGGAAAGTTCTTGGGCTTTATCATCACGGCGAAAGGCATTCATGTCGATCCAGAGAAGACCAAAGCAATTCTTGATATGGACCCTCCGAAGAATCTTCGAGAACTTCGAGGCCTACAGGGACGTCTGGCGTACATCCGGAGGTTCATAGTAAACCTTTCCGGCAAATGTCAACCCTTCACCCAGCTCATGAAGAAGGGAGTCTCTTACGTCTGGACAGAGGAATGCCAAAAGGCTTTCGACGACATCAAAGCCTACCTGACGAGCCCTCCAGTTCTGGTGGCACCCGTCGCTGGCAAACCATTCCTGCTCTACGTCCGTGCCATGGATCATTCCCTCGGCGCCCTGCTAGCTCAGAACAGCGACACAGGCTATGAGCAAGCAATCTACTACCTCAACCGAACCCTGATCGGGGCCGAACACAGGTACAACCCCGTTGAAAAGGAGTGCTTGGCTCTGGTATTTGCCATCCAAAAGACTCGTCATTATGTCTCGGGCCAGACAATTCACGTCATTTTCCGAGTCAATCCGCTCAGGGTCCTCATGACGAAGCCAGGATCACTGAACTCCCGGCTAGCCACATGGGGGATCTTGCTAACGCCATACAACATGGTGTTCGTTCCACAGAAGGCTGTTAAGGGTCAAGCTCTGGCCGACTTCTTAGCTGCACACCCCATCCCGGAGTCCTCAAGACTCTATGAAGACATCCCGGATGAGGTCCAAGAATCAAACGTCACCGAAGAAGGCTCCGTCTGGCGGATGTTTTTCGATGGCGCTTCAAGAACTGGCCCCAAAGGCCAAATCATCGCAGGAGTGGGGGTGGTACTAGTCTACCCCGATCAGCTGGTCATCCAGCGTGCTTACTCCCTTTCGAAGCCGTGCTCCAACAACGTGGCCGAGTACAACGCGCTCATTATGGGACTCTAGCTAGCACAACAGCTGGGGGTAAAACATCTGGAAGCCTACGGCGACTCAAAGCTCGTCGTAAATCAGATCAGAGGGCAATACGAGGTTCGCCATGAAGATTTGATCCCCTACCATGAAGTTGCATTGAACATCATTTCAACCTTCACTGGGTTCTTCATCGAACACGTACCTCGTCTACAAAATCTAGAGGCCGATGCTCTGGCTGGCCTCGCAGCCTCTTTGGCGGCACCCCTCGGAACTCAACACTACGTCACGGTAGTGGGTCGAGACTTGGTCTGCCCTAAAAACAACCTGCGCTCACAAGTGGCCCACGCCATGTCAGCGGGTGCCGGTGTTAATGTTCGGGATTGGAGATTCCCGTTCATCGACTTCGCTGTCTACGGAATTCTCCCAGAGGACCCGAAAGAAGCTGTCTCGGTCAGGAGACGCTCTCTTCGATTCTACTACGATACGGCTACTAAAATGCTGTACCGACGCTCCTACGATGGACTTCTCCTTCGATGTTTGTCTAACGAAGAAGCAGCCGAAGCCCTTCGAGAAGCTCATGATGGAACCTGCGGGGCCCATCAGCCCGGTCCTAAGTTGCAGGATCGACTGCGACGCATGGGCTATTACTGGCCAACCATGGCCGCTGACGCTGTTGAATATGCTAAGAAGTGCCATGCGTGCCAGCTTCACGCAGACTTCATTCATACACCGTCCGAACCACTACATCCTACAGTCGCCTCCTGGCCCTTTGAAGCCTGGGGCATGGACATTGTAGGGCCAATCACCCCTCCTTCATCGAGGGGACACCGCTTCATCCTGGCCATTACTGATTACTTCTCTAAATGGGCAGAAGCTGTCCCACTGGCAGAAGTGAAGAGCTCCAGGGTAATCAGCTTCATCAAACACCACGTCATCTACCGCTTCGGGGTACCCCGGCGGATCATCCATGACAATGGTCCTCAGTTCATCAGCCATGTCTTCAGCCGATTCTGTGACAAGAATCGCATTCAAAACGTGGCATCAACCGCCTACAATCCGACAGCAAACGGATTGGCCGAGGCGTTCAACAAAACTATCGTCAGGCTACTCAAAAAGGTCGTGTCATCTAACAAACGCGACTGGGACGAAAAGCTCGGCGAATGCCTTTGGGCCTACCGCACAACGGTACGGACCCCGACAGGCAACACACCATTCTCCTTGGTCTACGGGAGCGAAGCGGTACTGCCTCTTGAGATTCAGATACCCTCACTCCGTGTAGCAATCACAAACAAACTCACAGAAGAGGACAATCAACGTCGTCGTCTGCGGAAATTGGAGGCACTTGACGAGAAGCGTCTCCTAGCTCAACAACGCATCGAACTCTACCAAGCCCGTATATCACAGGCTTTCAACAAGAAGGTCAAGCAGAGGACTTTCCAAGTTGGCGACCTGGTTCTGGCAGTCAGGAGGTCGATGGTGTTGACTCACAAAACACCAGGAAAGTTCGAGCCCAAATGGGAAGGACCTTTCATCATCGAGACGGTATACTCAAACGGTGCTTACCGTCTCGCCAAACCCAATGGGGACTTGTTCATGATGCCCATCAACGGCAAGTTCCTAAAGAAGTACTACTCTTGACATCTTTTCAGACATGTACTTCCATTCCACAAAATCATACGCTTCCGGAACCCAGTTGTTCCGTAGCATCCTCCAGTAGAAGGACAACCACGTCCACATCACCTCTGAGTTGTCCCCCTACACCCTACAAGGCGGAATCTTACACCCCGTAAGACTACGCTATCCTTCATGTTTACCACGTCCACATTACCTCTGAGTAAACATCCCGTACAGACAACCCCCGCGTTGCCGTACATCGATCGCAGAACTTCCACGTCCACATTACCTCTGAGTAGTTCCGTGCATCTCCCAGGGTCATTCCTACCACGTTCACAACACCTCTGAGTAGGAAGATTCTATCATTTGAACCCCATATTTGCCACGTCCACATTACCTCTGAACAAATACATTGGGTCCTTCAAACTTATTATCTGTATCTGAAACCAAGGTACGCAAAAGATAATAGGTCCACACAAATCATCAAAGTTCATGACAAGCAAAAATGAACACATCGCAGAAAATGGTGTACTTCTTTATTATTTCTAAAAAAAAAGGAGAGTAAAGGATTATACTATCCCCAGCAAGAGTTGCAAAAATACAAAAAGCAGAGACTACAAGCCCTAAATATCCCCAGGGTTGGCGGAAAGCTCTGCAATTCGGCGTTTCAAGTCTGCCACCCGAGTCTCCACAGTCGCCAAGACTCGACGTTCAGCTTCCTGACGCATCGCTTCGACAGCCTCAGCAGAAGTTTCATTCTCGTGCTTCTCATCAAGCTGCTGTCTCTGCTGAGCCAGGGTAAGAGCTCGGAGAGTGAAAGCTGCTTCCTCCTTCTTGAATGTTACGTGTTCAGCCTGGACCCGTTCAGCGTCCAATAGGAGTCGGGCCCGCTGATCCTCAAGGCGGCGCATCTGCGCGTCAATCTCCGCGATATTTGCGTCCAGCGCAGCTCGCGTCTCCTCTGTCTCCCGTGTAGACTGAGATAACTGCTCCACTGCAGCTTCAGTCTCAGACACTTCGCGTTCCCAGACACTCACAGTGGCCTGGTAGGAAGACACAGTCTCGGCGAGCAACTTCTCCTTCTCCGCATCTATCAGGACGGAGAGGTCATTCCGCTGGATGCGCCCTAATTCAGAAAGCCGCTGGTCCAACTCAGCCACCGTGGCTTCCAGAATGTCGGCCATATGCTCATGGCCCGGGTGAACACGGATCAAGTTGATATGAGGCAATGCCAGAGTTCTTGCCGTCGCAAAGCTCCCCTTGGCGTCCATCACTGCCGACACCCCCCTCTGCAGCATTTTGTACACTGCCTCAACGATGAATCTCACATATTCATCTGCGTCCGCCAGCACCTGTGGTGTCATGACAGGAGTTGGAGGAGCTACCCCAGTTGGCGGACCGCAAGAAGACCCGCCAACCTCGACCTGCGAGGCTTGAACCTCGGCATCAATAGGCTCTTCATCAACAGGGGCTGGACTACTAGCCCGAGGAGCCAAGGGAGCAGAAGGAGCCGGCACAGGTGTCGAGATAGTACCCCAAGTGGAAGGAGCAACAGAGGGTTCCATCACACCCTTACCCTTCCCGAACTTGGAAGTACTACCGATGTCAGCGACCACCTCTCCAGTCTCCAACGCGCTATCAACAGCCAATACCTCCCCTGGTAGAACGGAGAGATCAACACTTGTCTCCTGACCCGCCCCAGGAGTCGGGACCGTCAGACGAGTCTCTTCATCAAATCCCTCTACAGGGACAGGATCTGTCACTACCTCCTGATTGGTAGCCACCTCAGCTTCCGCCGCTGAGTCTGGGGTAGGGCTTGGCAATGATGCAGCCGACCTCCCTTCATCATAACAAGGAGGGGAATCAACCCTCTCCTCTGTTTCAATCACATCTGTTGCCCCCGCAACAGGCTCTTGCAACTCTGGAGCAACGCCATCCGAAGACGACGAACTCCACCCCACATCATCACCAGGAAGCCTCGTGTCTACTGGACCCTCGGCATATCATCAAAAGACTCAAGGTCTATGTGCGTTGGTGTACGTAAAATGAAACTTACCAACCACCTCCAGCCGAACTTCGACAGGACGACGGGGAACATCGGTCGCTGCAGCTTTCACAGGTTCTTTTCCTTTGTCCTTGCCAGCACCGCCGCGAGGAGTCTTGGGAGCCATTTCTTTGAGAGAAGAAAAGTTAGGGTTTTTGAAGAAGAACTCTAAAGAAAGCAAAAGCAAGGAGAAGAAGAACTCTCTCTCTCCATCTCTCGCCTATTTATAGGGCTTGGTCGCACGCGTGAACCGATGATGTATGATCTCAGCCGTCGCCTCGGGTTCTGTGAAGAGATAACCACAAATAAAACCAAAAAAGATCATCATTAATCTTTTTTAGGTTACCGAGGCGTCATCATTTGCACTAACTGAGCGGAGCATGCGCCCAGCACTGACGCACGGAGTATCTATGCGCCCTGACGGTCATGCGCCTCCGCTACCATGCTTCTTATTCAATGTATTCCAAAACTTATCCAAAAGTTTTGAAAACTTTGAAGGGGGTCTTGTAGAAGCATGGAATTTCAGAACCCGAAAGTCTATGCGCCAGACTACATGTGCCAAAGCTTGGACAAAGTACTTCACAGCAAAAAGCAACAAATATAGACATTGAAGGAGGACTTTTTATTTAACATATAAAAGTCTATTACATGTCTAAGGAAGATTGTACAAAGGATAATTTCTACAAAGAAAGGATCCTAAGTCTACATCCAACAGCCATCATGCGCCCTCAAGTAGGCGCAGCAATCAACATGCGCCCTCAGCCAGGCGCATCCCACCATGCGCCCTCAGCAAAGCACATCCTTTTCAGCAGCTCAGTTATGTGCATCCCCAGTTATGTACATCCCTTGGGCAGCTCGGTTATGTGCATCCCTTCAGCAGCCCAGTTATGTGCATCCCTTCAGCAGCCCAGTTATGTGCCGCTCTTCCAGCCAGGCTCACCTGATAAATGCTTCGACTAATGAAGCATTTAACCCTCTGGCTGGAACCAAGGAAGACAAGAGCACCGCAAATCTGTGGCCAGGGGAGACTTCGAAAGAGCCTCCAAAGGCGAAGGAAGACCGTGATCGAAACCGCGGTTAAAGGAGCAGCTTTCAACACAACCAGAGTGGGCAACGCCCACTTTGAAGGAAGAAAGAGCCTAGCACCGCCATTCCGATCTACGGCTCTTCCGGAATAACGAAGACGAGGCCCGAGCATCCTTATCTTTGGATGCAACAGGTATCTTCCGCCTGCCTCGGAAGCCCTCGACTCCGACTTTTGGATGTAACAGTCACCTTCAAGTGCATCAACGAAGACACTGCGTCGCATCTTCACCCTCGGGAGCATCTCGTCAACATAATGCATTCGAGCACAGAAGTTCATGTCGGAAAGACGTGAGAGAACGGGAGGCCAACCCTCTCTCCATACCACTATTTATAGGCCGGGCAAATCAAACCCATGCGCCAAGTGGATGGCTCTCCGAATTCCGTGCAATGAATTTGCATTAAATGGATGAACCGGACGCTTCGAATTCAGCCAGGTCAAAACGGCTATTTAAAGCACTCGAAGAACGTAACAGTTGCACCATCAATGACGTCTCACGAAGCGGATGCGCCGGCCAGACCGCGCATCACACAGACGCGCCCTTCTACATCAAGCGCATCACACAGACGCGCCCTTCAGTACCAAGAGCATCATAGGGATGCGCCCCCATGCGTCCCCATACGCCTAGTGGAACGCCAACCGACGCGCCCACTCAGCTGTTCATCGAATGTCACAAACATTAAATGCTGAACTGACAGAGTTGGCAGCACGCCTCCCAAAGTCTGAGCAGTCGGCAGCTTTTTCAGAAGACGAAGCATCGCCAACGTCAGCATCATTATTACTTCTCTCCGACGGCTGCTGCCACGTGGCCACCCAACCAGCTCGCATGCGCCTCCGCAGCCATGCGCCCAAACGTGCATACGCCTAAAAAGCTGTGCGCCTCAGACTTTTTACTGATCCCTAAGGACAGAAGGAAAGTCACTGTCACAACTCTGCATGCGCCTCAAAAGCCATGCGTCCCAGACTTCTCCCTGATCCCAAAAGACAGGAGTAAAGTCACTACTGAAGCTCTGCATGCGCCTCAAAAGCCATGCGCCCAGAATGGTTCGTGACTCCTAAAGGTTACGAGCCAAAGTCTCTTCATGCGCCCAATCCTAGGCGCATCCTATCAGATCATCCCCCCACCAAATCCGAGATCTCCAAGCCATGGGTCGACGACACGTGTCCTTTGACTCAACTCATCCAAGATCTCAGCAACAGAAAGATCTTCTTCTCTGCTACGTGCCGGTTCACAACAGCAACATGAAGAAGTCAATCCCCTCGATCATGGCGCATCGTCCATGCGCCTTCATCAGCAATCAACACGTGGCGTCCCCGCGTACAGGCGCATCCTACATATGTGCGCATGAGCAGCCAGCCTGCAAGACTATAAATAGAGGGATCATTTCCTTCTTCTACACACACACAGACGGACCAATCTACGCGCATACATATCAACCTCCACAGCGAACAGACAGAGACTTCGCACCACCAGAGAGGCAGATACAGACACTCAACGTCTTCCTCCTCTCAGCAAGCTCCAGCACCCAGAGCAATTCAGACCTTCAGAGAACCGATAACCGTCGTCAGATCGTCAACTGAGTCAACGCATTACCACTCACTCCATCGGCACAAGGGACCCGGATTAAATAAAAGTGTACTTCTAGGACTACGTCTAAGTCCTATATTGTAACACTGTTCTGTTTGTATTGAAATTTACATCAAAGAATTTTAATGGCAAACAAGCTGGCGACTCTGCTGGGGACCTCTTTCTCCTCCACCGAGAAAGCTGTGTCGCAGTCCGACGACGTGAAGGTGGGCTCCTCCCACAAGACGCTGGTTTGTACGCCTCAATCAACAGGCGTATGAGGAGTTCATATCTGAAGGCAGTGCGAGTCCTTCGAAGCGGCTGCCAAAGCCGAAGAAGACCCGCCGAGTCTGGGTGCGCAAGGTCGACGCCTCGGGCACCACCACCGAAGGGGATGCGCCAATCCAGCCTTCCCTTCCTGCTGACGTCCTCAGCAACCAAGATGCGCCCGCTGGTGCAGCGCATCTCTCGGGGAAACGTGCGGCTAACCACGTTCCCCAGCCATCTCCCTCTCAGGCGAGGAAGATGCGTCGACGGAGCAGGGGCGCAGCCAATGCCCCGCGCATCACCTCTGATGCGCCACAGAAGATCTCTGTCTTTGACAGACTCACTCGCTGTAGTGGCGAGGAGAATTTGGATTCTGAGTACTACGCGCCCCAGCGGTCTGGTATGAAGAAATCCAAGGCAGCACGGGTCATGCGTCCCAAACGTGCTATGCCAGCAACAAGCCAGAAGCATGCGCTCACAATCATGCGCGCTGGTGATGGTAAGTTGTACAAGGTCGACTCGAGTGCTGCGGCGTCGAGAACGAGCCGACCTTCAAAGCCTGTGTCTCACTTGGGCGCATCTACTGCGTGCACAACTAAGTCGAGCAAGGCAAATCCAGTGGTCTTGAACTCCCGCGCCTCCTCCGATGGTGCGTTTGAGGTCCGTTCAAGTCACTCCAAATGCTGTGGTTCCCCCACTACTGATCGGGATGCCTGTTTGGTATTAGATCAGGGGGCACAGCACTCACTTGACCATCCCGGCGCTTGGCCTTGCCATGCGCTTGAAGGGGGTGCGAAGGTGGCACTCTCCTCCAACGATCTGCGTAACGTGATTACTCACAAGCGCCGATCAGGAGAATTGACTGACAAGCACGATGCGCCTCTCACGGGGCATACTTGTGCTGTGGTCACCATCAACTGCTGTTGCAAAGCGGCAGTCCCACCAAGGCAGTCGGTGTTCCAGCGGCTGCAATCATCGACACCCCTCCGACATCGCCTCGGAAAGAAGGTGTCAACAGAGGAGGAACCAATGGTTGCTTCATGCAACGTGATCTCCAACTCCTCGTCAGTCAGAAAGACGACTGGCAGTCTCTCATCCTCGTCCAAGAGCCAGCCGAGGAAAACCAAGACAGCTGTCTCATCCTCCGGAGTGTTCGAAGGCACTCGAGCGAGGAAGAAGTTCTTGGAGGAAGCTGGGGGTAGTCAGACCCTTGTCGAGCCTCCTTCCGAAGACGAGTGTGTCCAAAGCACACTTGGGGCAGATCCTCGAGGCGAAGTCAGCCTCCCAGAAGCCCCTGAAGACGAGGATATCCCCCAGAACATAGCTGGGGGTAGCCTAGCATCTGCGGACCCGAGTTCCGGAGACGAAGAGGCCCTTCAAGACGGAGCTGAGGGTAATCAGGCCCTTGCAGATGCGCCTGTGGTGAATGTTCTCCCGAACATAGCCGGGGGTAGCCCAGACGAAGCTTCAGGAGAGGCAACTCCCCTACAAGGGAGTGAGGCCGAGAGTGAGGCCTCAACTCATCCATCCACTCCCGGCCGCGTCATGACAGTGAACGTGACTGAGGCTGATGTCGAGTCTGATGCGCCGCCAACAGACCTCGTCCAGCGCATAGATACCCTGGAGGGAGGACTCAAAACCCTCTCTGCCTCCATGCAAACACTAACTCAGGCAGTGTTTGAGATACGGTCAGCTTTGACCAGGACACCTTCTGCCGGTCCCGACCCCGGGGCCAACGGAGAATCGAGTGTACCCCTTCAACGGGTATCCTCGGACGCAGATCGCCGAGAAGCACCTCGGACGTCGGAGCCCTCAAATGCTCAACATCCGGTGGTGCCACCTTCCCCGACTCCCAGCTCCACAGAAGACGTGGTCGAGATGATTAGGGACCTGCGCGAGCGCTTTGAGTCCAAGACGAGACAAGAGGAGCGCCAGAAAATGGGCATCCCCCAGCCTTATCCCCTCGAGTGGAACAAGGTGGTTTATCCTCCAAAGTATAAACCACAAACACTGACGCCGTACGACGGGAAGGACTCTCCTCTTCGCTACCTGACGTATTTTCAGTCTCAGACGGGACATCTTCCGAAGGAGGACGCGCTTCTTACCAGCATATTTGTTGGGGCACTGAAAGGAGTGGCGTACGACTGGTACTGCAGCCTCCCCGACAATTCAATATCTTCCTTCGACGACCTGACGCGCCTCTTTCTCGACCGTTTCTACGACGGCGGGAAGGACATGACAATGGCGTCCCTTATAGAGATACGCCAGAAGGAGAAGGAAACAGTTCGAGTCTTCATCGAACGTTTCCGACAGGCCTGCTTCAGACTGCCCCCGGGCATGCCAGAACATGCGCTTCTCTCCTCCTGCAGCATGAACATGCTGCCTGCAGTCAAGCTCTGGCTCAACTCTACTCCTCCTCCCGACTGGAGCTCCTTGATCATTGAAGCAGAAGCCGCGGAGAAGAAGGCAGCCAACGCTCGTCTTCTAGGAGTCAGTTTCCCTGCCTTCGAGGACAAGGGAAAACGGCCTGCAACCAACAACCCCGCACGAGAGGCAAAGGGAAAGCAGGCATTGACTGTCAATGCCTCAAAAGGTGTATCAGCACCTGCTCAGAAACCTCCACTTGCACCAAGGTCGAAGGAGGTTTATTCGTTCAACGACGAGGACACCCTGCAACTCTTTGAGATACTGAAGCAGGGTGACAAGATCAAGCTTCCGGACCCTAAGCGTCCCGATGAGGTTGGGAAAGTGGACAACCCGAGGTACTGTCACTAACATCTGTTTGTCGGACACCCAACCAAGGACTGCTATGTCCTCAAAAATTACATCCAGCGCATGATCAATGCGGATGTAATCTCCGTCGACTACGAAGAGAAGACGGTGTCAGCCAACGTGGTGTCACTCCAGTTTGGCACCCTGCCGCCGACTACAACACAGGATGGCGTCGTCCCCATCCCCAAGGCGACAATGGAGGTGGTTAACTTACCACCAACCCGTGACAATGTGAGTGGACTCATCCCACTCACCACATCTCGAGGAGAGATCCTGTGGGTTCACCCCGATCTCGTCTCCGAGGTGACTCAACCGGAGGTACGCCCTACCTCCAAGTCCAAAGGCAGGAAGATCAAGTCTTGCCGCATGGTCTCTTCTTCAGCGGAAGAGGCACTTCCTGTGCAGACGCGTTCACAACAGAACGTCCAACCCGACGAAGCTGCCGTCGAGGTGGTGCCTCCTGGCACCGTCCCTGCTGTCCAGGACGAGGGCCCGTCTAAGCCCTCAGCAGCCAATAAACAGAAGCAGATAGAGGCCCGCTTCGATAGGCCTCTGCGAAAAGAGAATGCTTCGGAGCTAGCCAAGCCCCACAACTTCGACATACTGGTGCAACTCGCCAGTACTCCTGTCCGCCTATCCCTGTTCGAGCTCCTCCGTCTTTCCAAAGACTCCCGAGAAGCTCTCTGCGAAGCTCTGAAGGATGCTGAATCCTTTCTCAGTCAGGTCAAGCAGCCGGAAGATCTCCCGATTGTGTGCAAGCACTGTCACTGTACGGAGGAGGTTATTCCCAATATAACTTTCACCCAACAGGACATGTTGCTCAAACATAATCGACACAACAGGCCGCTGTATTACACAGGGTACATCGGTTCAGTCAAGGTGAAGCGGATTCAGATCGATCCGGAGTCTTCCCTCAGCATCATCCCGAAGACGCTGCTCTCAACACTGGGGATCCCAATGTACCGACTGGCGCCCTCCAACACGACAATCAGTGGTTTCAATGCCAGCAAAAGCGAACCACTGGGCAAAATACGATTAAAGTGCCACATCGGTAACCTCAGAACCGAGGTCACTTGTTATGTCGTGGATGCTGAAGTCAACTACAACATTCTGTTGGGTCGCCCATGGCTGCACGAGTACATGGTGGTGCCATCCACGCTCCACCAATGTATGAAGTACGTGTCCACCAACAACGTCATCCGTACGGAGTTCGCGGACATCGACCCCTTCAAAGGGATTGAAGCCTACTTCACCGATGCCGACTTATACAAGTCACCTGACGAGGAGGAGGCCAATGATGCTGATGACGAAGCAGAAACAGCAGCAGAGCCGGACATGGAGCCTGAGGTCACTCCTGATGCTCCTTTGAAGATCCGACTCAAAGGCAGACCGCCTCAGAAGTTGCCCCCCATGAGCATTAAGCTATCCGGGAAAGCACCAGCTGCTCCTGAAGCTCCCCTGAAGATACGGCTCAAGGGAAAGCCGCCTCAAACATCGGCTCCTCTTGTGGCAAAACTACAGGGGAAGGCGCCAGGCACCGGAGGCACAGCAGAGGCACCTCTGAAGGTGCGTCTTAAGGGCAAGCCGCTGCCATCCCAGCCGCCGGAGAAGGCTCATGTAGTCCTTTCCGACTCCCAGATCAACGCTGTGGTGGACCCTCCCGATCCTACTACAGTGCTTACAGATGAAGAGCTGAGGGAATATATCTCGGCCGATGTTGATGCCCCATCCCTCGACAATGTAATCCCACGGGATAAAATCTCGCATTTCATCAATAATAGAGTGTCTTTTAATTATTCTAGTCTTCCACATTGGAATACCATGTATACATTAGATAACGCTCAACGGTCGTTGCAAACACAAATAACGACCGTTCACCATGTAAATCGAGTAGTCCCGTCCCAAGGGGTCTATTACGTAGTCCCACCACGGAGTCGAGACGAAGAATCCATCATCTTCGGCAAGGTTGAGCGTCATCAAGACCTCCCGCCACTCGAGCCAGAACCAGATGCCGGCAGAATGCAACTCTATCGGTACACGGACAAGGCAAAGTACCTCATCCAAAAGATGGGTTACGACCTAAAAAGCGACAAAGGCCTGAACTACGGCAGAGGTCGACGACTCCCTCTTCGGCTTCCAACACCTAAAGGAAAGCCGCAGGACTACTACAACAAAACTCGACGGGGGGTAGGCTATGTCACGCCGCCGTCAACTTCAGAGAATTCAGACGCAGAGGAAGTTGAACATTCTCACTCGTCTGAAGCATCAACGTGGGATTCCGATACCAGTATCGGATCTGTCTTCAAGAGAGTGCTGTCAGCCAACATGACATCTGCACAATCTCAAGAAGAAGAAGGCGAAGACCAAGCGCCGGAACTCTTCAAAGAAGAACCCCGGGCTCAACGCTTGGGACAACAATGGGAGTCTCGTTTTGAATTACGTGAACCTCCCACCGAGGATGAAGTCGAGCAGATCGACCTTGGGGATGGATCTTCTTCCAAACCCATCTTCGTCAGTAAAAGCCTAAAAGGAGAAGACCGAGAATCTTTAATCCAGCTGGCTAAAGAATATATCGACGTCTTTGCCTGGAGCTACGAAGATATGCCGGAACTTGATCCCCAAATCGCGATGCATAGGTTGAACATCTTGCCTGATGCTAAGCCTATCAAGCAACAACAGCGGCGTTTCCGTCCGGACATCATGAACGCCATCGATCAGGAGGTAGACAAACTCTTGACTAGCGGCTTCATCCGTGAAGAGCAACACCCAGATTGGGTAGCCAACGTTGTCCCCGTCACCAAGAAGAATGGGAAGATACGAGTCTGTATCGACTTCAGAGACCTCAACTCTGCTTGCCCGAAGGACGAATTTCCGCTTCCAATCACCGACGTGATGATCGACAACACATGTGGTTTCGAGCGCATGTCTTTCATGGACGGGTATTCGGGCTACAACCAGATCAAGATGTTCCCCGATGACGCAAAACATACGTCATTCAGGACTCCAAAGGGCGTTTTCTGCTACACAGTGATGCCCTTCGGCTTGAAGAATGCTGGTGCGACATACCAACGTGCTATGAGCACCATTTTCCGTCAGCACCTTCGTAAGACAGTCGAATGCTATGTCGACGACATCGCAGTCAAGAGCCGTCTCAAAGGAGATCACCTGCAAGACCTCAAGACAGTCTTTGACCTCATGCGGGCGCATCAACTCAAGATGAACCCCGCTAAATCCTTCCTTGGGGTTTCGAGCGGAAAGTTCTTGGGCTTCATCATCACGGCGAAAGGCATTCATGTCGATCCAGAGAAGACCAAAGCAATTCTTGATATGGACCCTCCGAAGAATCTTCGAGAACTTCGAGGCCTACAGGGACGTCTGGCGTACATCCGGAGGTTCATAGCAAACATTTCCGGCAAATGTCAACCCTTCACCCAGCTCATGAAGAAGGGAGTCTCTTACGTCTGGACAGAGGAATGCCAAAAGGCTTTCGACGACATCAAAGCCTACCTGACGAGCCCTCCAGTTCTGGTGGTATCCGTCGCTGGCAAACCATTCCTGCTCTACGTCCGTGCCATGGATCATTCCCTCGGCGCCCTGCTAGCTCAGAACAGCGACACAGGCTATGAGCAAGCAATCTACTACCTCAGCCGAACCCTGATCGGGGCCGAACACAGGTACAACCCCGTTGAAAAGGAGTGCTTGGCTCTGGTATTTGCCATCCAAAAGACTCGTCATTATGTCTCGGGCCAGACAATTCACGTCATTTTCCGAGTCAATCCGCTCAGGGTCCTCATGACGAAGCCAGGATCACTGAACTCCCGGCTAGCCACATGGGCGATCTTGCTAACGCCATACAACATGGTGTTCGTTCCACAGAAGGCTGTTAAGGGTCAAGCTCTGGCCGACTTCTTAGCTGCACACCCCATCCCGAAGTCCTCAAGACTCTATGAAGACATCCCGGATGAGGTCCAAGAATCAAACGTCACCGAAGAAGGCTCCGTCTGGCGGATGTTTTTCGATGGCGCTTAAGAACTGGCCTCAAAGGCCAAATCATCGCAGGAGTGGGGGTGGTACTAGTCTCCCCCGATCAGCTGGTCATCCAGCGTGCTTACTCCCTTTCGAAGCCGTGCTCCAACAACGTGGCCGAGTACAACGCGCTCATTATGGGACTCCAGCTAGCACAACAGCTGGGGGTAAAACATCTGGAAGCCTACGGCGACTCAAAGCTCGTCGTAAATCAGATCAGAGTGCAATACGAGGTTCGCCATGAAGATTTGATCCCCTACCATGAAGTTGCATTGAACATCATTTCAACCTTCACTGGGTTCTTCATCGAACACGTACCTCGTCTACAAAATCTAGAGGCCGATGCTCTGGCTGGCCTCACAGCCTCTTTGGCGGCACCCCTCGGAACTCAACACTACGTCACGGTAGTGGGTCGAGACTTGGTCTGCCCTAAAAACAACCTGCGCTCACAAGTGGCCCACGCCTTGTCAGCGGGTGCCGGTGTTAAAAAAAAAAGGAGAGTAAAGGATTAAACTATCCCCAGCAAGAGTTGCAAAAATACAAAAAGCAGAGACTACAAGCCCTAAATATCCCCAGGGTTGGCGGAAAGCTCTGCAATTCGGCATTTCAAGTCTGCCACCCGAGTCTCCACAGTCGCCAAGACACGACGTTCAGCTTCCTGACGCATCGCTTCGACAGCCTCAGCAGAAGTTTCATTCTCGTGCTTCTCATCAAGCTGCTGTCTCTGCTGAGCCAGGGTAAGAGCTCGGAGAGTGAAAGCTGCTTCCTCCTTCTTGAATGTTACGTGTTCAGCCTGGGCATGTTCAGCGTCCAATAGGAGTCGGGCCCGCTGATCCTCAAGGCGGCGCATCTGCGCGTCAATCTCCGCGATATTTGCGTCCAGCGCAGCTCGCGTCTCCTCTGTCTCCCGTGTAGACTGAGATAACTGCTCCACTGCAGCTTCAGTCTCAGACACTTCGCGTTCCCAGACACTCACAGTGGCCTGGTAGGAAGACACAGTCTCGGCGAGCAACTTCTCCTTCTCCGCATCTATCAGGACGGAGAGGTCATTCCGCTGGATGCGCCCTAATTCAGAAAGCCGCTGGTCCAACTCAGCCACCGTGGCTTCCAGAATGTCGGCCATATGCTCATGGCCCGGGTGAACACGGATCAAGTTGATATGAGGCAATGCCAGAGTTCTTGCCGTCGCAAAGCTCCCCTTGGCGTCCATCACTGCCGACACCCCCCTCTGCAGCATTTTGTACACTGCCTCAACGATGAATCTCGCATATTCATCTGCGTCCGCCAGCACCTGTGGTGTCATGACAGGAGTTGGAGGAGCTACCCCAGTTGGCGGACCGCAAGAAGACCCGCCAACCTCGACCTGCGAGGCTTGAACCTCGGCATCAATAGGCTCTTCATCAACAGGGGCTGGACTACTAGTCCGAGGAGCCAAGGGAGCAGAAGGAGCCGGCACAGGTGTCGAGATAGTACCCCAAGTGGAAGGAGCAACAGAGGGTTCCATCACACCCTTACCCTTCCCGAACTTGGAAGTACCACCGATGTCAGCGACCACCTTTCCAGTCTCCAACGCGCTATCAACAGCCAATACCTCCCCTGGTAGAACGGAGAGATCAACACTTGTCTCCTGACCCGCCCCAGGAGTCGGGACCGTCAGACGAGTCTCTTCATCAAATCCCTCTACAGGGACAGGATCTGTCACTACCTCCTGATTGGTAGCCACCTCAGCTTCCGCCGCTGAGTCTGGGGTAGGGCTTGGCAATGATGCAGCCGACCTCCCTTCATCATAACAAGGAGGGGAATCAACCCTCTCCTCTGTTTCAATCACATCTGTTGCCCCCGCAACAGGCTCTTGCAACTCTGGAGCAACGCCATCCGAAGACGACGAACTCCACCCCACATCATCACCAGGAAGCCTCGTGTCTACTGGACCCTCGGCATATCATCAAAAGACTCAAGGTCTATGTGCGTTGGTGTACGTAAAATGAAACTTACCAACCACCTCCAGCCGAACTTCGACAGGACGACGGGGAACATCGGTCGCTGCAGCTTTCACAGGTTCTTTTCCTTTGTCCTTGCCAGCACCGCCGCGAGGAGTCTTGGGAGCCATTTCTTTGAGAGAAGAAAAGTTAGGGTTTTTGAAGAAGAACTCTAAAGAAAGCAAAAGCAAGGAAAAGAACTCTCTCCATCTCTCGCCTATTTATAGGGCTTGGTCGTACGCGTGAACCGATGATGTGTGATCTCAGCCGTCGCCTCGGGTTCTGTGAAGAGATAACCACAAATAAAACCAAAAAAGATCATCATTAATCTTTTTTAGGTTACCGAGGCGTCATCATTTGCACTAACTGAGCGGAGCATGCGCCCAGCACTGACGCGCGGAGTATCTATGCGCCCTGACGGTCATGCGCCTCCGCTACCATGCTTCTTATTCAAAGTATTCCAAAACTTATCCAAAAGTTTTGAAAACTTTGAAGGGGGTCTTGTAGAAGCATGAAATTTCAGAACCCGAAAGTCTATGCGCCAGACTACATGTGCCAAAGCTTGGACAAAGTACTTCACAGCAAAAAGCAACAAATATAGACATTGAAGGAGGAATTTTATTTAACATATAAAAGTCTATTACATGTCTAAGGAAGATTGTACAAAGAAGAATTTCTACAAAGAAAGGATCCTAAGTCTACATCCAACAGCCATCATGCGCCCTCAAGTAGGCGCAGCAATCAACATGCGTCCTCAGCCAGGCGCATCCCACTATGCGCCCTCAGCAAAGCGCATCCTTTTCAGCAGCTCAGTTATGTGCATCCCCAGTTATGTGCATCCCTTGGGCAGCTCGGTTATGTGCATCCCTTCAGCAGCCCAGTTATGTGCATCCCTTCAGCAGCCCAGTTATGTGCCGCTCTTCCAGCCAGGCTCACCTGATAAATGCTTCGACTAATGAAGCATTTAACCCTCTGGCTGGAACCAAGGAAGACAAGAGCACCGCAAATCTGTGGCCAGGGGAGACTTCGAAAGAGCCTCCAAAGGCGAAGGAAGACCGTGATCGAAACCGCGGTTAAAGGAGCAGCTTTTAACACAACCAGAGTGGGCAACGCCCACTTTGAAGGAAGAAAGAGCCTAGCACCGCTATTCCGATCTACGGCTCTTCCGGAATAACGAAGACGAGGCCCGAGCATCCTTATCTTTGGATGCAACAGGCATCTTCCGCCTGCATCGGAAGCCCTCGACTCCGACTTTTGGATGTAACAGTCACCTTCAAGTGCATCAACGAAGACACTGCGTCGCATCTTCACCCTCGGGAGCATCTCGTCAACAGAATGCATTCGAGCACAGAAGTTCATGTCGGAAAGACGTGAGAGAAGGGAGGCCAACCCTCTCTCCATACCACTATTTATAGGCCAGGCAAATCAAACCCATGCGGCAAGTGGATGGCTCTCCGAATTCCGTGCAATAAATTTGCATTAAATGGATGAACCAGACGCTTCGAATTCAGCCAGGTCAAAACGGCTATTTAAAGCACTCGAAGAACGTAACAGTTGCACCATCAAAGACGTCTCACGAAGCGGATGCGCCGGCCAGACCGCGCATCACACAGACGCGCCCTTCTACATCAAGCGTATCACACAGACGCGCCCTTCAGTACCAAGAGCATCATAGGGATGCGCCCCCATGCGTCCCCATACGCCTAGTAGAACGCCAACCGACGCGCCCACTCAGCTGTCCATCGAATGTCACAAACATTAAATGCTGAACTGACAGAGTTGGCAGCACGCCTCCCAAAGTCTGAGCAGTCGGCAGCTTTTTCAGAAGACGAAGCATCGCCAACGTCAGCATCATTATTACTTCTCTCCGACGGCTACTGCCACGTGGCCACCCAACCAGCTCGCATGCCCCTCCGCAGCCATGCGCCCAAACGTGCATACGCCTCAAAAGCTGTGTGCCTCAGACTTTTCACTGATCCCTAAGGACAGAAGGAAAGTCACTGTCACAACTCTGCATGCGCCTCAAAAGCCATGCGCCCCAGACTTCTCCCTGATCCCAAAAGACAGGAGTAAAGTCACTACTGAAGCTCTGCATGCGCCTCAAAAGTCATGCGCCCAGAATGGTTCGTGACTCCTAAAGGTTACGAGCCAAAGTCTCTTCATGCGCCCAATCCTAGGCGCATCCTATCAGATCATCCCCCCACCAAATCCGAGATCTCCGAGCCATGGGTCGACGACACGTGTCCTTTGACTCAACTCATCCAAGATCTCAGCAACAGAAAGATCTTCTTCTCTGCTACGTGCCGGTTCACAACAGCAACATGAAGAAGTCAACCCCCTCGATCAGGGCGCATCGTCCATGCGCCTCCATCAGCAATCAACACGTGGCGTCCCCGCGTACAGGCGCATCCTACATATGCGCGCATGAGCAACCAGCCTGCAAGACTATAAATAGAGGGATCATTTCCTTCTTCTACACACACACAGACGGACCAATCTACGCGCATACATATCAACCTCCACAGCGAACAGACAGAGACTTTGCACCACCAGAGAGGCAGATACAGACACTCAACGTCTTCCTCCTCTCAGCAAGCTCCAGCACTCAGAGCAATCCAGACCTTCAGAGAACCGATAACCGTCGTCAGATCGTCAACGGAGTCAACGCATTACCACTCACTCCATCGGCACAAGGGACCCAGATTAAACAAAAGTGTACTTCTAGGACTACGTCTAAGTCCTATATTGTAACACTGTTCTGTTTGTATTGAAATTTACATCAAAGAATTTTAATGGCAAACATGGACGACTCCAGTTCCATCAGTTGAAAGTGGTACAAACTTGGGGAAAAAATGCTTCGATAACGCAATTCCGAGATGAGTCGATAGTGGGGCACTGGATCCCTCTGGGCCTGGAGAACGTGTAACGCTTGGTCGATGTTTGGTGAACCAACTGGTCGCGCCTCTAGTTGAACTATCGGGCCCTTTTTCGTTGCCTAGGTTACACCTTCAAAATACCCCAGACGGAGTTTTCACTCTACTCCCTCAATCTTTACTTTATGCCACACCGACTCTCCATCGTGGAATCGGAGGGACCAGCCTAGTGCTAATTGGGGCCTTGACTCCAAAGTGCCAACTGTACCTATTCAAGAATAGGATAAGTGAGATAATGGATAAGAAAGCACATCGATCAAATGAATTTAAATTGACGGAGGGGAGTAAGGTCAATATTCAATTTCATAGATTTTCGATGTCATGAAGTTTTTCTTCTGAATATCGAATAAAATAAGTCAATTGTCTAACAATTTCAATAGACGGAAAGGAATAGGAGGCAGCGAAGAAGGGAAGATGATATGGCGGTTAGATGTATAGAAAGAAAATCTCACATCATGATATACCTTTCTCTATGCCAATTCGATCTCTCGACAACATCAATGGTATTGCTTTCAAATGTTGATCGCTCATCCTAGTTTCCTGAATTTCCTACATAAGGACAAAATTGGAGCCGTCGGGCTCCAACTTTCCTTCTTAAAGGGAGCAAGGTTGGGCAATAGGACTACAAAGGTGAAAAACAGGATGTATTCCAACGAAATGCTATTGATTCTAGAAGGACTATAATGAGGAGGGCCACAGACCAAATCGACAGGTGGGCCCTATTTGAACTTTCTGAACAGTTTAGAGTGTGGACAATGACATTTTGGCCTATAAAACTTAATAATTTAAATTTTGTATGTAAAAGACGTTAAATTGGCACTAATTAATGTGGACATTGCATGGGTTATTAGCACATCGGTTAAAATAAAATTACCAACCAACCCAGTTAATCGAACCAATCATTTTGTTGGGGATTATAGGTAGACTAGGTTATATTAATTGCATAACTAAACGGTTTGGTTTCCAAAATTGTACATCTGGTCAGTTAACTGATGGCTGACCAATGTACACATGTAGATGATAGAGCTATTGACACTTTAATTTTGACAGATGGGTAGGTTATATTTATCAACCAAGCTAACTTTCTAAATGCTAGTCTTTTCTTGTAATGAGACCTACACAACTTTATCCTCATAGTTAAAGAAAACCTTTTAAATGTTGCTAAAGATAAATGGGTACAATCTTACCTGCCTCCCATTAACTGACATTGTAATTGAGAAAATCGAGCATAAGATGTAGAATTAGCTACACACAAGTACCCAGTCACCCCTCTCTCCATCAACCTCCCTTCCACAACATGAGCATCCGGTTCTGCATATGATGGGGATGTGTGCCCCTCTCACCCTCATTCTGGTTGTTGAGTAAGAGGCTAAGCTAAATGGGATTAGTTTATTTATGTGGTTTGCGTACATATTATAGTAGAACCTTCGTCATTGCTACATAAGTATAACCTATGTGAGACTAAAGGAGTACATGGTCCGTTTGGATAGTATTTTTTTTTCCAACGTTATGAGTTTAAACTAAAAAATTCATGTAAATAGTGTTTGGCTCTTTCTACTGCTTTCTTCTTTCCCAAAACTTTTTCCAAAAGTCAGTGTTAAAACATTGTTTTCAGAGTGGTGATAAAAGTGATTTTCTCATATGTTTTTTCACACTCCACTCTGTAAGCAGCGGTCCTTTCAATCTCTCTCTCTCTCTCTCTCATACACACACACACACAAAAGACTTCCATGGCCTCTCGAGGAGAGAGCTCCAGTCCTCTCCACCTCTCTTCTTCGGCAACGGCTTCTATGGCAAGATTCCTCGATCTGAGCAGGAACGGCTTATCCTGGAAGATTCCTTGCCTGGAACGTCTTCTTTGGACCGGAGCATAAAGAGCTCGAGGTGGAGCCACGGTCGTCGGATTAAGACGAGGGTTGGTGGAGCCCGAGGAGGAGCAGGTGCGGCATACGTGCTTCTTGAGAGGGACTTCTCCTTCTCTCTCTCACGCCGCCGTTGCGGCATATGTGCAGCCGCGGGCCATCGCCTCCGCGGAGGTTGGGCAGTGGCGGTGGCGGTCCACAATATCGGACCTCGAGCTCATCCTCCTCCCGGACTTACCGAGGTTCCTTGAGCTCGCCCCTGGCAGCAAACCCATCTCGATATCCCTCGAGTTAACCAAGGACTCGCCGACTTCTAGCCAAGAGTTGGTCGGTGGTGGAAGTGGCATGGCTTCTTCTTATTGTTTTTATTGTTGGGTTATATGTGTTAGAGAATAATGGGTTTTGGTGGTGAGTGAAGGAGAAGGAGAAGGAGAAGGAGAAGGAGAGGGAGGAGAGGAGTGAGGGGGCGTCCGTCCGGCGGAGATGGGAGATGTCCGTGGACATGTATTCCTCTACTGTGACAGGACACAGACATCTGGAACACATAGTCGGTGGACGTGTCAAGAAAATTGTGTCAGACTAAAAAAATACACTCAAAATTATTTTATAAATTTTTTGTACCAAACAAAATTTTTAATTTTTTTTTCATAAAATTATTTTTGAAATAAAAGTAACCAAACGCAAATTCAGAAACGGTATACCCAGAAAACAACATTATAACATTTTCTCAAATAACTGTTTTCAGAACAAATTTTCAGAAAACATATCCAAACGGACCCTAAGCATCACTAAAGGCCAGTTTGGATTGTAGTTACACTTCACCTGAGACTCCATTTGGTGTCAAATTCAAAGGGCGAGCCAAATGGTTTCCATTCCGGATAGACGTTTTCCCAAACGTGCCACATTAATTTCGGGGTTCAAATGGGCGTTTCCGAAACGCTTGTCCTAAGGAGCATCCCGAAAATGGACGTTTGAACAAATGGAATGAAATGTAACTATAATCCAAATTAGCCCTAAGTCTAACAACTCCAACACTCCCTTCCAGCTGGACAACCGATGTCATGCACTTCCAAACTTGTTACATAGGACGGAATATGATGGAGGCTAGTGGTTTTGTAAACAAATCGGCAAGAAATGCAAATATGCTTGCTCGTGACAGCCTCTTGAAAAAAAGTGGCTATCCACCTCAATGTGTTATTTCTCTTATGAAAGACTGTATTGCTAGCATAAAAAGCAGCTTGGTTGTCATAACGCATAGTCAATGGCTTACTGTAATGAACACTTGTGATGCCTCGTTGGCCAAAATATGTTTACTATTATTACTCTGAATAAGGTGTGCATCTGTTGTGACTTTTACTCCAAAGACTCTACAGTTGCAACATGTTATATTAATCACTAGTGAAATATCTATACTGGTAACTTAATGCTATATTTTCACAATTATTATTGGTGCGTACATGCACATTTCAGAGTCTTGGAAAGATATTTTTTTAGCTTTGAGGATGAGTCATGTTCTTAACTTTTGGTGTTACATAGTAGTTGCAATATTAAGTTACTCATGAAAAGTGACCATCATCATATGAATCTACAAAATGGAGAACTAAACGCTAGCCATTCCCATAGTCAATATTGTATATGCTTTGACTTTTGTATTTAACTTTTTTTAGGGCTTTTTTGGTGGCAGCAGCTCCATTTTGTTGTAAATTATTTCTTCTTCTTCTTCTTCTTCTTCTTCTTTTCATTACTTGTTCTTTTCATATTTTAAGTCGTGGACAAGCTGTCTCACATAGCTAGCCCATGTACATTAGAGATCATCTAACTACATAGTGTTCCGATGTTTTCTGGAATATGCTCTTTCCAGATTTAGTGATGCTAAAAGCTGCAAGACTTCCACACAATCTCCCATACCGAGTCCTAGAGTGCATGTGCCAAATGCTCATCCTATTCGTGCATTCCACATAGGACTGATAATGGTAGAACGTGAGAAGAGTCTTGCAGCGTAGACATCCAGATCTGGTCTGGTTGTGAAATCTTCTCTGATTGGCTTTACAGTCGACTGAGAGAATGAAACAGTTGTAAAAACAACATTCCAACGCAATGCTTCAAGGAAGGTGCGTAACAGAGATCCTAGGAGGATTCTGGAATACGAAAAGCTAAGAAGATTTTGTAAACGTAGCAAACGATAGTAGTACTTCTAAACAGAAAGTACTAATCGAAATGCTAAAGGCAGCAGCGAAGATGACTGGCGTAATATAGAAAAAAGTGGCATGCTGGGGTGTCAAGAACACCAGTGCTCAAAGCTAGATCCGCCCTCACGGTCAGCTTCCAGGAACCAACAAGTTCAAATAAACTGTGGAACGCTCTGGTAATCTACTCTACGATGGACTGCTCGGAAAACCAAAGACAGAACTCAAGTTGTGCGAGGAAGAACGGGTTGCGCAGCAACTCCAAAGGCTCGAACAGCACTCTCTTCTATCTTCGTAATTTTCTGAAGTCTGTAAGTATATATGGAGAGAGAAGAGAGGCTCTGTTTATATAGCCACTGCTGTAACTGCTCGGATCCGCAATGTGCGCCACGATTTAATGTCAGATCCACAATTCCAGGATCAGTTATCGCAAATTACGAATCAGTCAGAACGTGGACAGCCACGAATTGCGCGAGTTGCGCAATTAAACGAGTTGCGCGCGCGCAACCAGCGCACACTGCGCACGATGTGCACGCGGCACACGCTGCGCACGCGGCGCAACCAGCGCAACTGGCGCAACCAGCGCGCCCGCGCACCCGCACAACCTAGGGCACCCGCGCACTCCGTACAATCCAGCGCAACCTGGGCGCAACCTGGGCCGCGCAACTGGACAGCGCAACTCGGCCTGCGCAATGTGGCCGCGCAAGTGGCTCGCGCAACGAGCGCAGCTTAAGCGCACTATGCGCCTAGCGACGATGCTGACGTGCTAAGTGCAAAGTGCGTCAATAAAACGTCACATTACGCCTCATGAGCCCATGAGTCCGAGTCCGAGTCGCTTAGCTCCAATGGAAATTAATTTTCCAAGAGCAAAAAGCGTGAATGCTTAACTTGGAGCCTTATCTTTTCCTCCTTGTAAAATCACCCACTTGGTTCCCTCCTTAGGGTCACCACCCCATGTGCATATCCCAACAACACATACAAGTATATGTTGAGATAACTCATGGTGCATTTTCGATGTGGGACTAAACTTTACTAGGCATGTTGAGAGCAAGCTCTTTTCATGTAAAGGAGTAAAAGCACCAACAATTTCTCACATATGACAACATATATATGTGTCTAGGGTTGAGCGTTCCCCACAGTAACTATCCATTTTGCTTTAGGATAGATGTCGCTGACAACTTGAATCTTCCCGCATGGGTTAAATAACAATGTGATACAAGAATGGACTATGCCTTGAATTCTGCACCACAATTGTAATTCTTCCCACTCACAAAGTGTAGTTACATGTGCTTCTGGCTGCACATTAAAGGTCCTGTGCCAGCTTGGTTTCAGTGTATAATTTTGGGTGTCTACAAGTTCACCCTCATGAGACGGCCTGATATCTCTTTCCATACACTATAGGTAAGTTCTTTATTAAAGAGACATGGCATGAAGCCTTGCGCTTCCTTGCGGTGCTACGCCGCTATGACATGGCCTAAAGCCGAGGCATTATCCCTATCCGGGAACCTCATCGTAGTGTCATACTACTGCAGCATAAGGTCATAGCCTTTTTGTAGTGTCATTCTACCCATCATGAAGCCTAAGGCTTCCTTGCGGTGTTACGCCGCAACAACATGGCTTGCAAGTCTGAGGTTTTACCCCTATCCGGGTACCTCATCGTGGTGTCGTGCCACTGTAACATGGGTCACCCTCCCCTTTGTAGTGTTGTCTACAACTCTTTAATTTCATCATACAACATTAGGCTACCTGCCTATTTGCGGTGCTACGCCACTATGACTTGGCTTGCAAAGCCGAGGCATTACCCCTACCTGGGAACCTCATGGTGGAGTCATCCCACTGTAGCATAGAGTTTTACTCCTTGTAGTGCTGCGCTACCGTGCTTCCTGTAAAGCACACCAGGCATTCACTCTGCCTGAGAACTTATTAATGCATTTAAGCCAACCTCAACACAGGATCCGTTTTCCGCAGAAAACACATAGTAGACAACAGTGGTTATGGGTTCGTAACCCTTCCATGTTCTTAAGAACAAGTACCCACTGTTACCTGATAGTTTTTCAGTCAGTGGTCCTCCCTTGAACCGAAAGTTAGATGTCTAGTAGATTTCTCTTTGAACTAATAACATAAAACTTTATGGTAGGATTACAAAGACATACTATCAGAATGCCTTCAAGCCCATCTTTCCTGTTGTGTCTTCAACCAGCTGACGCTTGAGGCCCTTCGTGAACGGATCCGCCAGGTTCTCCTGACTCCGAACAACGATTACTGCAATGACACCTCTCTTGATGAGATCGTTCACTGCCTTGTGCTTTAACCGCACAGTTCTCTTCTTTCCGTTGAAGAGATCATTTGATGCCACCGCCGCAGTCGCCTGGTTGTCGCAGTATATCGAAATTGCCGGTGTCTGCGCTCCAACCACTGGAAGATCATACATGAGCTCCCGAAGCCATTCTGCTTCATCTGCTCTGGTATCAAGTGCAAAGAACTCAGATTCCATAGAAGACCGCGAGAGCGTAGTCTGCTTCTTCGACTTCCACGATATAGCAACTCCACCCATTGTAAAAATGAATCCACCAGTGGACCTCTCGCTCTCCAACTCTGAGCACCAGCTGGCATCACTGAAGCCTTCTATTACCGGCGGCTCTCTGCTGAAGTGCAGTGCATATGTCTGAGTCTTTTTGAGATATCCCATAACACGCTTCACAGCTTTCCAGTGCTCAACGCCTGGATTGCTTGTGAATCGACTCAGCATTCCCACGGCGAAAGCTATGTCAGGCCTAGTAGCAGTAGTAGCGTACACCAAACTCCCGATGACGCTAGCGTACTCCAATTGTCTGACGCTTTTCTTCGAGTTTGGCTCCAGCTTCTGATCACTTCGATACGGCGTATCAATTATAGGAAGATCATGATACCCGTATCGAGTGAGCATCTTCTCAATGTAATGAGATTGTGACAGTGCCAATCCAGTATCTGTCCGGATGATCTTGAGTCCCAAGATAACATCAGCATCCCCCAAGTCCTTCATACTGAACTTTGTCGAGAGGAACTTCTTTGTCTCAGTGACACAACTTATATCCGTACCTAGGATTAGCATGTCGTCTACGTACAGACAAATGATGACTCATCTTCCGTCAGTAAATTTAGTATAGACACACTTGTCTGTTTCGCTGACCCTGTAGCCGTTTGATCTTATAACTTTGTCAAACTTCTCATGCCACATTTTGGGAGATTGCTTTAAACCGTATAGAGATTTTATCAACTTGCAGACTTTGTCTTCTAGGCCTCTGACGACAAATCCTTCTGGCTGTTGCATATAAATCTCCTCGGTCAGCTCGCCATTCAGGAATGCTGTTTTTACATCCATCTGATGTATCACCAGTTTGTGTATTGCCACAAGGACAATCAACAATCTGATGGTTGTCATCCGTGCTACTGGAGCATGTGTCAAAGTAGTCGATCCCCTGCTTTTGAGAAAATCCCTTGGCCACTAGCCTGGCCTTGAACTTGTCAATGGTTCCATTAGCTTTCATCTTCTTCTTGAAGATCCACTTGCATCCGATGGGTTTTGCTCCTTCGGGTAAATCAACTAACACCCATGTGTTATTGGAGGTAATTGAGTCAATTTTATTGTCTATTGCCTCCTTCCAGAAGACAACATCTCTGGTCTTCATCGCCTCATCATAGGTAAGCGGATTTGCTTCCACATGATAGATGACGAAGTCATCTCCGAAGCTCTTCGGCCTCGTTGCTCGTTTCGTCGACGGCTCAGCGAGTTCTGGTTCAATTGTTGTTTCTCCACCAACAACTTCATCTTGGACTACTGGCTCATATGAGATCTCAGTATCATTTGCACCTACATCATTCTCCGGAATGTTTGGGAGAACAATGTTTTTGTGTCTTGCAAACTTGTCTTCAAAGTATTTAGCATCGCGAGATTCGATGATATGATTTGACTCAATGTCAAAAAATCTCCGAGTATCACTCTTCTCGGCATACCCCAAGAAGATCGCCTTCGTAGTCCTTGTCCCCAGCTTCTGAATCTTCAGATCTGGGAGCTTCACATAAGCCAGACACCCCCACACTCGAATGACATTCAAGTTAGTCTGAATTTGAACCAGAGTTCATGAGGAGTTATGTCAGAAGTTGCATATGGCACTCTATTCAGAATGAAAGTGACCGTTAATGCAGCTTCTCCCCAGTAGCATTTTGGAAGACCTGCAGTTAGCAGCATTGAGTTCATCATTTCTGCCAACGTTCGGTTCTTCCTCTCTGCTACTCCGTTAGATTGAGGAGAATACGGAGCAGTAGTCTCGCAGATGATTCCATGTTCTTTGCAGAACGATGCGAATTCATGAGACCGATATTCTCCGTCTCGATCATTTCTCAACCTCTTGAGTTGTTCAGTTTGCCGTTCAGCTTCGGCCCTGAACTCCTTGAACTTCTCGAACGCTTCGTCTTTAGATTTAAGTAAGTAGACGAATGCGTACTTAGAGAAGTCATCGATGAAGGTTATGAAATACTTCATCTCGGCGTTTGTAGAGAATTGTTTGAAGTCGCAGATATCAGTGCACCAAATCCAGAAGATCTGTGCTTCGATTGACCCGATAAAAGGGTTTTCTCGTGATCTTCGTCTGAGCACATACTTCACACTTCTTTACCTTACCCCCACATTTGGAGATAAGTCCTAGACTAGACATTTTGTTTATTCTTTTACAATGAACATGTCCTAGCCTATTATGCCACAACTCAAGAGAATAATCAGAAAAAAGCGACTGCATTAATTTCATTAGACTGATTTACAAGTTGAATTTTAAACATTCCTTCGGTTTGATAAGTCTTTCCGAAGTATGTTCCCTTCTTGGACATCACCATCTGACCAACATTAATGTCCATCCTCAAGCCTGCGTTGCTAAGCAGGCTTCCAGAGATCAGGTTCTTGACAATCACCGGAACATGCTTCACTCCTTGGAGCGTCAGAGTGTTCCCGGAAGTGAGTTTCAGCTCCACAGTTCCGATCCCCAGAACTTCAGCTTGGGCCTGGTTCGCCATGACAACTTTTTCAGACGTTGGCTGGTACGTGACAAACCATTCCTTGCCAGAACAGACATGGTACGTCGCACCGGTATCTATCCACCAGTCAGATTCAGCTCCCACAGTTGTGACCTGACCGATCATAGCAACAATGTTAGAAACCAAAAAAATCTTACTAGGCTCACCTTTCTCTGATTGTTTGGGCTTGGATCTGCATTCACTCTTGTAGTGGCCTTTCTTGCCACAATTGAAGCAAGTCACGTGGGACTTGGACTTATGTTGCTTGAATAAAGGATCCTTCACTTTCAGAATAGTGGAATCCTTCTTTTTGTGATGAGAAGCCACATGCTTCCCCTTGGGCTCTCTCGTCTGCACCAGATTGGCCTTAGCCAACTGTTTGGACAGAGTGTTCATCTTCTGTTGAGAACGCATCTCGTCCTCAACATGGATCTCTTGAAGGAGATCTTTCAAGCTAATATCCAGCTTCTTCCGATGCATTCTTGCATAGAATGTACTCTATCCAGCAGGAAGTTTAGAGACAATCCCTCCAACAACAAACTTGTCGACGAGGGACATTTTCTCGTCTTTTAGCTTCTGGCGCAACTTCAAGAACTCTTTTACCTGAGGCAGCATTGCATTCTCGTCTTCGAAGAGCCACTTGTGGTACTTCTCGACGATAAAGATTTTCGATCTATTGTCGTCGTCTTCATACAGCTTTTCCAAGGACTCCCAGATGTTCCTGGCAGAAGTATTCTTGGAGTATGACTCTGCCAGGGAGTCCTCCATTGCATTCAGAATCAATAGCCTACAGAGACTATTATCCCTTCTCCATGTGGTCAGTTTGACTTGTGCAGCAACAATGGCATCTGTTGTACCACCTTCTGGAGTCGTCGGTCCTTCTGGAATCGTTGGTTCAGCCTCGATCAACACATGATTGACGTCCACTAGTTGAAGATTGAGGGTGATTTTTCTCTTCCAGATTTGAAAGTGTTCTCCGTCGAACTTCTCCAGTTTGTTAAAGCTGGTATTGAGGAGAGCCACGAGAGTTTTCCATTGTGTTGGTCTAGCTTTGAAATTGTTAAAACCGGGGCATAATTTTCAATGGAAAACTGAGAGAATGAAACAGTTGTAAAAACAACGTTCCAATGCAACGCTTCAAGGAAGGTGCGTAACAGAGATCCAAGGAGGATTCTGGAATACGAAAATCTAAGAAGATTTCGTAAACGTAGCAAACGATAGTAGTACTTCTAAACAGAAAGTACTAATCGAAATGCTAAAGGCAGCAACGAAGATGACTGGCATAATATGGAAAAAAGTGGCCTGCTGGGGTGTCAAGAACACCAGTGCTCAAAGCTAGATCCGCCCTCACGGTCAACTTCCAGGAACCAACAAGTTCAAATGAACTCTGGAACGCTCTGGTAATCTGCTCTACGATGGACTGCTCGGAAAACCAAGGACATAACTCAAGTTGTGCGAGGAAGAACGGGTTGCGCAGCAACTCCAAAGGCTCGAACAACACTCTCTTCTCTCTTTGTAATTTTCTGAAATCTGTAAGTATATCTGGAGAGAGAAGAGAGGCTCTGTTTATATAGCCACTGCTGTAACTGCTCAGATCCGCAATGTGCGCCACGATTTAATGTCAGATCCACAATTCCAGGATAATTTATCGCAAATTACGAATCAGTCAGAACGTGGACAACCACGAACTGCGCAAGTTGCGACATTGAATGAGTTGCGCGCGCGCCATCAGCGTACATTGCGCGCACTGCGCACGCTAAGCCCATGAGCCCATTACACCAACAAAATGCCACATTATGCCTCATGAGTAGGGGTGTAAACGGGTCGGACGGACACGGACAGTCCACTGTCCGTGTTCGGTCCGAAAATAAAAATGAGTTCGGACGGACGGACACGGACAGTCCACTGTTCGAATTCGGGCCGGACGGACACGGACAACCACTGTTCGTTAATTCAATCGGACGGTCTGCGGACAAATTAAATATATTATCAAAAGCTATTATTTTATCAAGATTACTTGATAGTTGTTAAAAAAAATCAAGTTGAAAGAGAATATAATGGAAGGTTATAGAATACAACAAACAATGGTAAAAGGTTAATGAAAATCGAGACCGGACAACAATAAATTGATGCAAAACCAAAATGATATGACATAATTGATGCAAAACCAAAAGGAGTTTCCACTATCGGACGGTCCGCGGACAAATTCGGACCGGACATGGATATGACCGTGTCCGTGTCCGATTTTTAAACGGACCAAAAAATATGTCCAAGTTTTGTTCGTTAATCAATCGGACGGCCCGCGGTCGAACCATTTATCGAGCCGGACACGTACGGACAACGGACTACTTTGTCCATTTTACACCCCTACTCATGAGCCCATGTCCGAGTCCGAGCCCGAGTCCGAGTCCGAGTCGCTAAGCCCCTACGGAACTTAGCTCCAATGGAAATTAATTTTCCAAGAGCAAAAAGCATGAATGCTTAACTTAGAGCCTTATCCTTTCCTCCTAGTAAAATCACCCACTTGGTTCCCTCCTTAGGGTCACCACCCCATGTGCATATCCCAACAACACATACAAGTATATATGTTGAGATAACTCATGGTGCATTTCCGATGTGGGACTAAACTTCACTAGGCATGTTGAGAGCAAGCTCTCTTCATGTAAAGGAGTAAAAGCACCAACAATAACATCTGCATGTGGGCATGCTTGTGTAGCATGTCTATGCTGATTTTGGAGTCAATTCAGTTTCTAGAGGCGTATGTAGAAGGTGAGTGCTAACTACATCAAGTCATGGATTCGAAAACTAAACCATATTTACTGTATTAGTCACCCTATAACTTATATTTACGTATTATTGCTCTTGCAGGAAGTTACAGTACATTATACTTATAATTCTTTATTTGTGTGCAAGGCTGAGTTCTTTAGATTTATGTAACATCCTAGCGAGTAGGAGATTCTTATTTAGTAGTCATTAACATTGATATATGTAATGATGCAGGCTGCATCACATTGTAGGTTTAAATGGCCCTTTAGTTTTCGTTTATGTTTCCTTATCAAATATTAGATGCATGATCGCATTATTACTCTGACAGCAAAGCAAAAATGGTTGCTCTCGTCTGAAATAGTGCGCTTGCTTTATGGTCCTATTCTATTCACAGCTCTTTTGGAGCTCTGTATAATTCCAGTTTCACGGACACCATTGAAATGTGCTGCATTTTGGTAGCAAAATTCACCCCAAGAAATGATCATAGAATAGTATTCAGCTCTGAAACTAAGCTCAAGCCAGCATATTACGGTATACTTCTAATGTTCCAAGGGTATGTGTAACTATTACACAAAACAACTTACTTTACATGGTACGTAAGATTATTTGGAAAACAATTCTGATGGAACCAAGATTTTTCCATGTTTTAGATAATAAAATGCTTTCAAAATGATACAGTTGACAATGGATACATTTTCTGCTAACAACTGCCATGAAGCGAAGAATATATTTTCTGTGGATCAACTTAATGTGGAATAAGTTTATCTACACTTGCAATGTATTTAGTTGGAATGAGTTAAAACTCGTCTGCCCATATTAAGTGTTATGAATTTAACTTACTAGCTAAATGTTTTTTTTTTTTTTTTTGATAAATATAGCTTGCTCTGATATGCATATTTTGTTACAGCTTTGTTCAAGAGAGCATGCATCATGAGGGAGACACCACAGTCTTCGCATACTGTAAAGATGAGACCACTGATCAAACTTCCGGAGAGAGAGAGCTCATAATCCTAAAAGGGATTAACGATTGCAAGATGATTTCTTTTTGAGATTGTATTAAATTTTTTGACTCAAAGTGAAGTTTATTTTGCGTGTGTTTTGGAATATTGTAGTTTGGATTTGTTTCGGATAGCTGCAGGAGGGAAATTCATTGGATTAAAGGACAATTTATATTGTTTTAATCTTAATAATTCTATTATGCTTTTTCACGTAAATTGTTACCAATACGGTAAATGTTATATTGGTAAATCTTATATTTACTTGTTCATTGCGCATTTACCCAAAATGATTTAATTCATGACTCTTCATCTGCAATTTCTTTAAAGATAAGTTCAAGTGCAATTGGTCACATGCTTCGAATCATAGTATTTTCTGCTCGTGGGGCTGTCTAGCTCAGCAGTGACGAATTCAAATTCCAGGAGCACTGCAGTACTTGATGACTGCTTTTTCTCTTGCTAGGATGTCATGCTCGATTTCGAAAGCAGTTCTTTGGTGGAATCTAAGTAATTGTTCAGGTGGAAACATAATGCATCCTAACCGAGTGAGTTTGATCCCAAGCATTTCCGGATGTCCTCGAAATCGTACAAAGTAGTTCAAAATTTTGCAAGAAATTGGATAGTTGAGGAGCTAATATTTCAAATTTTCAATCGAGAAATTTTCAGCATTAGGGTCTTTCTACTGTTTGATTCTTTGACCTACCATACTGTAGAAGTTGGAAGCCTAGGGTTTTGCACCCAAAAGAAGGATCCTTGGGAGTAACAGGTCGAGTCCATTTTTGTTCATCCACCAAGACTAAGTGGGATATTTATCCTCTACTAAAAAATGGACATGTGGCATTTTTATCCAACACAAACCATTTTGTAAGTGGTTTTGTTCACCCACCAAAGTGATTTTGACCTTTAATTTGCCACGTGCCCATGTTTTAGTGGAGGGTGAACATCCCACCTAGTTTTGGTGGGTGAACGAAAATGGACTCGTAACAGGTTTAGGTTTGTGTTCTGGTATAATACCCCTTTCCGCTGTTTGTTGCAACATTTGGGCCTCGTTCTGTTCATGGAAGGAAAATTAATTGCCTTGTATTTTCCATGAGAATGTAAAAGTAGAATCCTATCATATTTTCTTTCCAAATGTGAGAATGGAAAAGTAGAGTTCCTATCAGATTTTTTTTTCCCTATGTTTGGTAAAACAAGAAAATTATTTAAGAAAGACCATTTGATTTTCCTTCCAGTGTTTGGTTGGTGAAGGAAAAGTAAAGAAAAAAAATATCTCAATGTCCTAATAATATCTGATGTCAACATAATTATAGTCAACAGAATACGAAAAGTTAATTGGTAAAATAGGGAATAACTCAAGGCTATTTTTGTCATAATTTTTAGTAATAAATATGTTGGAAAAGAAGTAGAAAAAATGAATCTCATGGATCCTAAGAGGACCATTTTCCCTCCTATTTTTTTTCCATGTCAAGAAAATACTTACCAAGTTTGTGGTTAACAAACAAAGGAAATAAACAAATTTTCTTTCCCGATTCCTTAAATCCGTGAACCAAACATGCCTCGGTTCAACATTTACATCAATTCCACTGTGTTCCAACGCGAATGGTACACTTGTATGTAACAAAACTTACAATAAATACCTTGGTTCCTGCAACATTTGTTGCAGCTGTAGTGAATAAAACTTAAATTACAACAGTATTTGTTGCAAAAACAAAAAAAATCAATTACACGCAACCAAACGGTCCCAAATTTGATTGAGCAAGCATAGATGGGCATAGTTGGACTTCATAGATACCGATAAAGGTCCGACACAATATCCTCTGATCATGTACATTTTGTGGAATTTTGTGGAAGAGTACTTTTGGACAAAAATGGAGATCGTTTTTGACACAAACAAAATCATCTTTCAGTCCCATTTACCTCACATATTGTTGATATAAAATTCTCTTGGCTATGATAAAATTAGATTCACCAGTCATTAACTCAACAGTGTCTGGAAAGACTATTTCAAGCAAGATGGTTGCAGCAAGAACTGATGCATTGCTATCATTTACAAGAAGCGAGAATGTAATTGTCAGGATACAATGTAGAGCATCAGAGGCATTTCAACTGAAAATTACATCCTGAAATCTTGGTCCATGAAATCAAAGTAGTCCTCGCACCCATCAAAAAGCACAAAGTTTCAAATATTCCGCTGAAGCCACAATGCAACAGAGATGGAGCAGGAAAAAGAATCAAGAACATTATGTAATACAGCAATGAAGACGAGGATTTGCAAACGAAACAATTCAGTACTGCTGCGATTATTATGATCTAGGAAATGCATAGATACACTGGTTGAGAACCTCCGTCGTCCTTGAACGGGTTATTGCTTCTATCTGAAACCGCAAGATGGCAGAGACGGAAGAAAAACAAACAGAAAGATCAAAGCAATGGCATGAACATCAGGAGCTGACGACTACAATCCAGCCAAGTCGTTCTTGCTCCATTTCCTAAGTTCTATTATTTAGGATCGCACAACAATTTAGTGCTTCTGTTTCGGCTTCTTCACTATCATCACACTGCAGTGTGCATGATGAGCACAGTAGTCGCTTACACTTCCCAAAACAGCCCTGCATGTCAGTTAAAAGAGGATTATACATTTAGTTGAATGATAAGAAGGAAAAAAAAAAAAAAAAAAGGAGAGGAAGCTTCAGACAAAAGATGCTGTATTGTAGTTCTATAATAAAACAACTACATTGGTGGAATCTGCTGGGCTTCTTAAACTCGATAATAATGGACCACCCCCAAAAAAAAAAGTTTAGCTAGGATATTAAGAAGATGCACAAATTGAATTGCAGATAAAACGGCAACAGTGGAAAAATCATGAAGACCATTCTTGCTTCAATCAACTGGATGAAATTTGAAAGCGACCATACCAAGATCTCTTTGTGTTCCATGAAATGTTGATTTGAGGTGTAGTTTTAGAGACAAATAGTATTGTTTGATCATCTCATAGGATATGTGTCGTGAGATTCGGGGCAGGCCGGTCCGACCCAGGCCCAGTCATCTAAATGGCGGCCGCCTAGCCCGCCTAGGCGGTCTCTCTCCGTACCGCATTTCGGTAGGCGGTGGAGTAGGCGGCCAACTGAGGTTGGCGGCATAGGCGGAGGTGAGGCGGCGTAGGCGAACGCCTGGGCGGAGCAATACCTAACAAGATATTTTGGCCAAAAAGGTTATGTAAGCATTATGGGCCTATGGTTCACTTTTACAAAACGATAACTTTATAAATCTTCGTTCTACAACTTAGTTATGCATGGAATACCCTTAAAATATGCACATTATGCCAAAAAAAAGTAGTAAAATAGTAAAAAAAAATGTTCAAAATGTATCGACCGCCTAGGCGGTAGGCGAACTATCTCCGCCGCGCACCCGCCTACCACCGTTTAGAACCTTGTCCAGGCCCGAAATTGACCAGTTCTGGGCCAGGCCAGCCCGGTTTGACAAAGAGGGCATATTCGGCCCGGGCTGGAGACCCAACACCCACACCCAGCCTGGCCCATGACCCGGGTAGAACGGGTCCGTAGGCCTATATATATATATATATATATATCACTGTTCTAAAAGGCGGTCTAGACGGCGCTAAGCCCCTGGTGCCTACCCGATATCCGCCTAGACTCCCCGATGTCCGACTATGCATGTTTTGGAATTTTATGGTCCTTTTCTGCAATTTTCAATAGATTTTTTGGATTTTTTTATTTATCTTTGAACCGCCTAGATCTAGGCGACCGCATAGGCAAGCTAGGCGCTAGGCGGCGGGTGCCCGCCCGACTAGCGACTAGCGCCTTTCTCAACCTTGATATATATATATATATATATATATATATATATATATATATATATATATATATATGACTCCACTGCAATAGGTTGCAAAGTCTCCAATAGGTTGGAGGTTCGAATTCCTTTGAACTCAATGTTCTCTCATTATATATATATATATATATATATTTGAAAGAAAGTAATTGTGGCTAACGCTCCCACCGGGAATCGATCTCCTGACCACTCGGGCAACATGCCTCACCACTACCACTAGGCTAGAGGGTCATTGGCATCTCATTATATATATATATATATATATATATATATATGGGTCCGGCCCGCCCGCCTCTCGTCCGTTGGATCTCGAGCGCTCCTCCATCCTCCCTCCCCCAACACCCAAAAAACCAACCGATCCAATGGTGCATGGTGCAGGGGGAGGGAGGGGGGAGGTGGCTTCGGCGGGACTCCCGGACGGGACTTTTGATATATATATATATATATATATATATATATATATATATATATATATCACGTTTGGAACGGGCCGGGCCTCATGGAAGCAAACCCAGCCCGGCCGTTAGAGTCTACAGGGCGGGATGGGTTTCGGGGAGGGGAAACCTAGCTCCACTCTGGGTTGCAAACGGGCCAGGCCTGGGTCAACCCACCCCGGGTTTGATCGGGCCAGTCCCATGTTGGGCTTCGGGCCACCGACCCATATCACACCTATAGGTACGTGTATAGCAAAAAGCAGCATTCCCTGTGACAATGATGCTGTCATTTTAGAGTTTTGAAAGAGAGATGTGAAAGGAATAGGAACATAAAGGTGAAGAGTCATATTTCGGACAACAGCAGCTATTTTCACTTTTGCCGTCAGAGTAACAAATTGACCATGCATCTAATATTTGATATCAGAAAGCATAACCCATTTAACCCTACAATATCCTATGATAATGGCTTTCCAAATATTGATCTTGGCATCTTGCTAGTTGCTACTAAGATGTCCAAATAAACCTAGAGAACTCAGTCTTAAACATCAATTTTAAGTATAATGTACTATTACTTCCAGCCAAAGCAAGAATAAGTGAATACGAGTCATAGGATGGTCAGTACAGCAAATCTAGTTATTATTTGCAACCACGTTTTTAAAAACAAAGTTAGCACTCACCAGATTCAGTTACCGGAGCTGCAGAACTTTCACATAGTATCATTTTTTGTGACAAAAGATATAATATAAATATATAACACAATCACAATTATTAAGGCCCATTTAGTTATAACAATTAACACAAATACTAATTAAAGTTAAATTTTGATGAGTGCAGAAGCAGGCCATAAGTAGAAAAATATAACAAAGACCTTAATTAGTGTCTCAACTTTCATTATGAAGATCGTTCTTGTGGTTAGATCTTACTGAATTGAAAATAAAATAGAATTACTCCTTGATTAGTTTTCTTTGAAGTGAGACATAGGATAAGAGACAAACTAAGCAGAAAAGGACTGGTAAAAGGGATTCATACATTTAAAATGATGAATTCAAGTTGACATAACCTACTTAGCACACTCAAAACAATAAAAGCCATCCTATTTGAGAAACAAAAGCAACACAAGAAACTATACCCTTAGTGGTCCAAATTACCTTTAGACGTCTCAATAGTCAGTTTGCCTCTTTTCCCCCTCATCGTCCTACCTGAGCAAACTCTTGTCAACCACCCCATCTAAATGAAGCATTAACGACAACTGAGCAGTATGTATATGAGAGAAACAGCTAAAGCTAAGCCTCCTCCAACCCACATCCATATGAATTCCAAAACATCAAGATCATTGACAGGCGCTGACCTCCATCATCTCCGGCGATCTAGACCAAGACAAGACAACATATGTGAGTATCTCAGGAGGAGATCTACTCGTATGAACCTATCCAAGTATCGAGATGCCAATGTAGGAACTTGTCGGGAGCCATAGGTAGCTCATTTGGGATGTAAGTCACAAGCTTATGGGTGGTTCTGCTTCTGATGAATCAATCTAGAGAGAGAATGGAAATTTACTGCAATAGTGACTGAAAATGGAGACGAAGGTGAACAGTCAGCAAGGGAATATGACACTATTAGATATCGCAAATGGCGTCCGTCTTTCATGGTATTATTCAACAAGGGTTGGGTGATGAATAAGTGAGAGACCACATCAAGATGGAGTTATTTTGACTAACACCATGTTAGTGTGTCATGAGTTTGATGAGTGCGGATCGGTTGGGGGAATCACTCACTGGCTTTGCAAGCGTGAGTCGATCATGGTGTAGTTGCTATTTCTTCAACATGTAGGCTCATCAAAGCAAAAGACTACAGGAGGACAAGAAAATATCAAGACAAGGATTGATATCACTCGATTTCTTACAACTTAGGTTATGGATTCTAGTTATTGCAACATCATGACTCAGCCATCTGACTGTGTGCTGTTACTGTAGAGTCGATATCTCGTATGTGTTCTTCTTTTTCATATATCTTGTATGTGTTATTTTGCTTTTCAGATACTAATTGGGTCTTTGTTTGCTTAATTATCATTAATAAAACGTCGGGGGTATATACCACACTGTTTAGCATAAAACTATAATTATTCATGCCACAGATTCTCAATACTAGTGAGTCAAATGTTTTAAGTTGGAAAGCTACCTGATTATAGAAGAAAACAAAGATGAAGAAGAAGATGCAAGCACTAACAATGAGCTATTGGTTCAAAAGTTAAAGAGCAAAGAGTTGCTACCTAGTTTATTCTCTCCTCCTCCTCCTAAGACGGGCAGGGACTTAAACAATCTTAAGAGTACTGACCATTCGTCAAATGTTCTTTCTATAAAGAGGATTTACTAAGAGCTCTCTCTGAGGAAAGGATCTATTTAAGCATCAATTATTATTCCAGGATATCTTTTAATAAAGAACAATACCACATCCAAATAAAGATTATGGCAGCACCACAAAACTGACATGAACTTGAGTTCTTAAATCTGTTACCCAACTTAACAGGCAATTAGGATATCTACGAATAGTAGATATGAAATTTGTAAGTTGAAAACTAAAATTCAGACCTTTTAATTGCACCATAGCCGTGGCTCCCCACAACCAACATAGCTGCATGGTGTTTCTCTACTGCCTCACAAAGAACATTCCGTGCATCTCCCTCAATCACTTCAAGTAGAACATCACCTACCTGCAAACAAGAAACCATCCATATAAGCATATCTATAACATAGCACTCACATTTACAGATTCAGATTAGTGAATGGATTGGGATTTAAAGTTTCTACCTTCTACAGGGATGTAAAGACCCGTCATTGTTACAAAAAAAAACTAACATTTGATGTTCAGGACAATGACCCTTGAACATATTTTCTAAGTAGTCGATCCTGTCATGTCTTAGACTCTTAGCTAGTCCTCCAAGATGTATACATCACAATATATTTAAATCATATGTAGCAGTTTATAAAGTCATCTTCTCTATGACGGTTTTAACTTCCAATATGCTCGATCTCTCAAGATCTTACACGTGAAGTGAGAAATGAACATAAAGAGGCATATAAAAAGGTCTAAACAAACAATTGAGTTAAGGGTAAAACATGGTTTCAGTACAAAATTTCTATGGTTTTAAATGTCATACTCATACATAGAGTATAAAAACTTGCAATGTCACACCCAATGTTAAATATCATTTACAATGTCATTGAGAATCCAAAATCCTTCGGGAAAATGTAACGGAATGGTGACATCTATGTTGCACTGACACAGATGCGACACAGCAAGGTAAGGAGAATGCAAAACGGACACGACTCCAATTTGGTGTGTCCTAGTGTGTTTTGGAGTGCCCGTTAAGTGCCCAATACACTACTAAAATATGCTATATTAGCGACGTAATTTAGCGACGTAATAAATAACGTCGCTAAATATGTAATATAGCGACTCCTTTCTACAGACATCGCAATACGTCGCTGAATAGCGACGTTCAGCGACAGTAGGTAAATTACGTCGCTTTACAGCGACGTTCAGCAACATATTATTAAAATATGTCGCCATATATTAAAACGTTTGCGACGTCGACTCTTGACGTCGCTAACTTTTTTACTTAGGGCACGCTGTTTCCTTTTTCCCCCGCTCACTCGAAAAATTCGAAAATTTCAGAACGAGCTCTTCCCCCCCCCCTCCCGGCGACCCCCCCCCCCCCCCCGGCTACCCCTACTCCTCCTCCTCGAGCTCCTCCTCCCCCAATCCGAGCTCCTCCTCCTCTTCCTCAGGTAAACCCTAACCTAACTCCTCTCCCTCCTCCTCCTCCTCCTCCTCTCCCACGGACACACACACACACGGACACAGACACACACACACACACACACACCCACACGGGGACACACGGACACACACACACACACAGACACACACACGGGCCGAACCCAATCGGATAAACCCGTTAATGGGTTGGGTTAGGGTTGAAGATACTCGGTTCGGGCTCGGATTTGGGTTAAAATATTTGAACCCTTGTAGGTGCTAGTGCATGAGTGAGGGAGTGAGTGTCAGCCAAAAGTGTGTATCAGTACTCCACACACATGGGTATCAGTGTGTGCATGCCTATGTGCATGTCTAAAGTGTCAGAGGGGAAATTCTACTGCTAGTGTAGGAGCAAGATATGTATCCTGTATGTGTTTCTTTTGTGCTGGGTGTCATGTGTGGATAGTATAGTGTATATGAGTAGTGAGAGGGGGATGGAAGGGTGTGTGACTAAAACAGTAGGAATTTTTTGGGTCCATATATAAACAGATGTATGAAAGGAAGATCTAGGACATCTGCTAGATTAGTGCATAGCAGCACATGTTGTAGAGAGGGAAATAGTAGCATTTGCAGCGGCTGCACTAGCAAGGATGCAGCATTATCAGTAGTGTGGGAGTGTATGTTTGTTGGATATTTACTTTGTGATATTTACCGTTCTGTGCACTAGCAAGGATGCAGCATTGACCGTTCTGTACACTGATTTTCATTCTTATTTGCCCTCCATTGTGGACATGTATGTTTGTTGGATATTTACTTTGTGATATTTACTTTGTTGATATTTTCATTGTGATATTTACTTTGTGATATCTGCGACGGGGATGACAAATATACCTACGCTGGGTTATAAGCGATGATCTGATATACAAAGGAGGTGTTGCCCAATTTTTAAAAAAATATGTTTGGTATTTTTGTGATGATGTGGACACACAGCATAACAAAAATACCAAACATATTTTTTTTAATTTTTTTCATAATATCTGCGACGTATAGCGACGTTCTGCGACGTATAGCGACGTAAACAGACGTCGCTAATTAGCGCCGTCACGTCGCTATCCGTCGCAATCCGTCGCTCAGTAGCTGACGTGGCACAGAGTTGACGTCGCTAATTTGGTCGCCATTACCATACGTCGCTAAAATGCTGACATGGCATGCATGCCATGTCAGCACATAAAAAGGAACGACGTCGCTATGTAGTCGCACAGCGTCGCTAATTTGGCGACGTTACTATTCGTCGGCCTCCGTCGCCAATTTTGCGACGACCCAGCGACATTGTGGTGACGTCGCAAACAGCGACGTCGGACGACGAATTTGTCATCTGCGACTAGCTTTTTCGCGACCTTCATTTTCCGTCGCTAAAGTCGTCGCTAATTACCTTTAGCGATGTATTTTCCTTAATTAGCGACGTATCTGGACGTCGCTAATCTGCCTTATTTTAGTAGTGATACATGTCCAAGTCCAACACGGCATGGTCCTAACTTTTGGAGTGTCCCTGCTTCCAGGGATGACATGGAAGCACATGTCATCAAGTGTTGCCACTTGGGGGGACACGTGAGTGGCAGAGTTGTATAAACAATTAAAAACCATTAACAAACCATTTCTTCTCCCTCAACATTTGAATTACTTTTATATATAACTCAACCAGTCTAGTGCCATTCGCATGTACCCAGGTGGCAACATTTGGTGCCATGTGTGTCCACGTCACCGGCATGGCGGAAGCACTTGGTGTCATGTGTACCACATCACCGCTCTATTATGGTTTTTGATGAATTCTGGACAAATATGGGCACACTAAGAAATTCTAACTTTGGTAAGACATTGATAATTTGTATAATTCGTGCATGACATACTAGAAACATTGAAACTATGTGTAGGAAAACCATATTTTACCCCTGAATTAAATACAGAAGATTGTCATGCAGACCCTTCTACAAAAACAACCCAAGTACAAAGTTAGGTACATATAAATCCCCTGAACATAATAAGGGTCATTGTAGGAAACTTCCATAAGTTTTCCAAAAAATAACCGCTTGTTTATTTAGCAGGGGTGTATGCAATTGGTCGGCTACCAAAAACTTCCGTGAAATTATTATTTCTTCCTAAAAGTTGCCAAAAATGGTGAGAAGATATTATACATGATTTAAGGTTTCATGCATACGACTACCTTAACACTTGTTATTTGCTTAGGAATCCCTCAAATTATTTGCTTAAGAATCAATCTATCATTTTCTAAAACAAGTCCCCAAAATCTTGTTAATTGCTTAGGAATCCCTCAAATTATTAACAATTGAGCTATGAAATCCCTCCATCTCTATAAGTCAAAATTTAACCCAACCTAGGTATTTAGTAGGGTAAAAAGTCCATTTTGTCCTTCCATCATCTTCTTCCCCTTCTTTCTCAAGGTTCCTCCTCTACCTTAAAACACTTGTTCCTCCATTTTTTCCTCTCCTTCCCTCATCTTTCAACCCTATTTTAAATCCTGCACCACAAATTTCTTCATCCTCAACGTTCATTCCTCCACCATTTTCACTTATCTTTCACTCATTCTCCCCCACTCTAAATTCATCACCACCAAGTTTTCCGTTCCAACACCCATTACACCATTTTTTCCCCATCTCCTTTCACTCCACCCTCCTTTTCCACTATAAATCCTTCACCTCTACCCTTCTTCCAAGAAATTCTCTTTTACCAAAACAAAAAGAACCCATCAAAATGGTTAGAAAAAATGGTGACCCACTTCAAAAAATCATATTTTGAAGAGAAAGGAATGGTCATGAAACATGTGTACAATGAGGATCTCAAAATGAGAGCAAAATCATTAGAAAAAAAACAAAATGGAGGGAAAAATCGAAGGGATAGGAAAGAAGAGGGGCAAACCTATCAAATCAAATTCCGTCAAAATTAGCAAAAGATTAATATTTTCCATTAGTTAAAATAACTTAGGGACCGCATAACTCAATTATTAGTAATTTGAGGGCTCACATAACAAGATTTGTGGCATTTATATAAAAAAAACTAGGTCACGTTCACGTGCGTTGCACGTATAAAAAAAATCAATAATAGTATTAATAAAGTACATAAAAATTTAAATTATATTAGAATATTGTAAATATAATTTGTTATGATTATTTTTTAAAATTCTGGATTTGTGTTTAATTAGATAATATTATGTAGTTAGTTTAAACATAATTTTAATTTTAAATATATTCTAGTATCGGGTGGTTTTTAATTTTTTTACGTGAGGAGAGAGGGTTCAGTTATTCACACAGAAGATAAGAAAGGTGGTCAATTTTAAATTTTTTCTTTCTTTTTTTTTTATAAAGAAAATGGTTGATGATATACACGGCTTAGACGGCTCAAATTTTAGCCGTTTTGAAGCCTCTTTATATTAGTAGAGATAGAATACATTTGTGACATTGAGTCCAAAAAAAGCATAAAAAATGTCTAGGAGTCCAACACAAACGTGAAATGTGAGATGTACGGATCGCTCAACAGAAAAAAAATACAAAAAATAAGCTAGATTTAAGAAACATTATTCGCATATATTTAGTAAGGTTTGCACTATCCGTCCTCATTGGGGTTCGAGATCGGAGTTTCAGAGTGTTCTTTGTTTCAAAAAGACGAGGAACAATTTAAAAAATAGAAAATATTTATACATCTAGACATAATTTATGTACTTTTTGTTTTCCTTTAGATATGAATGCAGTAATATTCAAATTTGATGAATCATTCTGCAATAGTTACTATCGTTTGTTTACATACTTTAACCATAGTAAACCAACAATAGATAGTTTTTATTGACATAATATTATAATAGATGCACCATACGAACTAACAAATATACAACTTTGATATTGGGATGGGCCTTATTATTCTACAAAATGGGCTCCTACATTCTGAATCTAGAACTATAAAATTGGGATGGGCCTTACTATTGATGCTCTTACTAATTTTATTTGGATAGAACATTCTTACTTCTTAGAGGACGAGCTCAACCTAGATATATTTAACCAAGATTTCCAACTCCTGACCAACCCCTGCATTAGGAGTGCATGATGACATTTTAGGAGCGTCAATAACAGCACCCTATGAAGCCTAGGAAGCCGTTATTCACTCCTAAAATGTCATCCATCCATGCGTTCACAAATTAATGTCAGATTTACTGTAGAGAGATTTGGAATTTGAATGATAGAACATTAAAAATGAGTATAGGATGACATTTTAGGAGTGTCAATGACGACACTCTTATTTATATAGAAGCCATCATATTATAGGGTTTTTTTAACATATACCCTAAGGACACATGTTAATGATAATTAATACATATCTTTTTACTTTGGAATTTGTTTTCAGCACCTAATAAATATTCAGAAAGTAATTTTTGGCATTGAAAAAATGCCATCAAGATCCAATAAAATATTTTTCTAATGCAAAAAGTTTTTTGCATTGGATCTTGATCACATTTTCCAATGCAAAAAGGTTTTTTTTAATGTTTATTGAGTTTTGATAACAAACTCCAAAGTAGAAAGCTATGTATTAATTATCATTAACATAACAAAACCCCATATAATAATATAAATATCTAATTACAATTTCCTAACGCAAAATCAAATCCCAAAGCCGATTATGCTAATTACCGAATTGGCGGCGCACATGGCCTTGGCCTTGTCGAGGACCCTCGCGGCGACCTTCTTCAGATCCGCCTCCACGTACGGCACCACGTCCGCAGCTCCTGCAGAAAAAGAAAATACACAATAAAAAATTAGTAATTACGAGGGGGCTACGTGCATAAACATCGAACAAAGCTCCTTGTTGTGTACGAAACGATACCGGGTCCGGCCAGGCCGACGACGGAGGAGGGGGAGGGCTTGGCGTGCACGACGACGAGGCTGAACAAAGGAGCGGGGGCCGCGGGGGAGAAGAAGTGGCGCAGCGTCCACTCGAGGGCGTGGAAGCTGTGCTCGCTCTCGTCCACCGCCACCACCATCACCGCCGGCTTCTTCTTCTCACCACCACCACCACCACTCGCCATTAGAATAATGATTGGGGAACAAAATGAAACCTTTTTTTTTTTTTTAAAACTCTACATGGAAAGAATGACGAGGAAAGGAAATAAATAGAGAGGATGAGGAAGAAGTAAGGAGAGGTTGATCCGGATCTTTCTACTGGTTTCTAGGTGTTTGTTTGCTTGTTTCTTTTCTTTCATTTGGAGCACACTACTCTTTGAAAGTAGCTTAAAACTTTGATCAAATTTACATGACTTAATTGCGTAGCACCATCCCCTATTTTTGTTTTTATTTATTAAATTCAGGTAAATAAAACAATATGACTATTTTGTACTAGGATATCAGGTTTAGACTTAATTAGACTTTAGATACTCGATTTGTCCGTTGATAGATTTGGATACTCGATTATTTTTTAGTAACCCATTTAGTGACGAATTTGGACTTTCAGTGACGAAATGGATCTTTAATGACGGATGTTCGTCCTAAAATGTGTTACTAAAAAATTTCGAGCACCCAAATCCATCAACGTACAAATCCAGTATCTAAAATCTTAATTAGGTCCTAAATCTGATATCCTTATACAAAATAATCTTTCTAAAAAAATAGACGCCGAAACAATTTTGCAGTCTTATTTTATTTTCAAACACTGCACTAAAATTAAAACGAGCTTTTGAGCATATGAAATTTTTCTTAAACAATTATTATAATTTTATTTTTACATTTTTAGATTCTAATTTCGATTTGATTTGTAATTTAAGATTGAGGTGTTGGTTTTTGATTTTATAGTTGCAAATGTTGTGAACTTTTACATTTTTACAGTTCAATATTTTGCTACTTTGGATTTTTCAAATTTCAAAATTTTGTCTTTGGTTATTATAAAAATTCAATTTCGTAAGTTATTTGTATTAATTTTCATAACTTGTCACACTGGGAGTTCGTCCAAAGCCTCATCTTCGGTCTTCGCCCCATAACCTTAAAAAATAACACTGCTATTTTGTCCCCGATTTGTGACTGTAAGCCACGTGACGACCTTCCATTGGCCCATGTCTCGGATTTTAAGGGGGTGGGATTCGGTAATAGTAGTGAAGTCAACGATTGGCTGCCACATGGACTTGTGGTCATGCTTACAGTCACAAACCGCGGATAAAATATTATTTTTCTTAAAAAATGGACTGGCACTAGACATGTATCACCAAAGTCTAACCACCCAATATGAATAAATTGATTGAATTTAACAAGAAATTAAAGATACAAATAATTTGATATTATATTTTGGTAGGACTTCTTTTAAGTGTAGTTATTTTAGGTGTAGTTATGTTATAATTGAAGTGGCATCAACTAGGAAAGGCCTAAAGATGATCCCATCCCATCCCATGTTCATGTGTTGTATCAAACATGCAACAAAAATGTGAGTCATTAACTGGTAGTCTTTTTTTCATAGTGTATTTTGTGGTAGTGTCCGAACTTCGCCTTGCCAAGGTGCCTTATTGAGTAATTTGACATCAGCTCAAGGCATGTTGTCATTAACTGGTGCCAATTGTAAAATTTTTATATATTTTGGAATTTTTTTCATTCCATTAATTTGGTCATTTGGTTTAATACAGTAAATACAATTCTGTAATAAAAAAATAGATTAAATTACAATTTGATACTATCAACTATTCGAATGTTTAAAGTTTAAACCCTCAACTTTGATAGACATCAACTTAATACCATCTTTCCCAACGGTGTTAAACGGAGATAAAAAAATGACAAAAATGTCCCTACTCTATTATCTTCTCCCATCTCTCTTTGGCAGTCCCCCTCTCTCTCCGGCGTCGGCACCGACAGTCGGAGATGAGAGGGCAGTGCAGCAGCAGCGACAGCAGAGCACGGCACGGAAAGGGGGGGGGGGGGGGGGGGGGGGGGGTGGGGCGGGGGGTGCGCGGGCGGTGCCGGGACGGGAGTGCGAGGGTGGCGCGGGGACAAGTGTGCGCTGGCGGCGCCGGAACGGGGTGCTCGGAGGATTGCGGGCTGTGTTGTGGCTGGGGGGGGGGGGGGGGGTGGTGGTTTGTGGGGGGGGGGGGGGGTTTGCAGACAGCACGACGGGGAGGGGGTCGCCGTGGGGGTTTGGTCCGACGGCTTCCCGAGAGGAGGGGCGGGACGGGGAGGGGTGGAATGGGGAGGGGGAAGGGGGTAGTTTATGAATTTTTATTTTTTTAACGGAAGGGTACTAAGTTAAAAATATTAGTTGAGGAAGAGTATTAAGTTAGTAACTATTAAAGTTGAGGGTAACAATTTGAAAAATTCGAATAGTTGAAAATATCAAGTTACAATTTAGCCTAAAAAATAAATTTTACTGCAACGTGTGAGCTCCACTAAGTAGACTAGAACTAGATTGTTTGGACTTATACGTGAGAGCTACCATTGATCTATTATCCAAATTTTCATTCACTTTCCCAATTTTATTAAATTTTATGTTACTGTATACACAATGGTGCTTAAATTTTAATATATGTTATTATTCAATATTTAATACTTCATATTCGGGCGATCTCTTAATCTAAAAAACTATAGTTTCGACTTAGTCTTGGGACGATTAAAAATTATACTTGTTATTGCTTCAAACTGAAAGTCTTACAAATTGAGTACGTCAACCTGCAAACTTGGTTTACTACCAATGCAACAAACCCCATTATAATATTTCTCCATCAGTGCCTTTTGCTTGAATCATAATGATAAGTTAATTTACTCATTTGCTAAAGTCCAACCAAAGGAGTAGTTTAATACTTAGTGCATGTTTTGTTATTGTGAACTTCACATCAGTGACATGGTCTAAATTGACATCTCCTCATGTTTTTTTACAGACTAGTGCTGCCATTTTTGTATCTGCTATATACATTTGACCTCTCTTTTTTTAGCTCAATCCATTATTTCTTGTCCATTCAAGGAAGATGGCTTGCCCCATTGAAACTCTCTACCATGCAATAAGAAAGTGTTTGGATTGGATTACCTTATTAAGCTCGAAAAGTCATTCTTATATTGGAAAAGTTCGAAAAGTCGAAAACAACAACTCGTATTGGAGTCAAAAGGGATTCTTGGGGGAGTCTTAGAGGCACCCATATACCTATATTGCTATTCAAGTTGCTACATTTTCGGCCTTTCCAAGAGCAAGCAGATTTCGAGTTGCACACTTTGTCGACATTATCGTTAAATTGGTATATCGGTGGCATGTCGTCAGCATATCAGTTGTATACGAGTTCATCTTGGCTGAGTCGAAGGCATATCTGGAATTAGTGTTTTGATCAGAATCTTATACTCCAAAACAATTCTAGATTGGAAAAGGGTATACGACTATTCATGACATATTTGAGAAGATACAATTGGCGTGAGAATATCACAGGAAGTTGTGCAATTTTCTAGAAGAGGAAGAAGAAATCGGAAGAGAATTCGCGATTAGTTCTGTAGTTCGTTCGAGAAGATCACATCGGTTCGTTGACGAGTTCCCGGCTTTGGTAGCTCATTGTACTGTCGGTTGTTTTTAATTTTTATTTCATTGTGAAATTGTGGTGATCCATTGAAGGATTGGTAGAGAAGTTGGAGGAGTCATTGTATTTGTATACCCTTTATTATGGTAGTATTTTTTTTTTCGTGTTGGACGAAGTTTTCATCAGTATTGAGTTTCCACGTAAAAAATATGTGTTTACGATTGTTTGTTTGTGTGGTGTATTTTTTAAATAAAATTTTGATGTTATTTTGTTGGTGTTATAAAATTATCAATGATTTTTGTTGTGCAAAACTTAGACGATATATTTCTTCCAATAGAGCTGATTTTCGGAGACCGCTACTGCTATTTTTTTTTTAATTCATTAAAATTTAGCGAAGAATTTTACATTAATAAACTCCTTAAAATAATGATAAAAATACATTGCACACAAGATGCTTGTGTCCAAGGACTGTTCTGGTCCAAGAGGACGACAGTCCAGGGCCAGGAGCACAAACATGAACTTAGCTAACCATAATGTAATATGGGCCACAACAATTGTAATGTAGTGTTTATCATACTTACATATTAGATGTTCTTTGTTAGATTCTTGTGGCAATACCATTTTTTGTTGTTTCAGTTACTTATTATTTTTTTTTTTTTCATTATGTATAAGGTTCCATGCCAATCTTTTTTGTGTCCAACCACTAGGGCATCGTTTGGTTCACAGAATCATAAAGTTGGAAAAAAAAAGTCATTAATTTAAAATAACACACCCAATAAACAAGTACATCAAAATTTAAAAACAATAATTTTGTTATTTAAAATTTTGATGTACTTGTTTATATTTGTATTTAAAATTTTAAATTTTGATATTATTCTATTAATTTCTGCCAAATTATTTAAATATTATTTTATTAACCAAATGAATCTAATAAAAAACACTAATAACAAATATATTTAAAATTAGGTTCTATTTGAACTCAACAAGAATATTTTAATAGTATAATTACTATATTATTTTAATACTATAATTACTATATTATTTATAATTAGTAAACTTTTATATATTTTGGAATTTTTTCATTCCATTAATTTGGTCATTTGGTTTAATACAGTAAATACAGATCCGAATAAAAAATATGTTAAATTATAATTTGATACTCTCAACTATTCGAGTTTTTTAAGTTTAAACTCATAACTTTGATAGATATCAACTTAATACCCTCCCTCCTGACGGTGTTAAACGGATATAAAAATGATAAAAATGTCCCTACTCTATTCCCTTCTCCCATCTCTCTTTGGCAGTTCCCCTCTCTCTCCTGCGTTGGCACCAACAATCGGAGATGTGGGGACATGACAACAACAACGACAACAGAGTGCGGCGCAGAAAAGGGAGGGTGTCGCAGGGACGGGGGTGTGCAGGCGACGTCGGGACGGTGAGGCTGTGCAGCAGTAGCAGTGTGTGACGCAGGGACGAGGGGGTGGGGACGGGGGACGTGGGGACAAGTGTGCGCTGGCGGCGCCGAAACGGGGTGCTTGGAGGATCACGGGCTGTGCGGTGGCGGGGGGTCGTGAGGGGGTAGGTGCAGACAGCGCACCGGGAGGGGGGTTTGCCGGAGGGCGCGGGGGGGGGGGGGGGGGGGGGTGGGTGCGTTGTCCGACGGCTTCCGGAGAGGGGCAGGGCGGGGAGAGGGTGGAATGGGGTAGGGAAAGGGGGTAGTTTAGGATTTTTTTTTAACGGAAGAGTACCAAGTTGAATATGTTAGTTGAGGAAGGATATTAAGTTAATAACTATTAAAGTTGAGGGTATCAATGTCCGAGCTCTCTAGCCTAGTGGTATTAGAGCGGACATCCGGAGGGGCCGGCAAGGTTCGAGCCCCCCAATTGTGTGTGTGCGTGTGATTTCAAAAAAAAAAAGTTGAGGGTATCAATTTGAAAAATTCGAATAGTTAAGAATATCAAGTGATAATTTAGCCTAAAAAATAAAATGTACTGCAACGTGAGCTCCGATCACTAAGTAGACTAGAACTAGATTGTTTGGACTTACACGTGAGAGCTACCATTGATCTATTATCCAAAATTTCATTCACTTTCCCAATTTTATTAAATTTTATGTTACTGTATACACGATGGTGCTTAAGTTTTAATATATGCTTTTATTCAATATTTAATACTTCATATTTAAAAAAATTTGGGCGATCTCTTAATCTCAAAAACTATAGTTTCGACTTAGTCTTGGGATGATTAAAAATTATATTTGTTATTGCTTCAAACAGAAAGTCCTACAAATTGGGTATGTCAACCTACAAACGGTTTACTACCAATGCAACAAACCCCATTATACATTTCTCCATCAGTGCCAACTGCTTGAATCATAATGAGAAGTTAATTTACTCATTTGCCAAAGTCCAACCAAAGTAGTAGTTTAATAGTAGTGCATGTTTTGTTATTGTGAATTTCACATCAGTGACATGGTCTAAATTGACATCTCCTCGTGTTTTTTACAGAGTGCTGCCATTTTTCTATCTGCTATATACATTTGACTTCATTTATATATCAATCCATTGTTTCTTCTTGATTCAAGGAAGATGGCTTGCCCCATTGGGGGGCAGGGAGCGTGGTTCCCTTGGACCCTATATAGATCCGCTTCTGGGCCGTGTGGCCTCCCTTGAACCCTATATAGATCCGCTCCTGGGCCGTCCCGATATATATATCATTGTCCAAGCTGCTACATTTTCGGTCTTCCCAAGAGCAAGCAGATTTTGAGTGGCGCACTTCATCGACTTAACGTTAAATTGACATATCGACAGTATATCGTCCGCTTATCGGTTTTGTTTACCGGTTGTATACTAGATCATTTTGGCTGAGTCGAAGTCTGATATGGAATCAGTGTTTCGATTAGAATTTTATACTCCAGAATAATTTGAGATTGGAAAATGGTATATCACTATTTCTGACCTAATTGAAACGATACAATTGGTGTAGATATCACAAAGGAAGTTGTATAACTTTCTAGAAGAGGAAGATGAAATCGAGAGAGAATTCGTGATCAGTTCTGTAGTACGTTCGAGAAGACCACATCGGCTCGTTTACGAGTTCTCGACTTTGGTAGTTCATTGTACTCTCGGTTGTATTTATTTGCATTTATTGTGAAGTTGTGGTGATCCATTGGTGGATCGGTAGAGAAGTTGGAGGGGTCATTGTATACCTTTATTTTAGTAGTAATGTTTTTTTCGTGACGAAGTTTTCTTCACTATTGAGTTTCCACATAAAAATTACGTGTTTACCATTGTTTGTGTGATGTATTTTATATATAATATTTTGATGTTATTTTGTTGTAATTATACAATTGTTATTTGTTAATGATATTTGTTATGCAAAATTTAGACCATATATTTCTTCCAAGAGCTGATTTTCGTAGTCAACTGCTGCTATTTTTTTCAATTCATTAAAATTTAACGAAAAATTTTACATTAAAAAACTCCTTAATAACAATAAATTAAATTTTTATGTATGCATATTTTAAGAAAATTGTCAATAAAAAAATACATTGCACACGAGATGCTTGTGTCTAAGGGCGGTTCTGATCAAGGGCAGGCTGGACGACGGTCCAAGATCCAAAGACTAAAGGAGCATAAACATGGACTCATCTAACCATAATGTAATGTAATATGGATCACACTCAACTCGAAATAGTTGTAATGTAGCGATTATCATATTAGATTTACATATTAGAGCTCTTTATTCAATTCTTGATGGCAATACCCTTTTTTTTATTATATATTTTTGTTACTTTAGTTACTTAATATTTTTTACATCATGTATAGGATTCCATGTTGGCCATATTTGTATCTGGCCACTAAGTATATATATTAAGAAAAATAATATTTTGTTTGTAGTTTGTGACCACGAATGTAATCGTGGTTCTAAGTGATAACCAACCATTAGTCTTTGCTAACACCAGATCTTATCCTCTTAAAACTCAAGTTAGTAGCAGACTGCCATGTGACGGCGGACCAGCTGCAATCACAAAAAACTAGGATAAAAAAAAGAAAAAAAAAAAAAAGGCAGTGTCCATATATTAATGTTTGAAAGCAGCAAAAGCAAACGAGATGGATACCATCTGAAGATTCTCGACCACCATAGAATGACACCAAATTGATGTCTCTGTTGTCACTCATGTGCCAACTGGCTCATTAATATATGGAAACTGCTACTACAGAAGGTGCAACTACAGAAGGTCAACTCTTCCAAATTCATTCCACAAAATCTATAGTGCATAGCAACAAGAGGAGAACGTCATAACACAAAATCTATAGTGCACAGCAACAAGCCAACAAGAGGAGAATATCATACATAAAGGTTACATTCATGAGTGTAAAGAAAGCACAGGCTTTCATTTGCTATTTGGTCTTTTCTAGCAGCATCATTAGTAAGGTCCAATCCATTTTCTAGATTCTAGATTTAGAATATAGGAGTTCATTTTATAGAATACTAACATCTATCTTACATTTTAATTTTTAGATTTTTAGGCCCAATTCATCCACAGGAGCCTGAGAATTTCTATATTCAAAATGTAGGAAATCATTTTGTAGAATAATAAGTCTCAATTTTGAGTTCAATTCTAGATTTACATTATTTTTTGCTCACTTTAATTTTTGACCACACAATCTTTGGGACCAAAGCTCATTTTATCATTTCCTACTATTCTTATACCAGCCCAACTTATTCTACATTTACTTCTTTTTCAAAATGTTGGACCTCAAGATGAAATTTTGAGCACCATCTACTAATGATGCTCTAACAACCGAGTGACACTAGTGGAGTCTGAGAATTGATCTACCATGATTTTGGTTAACCATGCTTTCTGGTTAAATTGGTCTTAGTCCATTTTTTTATTCACCAATTAAAACTAGGATAAATATTTATCATTTCACTCAAGAGTTGTCATGTATTATTTTTATGGGAAAATTTATCAAATATATAAAAGGGTGAGGAATGACATTTTTACCCTTATAATTTATTGAAAATACCCACGAAACCTACTCTTAAAAAAAATGTTTCGATTCTTCCTCTTCTTCCATACGTTGCTCACTTTCGAATCTAGGTTTTCTCCTCCAAAATCTTCAAACTTTACTTCAAAAACTCGTCAGTGACTCTCCATTCGCAATCTTCACACCATGTCGTCATCATCAGTTTTCACTTCATCATCATCAGCAGCATCAACTGGAACCCCAACTAGAGAAGAGAGAGCTTATGTGAAGAGAATTAAGAGCTTTTTGTCATTCTCCGTATTAAAATCATGAAGAATTAACATTCTCCGTGTTAAAAATACGGGAAATGACATTTTCCCGTGTTAAATTGACAGAGAATTGTCATTCTCCGTGTTAAAATGAAGGAGAATGGTCATTCCCCAGTTAAAATACAGGAGAATGATCATTCTCCATGTTAAAATAACGAAGAATTGCCATTTTCCGTGTTAAAACGGGGAATGGCCATTCTCCGTTGTAAAATCACGGAGAATGGTTATTCTCCATGTTAAAATCAAGGAGAATGCTATTCGTATGTTAACATGCAGGAGAATAGTCATTCTCCGTGTTAAAATTACGGAGAATGACCATTCTCCGTTGTAAAATCACGTAGAATGGTCATTCCCCGTGTTAGAATGCAGGAGAATGGCCATTCTCCGTGTTAAAATCATGGAGAATTGCCATTCTCCTTGTTAAAATCACGGAGAATTGTCATTCTCGGTGTTAAAATCACAGAGAATGGTCGTTCTCCGTTGTAAAATTACGTAGAATGGCCATTCCCCGTGTTAGAATGCAGGAGAATGGTCATTTTCCGTGTTAAAATCACGGAGAATGACCATTTCCCGTGTTAAGATCATGGAGAATGGTCTTTTTTTTTTCCTTTTTTAAAAAAAAGTATATATTGATTGATATCATACTTTTCATTGTTGTTTGTTTTATATCAGTACAAACAACCGAGAAGCTCAAAGAGACAAATAAAATGTTCAAGAATGAGAAAAACGATTTTCAGAAACAAGTTGAATCGTTGCAGAATGAAGCCATTAAAAAGGACCTAATCGCCGAAAAACTTTAAATCTCTCCACGAAGATGATGATGATGATGATGATGATGAGCGATGATCGGAGTTCGACTGAAGAAAAGCACAGTGAACTACGAACAATCTTTGTTATCTCTGGTGAAGATGAGAGCAATGGAATTCAGATCTCTCGTAAAGAAGAAGACAAAAATAGCAATCCAAATCTGAGTTTGTGAATTCAAATACATATATATATATATGACCAAATTTGCGCGAAGGATAGTTAGGTTATTATCAAAATGACAATTTTGTAAATACAGAATATCTAAAGGGAATCTTGGAATATTTAATGTGAAAATACATAATTTTGGGTATTTCATAAAATCCACCCTGCGGGTGGATTTTTTTTTATAAAATCCAACCCCGAAAGTGGGTATCTCAACAATTTCCAGTACTTTTATCCATATGCGACTTCTGTAGAACAATTACAACATTGTTTTGTGCGAAGAAAGAAATTATTCTTCTTTATGCGGTAGAGTTTGCTACGTGTAGAAACGTCATAGGAGCTTCTGATCGACTTCGACTCTTAAGCCTTCACGCTGGGAAGCTCCTTTGCGGCCGACTTTGCTGTTAGTATCAATTCTCCCACGCAGACGCTGCTGCGTGTGGAGACCATGCGGAATAGCACTGTATTGGCCTTGTCTATCTCAATCACTAAGTTGAGTGTATGAGCACTTGATTGGGCGCTCATCGGCTGATTGATCGTCATCGTAATGCTTTTCTCTGCCGGAGTTAGTGAGACTTGCGCCTGAATTATTGCGAAAGTGTCGCAACTTCTTAGGCAGTGCACTTGCATACACTAGATATCTCCAGCAGATTTATCCCAATAATCTAGATAGCAACATATTTCAAAAGATACAAGAAATCTTAGAAGATCTTTCCAAGATCTCGAATATCTACGAAGATATAAAAAGATGTCAAAATATACTGAAATAATTTTTTCAGATATGACTTAATATGGTACAAGATCTTCTTAATGAGTATTTACCATGCAAGTGGGTATTGCTCAATACACCATCAATTTAACCCCTTAAACAAGTCTCAAAACCAAAAATCCAATCATTGCGATTTTTATAGGATAAAGTCCCAAAATCGGCACAAGCACAATTCATCTAAGTTATTCAAACAAGCAATCCAACATTTTAAGTTAACACAAAGAGATAATTATGTTTCAAATTCTAACATTTCTAATAATTATGACATGCATTGCGCCAAAGCTAAACCTCATTGTTGAGCCAAAAGTTAGACAAAAATCACAGCATAGTTTACAGCAAGAATGGAGCACTACAGTTTCTCCTGAAAATTATTCCCCTTGATGATTATAATACAATAGCATGATAAACAATATAATCACTCCTTTTTACTTATTTTTTTCTCATCTCGTATGCCAGTGATGGTGCCATGTATCCGAAATATGGTGCAACGCACACTGCATTGCTTATTAATATTAATATGTATACCTAACACTCATCCGAAACCACCAATGAAGTTCCTAATATCTACAAATGATACATGGAATATAAAATTCAGGAAAGAGAGCCTCGCATGCATTGAACCAAGTTCCAATTCTCTGTTATAAAAAAAAAGTAATGTTATTCGTATCTCCAAACCATCTCTCATTACGTTGCAGCTGACGTGACATCCAACATGTCAGCTGACATTACAAATTTTAACCCAAAAAATTAATTATCCAATTTTTTTAATGTTCATGTTAATGTTAATGTTAATGTTCATTTTAATTTAAATGTCAACGTTAATGTTAATGTTAATTCTAATATTAATTCAACCTTTAATGTTAATTTTAATGTTAATATTAATTTTAGTATTAATATTAATTTTAATATTCATTTAGGCTGTGTTTGATTGTGTTTTTTTTCATGGAAAATATTTCCATCACAAATTTTCCACCAATTGTAGCGTTTGATAGCTTGTATTTTCCATGGAATTATTTTCCAAAAAACTATCATTTTCCATATTTTCATCTAAAATGGTGGAAAATGAAACTTGTCCAACCCATAGGAAAATATTATTTTCCATGGAAAATAACTATTTTCCGTGGAAAATAATGGCAATCAAACACCCAAATTAAGTTTTCCATGAAATTTTTTTAAAATTTCATGGAATTTTTTTCCTAGGAAAATAATTCCATAGAATTAATTTCTTTTCCACATATTTTTCACCTTGCAATCAAACGCACCCTTAAATCTAAATTTTAAAAATTATCTTGTCAGCTGACGTAAAATTTAATTTATTATTATTATTATTATTTATTATTTATTTGTATCCATGAGAGACCCATCAAACAGTAAAGTTTAATTTATTATTATTTATTATTTATTATTTCATACACAGTTGATGGAGTCCAAATACTCGAAACAAATTTTAAGTAAAAAAACAGAGCAAGATTAGTAATTAGTGGGACTAAGTAAGTAAATATCAATCATAACACCCAGGTGGGTTGAGAGAGAGAAGTACAGCCGTTATTTCCGAAATCTCAAACTAACCAAGGGCCGGGTCACGCTTCCCATCCTCCCCCATCCCCTTCTTTCTTTCCTCCACGCGTACATGCTTCAAGAAAGAACCCAATATATCAATATGTATATATATATTCACTCCATATATATATATATCTACACCTGATAAATTCTTCATCATCCTCACAATCGAAAACTCCCACAAGCAACAAACTCCGCCACCACCATTAGTAAATATATAAAGAAGAATGAAGTTCTGCAAGAAGTACGAGGAGTACATGCAGGGGAAGGAGAAGGAGCTCCCGGGGGTGGGGCTGAAGAGGCTGAAGAAGATCCTCAAGAGGTGCAGGAGGCAGTTCCCGGCGACGGACCCGGACGGAGCTCCCGACCACAAGTGCCCCGACCATTGCCCAGGTTTTTTTTTCTTGATTGTTGTGCGTCTAATCGGAAGAAAGTTGATTGCTTTGTCGAAAAAGTTGCGAACTTTACCTAGAAATATCTGATTTATTGGCCATTAAAGTTGCCTCTTTTTTAAAACTAAGAACTTTACCAAGAAATCGTGGGTTTTGATTCGATTCTTGTTTATTTTGTGATTAGCAAGTAATAATCCTATTCTTTTCTTAATGGGTTTTCCTCGTAAATTTTATTTTTGGTCTATTTTAGGTTCCATATTGTTTTCATACAGGTTTTGCTCTTTTGGTTTCTCTAACATTTCATGTTCTTGATTATTTATATATCTCTCTCTTGTGTTTGAGGAAATGCTTCTTGTTCGAGTTTCCTAAAACCTGATTTAAATATGATTGGTAAACATTTACGTTGCGGCTTTAAATTGCAAACGGAATGAGCATCTATATTTTTAGAACAACATAAAGAAGAAGAAAAAGTCAAGTTTAAAGAAGCGATGATGTGCTTGCTTGGTTATCATTCTCCTGTTCTTTTTTCTGCAATATTAGTATTATAGAACTTGTTGAATTATTAATATGCTCTGTTCAATTAATATATAGCATAGAATGATTTGGAAACCCAAACACTAACATTGGACAATTTGAAGACCCAAACTCCAATATCATCTATTATGTGAGACTCTATTACTAAATAACCATTCTAATTACTCTCAGTCATTATTTTCCTATGTTAGGCATAAGAAACCCGTGGTGGCCATTGATCAAGGTAGTTAGATAGCATTGATCAAGGTAGGTGAAGAAGGCCTTTGGAATTTATTTCTTCACATGCACATCTTAGTGGAGTAGTTTGTGTTGTCAATTTTACAGAAAATATGTAAGCTTCATGTGATTTCTCGAAGTAGACTAGTTCATGGGCTAGTTATCCGATCTATCGTGTTGGTGGCTTCACGGGTCGTATTGCCTTTAACTTGTGTGTCAATCTATGAATCCATTTTTGATGTCTTGTTTTGGTTCACATGTAGTCTGTGATGGAACCTTCTTCCCTGCCCTTCTCAAGGAAATGTCAGAGGTGGTTAGTTGCTTTAACGAACGCGCTCAGAAATTGCTGGAGTTGCATTTAGCCTCAGGCTTCCGAAAGTATTTTATATGGTTGAGAAGAAAGATGCAACGAGACCACAGATTTCTGATACAGGAGGGAAGAGAGCTGGTTACATATGCTATTATCAACTCCATTGCCATGAGGAAAATACTGAAGAAATATGACAAGGTATCTTAGTAGTCTAATTCTTTTGACTAAAGTCGGATCCCTCCTTGTTGTTTTTCTTTCCGGTGAGTAGATTGTGCTTGATGTACGGATTTTGCAATCCTTTTCTCCACATACAGATCCATCGCTCTAAGCAAGGGCAGGCGTTCCGGTCACAAGCTCAGAGCATGCACATTGAGACCCTTAAATCTCCGTGGCTTTGTGAGCTGTTGGCCTTTTATATTAATGAAAGGAAGAACAAGGCCAATACAAAGGCCGTTCCTGGTATATTTGGCGATTGCTCGCTCACATTTGATGATGACAAACCGATCCTGTCCTGTGGCCTGCTTGATTCAGTGAAGCTTGACATAGATTTGACATGTTCCATTTGTCTGGTGAGTTTTTGGTTATTGTGTTATTAATTCTTATTGCCTTACAATGTGACGATATCATGATTCCTCAATAGTTCCACCTATTAGTTGTCTATTTGATTCTTCTTTAGCACATTTAATGCTTTAGAATTGTTGCAAGCTCACATTGATTCAGTTATGGACTATGCAAATTCCGAGGTGTTAGAATCTGTTTCAAAATTGTTCGGGCACTTTATTACAAATATATTTGGATTAAAATAGAAAGCATTGTAGTTTGGAAAACTAATCATGAAGTTTTTTTCTAATGAAGTACTTAACAGTTTTTGTTCTTCAAGATTAGTGGACTGATGAAGTAGAGTTTCAAGCTGTTGATTCCTGCTACTCATACTAGACTTGTAACATCATAGTAATAATTGTACAATAAGTCCTCCAAAGTAACATACTTTATACTACAGGCTACTGAATATTAACTTATCATTATATGGACCTTTTATGTTAGTCTGAATTCAGGACGTTAAATAATTGAGCGTGTTTGGCTGGTATAGTTTGTCTTAAGCTCAATCCTGATACATATGACACTAGGGAATTTTGTCCATTTACAAAATGTTGATGACATTCCAAAAGTGACAAAATTTCCCTAGAGCCATATGTAATATATGGACAACCAAGGTTCGCACTATCGGTATCTGAATAGGTTTGAACTCTTCTGATAGAGTATCTGTGTCGGATGTTTCGGCTGTTACAGAGGTTTGGCATCAGCGTTTAGGAGCTTTTCGTTTAATAAGTCAAAAGTAATAATAACTACTATTAAAAAACTAGAAAATATTTCATATATTAGGCATAATCTGATGGATTAATTGTTATTTCTTGTGAGCTTTGAAATTGAAATTGATGGATGCATGTGAACCTATAAATATACAACTTCTACAAAATGGAATGGTTACACATTATGCATGTAGATCTTTGACACGCCAATTGTGAGGGACACCCCATTGCCCCCAAATTTCTCACTATTCTTTGTAATTTTTTCGTTGCCAATTTGACCAGGAAAGATATTCCCAATTTCAGTATGGTTGCAGTCAGTATCAGATCTGAACATGCCAAAAACGATTCAATACAGCCGATACGTAATGGTATCGGCCTATACTGCGAGCCTTGGTGACAACTTCTCAGATTTTCAATTTCCCCTTAAACTGAAGAAAAACGTGCTGGTTTCCTGGAGTTTTTTTTTTACCCTTTTTTTAGTTCGGCTAATGTTTATGACTTGTTAGGGTTTATCAATCAAATGTCCGTAAAGTTAAATCTTTTTTGTTTTCTTCCTGTTCATCATCTCTATTGCCTTTTCTCTTTTCCAGGACACTTTATTCGACTCTGTTTCTCTTAATTGTGGACATATCTTCTGCTACATGTGCTGCTGCTCCTCCGCATCCGTAACGATCATCGACGGTCTGAAAGCTGCCGATCGTAAGGCAAAATGCCCTTTATGCCGAAGGGTACATTGTTTTTGCCATCCTATATATATATATATTTTAAAAAAAAAAATTACGCAACATCATACGGCCTCGTGGTTCGAATCCACCCTGCCAGGCCCGATGCCGCCCACGCTATCACCTGAGCTAGGAGGGGCTGGCAGAGTATAGGTTACCTACTGTTCTTATAAAATCATAGGGCAAATTACGTTAACTAACCCTATGTTTTACACTTACTACAGAAACTACCCCTACTTTGAAACTAATTACACATGCCACCCCTATAGTTTATATTTTCTATAGAAACTATAACACTGACAACCCTGTGTTTTATAAAATTTATAAAGGAGGGGTGGTCAGTGTAATTATTTTCGGAATAGGGGTAGTCCCAGTAATACTCATGAAACATGGGGTGGGGGTTGGGGGGGGGGGGGGGGGGGGGGGTTTATTTCTAAAATTATATAAATGTTGCCTACTGTTCTTATAAAATCAGATACTTTCAAATTGCTCAGAAACCATATAAATGTGGCAGGAAGGGGTATATGAGGGTGCTGTTCACTTGGAAGAGCTAAACATCTTGTTGAGCCAAAGGTATACACACTTCAATCCTGCTTCTGCTTATCATATCTGATGATGTGAGTCTTCGCTTATTCTCGTGTTCTCTTCTTCTTCTAATAGTTGCCCTGATTACTGGGAAAAGCGGCTTCAGACCGAGAGATCGGAGCGACTTCGGCAGGCCAAGGAGCACTGGGAGTCCCAGTGTCGAGCATTTGTGGGTATCTGAAGGGATACTAGGATCCGTCTTGGCCTTTGAACATTGCAGCCATGGGTATGGTGCAGAGTAGTTTTCTTTGTCAATAAGCTAATATCTTGTTTGCTGGACTTGGGGTCTGAGGTTGCTTATTGATGTAGATATCTTGACCAAGTTCCTTCAAAGTTAACACCAAACAGTTGCACCTTCGATGTGATATATACATATAATATATTTGTCGTCTCGGAGGTTGAGATGAATGTAATTTTCTATAATAAATTGTATAATTGTCGAGACTTTTTATAGTCTAGGACAACTTGGATACTTGGGAGTTGACTTGGATACTTGGGAGTTGTGCGTCTTGATTGCACGAGCTTAATATGCATCTTGGTTTTAACTCTGTAGTCCCTTGATTTACCAAGAAATCCTGCCGACGAAACATTATTGTTCTTATTATTTTATGTAGAGTCAATTTTTTATTCATCCACCAAAATTTGTGTGATGTTCACCATTCCACTCGCCGGTGTCATCCTAAAACTATTTTTATGTTTAATTTAATTTTTTTTCCTCTCATAATAATGGAAAATGTGGTTTTAGTTTCTCTCCTCTCATACTAATGAAAAATGTGGTTTTCAAGTTTTGGCAAGATTTTTGTGTTGGTGAACAAAAATGGACTCAATTTATATTATACCCAATCAATAACTTAATATTTTAATATTTGTAGAAGTCGGTGTTTTTGAAAACAAAATTACTGTTCTCACGTGTCTGGAGACATCCTCTTGGGTGCGTGAATCGCGTCAGCAATTTATGTGGAAGTTGACACTCTCTTGGGTGCGTGAGGGGCCCACAAATCTCATCTTCTTTATATTGCTTCAAGTAGTAGGCTCCCTTGGAAGCGTGTTACAAAAGTATTTCTCTTTCGAAAAATTCCATGCTCCAAAATTGACATTAAACATATATTATTTGTGAAACTTTAACTAAGTATTCTAAACTTGCACTTAAAACATATATTATTTTCATGAGAAAACGATGTCGGAGCTAGATATTGCAAGTTTAATCTCAAATGGACTCCTTCAAATTCTACTCATTAATAAATAGGCTTAATTTTAACTTAATATTCTCAACTATTCTAATTTTTCAACTTGATATTTTGACATGCATCAATTTAATATCATAACAAAAATAAAGACAAAATTACCCCTGCTTCTATCACCCCCACCTCCTGGCTGCACTACGACTGCCCCGGCTGCACCACTCTTGTGCGATGGGAGGAAAAGAGGGACAATTTTGTCCTTTTTTTATTTTTAGGTATCAAGTTGAAAATATTAAATAGTTGATGGTATTAAGTTGATGCATATCAAAGTTCAAGATATCAAATTGAAAAACTGAAATAATTGGGTGTATCAAATTACAATTTAACCGCCAAGTAGTACAGGTCCAATTTCATCGGGACATGAATCCATCATGAGACCCGATCCGGATCTGATTATGGGCTTCTAGGGTCCGTCCTAATAGATGGACTCTGTTTTGTAGGGTCAATATACACCAAACTTGATCTGTACGCGAGTCTCATAAAATAATTATGATTGAATACAAATTTTAGAATTATAGGATATTTTTATTGGGAAGTAGATGGGACACCACCCGGTATGACTACTACTTTCAACAACGCATCTCATCCTAATTTTTTTTTTAAATGTTATTATATGAGAAATATATTTGTTTAACTCGATAGAACCAGACCATGAATACCAATATAAAAGGATGAACCCAAATATTTTTAGACAAACTTGTGGAAGACTTTATACCATTTTTATAAACCAATTTTTAGTAATTTGGGGAGCTTTTAAGCAATAAAAGATTTTGTGACCTCGGTGCAAAAAAAAACAAAAAAAAAACGAATAACAAATAAAAAATTACAGATAAGAAAATATGGTAGATTAAAATCTGCCATTGCTGTCCATGAGCAAAATCTCTTTAAAGAACAAATGTTACATTCTACAAATATAGGGATCCTCCTAAACTGAACAAAGAAACCCCTGCTGCTAACCAGCAACAACCTTACTCTCTTTTTCTAATTCCTCGCACACCCACCTACACTCTAAACAGTCCCGAGCTCGAACCCAACCCCCTCCGACCAGGATCGATGCCTGCTGCGCTCCCACTGGAGCAATGCTGCGTTGGCTGCATCCTGCTTATGGCGAGACCAAGTCACTTCACATTTACATAGCACTTCCTGCGAGCATGATACCTTTGACAAAGCTTCTTCAGGCTAGCTACTGAATGCTGCATAGAATTCAGCTTTGTATCCTTGAACATTGCCTGAGAAAAACATGATTTGTGATATCACTGTGCAACTTTAAAAACCGAAAGAAAAAAAAAAAAAGTGAATGCAAGAAAGTACTAATTCGTCGAAGTATCAGAAAAACAGTAAAAGATGAGGTACCTGGTACTCATCCCCATACTTCTCAAGCAACCTGCCAATATGAAGGCGTTGTATAGTTGTCAGCCCGCGCAAAGGTGCTGTTTTCCCATCCTTCCTCTTCTTTCCTAGAGCCGACCTCAGATCTACAATAAAACAGGCACATGAAAAAAAAAAACCGATTTAAAACTCATTATTTGACATCATAGAACGAGTTAAGTTTATATTGCAGAGACTTGGTTGTGCTCCCTGTTAAATTCAGATCAATAATGAAAACTACAATTGGATGCATAAATTTGAGCCCGTATAAATGACTTCAGTGGATAATATCCTTTAGCATTGATAAAACAAGACGAGCAAGCGAAGTGTATTTTGTAGTGACTTGGTTGTTTCCATGTAATATTACCTCCATCCGTAAATTTCATATAAATGATTAAACACCTACCTCTATGGCTGCAAATGAACAGTGCACCTCTCGATCTCGACTTGGCTCAATAATAGCTCTACTTGTCTCGAGTGGGTTCCTTAACGACCCGAGCTTGAACATAGGAACCACGGCTCGTGAACGAGCTCCAATTGCGAAGCTCGACGAGTACACTCTGCTCAGCGACATTTCTGGATCAATTACTACACGACTCCACATGAGATTGGACCGCCGCCGTCCCATTGGGAGTTTTAAACGAAGGTCCGGTCTTCTGAGTTCTGAGAGCTACTGACATCCAATAGTAAACAGACTCCGGAAGAACAAATATAGTGATTGATGGACTCCGGAAGAACAAATATAATGATTGATGGACTCCGGAACAAATATAGTGATTGATGGCCAAAGACTGATGATGTGACTCATTCGCTAGTATCTTAAGCCCCTCAAAACCTATGGTCTCAAAAAAGCTGACGCATACATGTTTACGGTTGCCAGCCTACTCTTGTCCAGTAGCCATTCTGAGTGGAGGAACGGGCTAAGAGAAAACTAATCAGCCCATTATTAATCCTTAGAGCATCAGTACCAAAAATATATATATATATATGATGGAAGTCAGACGGATGGCACGCCCCACCCTAAGAGAAGGGGTAGGGACGGAGATACTGCTTCGCTCACTACTTACGAAACCTAATTTGAAAACGAAACCTAATTCGGAAACGGTCTGCGTTCAAGATAGCATGTCAACTCGTGGAGTCGTGTAGTAATTTCAAGATTTAAATGTGAAACTGTCAAAAAAAATTATGAAAGCACAACATTCTGTCCCATGTTAGTCGGGAACTAAAATGTACATTTTTATGGTGGATGGAATTTAAATGGCCATGGCCCATGAAGCCTAGGATTCGATCTTGGCTCGAGCTATATTCACAAGCAAAGCAAGATTGAATCTTCTTACAAGCTCAAGCTCAAGCACAGTAAGAACCGACACTTAACGAGTTCAGCTTAAACATGCAAAGTTCGGCTCAATTGAGCCCTACTACCTCTAGATGCATGCATTTGAGTCAATGAGAATAACAAGTCCATCGTATCCTTAGGGCATGTTTGGTTCTAAGAACCTGATGGGAACCTAGAGGAATTTCGATATTTTTTGTTCAAGTTCCATGAGTTTATTACTCATAACATAAAAGAGTCACTATACAGATCCGAAAAATAGGGTTCATATCTTTGGCTCCATGTCAGCAAAAGCCACATCCAAGTTCCATCTATTTTTGTTTGGATTCAGTTGACACTTGGAGAACACAATAAAAACAGATCCTACATGATAGATAATAGAGATCATTGTTTTAGTTGGAACCTACATACTAAGTTCATGTGCATGCCACTTCTTTTCATGTCAAACAAACATAAAATTTCACTCCAAGGGACTGTTTAGAGGTTTAGAGATGAAAGAAACTACATCTAGAACCCATGAAACTTACCATATGTTGGTCCCACAATACAGTTCCATGGGTTCCCATTCGGTTAATGAAGTTTCATGTTTTATATGCACATGAAACTTGGTACGTGGATCCCAACTAAAAAAGTACTCTCATTATTTATTAGGTGGACCCACTTTTATTAGGTTTTCCAAGTTCCAACTAAAATTCATATAAAAATGGATGAAATTGGATGAGCCTATTGTTGACATGGAGTCGACCATATTTATGTGGATCCAGTAGGGTGACTTTTTTATGTTCTTAGTAACAAACATGCAAACTCATGGTACTTGGCAAAAAAAGAGCCAAAGTCCTCTAGCTTCCAATCAGGTTCTAAAAACAAACATGCCCTAAACAAATAGGAACCCATGGAACTATATTGTGGGACCCACATGCTAAGTTATAGGCGTTCTATGAGTTTTGTAGGTTTAAACAACCCCTTAGCTTCAACTTGAAAATGTAACTTCCACCGCAACTCAACACTTCTACGCCATGAGAGAGAGAGAGAGAGTAGATCAGTGTTCTAAAAATGGTCTATACGGCTGCCTAGGCGCTAGGCCGAACCGAAAACTCCGTGTTCGGCAGATTTGTGCGAATGTTTGAATTTTAAGATTTTTCAAATACTTTTTTTATGCTTAGTTGTATTGTGGGTATGTTTTCGGATTTTAAGATCGGATTTGGATTTAGAAGATTGAAATTTCGAATTTGTATTATGGATATGGTGATTTCTTTGTTAAGTGTGTTTCATTATGAAATAATGTTGATGATGTTTTCATGAATCATGATAATGCTATAATACATGTTGATGATTTCTTTATTGTGTTTTATTATGATATAACACTATATAAGTTGTTACAAGGGAAACAAATATTTTGGCGCCTACGCAGCCCTCCTCCGCACTTAATCCGCATAGCGAATTTTAGAACACTGAAGTAGACAACAAACAAATTGCTATATACTAGCCACTAGGGCATAAGTTGCAATTTGCTAGGTCACATTATGACAAGAGTTCAACAATGTATGAATCTATAATAGCATTGTTCATATGAAAACGCAGGGAGAATTCCCTTTACCAATTAACAGCAATTCATATGATTGCTCAATAACTAAAGATCCATTAGTCGAGCTAATTCAACTGAAAAACAAATTCCCGTGGTCCCACCTAATTCATGGCAACCTTAGTCAGAAGGTTGCTTTTGGGTATTTAATTTTACCCATGCACCAATACTATCAGTATCAAGGGAATTGGCTTATGAAACTTATATTTGGCAAGGGAATTGTTTTTACCTAATACATCACCATCTTTTATTATAGAGTTGACATGGAATAAGAGTTTTTGGGGGTACAGGGAATTGCTCCTTTAGGATTGCTTCTGAGTGCAATGTCAGTCACATTCAGTTAGATATTGATGTAGTTGAAGTAGAAACCGGAAAAGCACTTGCCAGAAATAGAGGGTCAAATTGCTAATAAATGCTATTATCTATCAAAATTTCTCGCTTCAAGAACTTGGAGCGGTTGAGGAGATGAAGAGCAACATTACGATTGTCAAGATTCGAACCTTTAGCTGAGTCTAACAGGGAAAAAAAATGTTTCAAATCACGTTTATGATGCTTGGAACAAGTTAAACAAACTTTTGGGCAAAGTCAATACTACAAGCCCAAAACTCCAAAGCTTGTGACAAGCAAAATGGATCTGAAGTCCTATCTAATTGGTCTTTCTCAAATTGAGATTCCTGAACAGAAAGTTTACTGTACTAAAAAATATCTAAGGACCTGTATGCTTGCAACTTGCAAGGATTGAATTCCCACAGAGTAGAAAGTTTACTTGAACTTTCTCACTTCTTGGCAACAAAATATTTTTGGGCCAATTCCTTGGCCTGAGACTATAGAAACTGCAGGTCCTAGCAAACCAAGCATGCCCTATGATAATTTAGTTTCCCTCAAATCAGGAGTTACCTCTTATAAATTAAGTTTTTTTTTTTTTTGGACTGGAAGGGCCTTAACTAAAAAGAACCTCCTACAATCCAGACTTCCATAATCTTCCAAAGCATATTATTTTTTAACGCAGAATTCTCTTAAAATTAAAAACAAAATCATATTCTAGATTATGCTTGTCATCTGCAGACCTGAAATCAAGTAAATGATTCCAACGCACCTAAACTGGATTAGGGATTCACATTATTGACCTCCACATTCCCCTAACTTGGTCTCATGTTTCGAGTTGACCTCCAGGTCCCTAAACTAGACTTATATCTTAGATTTGACTGTACATCCCTATACTAGAACCAGCTTACAAGCTGACTTTAGTGCCCCAACAGAAATCAAATCTTAAATTGACCAAGTTCCAAAAGCAAGTTTCATCCAGAGTTCCCCCATGACTCCCTTCTTTCACCCACATGTATCAGACCCATCTCCTAGGATGGATTTTGGACTAGATAGTCATTATAAACCACATCCACTTTAACCCACATACATAGGGCCTCCTCTCCTAGGATGGAAACGCCTTTACCTCCACTTTAAACCACATCAAGGTTGTGAAAAGCGCTAGGCGCTAGTCGGACGGGTACCTTCCGCCTAGCGCCTAGGCCCTAGCCCCTAGCCCGCCTAAGTTGGTGCCTAGGCGGCCGCCTACATCTAGGCGGTTCAAAAAAAATAAAAAGAATCCAAAAAAAATCTATTAAAAATTGCAGAAAAATCCATAAAACCCCAAAACATGCATAGTCGGACGTCAGGGGGACTAGGCGGGCACCTAAGCGGACATCGGACGGACAACCGACGCCTAGGCGGCCGTCTTTTAGAACAAAACTTGGTCCTAATTGAAGACTCCTTAAGAAGGCGTCCGCCTTTTAGAACAAAGCTTGGTCCAAATTGAAGACTCCTTAAGAAGAGTTTTTTATAAAGGCACTACAAAAGATACTCAAAGCTGCCCAATTTTTTTTTATTTACAAAGTTTGCCACTCAAAAAATTTACTAAGGGCTGGCCATTTTTCGTGTTAGGACTGCCAAAAATTCTGACAGTCCAATATAGTCCAATATAAATAATAGATTGTCGAATTCTTTGTCAGTCCTAAAATACATAAATCATGTATGCTGTCAGGACTGTAGAATTTTTAGAGTCCTTGATGTACTTAGGACAGTAGAAAATTTCTATAGTCACGAGAAGCACTAGACAAGAGAATGATCGACACGCCCTCCCCGACCTTGCTCCCCTTGAGGTGCATCTTGGGCTTCGGGGTCGAGTCTACGTCCTAGGCCGTAGTAGCGGCAGCATTGTCGGCGCCGATGAGGCAGGTCTTGGCGACCAGGCCGTCCTTGCGCTGCTGCAACTCGAGGCGGTGGCGCTCCTCCTCGCGTCGGGACCAGGGGCGGTGAGGACAGCATAAAGGTCGTCGGGGATGGCGGGGTCGTCGGGGCGGTGCTCCTCGACGGAGGAGGAGGAGGAGGAGGAGGAGGAGGCAGCCACAATAGTGGAGGAGGGTGGGGGGAGGAGGTCGATGGCGTCGGAGGAGGAGACGCGGCCGTGGAGGTAGTCGAAGAGGGGCTTGCGGTCGGGGAGGGTGACGGAGGTTCTCAGCACTGGAGAAGGAAGTCCCAGGTGGAGGCGCTTGGCTCCTGTGGCGAAGGAGGTGGGGGATTGGGGAGGGGGGTGGGCAGCCCTTAGTAACTAATGTGGTGCCCTAAGTAAAAGTTCCACAATACTAGGCTAGCCCAGAGTAACTTGTGTAGTGCCCCGATAAATAGTCCTTAGAACTAATTCCAAACTTGTAGCACCATACTCAACATCAACATATGGTGACCGTACACAATATAGACATAGCGACACATGTTACGTGTCCAGTACGACACTGTACCGGTTTTTGGAGCGTCCTTGCTTCCTAGACCAATGCAACAAGAGAATATATATAAAGCAGCATACTTTCCGAAATAAAACATACCGTCCGTTTCGACGTCGCTTCCGGACTCGACGGCCTCGAGCGCGGAGGGATACTCCGGCGACTCCGGCGGGAGCTGGAGCGCGGAGCTCTGCACGATTTGCGGGGTGCGGGCGCGGACGCCGAGGAGGTTGGGGTTGTTGACGACGCCGAAGGAGCGGTAGTTACGGATGGCGGTGCCGGCCTCGTCCCACTTCCTCTTCTCCTCCTCCGACGCCGGGGCCGACTCCAGGAGCTTCTCCGGGACGGTGAACGCCGGCTTGAACACCCCGGGCTTCTTCTTTGGGAGCCCCACGCGGACTTTGTTCCAGTTCTTCTTCAGCTTCCTCCTCGATCGACCCATTTTTGGGGGGGAATTTAGGGATAGGGTTTTGATGGGGGCTCTGCAACTAAAACCCTAGCTTTATTTTTGATAAATCGCGGAGGTGATTCCCGCAGGTTCGGATCCAGGTTTAGAGCATCTCCAATCCTATTGTTTTGTTAAGTGTTGTGAGTCTTAGATGGCTCCTATGTGGCATGAGCCACAAGACAATGTCTTGTTTATGTGGCAAAATTATATCTCAAAAGACAATAAGATAGAAAAACTCTCTCCAATGCAAAAGTATTGAGGAGACAATAAAAATTATTTTTTCCAACTTCCAAGGCAACTTTTAAGACCATTACTCATATTCTTTCTTTTTTCTAATATTTTTTATTCATAATTGATGACATGGAAGAGAAGACATTGTCAAGTGCATTGTCTAGAACAAGACAATCAACTTCACAATGTCTTCTTTAATTTTTGCCACATAAGCTTCACAATTGACTTGACAATTGCATTGGAGAAGAACTTTTGAATAAAATTTTGTCGTTCCTATGTGGCAACAACTTTTTTCCAAAGTCACAATAGGATTGGAGATGCTCTTAGGATCAATTTTAACAAATATGAGCCCGACCCTTAGAGAATTGGATACCAAAACGCCACTTCCCCAATTTACAAATGAACGTAGACTTTTTTTAATTAAAATTTTAAAATTTTGTAACTTGCTATATTATTTGTTCTGCGTGAAGTATTTTTTTTTTCTTTTTGCAAGTTAGTACCCATCATTTATTTTATAAGTTAATATTATAACCTAACGATATTTTATAATATTAATTTTTAAAAATAAATAATAGTCCATGGCACCTACTTACAAAAGAAGCGACGGTTCAATGGTTCATGATATTTACTAACAAAAGAAGCAATAGGCCATGGTGTTTAGGCTGTATTTGAGATTTCGCATCTTAGGGTGCGTTTGATTGCAAGGTGGAAAAGATATGGAAAAGAAATTAATTCTATTGAATTATTTTTCTAGGAAAAAATTTCATGGAATTTTATAAAATTTTCATGGAAAACTTAATTTGGGTGTTTGATTGTCATTATTTTCCATGGTAAATAGTTATTTTCCATGGAAAATGATATTTTGCTATGGGTTGGACAAGTTTCATTTTCCACCATTTTAGAGGAAAATGATAGTTTTTTGGAAAATAATTCCATGGAAAATATAAGCTATCAAACACTACAATAGTGGAAAATTTGTGATAGAAATATTTTCCATGGAAAAAAAAGCCCAATCAAACACAGCCTACTTTTGTTTATCAAAAAACCTTTGAAAGCTGGCTCAATTTGCAACTTTTGCAAACGTTTGGAAGCTATCTTTTCCTGAAAAGCAACAGCAATCTCAAATCAGGCCTTACTTGCAAAGAGCGATACCAAATCCAACATTATCTGTAAAGAGCAATGGTTCATTGTATTTACTTATAAACTTGAAAGTTCATGGTATTTAGTTGCAAATTAGATTTAATCTATCTATATTCATTTGTTGCAAAATGACAAATCAATAAGGCTAAAGATAGGCAGGGGCGGATCCAGAATTATAGTTGGATGGGCTGTCAAAAATTTGGATGGGCTAGAAGTAGATAAATTCATATAAAAAAAGCAGAAAAATATATATAGAATAAAAATGTAAAAAAAAAAAATTTAGGGAGGGCTCCAGCCCACCCCACCCTACCTCTGGATCCGCCCCTGAAGATAGGTCTATAGAATGCCTAGTCCCCATAAATAAATAAATAAAAGGAGATATCAGCCAGTCACAATTATGAAATATACAATTGAACAATATAGGATCCAAAAGGGGCCACACATTTGCAGCATAATGAAAAGTTCAGCCACAGCCAGGACTCAAAAGGACCACATACAACCTGTGAAACAAAAACTGCATCTTGCCAGCTCTCACTGCCCAAGTTATCCATACAATTGGGGTAAAGAAACCATAACTATGCATTTGGCACCTTTCTCAAGTTAGATGGAAACTACAAACATTCACAGAACTGGTGACTTAGCACCATCCCAGGTCAATGAAACCCTTCCGAGTTCCGAAAATCGAATGGTTAAGAACACCCATATACAGTTCTGTTTACAGAAGGGAAAGAAAAAAAAAAGCCAAGAGCCAGACAAAAGCTAGCAAATCACAATAGGCTCCAGCTCATTTGATGATTCATTCAGCTCTCAACTTTAAAATTTCTTTTGCAGTCCTCTTCCTGAAATATCCCATATGTTCCTACAAGGGTAAAGAAGCATGGTAAGTAGGATGTGTGAACCATGAATCACACAACTATTGGTATTGGGTCTTTTGGAGAATCCCTTGAATCTCTCTCCTCTTATTATTAGTTATTATTAGAGAAGTTTTTGTTATTATTAGAGAGATGTTTCTATCTTCATTTAGTTTTCTTTCCATAAAGTTCTCCTTTATTCAAGGATGAATATTGATTGTAATAAAGTTCTCCTTGATTCAAGGATGGACATTAATTGTATTTCTTCTATTTAAACCAGCCTTGGGGCTGAAGAATAAACAATGAAGTATTATTCACCACTTGTCTTCTAATATGGTATCAGAGCCATGTTCCCTAACCTAGGGTTTGTAAAGTTTTTTTAAACCCGTTTCTCCAACCCAATTAGACTCTCAATAGCCGATTCCAATAGATGACGGCAAGCCCTCACCGAGTCAACAAACAACGACAACTGTTCCACGACAGAAGGCGGAGCAGGCCGCGGGAACGGCGCAACAGGCCATTGCGATGGTGGTGGTGCTGGTCGCGGCACTAGCAACGGCGGAGGTGCTGGTCGCGGCAACGGTGGAGGCGCTGGTCGCGGTGCTAGCGGCGGTACTGGACGTGGCGATGACGGCGACAATGGAGACGAAAGTCCTTTCGGAGACGGCAACTTCAACACAGGTTTCAATAATCATGAGGGTTCCTCAAACTCCCTCAAGGTTAATGTTCCTAAGATGAATGAGAAAAATTATAATGAATGGGCCCAAACCGTTCGTTTGGTATTGGAAGGCGAAAGAAAGCTTGGTTTTATGACGGGAGCAATAGCAGAACCGATAATAGAAGACCATTTTTTCAAACAATGGAAGTCTGAAAACTCCTTAATTATTGCCTGGTTAGTAAGCTCTATGGAAACCGCAATAGGTAAGCCGTACATGTTTTTACCTTCTGCACAGGCAGTGTGGGAAGCTGTCAAAGAAACATACTCTGATATTCGAAACTCCTCCCAGATCTTTGGCTTAAAGTCAAAGTTGTGGCATGCTAAACAAGGCGACAGGGATGTAACTACTTATTATAATGAGATGTTGACTCTGTGGCAAGAGTTGGATCTCCGTTATGATGACAGTTGGAGGTGTGCAGAAGATAGTGTTCTGTTCCTCAAGAGGCAAGAAAATGATCGTGTCTTTATGTTTCTTGTTGAGTTGAATAAAGACCTTGATGAAGTAAGAGGCCGAATTTTGGGGAAGATATCACTGCCAACTCTTCGTGAAACTTTTTCAGAAATAAGAAGGGAGGAGGCACGACAAGGAATCATGATGGGTAAGGCACCTCAAAGTTCAGAATCTGAAGGCTCGGCTCTGGCTACTAGGAACTTCAACGAAAGTAAGAAGTCAGATAAACCTTGGTGTGATCACTGCAAACGTGCATGGCATACGCGTGAAACATGTTGGAAGCTCCATGGCAAGCCTCCGAACTGGAAGAAGAAAGGTGGTAATGAGGGTCGTGCATTCCAGGCTAGTAATTCAGATCAAGGGCAGCAATCTTCTTCAACTCAACTTTCACTCACGATGAAACAACTAGACAAAATGTTCAAACTTCTCGAATGTCAAACTCCTTGCTCTATAGCACAAAAAGGTAATTCTGCTCTTCTTAGTGTCAGTCCCGACCACACTTGGATAGTAGATTCAGGTGCAACCTATCACATAACAAGTGAATCTACTCTGTTTTCTTCATATAGTCCCTCTGCAGGGAATCAAAAAATAAAAGTCGCAGATGGCTCCTTTTCAGCCATTGCAGGTAAAGGATCAGTTGTGTTGTCCCCGATGCTGACTCTTAAAGATGTCCTTCATATTCCAAACATATCTTGTAGCCTAATGTCTGTCAGTAAATTAGCCCAAGAAAAAAACTATCAAACTAACTTTTTCGGTTCTCACTGTGTCTTTCAGGATTTGAACTCGGAAAAGATGATTGGCAGTGCTAAGGAGAATGGAGGACTCTACTACTTCGATATTGGATCTAAATCACAACTACCTTCCAAACCGATAAGTTCCTGTTTTGAGTCTTTTCGTGTTTCAAATAATGATGACAACATTACATTATGGCATTTACGATTAGGCCATCCTAGTTTTCGCTATTTAAAACACTTGTTTCTTAAGTTATTTCGTAATAAAGAAATGTCTTTGTTTAAATGTGAGGCATGTGAATTTGCAAAACATCATCGTTCCCATTTTCCAATACGGCCTTATAAACCATCAAAACATTTTTCTGTTATTCATAGTAATGTTTGAGGCCCTAATCGTACAAGTACACTTTTCCACAAAAAATGGTTTATCACATTTATAGATGACCATTCAAGAGTATGTTGGGTGTACTTGTTAAAGGAAAAATCCGATGTTTTTCAGGTTGTAAAGAATTTTTTTTTAAATGGTGCAAACTCAATTTCAAACCACTATTCAAGTCTTTAGAAGTGACAATGGCAGGGAATACTTTAACACAATTTTGGGTGATTTTGTTCTTCAAAATGGAATTGTACATCAAAGTTCATGTCCTAATGCTCCTCAACAAAATGGAGTTGCAGAAAGAAAAAATAGACACTTATTGGAGGTGTATAGAGCTTTACTCTTCTCAAATAAAGTACCAAATTATTTGTGGGGTGAAGCAATTTTAACTGCTGCATATTTAATTAACAAAATGCCCTCTAAAGTTCTCAATTTTCAAACTCTAATTCATGTTTTCAAAGAATGTTTTCCTTTTACTCGTGTTTCAACTGATTTGACATTAAAAAAATTTGGTTGCACAGCATTTGTTCATGAACATAAGAATATTAGCAAACTCGAACCACGTGCTATAAAATGTGTTATTGTAGGGTACTCTCCAACCCAGAAGGGATATAAATGTTTTGATCCAAAAAACAAGAAAATGTTTGTCACTATGGATGTCACATTCTTTGAAAACAAACATTTTTTGATGATACTTATCTTCAGGGGGGAACTTAAAGGAAGACTCATTTGAAACTGAGAACATAAGTTTTTTAAATAACTTGTCCTTGCCTATATCACAAAATTCTAAAACTTGTAATTATGCACCAACAGAAAATGGCTATGATTCATTATCTGAACCTACTCCTACTATGAATAAGGAACTCGATGAATCTGAGCCTACACTTTCTCATGAAAAAAACAATGAGAATTTTGAAGATGATAATAATGATGAACTAATTGAAATGCCACAAAATGAATTGTCATCTAAAGAGGACAAGTTCGAAGTAGGAAACAAGACTTGGAAAGGAAAGGTGTTTGTGAGAAAGAACCATAAAGAAGAGGATGTGTTTATCTCAACACTGCCATGAATCTGAACCGGAGAATAATCAACCTCCTCAGAAAAGAAAAGGAAAGTCTATCTCTGTTTCTGAGAGTCGTATCATGTATCCTGATATAGATGATCCCATAGCAGTTAGAAAACCTGTTAGGTCTTGCCCTAAATATCCTATGTCCGATTTTATATCATATTCAAACTTGTCTTCATCTTTTTCTACCTTCACCTCCCAATTGTCTAGTGTAGAGATTCCAAAGAATGTACAGAATGCCCTAGAAGTTCCAAAGTGGAGGAAAGTTGTATTTGAGGAGATGAAAGCTCTTGAAAAGAACAAAACTTGGAGCGTCATGACACTACCAGTTGGTAAGAAGACCGTGGGATGTAAGTGGGTGTTTACTGTGAAGTACAATTCAGATGGGTCAGTTGAAAGGTATAAGGCTCGCTTGGTGGCTAAGGGTTTCACTCAAACTTATGGCATAGATTACTCAGAGACATTTGCTCTTGTTGCAAAATTGAACACTATCAGAATACTTTTATCTCTTGCGGCTAACCTGGATTGGCCTCTACATCAGTTAGATGTTAAAAATGCCTTCCTCAATAGTGATCTAGAAGAAGAAGTATACATGGATAGTCCTCCTGGTTTTGAAGACAAATTCGAATCAAAGGTATGCAAGTTGAAGAAGTCTCTTTATGGCTTGAAGCAATCTCCTAGAGCCTGGTTTGAAAGGTTTACTCAGTCTATGAAGAACCAAGGGTACACTCAAGGACAAGCTGATCACACTTTATTCACCAAATTCTCCTCTGGCGGAAAATTTGTTGCTTTGATTGTTTATGTAGATGATATTGTCCTCACTGGGGATGATACCGTTAAAACGAGAAGAGTAAAAGAGAGACTTGTTACAGACTTTGAAATCAAGGACTTAGGATCCTTGAAATACTTTCTTGGTACGGAGGTTGCTCGATCAAAGAAAGAAATTGTGGTTTCACGACAGAAATACATTCTCGATCTATTGCGAGAAACAAGAATGAGTAGTAGTTGACCAGCCGACACCCCCATGGATTCTAATGCAAAACTTTGGGGAGAAGGAAATGTTCCTGTTGACACCGGAAGATACCAGAGGTTGGTGGGTAAGCTAATTTACTTGTCTCACACTAGACCTGACATTGCCTTCTCAGTCAGTGTAGTGAGTCAGTTTATGCATTCTTCTTATGAGGAACATCTTGAGGCAGTTTATAGAATACTGAGATACTTGAAGGCCAATCTCGGAAAGGATTCATTTTTTAAGAAGACTAGTGAAAGAAATGTGACTATCTTCACTGATGCAGATTGGGCAGGTTCAGTCACAGACAGAAGATCTACCTCTGGATATTGTACCTATGTATGGGGTAATCTTGTGACATGGAGAAGCAAAAAACAAGGAGTTGTAGCAAGAAGCAGTGCAGAAGCCGAGTTTAGAGCTATGGCTCAGGGTATTTGTGAAGGACTATGGATTCAAAGAGCCATGGAGGAACTTAAGATGAAAATTGAGCTCCCATTGAAGTTATATTCTGACAGTAAAGCTGCCATAAGCATAGCCTACAACCCGGTTCAGCATGATAGAACCAAACATATTGAGATTAACCGTCACTTCATAAAAGAGAAATTATAAGCTTAAATCATATGTCTACCATTTGTGACCTCTAGTCAGCAAACTGCGGACATCTTAACCAAAAGTTTGGCAAGACCCGTCTTTGAGCATTTGATAAGCAAGTTGGACATGATAGATATCTATGCACCAACTTGATGGGGGGGGAGGGGGGGGGCGGGGTTGGAGAATCCCTTGAACCTCTCTCCTCTTATTATTAGTTATTATTAGAGAAGATTTTGTTATTATTAGAGAGATGTTTCTATCTTCATTTAGTTTTCATTCCATAAAGTTCTCCTTTATTCAAGGATGAATATTGATTGTAATAAAGTTCTCCTTGATTCAAGGTTGGACATTAATTGTATTTCTTCTATTTAAACTAGCCTTGGGGGTGAAGAATAAACAATGAAGCATTCACCACTTGTCTTCTAATAGGATCTATATTTTTTACCAAGTTAAATTGGTCCCAGATTCAGAACCTGCCAAAGGCATCAATTCGGGAGGCCTTATGGACCCATTGAGCACATCATCTGTACAATATAACAAAGTGAAGGTCTAACCCTCTGCTGTAGGCCTTATGGACCCATTGAGCACATCATCTGCTCAATAGGCTAAAGACAGAAACCTACTAACCTGGCTAAAGTGAAGGTCTAACCCTCTGCTGTAAAAGTCAGTGTATTTGAGCATGAACATTCCACAGTCAAACCTGTTAACATTGCAAAAATCGCAGTTCTTTAAAAACGATTATTACCTCTCAAGTGAATGTTTAACATAAAAAGGTGATTACAACAACATGTTAGGGAGGGTCCCTGCAATTTCTGTAAAATAGGACAGGAAACTGTCGACAATGCATTGCTATATGTTCAACTTCATGTTCAGTCAATCATTTAAGCAGCTAATTAACCCTAGATAAAGCTAACTCTTTGGATGACTGACTCGTGGTTCAATTATACTGTGGACATACTTCAATTGACAGTACTTCTAAGTAACATATCAACTTATCAAGTCGCTCAAGAGTTTAATACGGATTCAATTATGGCTAAGACCTGGCCGCTTTAGCAATCTGCCATCAGAAACCATACCAAGTTGGGTCTTCCACCCAGCATCATCTTTTGCAAGAGAAGCACACAAAAAACGCTAGCAACTGATTGGAAAGAAAGAGAAAAAAAATAGTCCTTCCACACAAATCCCAATTTATCAGCTTGCTGTTTCTTCCATGTGTCCTGTGGAGTGCCCATTATAAACATGCTACCAATCACTTGAAAAAAAAAAGTCCTTCAACAGTTCCCCCAATTTATTGGGTTGTTGCTTCCCACCTGTCGTGAGAGGGGTTCAATTGATAGGTCATTATAAATATTGGAAGATCTCCTATGATAACCAAATACTGATAATAATGAACCAAGGGGACAAGGTAGACTGTTCTAGAGTAGGCTGTATGAGAAATATGAGTTATGAATTTCACTGTTTGCACATTGCTGCAATATGATAACAACACACATATAGAGAAAGAAGTACACACAAGAAGATCAAAAGAAGGCATACACATTCTTCTGCATAGGAAGGTTATCGACATTTTGTTGCTTCCAGGATGATATATCAATCTGTTTGTCACTCTTGTCCTTCACTTCATCCATGAAATATCTAGCCTGACAATTAAAAAGAAACATAGCTCAGTACTGAAGCCAGCTATAAAAGCTTGGGTTACAGTGAATCAGTGATGCAGTTGGGTTTATCAGGCATCCAGTTCAACCATAATTAACCAACTTCACCAGTGGTGCCCACAAAAACTTTCAGGCCAACAACATTTCCAAGCTACTGAAAGACTAACAAAAAGAGTTACTAATCGCATTTGTATCATGAAATCTTCTACTAAGTTCATTCATGCAATGAAACATATACCAAGACTCATGGAGACCTTAAAATGCCATATCATATATAACTAGGGGGGTAATCAGGTTGGGTCATACTCAACACAACTCGTTAAGGCTCAACCTGAGCCCAACCCATTTAAGGTAAATCCGATTCTGAACCGACCTGTTTAAGTCCTAACAATAGTTTGTTGTTGCTGGCGAGAAAACTAGCCCATAGGCCACAAGAGAGACAGCAATGATCGTGTGCATGGCAAGAGTGGCCAACTGCAGAACTGTTTGCATGACGGGAAACACAGAGCCGAAAATAGAGGCAAAGGACGAAGAAAGAAAAGGAGGAAGAGGAGAGAAAGAAGATGGGAAGAGAGGAAGGAGGGAAAGGGGGGTAAAGTGCATTTAAACCCTCCTTAGAGTTGCCTCGTTCGCAAAATAAGACCTTTTAGAAAACTTATGCAGTTTGCACCTCCCGCAAACCATGTTTTGCTCATAATACCCCTTTCCGTCAAAATGACGTTACATATAGCCGTTAGCACCCAAATTTAGGAGAGAGGAATTTTTTTACTCCCCAAAATACCCCTCTATTGGACCGTTAGGGACAGCAGCTTATTCCATTCTCTATATAATAGGATTGTTTGAAACATAACATTAAACACAAACATTTCAATTTTCTACATAATTGACCAGTTGGCTGGTAGGGAAAATAACGTTTTATTTTTTTTATATTCCTTTTTATTTTACTTATTTGCTATCATTTAATATTTTGAAGTTTTTTCTTACCTACATATCTCAAATCCAACTTCAAATTATGGCCAGTAGCTCGCAATCTTCATTCTCAAGACGTCCAAACAGAAATTATGGAAGAACAATTTGTTGCTATTGTGGATTAATTAGTCCACTGAAGACTTCATGGACACAAACCAATCCTGGAAGAAGATTTTACGGGTGTGCAAATTTTTCAACAAATTCTTGTAGTTTTCTACTATGGGAGGATGAGAAACTTGATGAGAAACTTTCAGAACACTATCAAATTCTAATGTGGAATTTAATGAAAGAAGTAAAGGAGCATCGAGGCCAATGTTTACAACCTATTCCAAGAGAATCGACTTTGGCGGTGGCAGCAACTGAACCCAGACCATGCTTCAACATACATGTTTTGCAATTTATTTTAGGATTTTTGACATGTTTAGTACTATTTAAGTTATTCATTTAAGAATTACGGATGTGATGAATGGTGGCAGCAACTGAACCCAGACCATGCTCTCATTTAATGTTTGAAGCTTTTTTTACTTATTCCTTTTTTTTTCTCAAGACGTCCAAATAGAAATTATGGAAGAACAATTTATTGCTATTGTGGATTAATTAGCCCATTGAAAATAAATTTAATATTAGTTACAGTAATATTACGTCCAAATAGAAATTATGGAAGAACAATTTATTTTTGGATTTTTGATACGTTTAGTAATATTTAAGTTATTTGTTTAAGTAATACATGTGATGAAAATAAATTTGTACCAAGATTTGCAATTTCAGTCAGAATTAATAAATAAATAATTACGATAATAGTCATGACTAATAAATTATTAAGTAAGACTATAATGATGATTATAATGATGATTACTAAATTATTAATTAAAATTATTATAATATATAAATTATTAATTATAATTATGATTAAATTATTATTAATTAATATTATAATAAAATTGTAATTAATAAATTATTAACTACGATTATAATTATTAATTAAGATTATAATTATTATAAAATATTAAATAATATAATATTAGTTACAGTTATCTAGCTCCAAATACGGTTTACAAAACATGCCCTAAGTTAAATGGCTGGATAGTTCAGGACTAACCGGACATTTGTTAAAAGATTTTTTTTCCAGAAAAAATTTAAGATGAAAACCTACTATTTAGATTATAAACATTTATTTTCGAAAATGATGTCAAGCATGAGAATTCTATCTTTTTAGGAACGGAATGTTATTTTAATAATCTTTTTAATATTTTGTTTTTTGTTTCCATTTTTTTAGTTCTTATTTCATATTTTTTTTTTCATCTTTTTAATAATTTTTTCTAGTTTTTTAAGAGTGACTTTTATTTTCAAATTTGTATAGTTTTTGTTTTTGTCTTTTTTTCATTGTTTAAGATTTAACCTCATTTTTTGGGTTTTTGGAATATTTTTTCTATTTTTTATTTTTTTCCATATTTTAATAGTACTTTTTTTTGTTTTTTATTTGGTATTTTTTTCCAGTTTTTCATCATTTCTGTTTTTTAAGAATGTTTTTTTTTGTATTTATCAGTTTTGTTTTTCCCAAAAATATTTATATATTTGTTAAATAAAAATAATTTATGACAAAATAATTTTAAATAATATTTATCCACTTTTTTTACGGAGCTAACCGTTTTTAACAAGTTAATATTAATTAAAATAATTTAAAAAATAATTTTACTAGCAAAAACCATTTTTTCTTTGTTAATATTTATCCACTTTTTAACAAGTATTTTTGCTTAACCGTTTTTAACAAAATAATTTTAGAACTAACCGTTTTTAACAGTTAATATTAGATAGCCCAGGGGTAAAATGGTCAAAACAACCCCATTTTAACACCCGTTAACAGAAAAGTTAGCGGAGGGGGCGATTTGAGCATTTTCGTAATCTTTTGGGTTTTTCGGATCAGCGAGTCTTTATTTGCGTTTTCGTGACATCTAAGGAGGGTTTAAATGCACTTTACCCGGGAAAGGGAGAAAGAGGAAGAGAAAGAAGAGAAGGAAGAGAAGAAATGGAGGAGAATAAAATGAAGATAGTTGTGCTGTTACAAAAAGAAGAGAGCTGTGTTGTTGGAGAGAGAATTGGGGTTGGGTTAGGGTCTCTTTCTTGGATTGTATTGGGCAGGTCGAGCACAAATTGCCCTCTAGTTGTTTGCATATGGATAGAGTGTTGTTGTGAGAACAGGTAGATGTTGGATACCTAGAAAAATAGGTAGTGTATGACAAGGCTATACATGTATGAATTTGTGGCATGTGAAAGATCCATTTCTCTCGATATAATTTTCCATCTCTGTGCATTGAAATAATACACCAGGTGTCATCTACCGCAGTTTCTTTCTATTAATATGGCTGGAAGTGAGACGTAATTAAAAATAAATATAATAATTAGCTTAATTTCACTCTCAGTTTTAGCATCTGCATTAAGAGATCTTTGGCATTTTATCACAAAATTTGGGATTATTCTCTGAAATACCAGATTCTTCCAGAGAAAAATCCTAGAAGAGTTGGGCTAGGTTGGTACAGCTTGTTTGGGTTGCTTCTGTTTTTTTTTTCAAAAACAACACCCAAAGCTGTTTGGTAACACCAGCTTATCCCGATAACCTAGTTCATTTTGGGGGTAAGCTTACAGAAGCAGGGGGGAGTTTGCTTTCATAACCTGCTTCTAGTCTTTGAAAAGCAGAAGCAATACCAAACCAAGTCTTACTAATAAAATTTGCCATCTCCATCTGTTGTCCAACAAGACGTGTCAGTTACTGTTTGTCTCTCGTTAAATGCATGTGAACTTTTCCACTTGTATGAATTATAACATATTCTCACAAGAGAAAGAGCAGTATGCCCCTATTTAGCGTATACTACATTATTTCAATGTATATACTTCCTAACATACAAACAAAAAACTCAATTACATATATCTGTCCACGTCAAATGCATGAATATTTTACAAAGATACACATATATAGCTGTCTTCCTATGTCTATATGTTGATAACTTGTCATACCATATACCACGGCGCTCTTGTCACAGCAGTCTGTGTGATTCAACAACAGTGCTCTTGTCAAAGTAGTCTGCATCCATTGACCACATCTTCCTAATCTTAGAACGTAGTTGACTGATGAACAAATACCCGAACTTGAAGAGTTTTAAGATGAGTTCAGGCCACAAGTTACCATCAAAAAACCACCTAAATAGTAAATACTAAGGAGCCCTCAACCTTGTAGACATAACTGCAAACTGACAGGTATGCTTGCTATCTAAGCTAATATTTCCTAGGTTCCTTATGTTTGTTCAAAATAGTAAAAGGATGGAATAAGAATCAATAAGCATGTCCATGCAGCAGGCATATATGTTTAAAGTTTATATATAGCTTCTATTAGTGCAAAATATACTTTCAGCATACCAATACTTCGAGCACAGTAGTGTCCACGCCACCAAGTGAATCAAGATACTGGAAGGTTTTACCATCAAAAAACCACCTAAATAGTAAATACTAAGGAGCCCTCAACCTTGTAGACATAACTGCAAACTGACAGGTATGCTTGCTATCTAAGCTAATATTTCCTAGGTTCCTTATGTTTGTTCAAAATAGTAAAAGGATGGAATAAGAATCAATAAGCATGTCCATGCAGCAGGCATATATGTTTAAAGTTTATATATAGCTTCTATTAGTGCAAAATATACTTTCAGCATACCAATACTTCGAGCACAGTAGTGTCCACGCCACCAAGTGAATCAAGATACTGGAAGGTTTTATCCTTGATATTGATAACTGCTAAGCACCAATGTATGTCTTTGTGTATAGGAACAAATATCTGCAAACAAGGATAAATTAAACACTAGACCGTAAGCATGTCAAACTGATAAAAGTAAAATGTAAAAAGAAAGAATGGCAAAACTTCTTTACTTTGTCACATTCAATAAGGCAGTACCCTAACTTCCTTTTCGTAGTCCACCTTCGTACCGCATTAAAGTCATAACCATTCTTCCCACTAATCAGCTAAACAATAACCAATGAACATTATATATAAATAAATTGTTTAATTATTCCTGTCCACTATGCTCAATACAAGATTATACAGAAAAATAAAATAAGAGAACAGAAAGAAAAGACATCAGTGCATGTACACAACATGCTAAATTAACATTCGGGGCTAAAACAAGTACAACGGGGAGATCCACTAAGAAATAAAAAGATGATCTCTAACAATTGTTATTCAAGTATAGTTTTGACTTGGAAATGTGCGTAGAGTTACTATCTGGAGAATAATATAGTTTGTGCCTAGTCTAACAAATAACAAGAACCAATTATGCTAAATTATATTTAAGGATAAACATTGGTCTAAATAAAAAACCATTCAGACATAACTTTTATCAACAAAATTGCCTTGCAGGAACTACAATAGCCATGCAAATTAAAGGCCAAGTTTAGTTAACAATCTAAAAGTTACAAGAATTGACATTTTAATGAAGAACTTGTAGACATTATACGGAAACACTTACCAACCAATTCATCATGCTCAGTTCAAGTTTGTTTCACTTATTACATATTTTCACATGTAAGAAAATTCAAGGAAAAAAGAAGGAAAAGGATAGCTCCTAGGATTTGGATGGACCCGAACTTCGGCCTTGTGCTATCTTTTTTTTTTTTTTCACTGCTCTCAAGTCCGGAAAAATGAGGACCAGGCAGCATAAAATTGTTGGATTTCTATGAAAAGAGTCATTTGGACATCCCACAATAGTGATGCATTACATCATTCTCGTCCCCGTGTATGATAATAAGAGTAGTCTGCACATAAAAGGAAACATGTACGAAATGAGAATGCTAAGTGGGAGAGTGTTCGTACGTTAATAAAAATGTATCCATCCGTATAATTTTGAAGGTAGCATCAATCGAGGATAAGGGGAGAGAAAATTGGTTGAGATGGTCCAGACATCTACAACAGAGACAGTCGATGCATCGTTCAGGAGTGAAGCTATTAGTCAAAATCGTTGCTAGAGCCATGGGTGAACCTAAGAGAACATGGATTCAGGATGTGAAAAGGATGCCTAAGAGAGGAGATGGCCCTCAATAGAACAGAATGAAAGATAAGAATTTGTGCCGCCAACGAAGAAACGGAGGGAGGAGGAGGGGGGGGGGATGCTTTGTTCTTGTTGTTGTTAGGATCTAGATAGCCAAAAGAGCCAAAAGCATCAATCAAAAAACAACCAAAAGGAACAGAAGAGAATAACAAGCAAGCATTAGATACATACTAAGTTAGGATGTGAAATCAGCAACCAATTAAATTTCATTAAGAAATGAGAAGTTCACCATTAATAAATTCTAAGCTTGTGCTTTGAAATAAAAGACTTGCGAAAAAACCTAGCTCAAGATCGCAAAAACTTCCATAATCAGACTATGTGTTGATCTTTAGCAACTTAATGAGAGATCCAAAGAAAAGAAATGGTATACTCACATGATATTTAGCTCAAGTTATTTTCCACAGAACCGTGTCTTTCTTTTACCATAAATTGACAAAGCCAATTAACAATGTCCTAATTTATAGTGGACTACTGGATCTGGAAGCAGTGATCTTAGCTCCCGGTAATTGTAATCATCAGACAGCATTAAATGAGCTATTAGAGATTATAATGGGCCAGATCAGGTCGGGCCGAGCAATATCCAGACCCGGCCTAAAATATTTCGTACCAAAATTTTTGGCCTGGTCCGGCCCCCCTTTTACGAACCTAGGCCATAACCTAGTCGTTCGCGTTTCATGCCGGCCCGTGGATTTTTCGGGGTGACTCAACTATGTTAACTTTTTTTCTTTCCTTATATGATTACAATTTACTTCTACTATTCAATTAAACCCATAAAATATGATAAAATACAATATATTTGACCACTATTCCTTTATGAAAATGATAAAAGTGTCTTGATACTTGATCGTACCTTGTTAGTATCCGGAGGACTGCTTAACAGCAATGCTCGGCGAAGAGGTAAAATGGGAGTGGAGTTTAATTTTTGGTGGTTTAGTTTTACAGAAGTACCACATACCTTTCCCAATATGTTCCCCAAAGTCAACCCATCATCTTGTATATGATTGGATAAAGAACCTTCAGTCGAACGGGTTTGGGGTCATGCTCGCGCCAGCTAGTATCCATACCATAACTGAAAAATAAATCAGGTTAAAAGTTGAGCACAGTCCTGCCCATTTAACAAACAAGTCCGGGTAGGACTTTTTCTCAGGTTGCCCCACGGACTAGTAGGCCAGCCCTCGTTAGTAATTCGGAGGACTGCTTGACAGCAATGCTCGGTGAAGAGGTAGAACGGGAGTGGAGTTTGATTTTAGGAAGTTTAGTTTTATGGAAGTACCACTCCCAATATGTTTCCCAAAGTGAACCTATAATCTATATGATTGGGTAAAGAACCTTCAGTCGAACGGGTTTGGGCCCTTTGGGGTCATGCTCGAGCCAGCTAGTAAGTATCCATACCATGCCCGAAAATAAATCAGGTTAAAAGTTGAGCACAGTCCTGCCCGTTTAACAATCGAGTCCGAGTATGACTTTTTCTCAGGCTGCCCCGCGAACTAGTAGGCCATCCCTAGCCCATTATCATCCCTCAGCTACTAACTTAGACTCTAAATGCAATTGCCCAAAGTCAACCGATCATCTTGAAAATGATTGGGTAAAAAACCTTCAGTGGATCGGATTTGGGGTCAGGTTCCAGGTGGCTAGTATCCATGCCACGGCCGAAAAATAGATCAGGTTAAAAGTTGAGTTCGGCCCTGCCGTTTGACAACTGAGTCCGAGTAGAGCTTTTTTCAGGTTGGTCTGCTGACTAGCAGGCCAGCCCTAGCCCATTATCATCCCTCAGCTACCAACTTAGGCTCTAAATGCAATTTCCATTTAGGGATCTATTAACAATATGGCTCTCTGTGCAACTGCTATCATGTAGCTTGGCACGACCACGGCTTTCAGGATGGATTAAATGCTGTGTGGAAGGCATCTTTTTTGGGAGTCCAACAACATTTCTATAGTCAAATACATACTCCTACTATAGATTCAAGATAGATACTAATGGATGCAAAGGCGTTGTTGTGAGTAAATGAGAAAGAGGTACTCGTCCACTCTCAACATTCTTAGATCATTTCAGATTTCTAAAATCCATAAAACATATTTGCATATGAATCTTCAAGTGCAGATGAAATAAGAAATACTTTTACCTGCAAAAATATTATAAGCCAAAATTCATTATTTCAATAATTCCAAACCTTTGTTATTGACTACTTGGTCTTCCACATGAAAAAATCGACACTAAAATATTTACCCTCCAAGCAAATTAAATAAGATTAGTATTATACCAAAGAGTTAACATATTGCATATCAAAATTGCATACGTAACACATAAGATTAGCATGAAGAGCAACTATGGAAATCACAAAGATAAATCCTACATTATGATGTTCATAGTACAAGCATTTGCGTAAGTATTTAGCTAGAATGCTTGGAATTAAAAAAGAAAGAACGTGACTCTACCCGAGGAAAAGTGGAAGAAAAAAAGGTATGAAGTTTGCAAACCTTTTTATAGAAAAATGTGTTGAAGAAATGGCATTTAAGAAACCTTTTTGGTACTCTTAGTTCCCTTTCCTTCAACAATTCAAGATACAAGTTTAGGACCTACAATAACATAGACAAACATGTGCAAAATGAAACAAATAAAATCATAACTATGTACAGTTGATATGATAAGCATTCTAAAAAGTTGTTTCAGCTTGGAAAGACAACATTAGTATTCACCTCATCATTCAACCAACCACCGCAATCCAAGCACCGTATGACCCCTCTTGTTATCTCAATATGTGATGCCATATGTGTCACTAGAAGTTCATGGCTGCAATAATTGCTCAAATAGAATAAAATCAAGAATTGATTTTGTAATGATTTCATTTATCAAACAGAAGCCTTTAGCAACATATTTAAAGACTACTAATAGTTAAGCATACCTACTGCCACCAAACAAAGCATTTGAGACCTCCTCTTCCTCTTCATTCGTTAGAGGGAAAAAGAGTTCGCGCAGCTCCTAAAATATTAGAATTGTAGAAGATAGAACTGCTGCATATTTATAGTCTTAAAGCAACACTTCCAATCTACTGCCAAATTTCTAGTTAAGGTCGGTATGGTACAAGTAATCAAAGTTGCTCATGCTTGTTTTTTTGAAAACAATGAATAAGTATGTTTGGTAAAAGTTACTTTTTTGTTTTTGTTTTTCAAGAGAAGGGTTTTTTTTTCATGGGCTGATTTTGAAAGAGGGTGAGGTTGCTTCCGGAAGCTGCATCAATTTATCATGCGCTTTCTACAAAAATACCATTTAGCTTTCTCAAAAAATTCATTTATACTTTTAAGTTTTTATTAGCACTTGTCCAGTTCGGTTATTTTCAATAATTTCAAAAATTAAAAGCATATTTACAGTTATACCAAACACCTTAGTGCATTTGATTGCAAGGTGGAAAATAAATTAATTTCACGGAATCATTTTACTAGGGAAAATTTCCCTGGTATTTTGAAATTTTTCGTTGTTTGATTGCAATATTTTCTTGTGGAAAATTAAATACTTTTTTATGGAAAACATAATTGGTGTTTGATTGTCATTATTTTCTACTGGAAATAGTTAGTTTCCATGGAAAATGATATTTTCCTATGGGTTAGGCCAGTTTCATTTTCCACTATTTTGGAAGAAAATATGAAAAATGATAGTTTTGGAAAATAACTACATGGAAAATATAAACTATCAAACACTACACATGGGTGAAAAATTTTGTGATGAAAATATTTTCCATGGAAAAAAAGGCCCAATCAAACACAGCAAATTGACAACCGGTTTTGAATAGTTATATTGATGAACAGCTTATGACAACAACTTTTAAAAAGCTTCGGGATTTCAGCAATGCCAACCCCTAGATTGTTTCTAAACAAGTAACATAACGCAATGCAAGTATATTTGAAAATCTTCGGGCATTTATACTCCTAGGGGTTTGTATTGCAGAAAGCCTGAAGCTTTTCAAAACCTGTTGTGTGTTTGATTGTACCTCTTTTTTTTCCATGGAAAATAGAGTAATGCTATGGGGACACACTTTTCTTGACACTCTATAGCCACAATGATGTGACAGCACATTATTGGATGTCAAGAGAAGTCTTAAAAGGAAAGTAATAATTGACATACAATAATGCACTCTCACATCAATGTAGTTATATGGGGTGTGTCAAGGAAAGTGTGTCCACATAGCATTATTGTTTGAACAAAACTGACAACAAGATCAATTAGAAATATACCTCCTCTTCCTTTTCTTTCTCGTCCAATGCCTTCGGAGCAGCCTGGGACTCGGAAAGCCTCTGCTGATATAGATCGACTTCAATCCCCAAATCCCTCAACTTTGGATCCCTCTTACTCGCCAACTCATGCAGCTCCTTGTACGCCGGGCCCTTCTTGACCCAAACTGTCCCCTTGAACGCAGCTGCTGTCGACTGCACCACTCTCTTAGCATCCACCACCTTCCTCACCAGCACCTTCCCCTCCCTCCTCCCCGCCGCCAACAAATCCGACAACCCTAACCCTAACAACCCAGCTTTCCAACACCCCGGATCCTCGACCGGAGCGCCGCACCGATCGAATTCCAAACGCGCATTCTCCCTCTTCTTCTCCTTGAAGAGGCTCGAGACGAAATTCCCCATGTTTGCTAGTTTCGGGAATTCAAGGACCGGCCTCTTCCGGCTCGAGCCGAAGCCGAAGGCCCGGAGGATCCGCTGCGGCACTTGGACCGGCCGGCGGAGGCGAGGGGGATCTCCAAGCGGGGGATCGAAGGCGATGGGGTGGGACTGGAGCTTGGGCTTCTTGGAGGCGGAGAGGCTGGGGAGGTCGGAGAGGAGCTGCTTCCTGGTCTCGGCTAGGGGAAGCATGGAGGGGACGATTCCATGGGAGGGAAAGTGAAACCCTATAAATTTGGAAGGAAATTAGGGTTTTGACGAAACCCTATATTTGGAATTGGGGGGGGGGGGGGGGGGGGGGGGGGGGGGGGGGGGGGGGGGGGGGAATGAGGTTTTGGGAGAGGAATTGGTGGGAGAGGGTGCAGTGTACAATGTAGGGGTGGGGTAACAGCGGAAGTTGGTCCCTTGATCTCTTTCTTTCCCAATGGTAGGGGTCTTTCTGAACAAGTTGAACAACCGTTGGAAATGTTTTGTGCTCTCAAATTCCCAATTATCTGTTGCAGGTTGCAAATTACGAGATGAAAATTAGAAAGATAATTTTGCAATTGTGGAGGTTTTTACAATGTTTTAAAATTTGCAAGGTGAATTATCAAAACTTTCATTAACTTATCAAAATATTTAAAATTAAATTTAAGCTTTAAAAAAATTTAATTTATAGTTTTTTTTATAAATTAAGAATAATTTTCATAACCTACTTTAAAAATATGTAGACATTGTAAAAACTTTATTGTAATTTTTTCTAAAAAATTGTTTGGTAAAAGTAGTTTTTTTTTTTAGTTTTAAAAATGGAACAAATTTTTTTAGCATGTGAGAACCTGCTAGAAAAAAAATGTTTCGAGCTGTCCATTTATGAAAAACACTGCAATCCCAAATCCACCGGGTTCCAAACATAAAGTACAAACCAAACAATTCCACGTCGCGTTTTCTTAGGCCATGTTTGGTTCACGGAATCATAGGATTAGGAAAGGAAATGAATCTATTTCCTATTTTGGATGTCAAAGAAAATGTTTGGGAAAGAAAACTGATTTCCAAGGGAGAAAAAAAATGGGAGGAAAGTGTTTTCCCCACCCGCCTAGGGAATCACTTTCCTTTCCAATTTTCTTGGCCTTTCCAAACACCGAAAAAAATTGAATAAAAATTATAATTTTCCAAAGAAAAGAAAATGAACAAGGAATTGATTTCCTTTCCTTGAACCAAACGAGGCCTTAGGCGTGACATTTATTTCGGAACTCAAATGGTTCATTTTTGAAATGCTATCCTAACTAAGATTTTTTTAAATGAACATTTGAACAAATTGGATAAAATGTAAGTGCGATTCAATCTAGACCTCAACCTTTTGACGAGTTCGATGAGTATCGAGCGACATTGGAGGTGAGCGTTCGGTTTATTCGATTTCAACCGACCCGAAATAGTCAAACTGAATAAATCAAATTTATAAATATCCAAAATCGAACACAAACAGAAATTAGTCATAACGAACAAAACCGATAATCGATTCAGTTTGTTAGATTACACTATTTTTTTTGTTTAACGCGTAGGGCCCAAAGTTATGGTTGTTGGTTAAATTATATTAAAAAATAAAAAATGTTAAACGCATATATATATATATATATATATATATATATATATATATATATATATATATGCGTTTGTTGTATTTTAAAGTTAAACCAAAAGTTAGACTAGTTGTTAAATTATCAAAATTAAAATTTAAAACACATACATAATATTTTTATTTTCAATATATATATATATAAACTATGCACATTTTCATCATAAAATATACATAAATTAAGTATATTTATATAATTAGGTTATATATATATATATATATATATATATATATATATATATATATATATATATATATATATATATATATATATATATATATGTGTGTGTTTGTTGTATTTTAAAGTTAAACCAAAAGTTAGACTAGTTGTTAAATTATCAAAATTAAAATTTAAAACACATACATAATATTTTTATTTTCAATATATATATATATAAACTATGCGCATTTTCATCATAAATATACATAAATTAAGTATATTTATATAATTAGGTAAGTTTTATTCGTTTTTTAGTTTTGGACCGAAATCCAAAATCTGAATTTTTTAAAGCATTTTTAAATTGAGCAATGCTACAGTTACAACCAAACATTTACAACCTTCTTACAACCACTCGCCCATTTTCTGACATGTGGGCTAGGTGGTGGCCTGACCCACATGTCAGCAAATGGGTGTAAGTTGTAAGAAGGTTGTAAAAGTTTGGTTGTAAACCAAACATTTCCCTTTTAAATTACTGGTTTTTTCGAACCAAATCGGTTTAATTTTCAACTAATTGACACGAGGATGCTCATGAACAAAGCCCATTTCGTGTTGGGTCCCACAGCCCGGCGTTCGGGGGGGGGGGGGGGGGGGGGGGGGGGGGGTGGGGGGTGGGGTAGGGGTGAGCATTATTCGGTTTTGGACCGAAAACCGAATCAACCGAACCGAATAAGAGATTCGGTTCGGTTTTTAAAAAAATTCGGTTCGGTTTCGGTTTTGAAAATACTAAATTTTCTTATTCGATTTCGTCCAAAACCAAAAATCGAATAAGAAATTTTAATTAATTAATATATATCTAAATATCTATATATATATATATATATATTTATATGTGTGTGTGGTGTGTGTGTGTGTGTGGTGGTGTGTGTGTACTATATATATAAGTATTAATATATATAGTACATACTAAATAATAGAGAATTTTGAGTCGCACCCCACTTGTTCTATCCAAATTCAAGGTGCACCCACTGTTTTACGATAATACAAACACCCCCACTTTTGCGGAAACGTCCAAAACTGACGGTCAAAGGGTTGACCAATAATTTTGACGAAAATACCTCGTCTCTCCCAAACTCAATGCGCTGTTGCTGGGTGGAGGGTGGGGGAGGGGGGGGGGGGGGGGGGGGGGGCTACGGTCTGGGAGGGAGGGGTGGGGCGAGGTCGAGGAGGAGAGGGGGCGAGGTCGGGGAGGGAAGGGCGGCTGCCGCAGCCGCGTTCATCACACCACCACCATCACCACCTTCACTATCACCACCACCACTACCACCACCATCACCATAACCACCGCCCCCCACCTCCCCCGCCAGCCGCCCATCCCTCCCCGACCTCGCCCCCCTTGACGTCGCCCTCCTCCCCGACGGCAGTCCCCTCCCATCCCACCTCGCCCCCCTCCTCGACCTCGCCCCCCCTCCTACCCCCCCACACCGCCGCAGCCGCCCTTCCCTCCCCGACCTCGCCCCCCTCTTCGACCTCGCCCCCCCCCCCTCCCCGACCGCAGTTCGCCCTCCCCTCCCCGACCTCGCACCCCCTCCCGACCTCGTCCCCCTCCCCCTCCCCCGACCTCGCCGCCCCCCCTACCCCCCACCGTCGCCGCCGCCATCCCTCCCCGACCTCGCCGCCCCCCCTCCCCGACCGCAGCCGCCCCCCCACGCAGCCAGCAACAACAACAACATGAGTTTGGGTTTGGGAGACACGAGGGTATTTCGTCAAAAATTATTGGTCAAATCCTTTGACCGTCAGTTTTGGACGTTTTCCGTCAAAAGTGGGGGGGTGGTCTTGCATTATGGTAAAACAGTGGGTGCACCTTGAATTTGGATAAAACAAGTGGGGTGCGATTTAAAATTTCTCAAATATATATAGGTATATACTAAATATGTCTATGTATATTAGTTACTATATAGATTAACAAAAAAAGCTAAAAAAATCAAAAAAAAAATATGAATAAACCTAATAAACCGAAAATCAAACCGATTTAACTCGGTTCGGTTTGATTCGGTTTTGGACCAATTCGGTTCGATTTCGGTTTTGCTTATTCGGTTTCGGTCTAATTCGATTTTGGTTATTCGATTCGGTTTAAACGAATAACCGAATAACCGAATGCTCACCCTAGGCTAGGGGGGGGGGGGGGTTTTTTGTTTTTATGTTGGTTGACCGTTGACCCAAAACACCGTGACCCAAAAACACCGATTGGGGTTTTTCTTCGTCCCCTCTTACAGATACAGCCATTGTCTGAAGAAGCTCCATTTTAAGTATGCTCTTTCATAGTACTGTTTGTTCCTTTTATTCTCTTGATTCATTTTCTTATCAGATTATTCAAATATTTTATAATAGTTATTATTATTCTTTTATCATCATTTTTTTTTCAAGATTCCTATGCATCAGTTTTAACCCATAGATTATTATCAAAATTCCAGGAATTTAGTTCTTAGATATTTCATTTCCTTAATCCAGTTCATCCCTTATACAACCTAAATTAAGTTATATATTGAACATGTTATCTGCTTATTTTGATATGATATGTCTGTAAAGCAAAAATCAAAATGTACAAAAGAAAGGTTAGTGAAAAGTAGAGGAAATGAAGAAAATAATATAATTATAATGAGATGAACCCAAGGTTTTACATGGTTCAATTCTTCATGAGCCTACAACCTTACACAAAGGAAGAGAGAAAGAGAATATGACCAATTGTCTAACCAAACTATATCCATTTCGATATAGGCCTTGTCGTGTTTTCTCTTAGAGTCCTCGAAACTCCCTAGTTATTTAAATATAATATAACCCTAAACCATCATTACAATTTACGACTGTGGAACTTTGGTACAGGCAGAGACGTTAACATGATATCAGAACAACCCATGTTCGACTCCTCTAGCGCTCAAACTTTGTTGTAGAGGCAGAGACGTTAACATGATATCAGAACAACCCATGTTCGACTCCTCTAGCGCTCAATTTGAGCAGATCAAAATTTTTACTGCGCTGAATCCATCTCTCAGCCCGAAATGGGTCTTCGACCTCCGGGGCATAAATGCGTAACCTAAAACCTTATCATAATCAGTTATCCCCGTATAAAACTGTAATTACTTATCCATATAAAACCCATGTGTTAGATAAGTTTTATGCTAGTTTTAGCATATTTTCTTTGTCTCCTTTTGAGACTTTGAGTAAACTATTTACCCATGGGTTATACTAATGCTCTAATCGTAGCGGCAAAAGTCGCATCATTTCCTCTGTTTCCCTACTGTGAATCGACTCCTGAGCACTCGGGCCGCATGTCTCACCTACCACCACTAGGCTAGAGGGTCATTGGTCTCTCTCTCCCTCTCTCTCTCTCTCTCTATATATATAATATATATATATAATATATATATATTTTTGGAAAAATATATATATATATATCTATATATATATTTGGAACCAGGTAAATTATTTCTGGAATCGCTCCCTGGAATTCGAACTCCTGACCACTCGGGCCGCATGCATCTCTCGTAACCTAGGAGGTCATTTGCTATATATATATATTATATAATATATATATATATATATTATATATAATATATGGTAATTAGTTAGCGGAATTGCTCCTACTGGGATTCAAACTCCACCCACAAGGGCCACATGCCTCCACACTAACCACTTGGGCTAGCGGTCATTGGCCCCTCTCTCTCTCTCTCTCTTATCCCCGGGAGCGATATGCTTCTAAATATTAAAGTGGAGAGAGAACCAAGAAATTCAGATAGCGGTTGATTGAGAGCTAGACTTGGAGGAGTGGTCTATCTAGGTTGGGGATCGTGATATTGATGGTCGGGCCCGAGTAGCGCACGATGAAGATCGACCGAAGGATGCATCAGACGCAAAAAATGAGGATTGACGTGCAAGATTCAAGACATGCCTAGGTCGGGGAGAGGATGATGTAATGAAGCTCTCGACTAGCCCGGGGCATAGATTGTAATACTTTGATGCTATTATATATATATAATATATATATATATATATATATATATATCTATATATATATATTGCACGATTACAAACACGGATATGACACAAAACGAATACAAGATACATACTTTTTCAAATAGGTACAATTTAGTTACATACGTTACACAAGACGTGCATGATACAAATACGGAAACAATTTCCCATGCCATGCACATAGATCAACAATCAAGATTTACTGT